>CM028383.1:27430874-27619061 GCA_013146195.2 Codonopsis lanceolata | reverse complement strand
CAGATCTCCCAATGATGAATTACAGTTATGTCCATGGAGCCGGCGGTAAAATGATCGGCCAATCAAATTGAGTAATTAGTGCGAGGAAGATGGCCACGACACCATAAAGAGGTTTGGATCATATGGTGCTTTCCGTCGTGAGGAGGCAGAACCCACCAGAAAATGCTCTTCACCACATATGTATTAAAATGGGGCTCTGGGTAGGAATAGTTCTTCACACCGCCGACAAAAAGCGGTCAGGGCTAATCTTTCATCGGGTTGACCCTTAACAGATATCTCCTACCGGACAAAGGAAGAGTCTCTGAGTCGACCTCGTCGCGGGTAATCGTCATCCTCCTATATTCTGTGAAGACCCCGGGAGGACTTTTTTTTGGAGAAGCGGGCTGCGAGATTTATTAAAATAAAATAAAGGTACAAACTTTAGGGGACAACCGTTGCCTGTGCTGGGAGGACAGAGGAGCCTAACCTCGAAAGAGATACAAAATTAAGAAACTCTAATATAAGGAGTGTTACAAGCATCAAGAGAAATAATTCCTCGATATGACAAGGCTAGGGATGTCGGCGAATTGAGGAAATCCATGTCGAGTGAGAATCACGAGGCTAGATTGGCCAAAGCTGCCTTGCTTGCCTTGTTAGCTTCAGCAATGAGAAAAGTGAAATTCCTTTCGATTGGAAGCGGAGAATAGCTCTAGCGGAAGTATAAGAATGAATCAGGGAAGATTATGACCATTAGAGAAGCGATCAAAAAGAACCGAGTCGGTTTGATAATCGCATCATGATACCCATGAACATAAAGCCAATGAACACCAAAATATAGAGCTTTATCTCGGCAACCATATTCGAACAAACATTATAAAGCGGGAATACGCAAAGATACAACGACCCGTAGAGTCACGAATAATACCACCACCCTGCTTAAACCCGGATTTCCCGACTAGCTCCATCGAATTAAGCTTAACCCGGCCATAAGAGGGGTTGATCCAAGAAACAAAATGAATTAAGATCTCCTTAGGCGTCAATCTTAACTCTAGCTTGCCGAAAAAAGCAGGCATTTGGAAACCTCTTTGCTTGAAGAATATTAGAAAATCAAACATAATGTTTTTGATAATCACGGTCAATGGCAAGCGATGATCCTCAAAACGACCATGTTGCGAAATTTCCAAATGTGCCATAATATAATTGAAGGGAGCAAGATGAAGGAAATGGCTTTTCCATGAAGCCACCAAGAAAAGCATTTTTGTTGAATGGAGCTATCTTGGCGGAACATCAAAAGATTATGAAAGTGCATCCAAACAGACGTGGCAGTCGAACTTTGAAGGAAAACGTGTAAAAAGGTCTCAACATGACCTTGCTCACAACATGAACATTTAGAAGCCATAGATATACCTTTCCGACAAATGGCTTCATCAATGGGGAGCTTTTGGACAAAGAGACGCCAAATGAAACGCCAATGTGAGATAAGCGGCGGCGCCTTATGCCGAATAAAGTCGGAGGAGAGCATTTTAGGATGTGAAGATCTTATCGGCGGAAGAGCAGAAGAGAGATTAAATTTCCCGAGCCATTGATGGACCAATAAGGACAATCATCGAATCATTAATAGAGATGAGTTGAGAGTGGATTAAATCTTTAGCGGCAGGAGGCAGATGGAGCATATCATCGTGAGGAGAGGCAAGAAGATCTTTAACGGTAGAACTAGAACAGGATGGAGGTTTATCAAACGAATTTCCAAAAATCCATTTGTCGAACCAAGGAGAACAAAGACCTTTGCCAATAATCCAGAATATGTTTGGTTCTGCAATGCTCCGAGCTTTTAACATACGATTCCAGGAATGAGAACCCTTCGATGTCACTTGAATCGGGTGAAGGCTATAGCGATAGCAATTTGTCAGAAAAATAGACCAAAGATTTTTTATGGTCCGAAATCTCCACCATAATTTAACACCAAAAGCCATGGAAATATCAGTCATGCTATGTATGCCCAGACCCCTTTCGGCTTTAGGCCGACAACAAGTCTTCCATGAAACCCAATGGCTACGATTTTTACCATCCATTTGACCCCAAAAGAAATTGGAGCAAAGTTTATCAATGGCCAAGCAAACTGAGATCGGGGGATCAATAGAAGCAATCATGTAGCTAGAAATAGAATGAAGCACATGGTTTATAAGAATTATTCGGCCAGCAGGATTAAGAAAATTTCCAGACCAGGAGGATATACGCTTCTGCAACTTGGAGATGAGAGGATCAAAATAATGCCTCTTTTTTCTTCCAAAATAAAGAGGACAACCCAGATAGGATATAGGAAGATCACCTTGAGTACAACCCAATAAAGAAGATAACATTCGAATGCGATTAGGATCGGCTTGAGGGGAGGCGAAGAAAGAACTTTTAGCGACATTCACCATCGACTGAAACCTCTTCATAATGCTTTATCTACGCCTTGAGAAGTTTAATGAAGTTAAATTAAAGGTTTATCCATTAAAGAAACACTGGAGTGGCTGGCGGGTAGTGTGAAATAGCTCCCGAATAGCCATGTATGGGCGTCTCTTATAAGCGAACCTGCGATCGGCGAAGGTGCCACCCGACATCGCACATAATTCTTCAAATGTGGGGCACATCTCATTCATACCGAAGTTAAACAAATGATATTGAGGAGACCAAAACATGGCGGCTCCCCTCAACATGTCCCAATTTATAATGACGTTCCTCGGGGCGGTAGGCACTGAACCCAAAGATATGATCAAACCAGTCCCGCTCGTCTGATCGCAGGGAGAGAATCCAGAAATCCAATGCATTCTCATAAACTTCAATTTCCAAAGCCGTGGGAATACGTGCGGCCATTTATTAAAGAGATGCAACGGATTATAAGGCAAAAGAGGCGGAAGAAGCGTAAGAAAGTTTAAGAGTTGTAAGGGAGAAAGAACGAATGAGCTGGTGAGAAAGCAGGCCAGTTTCCGTTTGATTTTATACCGAAAATGGAAGAAACGGACAGTTATGTGCACAGTACATAATTAGTGGTGAACAGTGGCTGCACAGGAGGAGCCCATGGCGCCACCATGAGCTCCCCTTGGCGCGGCGCCATACCTCCCATATGGCCGCGCCAGTCCCTTTGTGGAAATTGCACTGGTATCTGGTTTACCTGTCCAACCATCCACTGCTCCTATGTTTGATCACGAGGAAGAAAGGAAGCTATGAATGAAGGCTATGAACAGGGGTTCAATAGCCACAGTGCGTCGAAGAAACAAGGGAAGGCGGTCATCTTTCCGTTCCCGTATCACCAGAAAAGCCAACTCCGATCCGAAGGTGTATTCTCATAAACTTCCTTTCCAAGAGTACAACGTGCCATTACCTTTTAGATGTTTGGTATAACTTTATTTAATGTGTGTATTTGGGTCTGCATGTGTAATATTTTGCATCATATACAATTATATTGCATTATATAACAATGTCTGTACATGTTTCTTATATAAAAAAAAAGACTAATAATCGCAGGCATCCAAAGCTAATGCGCTCGGGACGACTGGCTCCTATCAAGGGCACCACCCATGACCCAGGGACCCGTTGTGCCACCAGCTCTGTACACCCGACCTCTGCCTCGGGCACGGCTTGACACGACATCCGCGTCATCATCATCGTCACCATCTCGACGCCGGGTCTGCCTCACTGTGTTGCTCCCCCTGCAAAAGAACTCATCAGCAAGCTTATGATAAAGTTTGCTGATACTGAAGAAGCCCCGCAGCAGCTTCTTGTAGGTAGACACGTTCACCTATAAAAAAGAAGTGAGACAAGAAAGAGAATATATTAGTCTCCAAAAAAAATAATAGACATGCACAAAAACAAAAAAAAATGAATGATGAAAAAATATGTGTGCATGATAAAAATATTAAAAAAAATGATGATATAAAAAATAATAATAATAAAAGACAATAAAGGTAAATGTGTCTACTGAACGAGCCTGTTCCGGGACACGACACTCCTCGGGAATCTTGACATCAGGAAGGACCTGCTCTACCGTGTGACCACCCCACTGATATTGGAAGGTAGAGAAGATATCACCAGGCTCTTTGAACATCAGGTTCTCGTCGAGAGATGAAGTAGAAGGCCCTGGTCTGGCAGAAGCATCAGAATGCCGTTTGGGCACAGTAGGAGCAGGAAAAGGGGGATGCAGCACGGACCTCAGAAAATCCTCATATGCCATAATTAGAAAATATGTCGCTGGCATGAGTTATTTCGACAGGTATTGATACCTGTTTGGCAGTTGATCGGGCTCTATCACCTAGAAAGGAGGCCGAGGAGGCACCACTGGAGGCAGTAAAACAGACTGATGCTGGCGATTCACCCGCTCGCCCATGTATAAGGAATCCACAATAATGGATACCATCAGTATCCGGCAGCGGCTAAGTCCCAAGGCAACTGCATAATGCCCCTCCAGGCCCTCCCAAGGAAGAAAGTGCACTGTACCAGGACTCGAGCTGATAATTCGCTCCCGCACTCGTTCCTTGTTTTTACAACCACCATCCTGGGTTGGATAAACCCTGTTATCATCAACATACTGGGACAGGTATGGCGGCTGGTGAACTCGCTGAATGAGAGGACCCGGCGAGAAATGGAAAAATGAAAAGGCCCAGACCTGTAAATAAGAAAAAGAGAGAAAATAAGAAAAAAAATGTTATCAATAATAATAAATGAAAAAAAGAGAGAAATTTATGCTGCGAAAAAAAAGGAGTATATATAGAATAAAATAAAAGAAAAAGAGAAAAGCAGCAAAAGCAGGAAAATACATATACCTCCCACGCCGGGGCAAATCCATTCAGGATCGGCGAGTCGTTCCGGAAAGCCTTGTCCATGGAAGCATATAATTCGGCTAAGCCCGCATGTCCCCAGTCATAAGAAGGGATCCGCTCAAAATCTGTTAAGCAGGCCAGGACGGAAACCCGCAGGGTGGTAGAGGAGTTGGCAAAGAGCGATGTGCCAAGAAAGAAGAATAAAAACGCTCTAGCCACTCGAATCACGGCAGCCATATCATTTGCCGGCACCCACCCGGCATTGTTGAGAAGCCATTTCCGTACGCTGCCGATGTAGATCTCATCCGTCGATCTAAACTCCGGCTCAAAGCCTAGGAGGTCCACCACCTCCTCTCGACGCCGATGGAGAGTAAAATCTGGAGCCAGGGTCTCCCCGATGCTGGTAGGAATGCCCGTGATTGCAGCGAAATCACATGGGGTCATGGTAGCCTCCCCCAAGCTGAAAGGGAAGGTATGGGTGGTGTCCCACCAAAAATCCCGCAGCGCATCGAAGATCGGCAGATAGCTGGTAAAGTGGCGGAAGGAGTGCATGAAAGTATTGAAACCAGAGCCCTCCACCAGAAGTTGTGCTGCCTTGGGCAACATGTCATAAATATCCATAACATTAGCACATGAAGCCCGCATCCTCTTAAATTTCCTGGGAAACTGAAAAAAAAAAAAAAAAAGGAAGAAAAAGGTAAGTCCACTATCTTTATTTTCCTTGTACAGTGTCTTGATAAACAATAGTAATAAATAAGTATGAATAGATAATAAACATGTTGCATGCATTGTATTTCATGAATTATAAAATTGCTGCATGCTAAAAAAATCATTTTTGATGTAAATAAACACTTACTATTTTTTTTGAAAATACAAAAAAATTGAAAAAATATACGTATACATAAATTCACATGTAAATAAACATTTTATTTCATTAAAAATAAAAAAAATGTAAAATAAAAAAATGTGTATTTCAATATATATATATATATATATATATATATTGTATTCTTTTACATTCCTTCAATAAATAAAAATACATTTAAGTATGAATTTTAAATAAAAAAAATGTGTGTATTATTTTGCATCTAAATAATCATTTTCGCATCCTAGGCATCATAGAAATGCATGTTAGACTGCATTTATCATGTGCATTATAAAATAAGAAAATGTTCATGCTTCATGTTAATAATCATCATATAACTATTATGCATTGCATTTGCATCAAATAAAGTAGTACATGCATCCATCATGTGCATTCATTGTCCAATAAGCTGCCATAGGGGTACGCTAAAAAGAAAATAAAATGCCACCAATCATAAAAATAAATATTTTATGGCATTTACTATATCCCTGCAGCATAAGCATGCATGAAAAATAAATTTGAGGGCATAAAATATATCTGTTTTGTCCCATATTTATCCGAAAATATACCAGAAAATGTGTTTCAGAAAATTTAAATTGTATTCCGAAAAGTCCGTCTCGTGGATATATTGCATGCAAAAATATGTTTTAGCGTAAAACATGCATCATGTAGCTCTAATTGCATTTATAGTATAAATCATGCATAGTAGGGTCAAATAGTGACCACTAGTTCAATCATGCATCGCAAGAATAAATTACATAAATATTCATGCATCATTACCTAATTACATCATTTAGATATAAATAGGACATACATATGCATCATTAATAAAGTCAGGAGTGCTCAAAAGGTTTCAAAAAGTGCTGAAATCTAGCAGATCTCTGAAGTATATCCAGAAAAATCTAGAAAGAGAAAGAAACTTACAGTGGTAGGAGGAAGATTGGACACGTGAGTGTTCCGATCGCAAAGAATGTTGCCCTAGTCATCCATGGAGTACCGGTACTTAAGTTTATTACGGACCAGGGGAGGAAATTCTTTCCTCTTTTCGTCAGATTCCGGATGTTTTCCCCTTCCTGGATTGTTAAGAAGACGCCATTTGCTAGACAAAACACTAAAATTGGCGAAGAAAAATTGAGAAAATGAGCGAAAATAAGAAAAAGAAGAAAATGGGCAACAATGGCCGCTAAAGGAAAGAAAGAAGGAAGAAGGAAGGAGCTGTGGCTCCTTTCCCTCACTCCCCGTCCATAATAAGGGTGGAAAAGGAAAATTTTCCTTTTCCCCCCTCCAAAGTTTGAAGCTGTGACACTTAAGTCCTCAAGTTCCAAAAATTTCTAAATGGCCCCTGAGCTTAACGGAGAGTTAACAAAAGTAATTTTGTTAACCATATTTGGTGACCATCCATCCGAGGGCAAAGAAGAAATAATATCCCCAGCAGGTCAGCCGCAAAATAAGTAAAAATCTTTCAAGCGGCGGAAAAAGAAAAAAAAAAGAAAAAAAGAAAAAAAGGAAAAAAAATAAAGTCCCTAGCTTGGAAAGAGCAAGAGTGTCAGAAATGTCAAAATCAGTCGAATCTGCGGTAGCCACCCGAGCGCGGAAAAGTAAGAAAGGTTAGTATTCTTCCCCTAACTCTAGAATAAATTCTTTTAAAAAGAAAGTTTTGTTTTTTAAAAAAAAGAAAGGGAAAAGAGAAACTTTTGTTTTTCAATAATAAAAGAAAACTCTTTTTCATAAGGAGTTTTGTTTTTCAAAATAAAAGAAAAAGTCTTTTCCAAAAGAGTTTCGTTTTTCAAAAGTAAAAGAAAAGTCTTTTTCAAAAGAGTTTTGTTTTTCAAAAATAAAAGAAAACCCTTTTTCAAAGGAGTTTTTGTTTACAAAAAAAAAGAGGAATATTCAAAAAACACAAAAAAAGCGAAATATTTGAAAAAAACAAAAAAAGATGAATATTTCAAAAAACACAAACAAAGAGGAATATTTGAAAAAAAAACAAAAAAAGATGAATATTTCAAAAACACAAAAAAGAGGAATATTGAAAAAAAGAAAAAATACAGAGAGAGTGAGAAGAAAGGAAAGGAAAAAGAATGATCTTTACCTTATACTACTTTCGAAAAACTTGAAGAATGTTTTTCTTTGTCGTGCTCGGCGACAGATTTTGATCGGTCGAGTGCAGTTTTCGAAAAAATTGAAAGTTTTCTCATTTGTGTTCGGAAACAAGGTATTGACCAGCCAGACACAAATTTTTGAAAATGACTCTTAACATATTTCAATGACAGGTTTTGACCAGTTGAAATATGGTTTCCGAAAAACATTCAAATCTTCATACCGTATTTGACGGCCGTTCTCGACCGTTTGAATATGGCTTTTCGAAAGACATAAAAATCTTTTTCTTGTTGTGTTCTTAGTTGGGTTTTGACCCAAAGGACATAACATCCTCGTTGTTTGTAGTTTAGGTTTTTGGCCTGAACTACGTTTGGTCTGATTTCCTTTATTAAGAGATATGTAGGCAGCCTACACTAGTAGGTCCGACCAACAGAGCACTTAATTTTCATATCTGCTTAAAAACTATGATAACCTGTTATAACCGACTAAATATGTCTAGGTTATGGAGTTTGGATAGCATGATAAACTGTTGCATTATAACTGTTACCAGTTGCATTTCTCTCCCGTTTTAATTGAACGAAATTGGAGAGTCTATTGTTTATCAACGATGTTCGTCTACTCAGTAAGCCTCGAGTTACCCGTAGACTCCATCGTTGAGAGGCTCTGTAGACACCCCAATTTCGTACCCCTGATATGTGACTCTGACATATGATATCAAGAACTGTTCAAAATTAACAAATGTCAAGTTACATGAGTCGAAAATGCGAAAGGCAAAGCAAGATGCGCAAAACAGTAAAGTGCGAGGGGTGAAAATGTCAAAAATGGAACTTGAATAGGAGCATGGCGCAGCCAAAAAGCTAGGTGGGCGCCGCGCCATGCCATGGAGGTGTCGGCGCCAAGCATGCTCTGATGACTACGGGACTTAACGCATTGTACAATTGTAAAGGCCGGTGTACAAATTGTGAGAGGGAATTTATAATTCCCGATGAGTCCCCCTCTCATACTATAAATAAAGGTGCTGGGCTCCCCTTTCGGCAGAAGAAATCGAGAGGGAAGAAATGCTGACAAATTTTCTTCGCGTCTCAACAACACCGAGTAGCGAAAGAAGTGAGATAGGTGTGTGTAGCCCACCAAAGCTTCCAAACCCCGTCCAAACTCCGCCAAAACACAAATCCACCGGTTAAAGGTGATCCCTAGCCTTTTAGTTAGGTATCCACCCCACTTCCTCGGCCCAAAATCCATAAAGTAAGCCGTTACTCTGCCCGAGTAATAGGCTGAAAAACACAAAAAGTAAGACGTTATTCCGCCCAACCAAAAAGGCCAAAACCACACAAAATAAGCCCTCATTCTGCCCGAATGAACGAGCCAAAGTCATCCAGAATAAGCAGTCATTCTGCCCGAATCACAACAACAACAACAACAAAGTCTCCCTCTCCCTGAAGGACAGAGCGAGCACAATACCGCTCTAAAAGGTAATAGCCTTTAAGGGCATTCTTTTTATTTATTATTAAAGTTATTATTTAAATCCGGCCCAATGTAGCTAATATAAGCCGTTGTGCTGCCCGGATTATATTAGGAAATATTATGTAAAAGAGCCGTTATAATTGCCAAATATTTTTAAATATATTTATAATTATTGTAAGGAAATGGCTGCAAGTCCGTAAATAATGTAGCCATGGATGTATTTATTTTATTTTAATGCTTTGTTTGTTTGCTAAATAAATATAACAATAAGCATACTTTAGCCAAAAACTATTTTTGAGACCAAAAGGGCGAGTTGAGCGCCTAGCACCTTCCCAACTCGTAACTTAGCCTCCGAACCCGTTTTCTTTATCTCTGGTTTTTCTTTTTCTTTTTTTGGTTTTGCTTTGTTTTACCTTAAAATAAAGATGGCGACTCTAAAACTTTTTGGATCCAGTGGGGTCTCGCAGCACCTTTTTCTTGCACTTTTCCGTTTTCCCCTAAAAAAAGGAAAATGAAAATGAAAGGGTGGTGTATTCCCATATCCTGATATCCCCTAAAAAAGGGATTACTTGATGCAGGAAACCCAAAGCTCCCATAGTAATCTGAAATGGATTATAAGGCTATTTTTAATAAAATCCATAGTGGGGGCGTTGCAACATCCTTTTTTGCACTTTTCCGTTTTCCCTAAAAAAGGGAAAATAGGAATGAAAGGGTGATGCATTCCCATATCCTGGTATCCCCTAAAAAAGGGATAACTTGATGCGGAAAACCCAAAGTTTCCATATTGGATCAAAAATCCACTCAAGTCAACCGAGGCGCATTCCAACGCGCTATCTTAGACAACACTTCTCTCACACTTTTGATTTCGTCTTCCCCTAATAAAGGGAGGGTGGAACGAGAGCAGTGGATGTCCCGCATCCGCACGTACGCACACCCCTATCCAAGTGCGCGCGGGGCGCGGGCGCAGTCCTGGGCGACCCACAGATATGGTTCGGGCAGAGTGACTGCTTCCGAAGGTTGCTTCTGGGCACCGTCAAATGGGCGGAGCAACTGCTTGCTTTTTCCTGTTGTTTGCTTGCTGCTGGCGGAAATCGGGCAGAGCAACCACTTGCTTCTAGCGGACTTGACATTTTTACTTGGGTAGAGCAACTTGTAAGTCCAGTAGGCAACAAACAAGGCTAGAGGGGGGTGAATAGCCTTTTAAAACTTTGAGGGTTGATTTGTAAAACTTTTAAAATTGGCAGCGGAAAATTGGTTTTGTCAGTCAGGTGATATTGGTCAGCTGACTGACGCTTTTAAAATGCCTTATGCTGATGAAAATTGGTCAGCTGGCTGGCACAACAGTTTTCAAATGAAGTTGGCTTTAAAAGTAGATCACTATATACAGAGAAGAAACTGAAAAACAATTTACTAGAACAAGTAAATAAACAAGTATGTTAGAGACTGGCTGACACTTAATCAGTTAAAAACTTCTTAAGTGTTAGGTCAGTTTGCAAAAGTATAAGTAATGACTGACAATTCAATTGAAGTGGTTCACAGATAAACTGCTACATCCACTACCAAGCTGGTTAGGCTTGGATTTTTGAAGTGCACTAATTTTATTAAAAATCTGATTGATCTCTAATGGATCAGTGTACAACAAAAGACCAGTGTTTATGGAGAATGATTGAGTAACAATCAGACTCGTGAGACAAACTAACTGATTTCAAAATGATATGAAAAGGATCACTCAGTGTTTGCCTAAACAATAACTATAAAGAATTATTCAAGAAAGATTATCTAGCTATTGTTTTTAAGAAGACTAAAACAGAGAGAATTTCTTGAGAGTATATGGCTTCAGACTTCTATATCTTCAAAAATGTTTCCAGTGGGTATTTATAGATGAACTTCAAGAGTAACCCGTTAGGAACACATTTTGAATTTGAAAATGTGTTTGACAGAGTAATATATCTTCACAAGATCACAAAAGATCCTGGGAAAGAATATCTAACATAATATCTACCAAAAACACAAAATGAGAAAGTGTCAATACAAGTATTAGTTCAATCAAATGAGGAAAGCAAGCTGACACTAAAATCGTTATGATCAGTTGAAATGAATAACTGACAAATAATTGCAAGCTGACCAAAATATCTTTAAGTTTTTGGCTAACAATCAAGTGGAATGATTTTAAGCAAATTTAATTTAGCAAGATTCAACACAACTGCTCTTTTTGAGATTTTTGGATTGGGGGAATAGGGTGGAAACCTAGCTGGGGGCTAAGGCTCACTTTGACCGGTTGGTTTTGTGTTTGGAAGGGATTTGGCAGATCTTTGAGGCTTTATAGGAGGGGGAACTCACTATTCTCACGATCGCTCTTCTATCGCTCACTGCGTAAAAATAATGCTGAACAATGTTTTCTTTTGGCTTCAGGATCCTTCACAGAGTGAGGCCGAGCACCTGTATTTATAGGTGAGAGGAGGAACACCGCTGGAATTTCTGATTTTCATCTTGTGCTTCACTAGCTTGTACTGCGTGCTTGAAGGCTTGTACTAATTCTCAAATCGTAATGTACTGTTGAGGATCCTGGCGCTGAACCCTAAGGTCTTGGGCGCCGCGCCTGTCTTGCTTGGTGGCAGCGTCAACCTTCAATTTTTACCTCCTTTTTGGACACTCTGGCCCCTGCATTTTACTGTTTTACGCATCCTGCTTTGTCTTTTGCATTTTTAAACCATGTAACTTGACATTTGTTAAGTTTCAACTTTCAACAGGTCTTGATATCGCATGTCAATGTTACGTACCAGAGGTACGAAATTGGGGTGTGTACACCGTCTTGCGGATCTTAATTCGTAAGACGAAATCACACTCTCTCACAACTCAACCCACCAATACATTGTGGGTCGGGTAAAAAAGATTTGTCTTACAAAAAATATCCGTAAGACCGTCTTGCACAAGTTTTTTTTTTTTTTTTTGCAATTATCACTTTTTTATGCAATTATCTCATTTAAAATATACTCCCTCCGTCCAAAAATTATTGTCATGCTTTCATTTTTCATCTGTCCTAAATAATTGTCTTATTTGAAACTTTCTTTTTTAGGACAACACTTTTACCACTTTATCCTTACTTTTTCATCTTACTTTAATTATGAGACACGTACACATAGGCTTTAAAGTAAACTACATATCAAACTAATATTAATAATTCAGACATATATTTTTTTTAAACATTGCATCAAATCAACCCTAATGATAACTTTGAGACGGAGGGAGTATTAAAATAAAAAAATTAACTAAACTCTCGTCTCGTACAAAGAGCATTTATACTTGTAAAAGCAAAAGCTTTTTAAAAACTCAAAAAACCTTTTTCTAAAAGCTTGACCTACCTGTCTTCATTTACTTTCATTTTAAAAAAAATTCTAATCGTTGCCCGTAGACGGTAACTTTTTGAAGATTTTTTTTCTCTTATAAATAGTTTTTCAAAACAATTTTTTCATTACATTCAAACATACATTTTACCTCAAATTCATTCCCATTTCACTACCTAAAATTTTTATTTTTACTTATTTTGTTATGGATAATTTTTTTACGAGTTTATTGAGCTATTCAAATGATGATGATTTTGCCAATGCCCAAACTCGTTCGAATTTGCGAGCTCCTCAAAATTTGCAAACTCCTTTAAATGTTCAAGTTCGTCCAGATTTTGAAGCCCAGACGAGTCAATATCTTAATTGTCAAAGTTTTCCACATTTCTCCGTTCCTCCAACTAATCAAGGTACTTCAAATATTTTAAATGTTTCTTATGCTTCATTTCCTCAATTTCTCATGTATCCGCAACATGGACATTTTCATCCAACTATGGCGAATCAATACGCACCCGGATATTATAACCCAAATATGAGCACTGGAAATCTAACAATGCCGACATATACAAAAAGGTCGAGTATCGGCTTGTCTGAAGATCCTTATTTTTCCACTCAAGAAGGGTTGAAAAACATCGTTTTAGATGAAGAAGTAAACAATCAAAAGACAAGCAAAAAGCAAAATTGAGTATTGAAGGTGACAAACTCCTTTCAAGTGTTTGGCTCATTGTTTCAACGGATAGTATGATTGGAAAGTCTCAACATGATAAGGAGTTTTGGAAACGAATCACCGAGTACTACAACAAGAGTCGAAAAACAAGAAATTCAAGAAAGTTAACTGTCTTGAAAACACATTGATACACACGTCTTTCAATGGTTAATGAATTTAACTAGTATTTCGTCTAAGTATGAAATCATCATAATAGTGAGTGGTCCGATGACGAAGTGAAAGAAGTCGCACGTGATCTTTTCTTCTCAACACGTAAATAACATTTTAGATACGTGCATGTGTGGGGAATGGTGAAAGATGAGCCAAAGTGGAAAGGTAGAAAATCAAGTGAGCATTCCTCTAAAAAGACAAAGATATCTGAAACTAGGGCATATACGTCATCATCCGATACGCATACGAGCATCAAAATCGATGACAATGAGGTTAAAGTTCGTCCGATTGGTCAAAAGGCCGCAAAGCGGAAAGAGAAAGCAAAAAAAGAAGATGATAATGAACGGGCTGCAATAGAAAAAGAGAAGATTTGTGCACTCAAGGACATGTCAGAAGCAATAAACATGTCGACACTTGCAAATAATTATAAAATCTTCTGGAAGGAAACTAGTGGTATGACATATGAGCAACTGCAAATTCATTGACAAGTTTGTGCTATTATCAAGGTCAAATTTAATATTATCAAATTTAAGTTATGTAATTTTTAATTTATGTACTTTTAATTATGTACTTTTATTTATGTATTTTTAATTATATACTTTTAATTTTTAATTATGTGCTATTATCAATATTTATCTATTTTTAATTATGTTTCGTATGATTTTTATAAACTACTAATTGTAAAAACTAGCCGTTATGAAAACTAACCGTTGTAAAATTAGTTGTTATGAAAACTAGCCGTTATTGAAAGATTTATATATATAGACCTATAAGCCTTCATATTTTCTGTAAACACAAAAACTTCGATCCGACTTGATTGAGCATATTTCAGAACGTTTCGGCGATAATAACAATGAAGATTAAGTTGTTTCGGTTGAATATTTCCTATTAATATTTATTTAATTTTAATTATGTTTCTTATGATTTTATATTCAATTTTGTTTAATAAAATCTATATTATTGCATCAATATTATGTTGACATAATATATATTTTTAATATTTATTTATGTTTTAAGAATATATATTTATTATTGAAAATAAAATTATTACTTTTAAATAAATATTGTGAAAGAATGTAATTTTAAATGAATGTTGTGAAAGAATCAAAATATTTAATTATGAATTCATACTATAAAGTTTTTTAAATATTTATTTAAAATGTATAGAAGATGTTTAAAATGAAACTGTTTTGATGACGTAGGTTGATGACTGTGATGGCCTAAACTCGGACGCTCGCACCATTTACGTTACGAGGCTAGAGGTTTGGCAAAGTGTTGATCTGAAGGCGGCGCTTTTGGGCAAATAGAGAGAGAGAGTAAGTGGATATGTGGTTGGTGGTGATATGAAGAAGCCGGCTACTGTTAATTGGAAATCTAATACTAATAAAGGTAATTTTTCTTCATTTCCCCATTCTCTCTCTTTTCCTTCTTCCTCATATTCTTCTGCTATTCATTCCATCCCTAACCCTAGTCGTAATAGTTCTATTTCTAGTAGTTTCAATGACCTCCACTATGCCGTTACTAATTTCCATAAGTTGGCTCAAAGACGCCCTCTTCCCCACATCCGACAACTCAATAAAATCTTGTCTTCAATTTCAAAGATGAATTCTCATTCCACTTCCATTTCCCTTATTCAAAAATACAATCTTTTCGGATTCAAACCTTTGGTCAGGCCCGATATTTTTACATTTAGCATCGCAATTAACTGCTTTTGCCACTTGGAGAGGGTCGATTTCGCTTTCTCCCTTTTGGGTACAATCATGAAACTTGGTTTTGAACCAAATACTGTAACTTTCAATACTCTCATTAGGGGACTTTGCTGTATTGGTAGCCTCCCTCGGGCCTTTACGTTACTTCATCAAATTCTGGACCTTGGGTTCCAACCAGACATAGTTACTTACGGAACTGTTATTAATGGGTTGTGCAAACTGGGTAACACCGATGCTGCTCTTTCATTGCTTCGAAAGATGGAAGACAATGTGATTCGCAATTGCAAACCTGGGTTAGTGGTGTACAGCACAATCATTGATGGCCTTTGCAAAAACCAACGAGCTACTGAAGCTTTAGAGCTCCTTTCTGAAATGATTGGAAAGGGACTCCTACCTAATGTTGTTACATACAACTCCTTAATTCAAGGTTTATGTAATATTGATCAGTGGGAAGAAGTTAAGCGGCTCTTGCATGAGCATTTTAATGAGGCACGGAAGGGTTGGTTAGAGAGGTCTATCCAAAGAGGTGTGGAGATGTCACTTACAATTACTTATGGAAACTTATAGCAAAGTTGATGATGCAAACCTCTTGATGTGATGAATAGGTGTTATTGTTATCAATTACAACACACTGTGTAAAAAAGGGTTGGTTACAGAAGCTCTTGATGTGCTTGAGCAGATGATCCAAAGAGGCAAACTGTGTCAAAATCCAGACATCATCATCCCGATGTTTAAAAACAAAAGATTTGAAGAGGTCATTGTTGAAAACTTACAATTCACTCATGGATGGCATGTGGAAAGTTGGGAAGCCTCATGTTGCAAAGAAGCTCTTTCATAATCTCTCAGCTAGAGGATTAAAACCCAATGTTCGTACCTATAATATCATGATAAATGGATATTGTAAGGAAGGTAAACTTAATGAAGCAAATGAGTTGCTCCTCAAAATGAAGGAAGCTGGCTGCTTACCTAATGAAATTACATATGATACGATCGTGAAGGGATTTATTCGATTTGGTGAGGGTGATAGATTCGCGACTGATGCAAGCACGGAAGAATTGTTTGTCAATTTGTTATCCAATGACCGGTTAGATAATTCATCCAAGGAAGCACTTCGTCGGATATTTGGTGCTATATAGTCAATTATTTGGGGCTATATCATGATTTGTGGTGGTGGAGGAAAGCTTGAAAGTTTTGTGGACATGCGTTATCAATTATAGACAGTGTTGCCTTGCAGTTGTAGTTGGTACTTTTTCTTGCAGAGAATACCATCTGAGGAGTATTTCTTGAGGTAATCTTTTGGGTCGGAGCTTGAAGATTATGCTCGAGGGGTGTTGTCTGGTTTCCCTATTTATGAAGTGATTTGCTCTTTGTGGCAGACCTTTTGTGCTCTCATCATCCCGGCTTCATCAATTTTGCTTAGAGAGATCCTCTGTTTCCAAAAGCAGGAAGAGTGAATACTGAATGTAATGACATCCTTTGAAGCTGGAAACTTGTAAGGTGATCCTCCAAACATCCATGATAATGTTCATTTTAGGAGCGGTCTCTCTTGTATTCAGTTCATATCTATCTATCTATCCAAAAGAAATGAAAAAAAAAGGAAAAAATAAATCATCTGTACTGCTTGCAATTTCAACTCTTCCATATGAATTCTTGATTTCATCAAGTTTGAAGTCTTATGTGTGATGCAGTCTTTTACTTTGAATGATTGATTACCTCTCAATTTACCTTTGTTTAGAACTCCGGTTATTTTACATTAGTCCTCAATACAAATCGATAATTTTTTGATAACAATTGCTGTGATGACCGTACCAAAACTGACACGCGAACAATTGCTGAGATGACTGTACCAAAACTGATTAATTTGTCACTTATATGCTGTGTTGGTTCTGGAACTTGTGAAACTTGGTTACTTAGTGTTACATGGTCTTAATGAGTGCTTGAGTTTTCTGTCAAAAGTATTAAATGGTGTCGCAAGTATATGCTCAAAGGTAGAAAATGTGGGAGTGTCCACATTAACGGTTGATTGCTCTTTAAAATGGAGAAGGTTTGAAGTTTAAGGGAGGATGCTAGACCTTATATAAATCATGTAATAGGCCATGATCATGAGACTTGATTATGACTGGACAACTAGGCATCCCTTGGGACCATTAAAAGAGGTGTGTGGGCTTACCATTATACATGATGCTGAGTAAATCATAGCTAGAGTATCAAAACTGAGTTGAATGGCCGTGACCTTTCAAACACAACTAACTCAAATGTGGTAATAAGTGTTATTTTCCCAATTTATATAACATTGCGGTTAATCGCGACAAAATGGTGAGCTCGATGCTAGATAACACTGAAGGGGTTGATACTTGGAACCCTACGTTTCATAGAGATACTTAGGACTGGGAGATTGGGGATGTTAAGCAGCTCTTTGATACTTTATATGCATACAAGAGACAATGTGCAGTGGAAGATGGGGAAGATAGAGTTGCATGGGAGGGTTCTAAGAAGAGGAGATTCACGGTTAAATCCTTTTATTCGATCTTAAATGTAGCTGATAGAAACTTCTTTCCTTGGAAGGAAATCTGGAAAACTAAGGCTCCTACTAGAGTGGCTCTCTTCGCTTGAAAGGTTTCTCGGGAGGCAATTCTGATTGGGGATAACTCGAGAATTCAAAGAAAAGGTTTACGTTAACAGGTGCTTTTTGTGTAAATAAAGAAGAGGAGATGGTAAATCATCTACTTTTGCACTGTTCGATAGCAAGGCAGATCTGGAGTTCCTTCTTCCTCCTTACTGGTCTCTCGTGGGTAATGCCAATGTATGCTCTAGATCTATTTCGTGGGTGGTCTTTGTACAGTCGTAGGAGGAGTACCCTATGATGGTATACTGCCTCGTTGGCAATTTGGTGAAACATTTGAAAGGAGAGGAATCGGAGATGTTTCGAAATGAGGAGTCAGATCGATATCGTTCGGGTGAAGAAAAATATTCAAACTCATCGTTTTTGGTGTTCGGAGACAGAATTGAACTTAGGAGATTCTTTTGTAGAAATAGTGGATAGCTTCCCAGTTATATGATTCTTTTGTCTTGTATACTTCATGTGTACAAGGATGCGTCACATGTTTTGGCGCCGTGTTAATATAATTTTATTTACTTATAAAAAAGAAAATAAACGGTATTGTCCCTGGGCGTGATCTTTATGGACTCACTGGATTACATTGAACTTTTGAAACATTCGCGGAGCTAGACCACAGAGGTTTGACTACAATGGTTTTAGCTAGTCAGATTGTAAGACAATCATCCTTCGGAAGCAAACGAAATTTTCCATGGAGATGAGGAAGCTCAAAAGTTTCAGCACAACTCAATAGTATATTTATTACTTATCTTCTAACTAGTTCTGTACATACATGGCCACTCTGAAAGATTAGTAGCTTTCCATTTATAGTGCACATAAATGCTGCTAATTTATGTTCCTTTTGCAGGAAGGAAGGTGGAAACTCTAGAAGTTATGACTGGATATCTGAAATGTTGCAACTGCTGGAGAAAGTAATAACCTGCTGTGGTTTTAACATTAGATTTATCTATTCACCTAAGTGCAGAGATGACCAAGGTAGGTCATCTCTTACTCGCATCTTCATCTCTGTGAGCTCTGTCGCAGACTATTTCCAAATCTAGCTCTATCTCCATCACGGCTACATATGCATTGTAGAACAAGCTCTTGGAACAGTGAGCTACTGGTGTTGCAATAAATTTGGTCCCATAAACCCACCCACTTCACTACACAGCTGCCTCTTCCAGTCTTCCTGGAAACATCAAACTCATTCTTCCTCTGTAATTCAATGAAACGAGAAGTATAGTAGCAGGTCAAGTTGCTGAAATGCGTTCAATGGGATAGTTGGGCTTCGTATTGGACCAATTGAATTTCACCCATGCTGCATTTATCACCTCTTTGATCTCCTTCCGAGAATCAGTACAAGTTTATGAAATAAAATTACATTTTTGGGACTGGTGTACAATTTTAGGTTTACCATGCAATTATGCAATATCGGAGCACAATGGTCATTTCATTTACCCAATTTGCAGCCTGGAGGAGTATGTGTTTTAATTTACTTTCAGCTTGAAACCTGGAGGAGTATGTCTTCCGCTTTTGTGGATACTTGAGATTTGAGAACCCTAGCTTGAAACCTGGAGGAGTATGAGTCGTATTTATTTCTTGGTCTGTAATTTACTTTCAAACATATATTATATATTGTGTATCATTTCTATCATAATAGACTTGTTGCCTTAATGGACAATAATATTGACGTTGAAGTGGCCCCAGGTTCGATTCCTATCCTAGCCATTAAAACTTTTTTCGTGTTGAATTTTTAGTTTTATATCTCTAAAAAGGGACCCCAAAAGTTCGGGCGACTCTGATTGGAAATGTAGTGCTTGTTGGTATTTGGAAGTAATATGCCCCCACCTTCCCCTCACATTCAAACCCCGCTCCCTTTCCCAAGTAATCTTCCTATTTTAGGAAGAAAAAACCCACTCTCTCTCCTAGTTGAAGAAATCTCTTTCCTAGGTGGCCTCCCCCTCACTCTTCTCCATGCAATAAGAAGATAAAAAACCTACAATGGGGATGCCCTAAGAGGGTTTAATGTTGTTTAGTGATTTAAGAGTAGTTGAGAGTAATAGTGATTGCATGGGGTTCAATGGTGTGTTGTTATTAGTGTTAATGGTGTTGGTTAGATTTTCCTAACGGATAGGTCTAGACGTTTAAACCTCATCAAAGACATTGTTGTTTTAGCCGAATGACATTGTTACTCAAGCCTTGCACCATTGTTACTCATGCCATGCACTATTGTTTTAGTCGAATGACACTATCTAAAAAATGGGTAAGATTAATGTCATCTCCAACCTCTTGAAAGAATGGAAAAGAAAGATAGGTTAATGGTGTTTGTATAGTAATGATACGTTGTAGTTTGAGTTTAGTAGTGATTGCTTAATTAAGGGTTCAAATAGTGTTGGTTAGATGGGTTAATGATGTTTGTTTAGCTTGTAGTTGGGAGTTTAATGGTATTTGTCTACGGTTCAATAATGTTGGTTGGTAGTGTTAATTGTGTTGGTTAGATGGTTTTACGATGTTTGTCTACTAATGGTTGTAGTTTGGAGTTTAATGGTGATTGCCTATGGGTTCAATAGCGTTGGTTAGTATTTTTCATGGTGTTGGTTAGATGTGTTAATGGTGAAGTATTTGTTTAGTAATGCTTGTCATTGGGAGTTTAATGGTGATCCCGGGGGGTGAAGAGTCGGGGCTTCACAAAGTATGAGATCTCAGACTCGATCACTTCCCACGTTCCCTTAAAACGAATAAAATAGAATAAAATAAAATAAAATGGTAATTATATGAAGGTTTAATGGTGTTGGTTAGTAGTATTAATGGCGTCAGTTAGTACTAATGGTGTCAGTTACACAAATATTAGAGACTAAAATGTGATAATATTACTAATTTAAACATGTACTACCTCCGTCCCCAAATATATATTGTTTTAACAATTTGCACACAGATTAAAGAATTTTTTAAGACGATTGATTCAACCATTATTTAAGATCATTGATTGTAGTTAAGTTGGACTAATATTTTTATCTTAAAAAATGTTAAGTTTACAACGATTCCTATAATTATTGCTATAACTAAGCTTTGATTACAAACAACGTTCCTATAATTATTGTATAACTAAGTATTTGCGGATTAAAGAATGTGACGATAAAAGATTCAACCATTATTTATTCTGATCATATTTGTAAGAAATAGACTGTTTTCCATAGCTTAAAAATGTTCTTATAACTCAATCCTATAATTATTGCTATAACTAAGCTTTGATTAAGGACAAATGTGTTTTGAAAAAAGACAACTTTGCCCTCACCGAGACTTAGTTCTAACGATATTTGTAGAAATAGTTGTAAACCTAGCATTGTTATTTTCTCTTTACTCTCAACAACTTTCTTTAAAGTAAATAAGGGTAATATTTACACAATATGAACAAATGTTTCTTGAAATCTTATAACAACAATTATTTTGGGACCAAAAATCTTTGCTAAAATAATACTTATTTTAGGAGGGAAAATTTTTAAAGTAAAGATCGAGCATAAACATATTACTCCATCTTTCCAGGTAAAGAGTTCACTATTCATTTTTGAGATGTTTCACTTAAAGAGTTCACTTTAAAAAATTAATACATAAAAGTATTATTTTATTACTAATGGACTACTTAAAATGTTATTTGTCCAAAACGAAAAGAGTATTTGATAAGATCGAAATCAAAAATTCATTAAAAAGTTTAAAAGGCGTAGAAACCGAACAATCATGTTTTCTTCTCATGCATAATTTAAATTTACACACATTATAACAAGATTTAAGTATCAAACTAAGCATGTCATTAATGCAATAAATTGTTTTACCTAAACAGTCCATGTTTGAAACGTGTAATAGTTAAGAGATATGTAAGTATTATTCAAGTTGGTTACAATTATAAAAATATTTAAATTTAGTCAACATGTTTATATCAGTGTGAAGAGTAAAGTTGAAAAAGTTACAAAGAATGTACGCATCATTTTTTAAAGTGGACTCTTAAATAAACAAGTAAAATAAAATAATGCAATCTTTAACCGAAACGGAAAAAGTATATTTCTTTAATCCCTGATAAATGTTCATACTTGTTATTTTGACATTAGTATTATCGTCCGAACACATTTTATAACCCATCATTTAATACGCTTCTTAATCCTTGTGTTTTATCTACTAAAAACATTTATCCAAACGGAAAGAGTATAATATTGCAATAATTGAAGCTAAAGTTCGGCATCAACAAATCAAGAAAAGTGTAAATCTAAAAACAACCCTTAATGTGCGCAAGGTTGCTGATATATTAGTAATCTATTAGTAATAAAATTATAATTTTATGTCTTAATTTTTAAAAGTTGACTCTTTAAGCGAAACATCCAAAAATGAAATAGATGACTCTTTTGTCGGATAGAGTATCTCTTGCGAAACACGTTTTGAAACACTTTACTTCGTTTGGTCAAATTTTAGTTTATACGCTTTAAAATTGTTTTACGTAGTTTTAAAAAATGTACGTTTTAAAAACGAACAATTTTTTAAAAATGTGTTGCGTTATAACTATTTTGTTTATAAAAATACTTTTGAAATTTTAAATATTTACAAGAAAAAAATCTATAAAATGTTGTTTAAGGCCTTAGTCTATACGATGGATATTTGAGAAGGAAAAGAGAGGTGATAAGAGATATGAACAATTTTAATAAAAAGTAACCCTATTATATAAAGATACATATTTTGTATTATTAATAATAAATAGTAATTATTTTTTATACTAATAGAACCCACTTTATAACAATTAACTAATATTTTTAGGCATCATGATTTAAATATTGAAATATAAGAATAAATATTTTTAGATATATATATATATATATATATATACACACACACACACACATTATTTTTTATCTAATATGATATACATCTCTTCTATTGTTGCTAAAATAATTTTATCTACCAACTTTTAAACTAAAATAATTATTTGTAACCAAAGAGGAATAAATCATTTTTATTGATAAGATTTTACTTAAAAACTTTTAAAGTCAACATCAACTTCTAACAAATGTGAACATATATATCTTCTTTTGTTAGTTTAGTAAAAGTCATTTATCTAAATACATTTTTTACCAACATCAATTTTTAATCAATGTTTGTTACATCATTTTTATTGATAATTATAGTAGAGATCTATCTTACATTGATTATAAATTAATATTGATTTTAGAAATCATTAAAGTACTCACATAATACTTGTTGAAAAATTAGTGTTTTTAGTGAAAGAAAATGTGCAACTTGAGGCACGATTTTCTTTACATGTCATTTGTTTGTTGGCAAAGGTAATTGTGCAAATGTGTTTTACTCGGTTAGAGCATCAAAATGATATATTTATTTGTATAAATCGAGTTTTGGATGAATAAGATATCAAAACTTAAAGTATGGTGTTAGAAGTGAGTCATTATAGTAAAGTACTCACCCAATGCCAATATAATATATTAATAATATTATCTCATATTGGTTAAGAAATGATGCGTTAATAAAAGTCTTTCTATATAAGATTTTTACTATTATTAACAATAGAAGAGATTAATAGTAAATTATTAATATCACAATATCATATAAACTATTATTTTTAGCTAATGGTTAGAAAATGAAAAGTTTCAAGTCAAGTGATGTGGAGACTTGAGAATTCAACAATATCAAAAGTTGGGTGATGTGATACATCTCTTTAATTGATAATAACATAAAAATTCTTTTATTTAAAAACTTTTATAATCAATAGATATTTCTAAATAATGTGGGATACATATCTTTGTAACCGATGCGAGATACATTATCTATAAACATTTTAAACCAATATCACTTTCCTAACCAATGTGAAATACATCTTTTTATATTGGTAATAAGTCTGTTATAAAAAGACTTTTAATACATACATCACTTTCTAATTAATGTGGAATACATCTCATCATTTATTTAGTAATAATAGTAGAAGTTTTTTATCTTAAAAAAATCTTAAACCAACATCTCTTTCTATATAATGTGATACATCTTTTCTCTTCTCTCCTATTGATGATAAAAGTATATATTTTTTTTATCTAAAGACTTTTAAAATTAACATCACCTTTTAAGCAATGTAGGATGTATCTATTTTATTGATAATAATAGTAATTTAAAATCAACATCAATTTATAACAAATATGTGATATATCTATTCTATTGCTAATAATTGTAAAAGTTTTTTTTTATCTAATCTAAAATAATTTAAAATCAACATCATTTTATAACCAATATGAGAAATACATGTTCTATTGGTAATAATGGTAGAAGTCTTGTATCAAAAGACTTTGAAAACCAATATCGCTTTCTAACCAATGTATGATACATCTCTTATATTGGTAATTAATAATAATATTTTTAAAACCAACATCAATTTCTAATCAATGTAGGATACATCTTTTCTATTGTTAATAATAGTAAAATATTTTGTAACCAATGTGAGATATATCTATTGTAAGACTGAAAGTCTTTAGTCTAAAAACGTTAAAATCTAACTTTTCTTTTTAAATAATGTGATATACATCTCTTTTATTGGTAATAGAAGTAGAAGTCTTTTGCATAAGACTTTCAAAAGTAACATTTTTTTCTAAACAATGTAAGATACATCTCTTTTACGTGTCATTTTTTTGTTGAAAACGGTAATTGTGTAAATGTATTCTACTCGGTGAGAGCATCAAAATGATATATTTATTTGTCAAAATCGAGTTTTGGATGAATAAGATATGGGTTAATATCACTTTTGGTACCCTAAGTTTACCTACTTTTCACTTTTGGTACCCATTGTACACAAAATATCAAATATCATCCTAAACGATTTCCAGTTTCATCAATTTTCATACTTTCCGTTGCCAATCTGTCAAACCCAAACGGAAGACCTGCTGTTCTAGGTTGGAAAGGCAGGGAAACCGGCTATGAAGAGAGAAAGGGAAATAAGGGTGTATTAGCTCGACATTTCTTCCCTAATTCATCAAGTTTCCCCAATTCTGCCCCCTTCCCTTTAGAACCCTAACCCTAATCCCCAAATTTCGTCCATATTTCTTCAATCACTATCAAATCAACCCTGAATTGAGCTGATTAAAACCCTAAACTCGTGCAATCGAACTCACATGACGAGAAGAAGCAAGGATGCATCCCAACCAGATTACGGTATGTGTCTTCAATTTAAACTATCTTGTCATTCGTTCGTAGATTATTGTTTGCTAGCTTATAATAGCACTTTTGGTTAATATCACTTTTGGTTTAAAGGGTTGATTTTATAATGACTTGGTACCAAGTGATATTAACCCTTTTCTTTCTTCAATCAGTACCAAGTCAACTTGTCTTAGCTTATTTTCATAATTATCTGCTATTATATTGCTTGCTTAGTTTATTGTTTGCTTATTATATTTTCTGAAAATTAGTAGAAATAATAGTAGTATTATTGTTAGTGTTAGCTTATTGTATTTTCTGAAATTGTTGTGTTAGTTGATGATATTTATTTATTTTGCTTTGTTGTAGACCCTAAATTGAATATCATTTCGTTTACAATGAAAATTGTGCATGGTGGTGTTATGAAGCATGACCCTAAAATATATGTTGGAGGGAAGATAGATTTTTTTGATTGGGTGGATGGAGAGAGTTTTGGGTTAACTAACTTGAGTGATTTTGTAGAGGAATTAGGTTACAAGTTTGAAATGGTTAAGATTTGGCATCAATTTGAGAAAACTATAGTCATGGGTTGTAATCTTATTGTCACTGAAAGAGAATCACAAAACCTACTTAGGGCTATACCTACTAAGAAAGAGGTAAATATCTACTTAGAGCATCTTGAAACAATCCCAGAAAATCCCACCATGCCAGAAAACCCAAATGTCAATGCTTCTTTGTCTTCTAATTCATCTGATTCTGAAGAATTTAATGACTCTGAATATGATATGGAAGAGGATGATAATGAATTTGAAAAATATGTTGATTATGATATTGAGTTTGATGGTGCTATGGGGAAGGGAAAGTCAGTGCAGAATGAATATGTGAGTGAGACTATGATTAATAGGATGAATGAGGATGGTGATAAGGAACTTTCTGATAGTGATGACTTTGAGAGCATCTTGGGCAGTGATGAGGAACCATAAACAAAATATCCTAAACACAATCCTAAGACTGATAAGAAACCTGAATTGAAATTGGGAACCATATGTAGTAGCAAGAAGGAAGTGAAAGATGTTATTGAAACATTTTATCTTAAAAGGGGGATGGTTATTAGATTTGATAGGAATGGTGACAGAAGATTAAGAGCAAGTTGTAGAAATGAAAGATGTCATTGGTATGCATATGCTGCACCAATGCAAAATGACAAATCATGGCAATTGAAAGGTTACAATCCAGTTCATACACAGTGTGGATGGACTTACAACAACCCAAGTATTAGGTCTGGTTGGATTGGAAGGACATTCATGAAGAAATTCAAAGAAAATCCAAGTTTAGGAACTAAATAATTCAGGAATGAGTTGTGTACCAAACTTAAGGCTAATGTCTCAAAACAACAAGCATATAGAGCAAAAAAGAAAGTCAAACAACTATTGGAAGGGACTTTGAAGCAGCAATTTCACTAAATAAGAGACTATTGCCTAGAATTGCTTAGGTCAAATCCAGGTTCAAGTGTGGTTTTGAAATTGTCTGATGTTGAAGCTGGTAAGCCTACATGTCAAAGGCTTTACATTTGTTTTGATGCTTGTAAAAAAGGGTTTCAGTTCTGTAGGAAGATTATAGGGGTGAATGGGTGTTTTTTGAAAGGCCCTCAAGGTGGATAGTTGTTGACAGCAGTTGGGGTTGATCCAAATAATCAAATGTTTCCCATAGCTTATGCAGTAGTTGAAAATGAAACAAAAGACTCTTGGACTTGGTTCTTATCATTGTTAGAGAGTGACATAGGCTTTGAAGATCAATATGAATGGACATTCATGAGTGATAAACAAAAGGGGCTCATACCTGCATTTGAAGATCTGTTTCCAAATGCTGAAAATAGGTTTTGTGTTAGACATTTACACACAAACATGAAAAGGGATGGGTTCACAGGGCAGTCAATCAAAAATTCTTTATGGGCAGCAGCTAGGGCAACCAGGGTTGAAGTGTTTAAGGCAAGAATGGAATAATTGAAAGAGTTGGATGGGGATGCTTATGAGTGGCTAGTCTATAAGCTTGCAAATCAATGGTCTAGGTCACATTTTGGCACTCAACCTAAGTGTGATATCCTGCTTAGTAATATGTGTGAAAGCTTCAATGCTTTTATTCTTGATGCAAGAGACAAGCCAATTATAAATATGCTTGAGACAATAAGACATTTTGTGATGAGTAGGTTGCAAGTTAATAGAGATAAAGCCAAGAATTGGGATTCTAGACTATGTCCAAGGATAAGAAGTATTGTTCAGAAGAATTCCAAGGAGGGTGCTAAGGGCATACCTATCAAGGCAGATGATTGACATTTTGAGATCAGTGGCCCATTTGACCAGCACAATATGGATCTTGCTCTGCAGTTATGCACTTGTAAAAGATGGGAGTTGACAGGCATTCCTTGTAAACATACTTGCTTGGCCATTTGGTGTAGGAAGGAAAATCATGAGTCTTATGTCAATGATTATTACACTGTTGGGACATACATGAAGGCATATGAGCATGCCATAATGGGTATTACTGGATCTGAGTTGTGGCCCAAGTATCAGTTACCACCCCCTTTGCCCCCAAAATATGAAAACAAACCTGAAAGACCAAAGAAACTAAGAAGAAGACAACCTGATGAGCCACCTTCATCTTCCAGCAATCAACACAAATTGAAGAGATGTCAAAAATCTTTGAAGTGTGGAAAGTGTGGAGTAGTTGGACATAATTCAAGAACTTGCAACAAAAGGAATTCCAATACGCACTTCGGCCACAACTTGTTGATGAGATCCCCTTAACTGGACCTGAACTTGTTTCACAACCCACTACAGAACCTATCACAACTGAAAGCAGTCAACCTAGCAGCCAACCTCAGTCATCAAATCCTTCAAAATTACCTGTAAGTTTGTGAAATTGAATACTGACTTTTTGTTGATATGTATTATACTGACTTTTTGTGAAATTGAATACTTTCTTTCTAATCATCTTCAAGTTAAAAGAAAGAGAGGTTCAAGCAGTGTGGGGGTGAACATAAGGGGCAATACAAATAGGATTGTTTCTGTAAATGTAAGAAATATAATTTCACCATTTTATATTCTTTTTTTTATTGAAAATTTCTGACTTTGCCTTTTATTTTTAAGGTGAATCAAACATCAACAATCAATACTCCACTTATTGTGAGGGGAGGAGTGAATTACATTACAATGGCCAATTTGAGACATGCAATTGGAGGTGGATATGGAGGTGGAACTTCAACAAATGCAAAAGGGAATGATAATCCAAGTGGCAAAGACAAAATATAACCACTGAAGGGAATGAGACATGAAATTGGAGGTGGATCTGGAGGACATGAAGACTAAATTTGTGTTAAACTTTGTTGTTGTTAAACAATTTGATGTTATCAAACTCTGTATGGATTTGGAATTTGGTATTTCGTATTTGGTAATTATCAAACTCTGTATGGATTTGAGTAGGAAGTTGGTACTTATGGATTTGACTTATTAAATCATGTTCTTGTATGGATTTGTGTTATGTTAATGAAATTGGTTATGTTATGTTATATCCAGTTATACATGTTATGTTTGGTTATGTATGTCCGCTTTTTAATTTTACTTTAGTACTCTAATTTACAGCTAAATTACAGTACTTCAGTACTTTATTATGTCCAGTTGTTGTATGGATTTGGTACTTGCAATTTCAGTACAAAATTAGTGTCCAGTTGTTGTATGGATTTGGTACTTGGAATTTCTGTTATGTCCAGTTGTTGCTCTACAGTTATGCAATTGTTGTATGAATTTGGTACTTGGAATTTCTGTTATGTCCAGTTGTTGCTCTGCAGTTATGCAGTTGTTGTATATATCCAATTTTGATTGTGTCAATGCTGGTTCATAATTTCCAGTAATGTCAGGTAGGACAGTTGGTTCATAATGTTGTCAGTTGTTGTGTTGGTTACAAAATTTGCCAAACTCTTCAAACTTGCCAAATAGAATTGCCAATACAACTTCCATTGCAATCAATAGATTAACAAAAAACATATTGTATTTAGAAGATTGCATGGTTTTTACATATTTATAATTACAAATCAAACATCATGGTCATACAAAAACCAATTATAATTGTCATTACAATAAAGACACATCT
The DNA here is from genome assembly GCA_013146195.2 of Codonopsis lanceolata. Taxonomy (NCBI): domain Eukaryota; kingdom Viridiplantae; phylum Streptophyta; class Magnoliopsida; order Asterales; family Campanulaceae; genus Codonopsis; species Codonopsis lanceolata. The sequence continues at coordinate 27,590,012 of CM028383.1, read as the reverse complement.
GAGTTTTATTTTCAACTGAATGACTTCAGTCTTCATGGCCTCAACCATGGTATTTGCCATCATCAACTCAGCTTTCATTTCAGCCTCTTTCATCTTCAATCTCTCTACTTCAGCTTCAAATTTGTTCAACTTGGCTAACAATCCCAGAATAATTTGTTTGGACCTTATGCTACATTCATCATCCAACCATTTAAAAAATCTACAATATCCATGTTGCTGTAATTAAAAAGAAAGAAATTCAGGTATATCTACCATATCAAACAAAACAGGAGGCAAATGCAATAAAAATTAAAATTACCCCATATTTTGGGCATGCCTAATATCTTCTTCCTGGATTATTTCTAGTCCAAGAAGTCTTCAATCCAATCTTTATTCCAGATTTACAGTACATGTCTTCCATATTACTTGAGCTCCAACTACCATTGGAAGAGGTTGGTGTGGAGTTGTTCATTTTTAAAGTCAATAGCTGAAGAAAACAGATGAAGGTAGGTGGGGGCAGAATGAACTCGAATAGAGAAAAGGGAAGAATGAGCTCGATAAAATGAAGTAAGAATTTGGAGGGAATTACTTGTTAAGGGAAATTGGGGAAGACGAATTGAAAAAAGGGAATACAATGGGAGAGAAAATGAATTAAGAATTTCGAGGAGGGAATTACCTGGTAAAGGCTAAGATTTGAAGAAATTGGACACCCATAAATATTAGGGCTGGAATTAGAGCCGTCAAAACGGACCAACGGGGCGGACCAACCCGCTAAATGGCGGACCCCGTAACTTGGCGGGGCGGGGCGGACCAACCCGCAAAAATGGCGGACTATATAAACCTTGACCCAACCCAACCCACCTTGGGTTACGGTGCGGGGCGGACCAACCCGCCTAAAAGAGAGATGTTTGACCAAAAACAAGAAATGATTAACCAGGCAAGCACAAACATTTATCTTAATAACTAATGCTCGGTAGAATAAATCCAGGAACAACACCCTTTTAATATGAGATATAATAATATAACTAACACTTTGTAATGAAAAATTGAAAATTGAAAACATATAAACTGTATTCCAGTAACCTTGGTAAGCATATATACTCAATATTCTAGCAACAAAGCAGTTCAAAGCAACCGAGATCTAACAACCCACATCTTTCATTACATACGCAAAGCAACCCAGATCTTTCCTAAAAATGAAGATACTATCCACGTTTGTGAAGCAGCAGTGGTCTGAGTCGTCTGATCGGAGCGCGGAGGTCGGAAAGTGTAGAGAGAGATTGAGACCAACCGACTTAGAAAGAAAGATATCGACGATGGCGGATGGACAAGACAGATATATCGACGATGGCAGACTGAGAGGGAGTCAAAGAGATCAATGGCGATGACGGATTCAGAGAAAGAGAGAAACGATTATAGGGGTTTTACTTTTAACTCTGTGAGAGAGAGAGAGAGAGACGGTGGTCGGATGGACTGAGCGAGTGAGCGATGATGGACGATGGTGGACCTGTCTGAGAGGGAGAGCCGGAGAGAGTCAACAATGGCTGCTTGATTCTTGAGACACAGTCATACTCACACAGAGACTCGGAGTCGGAGTTGGAGACAATCAGACAGACATGGGAATGGGATATTGTCATATTGAGATCGTGAAAGCCGAAAGGGTGAAGGCCGAATTGCCGAAGGGATTGAGTGGTTGTAAACTTGTAATTTGTAATGTCTGGTTGCCGGTTGGGGTCCTTGGGGAATGGGGGTACTCTTCACTCTACTGCTCTAGTCTAGTCTCTAGGTCCTCTTGGAAATTGCCAAATTGGGTTATTTTATATTTTTATTGGGTTAGGTTATTAGGTGAGTGCGCTGAAGGATGGCAGACTTGGGCACGGCAGTAAATAAGTGATGGGTTTAAGGCTTTAAGCTTTTAAAATCTTAAGGCTTGATAAGTTGATATTTCACCATCACAACTTTTCACTACTTTTCAGAAAAGTAAAAAACCATCATTTTCGTCTTCAATCTCAAGAAAGCAGAAACAGTATACATATATATTTTAAAGAGTAATAAATGCATTTGCAATTTTGCATATTTTCGTTTTTTAATTTTGTTTTTTTGCAGCTTTCAAAAATAGCGGGTTACCCGCCCCCGCCCCGCCCCGCCTTAGCCCGCGACCCGTGCGGTCCAAGCCCGTTAGGCCCGCCTTATAACGACCAATAATTTGTCAACCCAACCCACCATTTTTGTATGGCGGGGCGGACTAACCCAACGGGTTTGGTCCATTTTGACGGCTCTAGCTGGAATGAAGAGAAATTGGGGAAGAAATTAAGTCTCATTCCCGTCAATTGCTCAAGAAAGCTAGGACAGAGTGAGTGATACGATTACAAAGAAGATGAAATCTCTGCATTTCCTTCACTTTGGTCCAGAAATCCAGGAGAATGGAGGTTGAAATGGCTACGTCACTCTGCTTCTAATGAGAGTTGGAGGTGGAGGTTGAAATGGCGGGAGAAATTGGGGAAGAAATGAGGGCTGGTGATTGATTCTCTCACTTTTCTACTAAGACCAAGTGACGTAGCCGGTTTCCCTGCCTTTCCAACCTAGAACAGTAGGTCTTTCGTTTGGGTTTGACAGATTGGTAACGGAAAGTATGAAAATTGATGAAACTGGAAATCGTTTAGGATGATATTTGATACTTTGTGTACAATGGGTACCAAAAGTGAAATGTAGGTAAACTTAGGGTACCAAAAGTGATATTAATTAACCCATAAGATATCAAAGGTTAAAGTATGGTGTTAGAAGTGAGCCATTAGAGTAAGTACTCAAACAGTGTCAATCTAATAATATTATCCCACGTTGATTAAGAAATGATGTTGGTAGTAAAAGTATTTTTATATAAGATTGCCACTATTATTAACAATAGAAGAGGTTAATATTAAATGATTAATATCACAATATCATATTAACTACTCCCTCTGTCCCTAAATTATCGTCATCCTTTCCTTTTTCGTCCGTCCCAAAATAATTGTCCACTTTGAAACTTACCTTTTTAGAACATCACTTTTACCACTTTACCCTTACTTTTTCACCCTACTTTAATTATGGGCCACATACACATGGGCTTTAAAGGAAACTACACATTAAACTAATATTAATAATCCAGTCAAATAGATTTTCTTAAACGGTGCGTCGGGTCAACCAGGACAATAAATTAGGGACGGAGGGAGTATTATTTTTAGCTAATGGCTAGAAATTGAAAAGTCTCAAGTCAAATAATGTGGAGGCTTGAGGATTCAACAATATCAAAAGTTGGGTGAGGTGACACAACAATAGTGCTCCTCGCCAACTTTATATATATATATATATATATATATATATATATATATATATATATATATATATATATATATATATATATATATTTGTAATAATAATATAATTTTTGGACATTATCTAAAAACATTTTAAACCAATATCACTTTCCTAACTAATGTGAAATACATATTTTTTCTATTGGTATTAAGTCTTTTATAAAAAAAAATTAATACATACATTACTCTCTAACCAATGTGTAATACATCTCATCATTTGGTAATAGTAATAGGAGCTTTTTATTTAAAAAAATATCTAAAACCAACATCTCTTTCTATATAATGAGATATATATATTTTCTTTTCTTTTATTAATGATAAAAGTAGAAGTCTTTTTATTTAAATACTTTTAAAATCAACATCATTTTTAACCAATGTAAGATTTATCTCTTTTATTGGTAATAATAGTAATTTAAAATCAACATCAATTTATAACAAATGTGTGATATATATCTTCTATTGCTAATAATAGTAAGTCTTTTATATAATCTAAAATAATTAAAAATTAACATTAATTTTTAACCAATGTGAGATATACATCTTCTATTGGTAATAATGGTAGAAGTCTTTTATCAAAAAACTTTAAAAACCAAAATCACTTTCTATCCAATGTATGATACATCTTTTCAATTAGTAATTAATAATAGTATTTTTAATACAAACATTAATTTCTAATCAATGTGTGATACATCTTCTATTGGTAATAATAGTATAATACGGCGTATTTTGTAACCATGTGAGATACATCTCTTGTAAAAGTGAGTCTTTAGTCTAAAATCTTTAAAATCTAACATTTTCTTTTAAAACAAAGTGTTATACATCTATTTTATTGGTAATAATATAAAATAATTTAAACTCAACATCATTTTCTAACTAATATGAGATGTACATCTTTTATTGGTAATAATGGTAAAAGTCTTTTATCAAATGACTTTGAAAATGAACATTACTTTCCAACCAATGTATGATGTATTTCTTCTATTGATACTTAATAATAGTATTTTTAAAACCAACATCAATTTCTAACCAATGTGGGATATATCTCTTCTATTGTTGAAAAATTAGTGTTTTTAGTGAAAGAAATTATGTAACTTGAGGCACGAATTTTTTACGTGTCATTTGTTTGTTGGCGAATGTAATTGCGCAAATGTGTTCTACTCGGTGAGAACATCAAAATGATATATTTATTTGTCCAAATTGAGTTTTGGATAAAAGATATCAAGACTTAAAGTATAATACTTGTTAAAAAATTAGTGTTTTTAGTGAGAGAAATTGTGCAACTTGAGGCACAAATTTCTTTACATGTCATTTGTTTGTTGACGAAGGTAATTGCACAAATGTGTTCTAGCATCGAAATGATATATTTATTTGTCCAAATCGAGTTTGGAATGAATAAGATATCAAGACTTAAAGTATAATACTTATTAAAAAATTAGTGTTTTTAGTGAAAGAAATTGTGCAACTTGAGGCACAAATTTCTTTAACGTGTCATTTGTTTGTTGGTAAAAGTAGTTGTGTAAATGTGTTCTACTCGGTAAGAACATCGAAATAATATATTTATTTGTCCAAATCAAGTTTTGGATGAATAAAATATCAAAGCTTAAAGTATAGTGTTAAAAGTGAGTCATTAGAAGTAATATCTCACATTGAAGAGTTTTATCTCACATTGGTTAGAAATAATGTTTGTTGTAAAAGTTTTTAAATATAAGTCTTCTACTATTGATAATAGAAGAAGTTATATATACTAATACTAATAACCCTTACCATATTGATTATTATTATGTATTATTATTAGCTAATGGCTAGAAAACTAAAAAATTTTCAACCTTCCACATGGTTTGCTTTAGAATGAAGATTTATCCAAAGGTGGTGAGGTGACACAATCATAGTGCTCCTCACTAACTTTAAATATATATATATATATATATATATATATATATATATATATATATATATGCAAATGATACTACGAGCTAGAGCTTGTAATATTATCACAAGCTTTAGCGTTAGAGTCGTTAGATGATTAAGTTGGTGATGATTTGGAAAGTCCGTGTCATTATTTCAAAAAAATATTTTTGATCTAACAGTGTAGAGATCTAAATAGATTTGATCAAACGGTACTAACATTAAAGCTTGTAATAATACTACAAGCTCTAGCTTGTAATATCATACCTCATATATATATATATATATATATATTATTATTATTATTTTTTACTCCTTATGTTCCACGTAAAAATATTCACGCTTGAAAAAAATAATGATAAAGAGATATATTAATGTTATTTGAGTGGTCATAACTCATAATTATAAAAATACTTAAATATAACCAATATAATTACTGTTAGTGATTAGACATGTGTCCCGGTTCGATGTATCCGCTCACATGAGCTCGTGATTCCTAGTTATATTATTATTGGTAGTTAGTGTTAATCCTCTCCCTCGTAAATGTTTACGGGTGATTGGTAAATCTTTTTAAAATATATCAGAAACATTTACGGATGTTTGGCAAACACATGAAAAATGTTACGGAAAACAATACATGAATAAATGCAAAAATAAAAATAGAAAATAAATAATGTTTAGGATGTCCCTAGAAAATTAATAAGATCCATCTTTTTTTAATAAGGTCCATCTTTTTTTAATCTCACAATTACAAATAATTTTTTTGATAATTGATATGAAAAAAATATATTTTAAAATAGAAAATAGACAATGTTTAAGATGTCCCTAGAAAATGTTATGGAAAACTATATATGAATAAATACAAAAAAATATTCTAATATTAATGCACATATTGAATATAAAATAGTGTTGAACTTTAAGTAATTTTTCTTTAGTATCCTTCAATTTGTCATTAGTGGTGTCAAATCAATGTCTATTTTTTCAATCTCGCAATTACAAATAATTTTTTTGATAATTGATATGAAAAAACGTTTTAAAATAGAAAATTGATAATGGTTAGGATGCCCCTAAATAATATAGGTGACACTAATTTTAGAACGTAGTAGCATTTATTAAAATTATAATTTATAAATAGTATGCACAAACTTCATTTATATTTCTAAACAATTTATTTGTTGAGTGAAATATTGTGTGTGTAAGTAAATATGTGCAATTGTGAAAGGGGGCGGAGAGTGCCCGAACATTTGGAAAATGACTTACGGAAAATGAATCTGTAAGTCATTTTCCGAAAAAGAAGCCTTCATTTCCCGTTGACTCGGAAAACCTTTTACGTTGAGTGCATTTTCCTAAGGTTACCAAACACCGGAAAATGAGGAAAACGTTTTCCGGAAGTCATTTTCTGTGAAACAAACGGAGCCTCAAAGTTGTTACTTTCATTTCATTACCAATTTATCAAAAAAATAACTATGGGGTTGTTATTAAATAAAAAGATAATTAAGCATCTATATTATAATACAGCTTGGATTACACATGTGCAATTGACTAGGGATAAAGAGAGGCTGAGATCAATTCATTTACCGATATCCTACGGTCTCAAATTCATCTAGATTTCACATGTGCGAAAGGTAGTTATGCAACCCCTCTCCAACTCCCACACTTCTCCCTACCGATCTCTAACTTCCCCTCTTTTCTTTTATTTGTTTAATAATGAACAAACTCTTAAAAAATTCTAAATATGCAACTCAATTGACATGTCAACTCAATTGTAAAATTAGAGAGGAAATCCTCTCTAATCCCTACACCGACCCTATTTCTAAAAAAAGCAAAGGTTTTATCTGGTAGGAAAGGGGAGTATAGTGTATTGTCTCACTAATCTCCTACCTTTCTAAAATTACAATAAGGTACAAAATTGTAAAATACCCAGCAATGCTGACACAGTTAAAAATCTACACCCAGTGTATGTTATTATGGACTTGAAATGGCAGCAGTTTTGATGCCTCGAAGGCGGCATCAAAACTGTTGAGTTATTGTAATAATTTATATCTCGAAGGCGGCTTCAAAACTGTCACCCTCCAGTACTGACATCCTCCCCTACTCGCGCCGTGCCATAGGCACGGGCACAAAGACTAGTATATATTATATACTCTCATTGTGTATTAAAAAACTATAAGCATTATCAAAAAAATGTTTCTTAAACTTCATAATTAATATTTTAATATTAGATATCTTATTTGATCAATTTGTGGAAGATAAGTAACTTAAATCAAATATATGAAGTACAGTAGTAAAATTATATCAAAATTTTGTATGTACCAGAGTTTAATACGCGAAGTACAATACATTTAAAGTTTTTTACGTGCATTAAACGATTTAACTCAAAAATACGAATAATTTTAATTAAGTTTGTTTGAGCACGTGAAACGAAAGTATTTTTTAATTATTCATAGGTGAGTATATAATACAAGCACTATAATAATATAAATAGATTTTTTTGATAATATAAATAGATTTTTTATGGTATTGTTATTACTAGTAGTAAGTTATTTATTGTTGTTGTTGATGTTGTTATTATTATTATTATTATTATTTTTTATCTAAAATATTGAATCATTAAAATAATTGAAGTTATAAAAAAGTTTTCTTTCAAATAAAACTTCACACTCTAACGATGTTAGTAGAATCATTAAGTTTTGGACTTTTAGGTAGTAGAAGTTTAACTTCACGATTTCTAGATAAAAGAAATATTTTTGAAAGTTTTTGAATATGCAAACTTTCAAAATGCAAAAACGAGTTTGACTTCACCGTACAACTATTAACTATAATTTTGGTTGCATAGTTAAATGACTAAAAGACTCATTTTAAGGTCAGTAATTTTTGAGTAAGCTGGAGTGGTTAGGGGAATTTCATTTGTGTTTTGAATGATCAAACGCTTGAGGTTGAGGCTCAACTAGGAATTGGATCATATATTTAATGACAAATAAATTAGTCAAATTTAAACTTTAATTATTTTCAAGCTTGTTTTGAAGCTTAAGATCTGTTTGAGTCGTTTAAAGCCCTAGAATCGGACATGGATCTCTTGAATTCGGTGTTGTTGATGTTGAAAATTTTAAATGAAATAAATGAGAGACGCAAAGAGTAAGACAATGTGAATGAAATTTGAAAATTTTAGAGGTCATATATGAAATTTGAAATTTTGAAATGTTTAAATCCCTTCGGTCCCTTGAACCGGCCGTTTTGAACAACAAAAATGAAATCCGGCAATTTAACTCATTTAAAACCCTAAACTTATTGGTCTTTGATCTCTAGACCCCGGTTTTAATGATGGAAACTACAATTCACACGCGTCTAAATCCCTGGACTCGGACTTTGATCACCCGAACCCGATTCGAATGATAGTTTAAATGACATAAACAACAATTCAACACGCGTCTAAATCTCTAGACTCGGGTTTTGATCACCTCGAATCCGATCCATATGGTAGCACTAATATACGACAAATTCAGACGTTGTATAAATCCCTAGACACAGACTTAGATCTTCCGTACCTTGCCCGGATTGTAGAAATACACTTCAATAACAAAAAAAATATTTCTTTAATCCAACAATAGAAGATTTCAATTCTCCACCCCCATTCCATTTCTATAGCCTAATTTTGAAATCAATTTCGCCAGAAAAAAAACAGCTCCTTCAATAAGAAAAAAAAAGGGGGGGAAAATCTCTTCCGAAGGAATAGGTGAAGACTGAAGAGTGTCAGTGCGAGTGAGAGAGAAAGGGGGAAGAGAGAGAAAATGAAAGGAGGAAAAAAGAAATCCGCCGGTGGTGCAGGGAGCAGTAATTTCGGCGCCGTACACCAACCACCACCGCCGAACGCCGCCGCCTACGGCAGTTTCTCCGATATTCCTGTCAGTGATGCGGCGGCGGCGGTGTTGGAGTACCAGGAGCAGCAGCAAAAGCAGCTGGAACAGGAAGGGCGGAGAGAAATTGAAGCTAGTTACGAAGAAGAGGGAGAGGAGTATTTCGAGGAGGGGGATGAAGATGGGGAAAAGAACATGTACGATCAGTTCGGCCATCTGGAAATCCACCAGGACGGCGAGGGTCACGCCGACGATGCCGACGGTGATGGAGACGGCGAAGACGACGGCGATGAGGAGGCTGAGACGGAGCGGCCTAAGCTAGCGGAGGGTTTCTATGAGATTGAGGCCGTTCGCAAGAAGCGCGTTCGCAAGGTCTCTCTCTCTATCTCTCTCTCTCACACACACACACACACAGAAACACGCGTTACTCGTTGTGCGTATTTGAATTCTGTACCTAACTACATTGTCCGTAACTGATTTTTTGGTGGGTTTTCTGTCTGTTTGTTGGGGGATGATGAATGCTGCTTGGTGAAAAAGGGTGAAGTCCAGTACCTCATCAAATGGTGCGTGCCCTAACAGAAACGTGACTCGTGTGTGTGTTGGATTTTAGTGATTTGGTAGGCTATATATATTGCTAGTATTTGTTGATCTGATGCATAGAAATGTGTTTTCTTCCCAGGCGCGGGTGGCCGGAGACGGCAAACACTTGGGAACCGGTGGAGAATCTCTTGTCGTGTTCTGATGTAATTGATGCATTCGAAGAAAGGTATATCCCTTAATTACTTCCGACTTTCTCTTTTTTTTTCCTTCCGGTGTTTAATTTTGAGGGCTAGTTAGATATTTAGGATTTTACTTGTGAAGAATTGACTTGTATGTGTGGGTTTTTGCTATGGTTTTGAAGCTTGCGATCAGGCAAAGTGAGGTCTTCTCGTAGGCGTAAGCGCAAGCACGGGGTTAGCCCTCACCCTCAATCCAAGAGGAAACAACAACAACAACAACCACAACCACAACCACAACAACAACAGCAACATCAGCAGCAGCAGCAGCAGCGCTCACCTGCGGCCGCTACCTACAACATTCCTGCGGTGAGGGTCAGGATCGCTGAAGACCATTTACCCTGTCCGCCTCTGAGCAATCTTTCAGCTGAGGCAGGGACTGATGTTGGGGATGAAATTCACACCGAAACAGCCGAGCAAACAAATGCTAATGAAGCTGTGATGGTCTCCCAACAAGCTGAGGGAAGGAGAGAGAAGGATCTCTCAGATGTAAAGCTTGGTGAACCGAAGGGTACAAGCTTTACCAATTTGGACAATGCGGATGAAGTGCATGTCCAAGAACAGCGAGCACCAGAAGGTGTTAGCCCCACAACTGGGGTCCCAAGCGCTGATGGGAATGAAGCAATTCCAACGGGTCGTCCGGTTGGAGCTAGAAGGAGGAAGTCTGGTGCTGTCAAGCGGTTTAAGCAGCAAGAATCGAGCTCCCTTGCAATAGATTATGCACAGGATGCTACGATTAGAACTGGCAGCACTAGTGGCATGGTTGGACAGCATGGGATTCAGAATGCTGACCACTTGGGAAATGGTTTGGGTTCTGATATTCCCAGAAACATGCATGCCATTACAGAGATCATCAGGGCTATAGACTATTCAACGTCTCCATCAGATAACGCTCAGGGCATGACAGTAACCTTTATGGCCATGAGGTTTGTGATTCAACAATCAACTCCTTTTCTTTCATTATGTTTCTATTATCTATGCCTTGTCTTTTCTCTTTGTGTATTCCTTTTGATTTGTTAAAAGTTAATCAAAGCTTCCCAATAGAATATGTCAATTATGTTCTGAAACAACATCACTGACTCGCTACATGTACAATGTAGTTATCTATAATCACATCTAGCATTAAATTAAAATTAACTTGCAAGTCACTATATTATGATCTGTTTTCTATTACCTGCCATCATCTATTCATATGGTGTGTGACCCTAACCTAGATAAGCAGTGTTTTCTATTAACTGAAGAATAAGGATCTCATACTTGACAGCACAAATCATCTATCTTATTAGGAATCTAGCCCCGTGCTTCATTCAAAGTGTTCTTTCACTCATATTTCTCTTCATTCCACTTGTTCTACATGCCGTCTCTCTTTTAATGTTACTTCTTTTATTACTTGTAGATGGTTATAGATAAATAAATCTGATTCCCCCCCCCCCCTTTAATCCTTTGTTGTTACCTTTTTTGATGGATAGAGATAAATAACTTTGATTCCCCTTAAATCCTCTCTTATAATATAGCTATATTCTATATCATACAAATGTTTCAGGTTTGATTTATTTACACATCTAGGATGTATTTATGGCCATGTACCCACCTTTTGGATACATCTGATTTTGCATTGTTAAAAAATTTGAAGCTGGAAGAAATACAATCGTAAATACCATGACGAAAGTGTATAGTTAGATGCGATGACTTCTTTCAACCTCTACTACTAATTTCTTCTTTGTCTTCATGTTCACATCAACTACTCAAAAGGCTCTAGCCTACTTTTATCTGATTTCTAAGTTATGCGTGAGATATATTTTGTTGCTTCCAGTGGTTTGACAATTGTTTTGAACAAGTTATTTGTTATAGGGTTATAGGGTGCCGGATTTACACATCTCTGAAGATGCTCATAAATGTTTTTTATTCTCACTGCTTTGCAATGTCATAATTATTTTTGGTTGCCTACTACATACAGGTCTGATGGAATGGAAGTGGTGGTGGATAACAAATTCCTCAAGGCTAACTATCCACTCCTGGTAATTCTTCTTGTTCTATTACATTGTCCTCTTAAAAATCTTGAGATTTCAGTGCTCACCTGTTGTTATTTTCTTTATTATCTGATAATGACAGTTGATCAACTTCTACGAGCGACATTTGCGGTATAGTCCTGCTGAATGATCTCGGACAATCATGGATGGAAAGGCAATGTAGCTGGCTCAGTATCATCCTCATCTAGATATGATGTTGTAATTTTTTGTAGCCCAAGGCTCTAGTGCAGGTTAGGCAATGCTAGTTTAGGTTGCACAAGTAAATAGAGATTAGTGTTGTATAACGGTAATCCCTTTCTGAGTATCCCCATCTATATTGGGTATTAGTACCTGTTTATGTATGTACTCCAATTTATGGATAGAACTTGGATTTATGGCATATCTGTGTAGCAACGAACCCTTTACACGTGCCCGCGTGTGTGTGTGTTCTGCATTGAAATCACATTACCACGCTGTTGCAAAGCCCATGAGACTCGTAAGTCGTAAGGGCCACTAGACGCATAACTGACATGGTAGCGTCGAGTCAATGGTACTCGATAACTTGTTATCAACTTGATGTATGATTTTTGGCTATTAGACTAAGGGGGCTTACCACACACCACAACATTGTTCTCTACACCCCCATCAAAAAAAAATTTAAAAAATGTCATCAGACCAATTTACCAAATAAACCTCCCCTATCTTCTTCCATTCTTCATCTGCTTCCTATCTCTCTCTCTCTCTCTCTTCTTCCTCCATTTTTTCTTTTTCCTTTATTCTCTTATTTCTCTCTACTTCCTCCATCATTTCCTTCCCTCTTCTCTTCTCTCCTCTCCCTCACGTTTCATCATCTCCTTCCATCTTCCCTCTTTGCATAAATTTTTAAGGGCAAAATCGTGTGTAGCCAACAATGGCCTAGCACGATTCCGCCCTAAAACTTTCAATGCTAGCTTTTGACGATGAAAAATAGACATGGCTTGAAATTTTGAAAAGAGATGAGGCCTATGAAGACTGACCTGATTGAAGATGGCAAAGATGGAGGGATAGACCATGTTTGTCCGGTGGAGTGAGGTGAGGGATGGAAAGAGACCGTGGGACGTTGGGAGGGAGGGAGAGAGAACAGAGGTAGAAGGGTAAAAGGGGTTAAGGGTAGAATAGGTAGTTTAGGTGAGGTATAGAGAATAAGGTGAGAAATTTGATTAAATGAGTGAGGTGTAGAGAGTAGATGTTGGTGTGTGATTAGCCCACCCCTTAATCTAAACATCATTATGAGCATCACAACACAAGAGTAATTTTTTTATCCGCCTAGTAGCTATCGGAAGCAAATATATGTCATTATCAAGATTATTAAGAATTAAGTACTTCCAAACCTCCCCCCCCCAAGTGAGTTCATCTTCTTGTCTAAACAGTTGAATAAGTTGGCCTTGAGAGTATCTTTCAAGCTGACTTATAAGTTATAAAGAAGGATTAATAATATGGAATTAGGTAAAAGGACGTTGCTGTGGATCAACAAACCATATCTGCCCACACAAACACACAGGAATATATTGGGCGAGAGAAGAAGTTTGGTTTACTTGATAACAGAAATGGAGAGCAAAGGGCCATCTCCGCTGGTTCCTTCTCTAATGGTGGGTGTTCTTGCTTTGTTCGTTTTTGGCCCGGCTATACAATCTGTTTGGGAAACTGTAATATCTCTGTTTCCAATATTAGGGGGAGATGATGAAGATGGCGCTAACTCCTTGTCGTTCTTGCTTCTTCCTGTCATATTGTTACTGCTCATACACTTGATCACTATATTCTTTCCCACTCGAAACCATTATTCTGCTTCTGCTTCATATGGAAGCTCCGGTTATGATGCCGAAGGGTTTGGGATGGGGTCTTTGCTTCTGTTTCTGCTCTTCATAACGCTCTACCATTTTATGTGAGCTTTCATTTTTTTTCCTTTGCAACTGCTGCTTCTTCATGGATGTTCAACTAAAAACATTGCTCGGCATAGCTTGTTTCAGCTTCTAATCCAATTTTTTTTCCCCCAAACAGGGGTTAGTGTTTTTAGCTGTGGTTCCTCTTGCTAGTTTCGTCTTCACCAACATGGAGGTACGAAGAAGCCATCTCCTCCGAGGACTTGGCCATTTCTGCCACTCTTGTTGGGTGTGCAAAACTGTTGCATAATACGTTTGATTTGCTCTGTTGCTTGTATATAACATGATTTTAGTCTGGTCGAAGCCAAATGAGCCAATTACATATGTTAAGTGATGCACCGTTCACAGTCTAGAATCTAGTTCGGCACCTTGTCAATTAGTAATAGCCTACTGATTCTGGCGGAGAAAAAGCAATTCATAGAATATGAGGTCGATTCATGCAAGCTACGTTCTCTCGACTTTACCCAATTCAGTTGGTAGGTATGCAAACATCCAAGGGCGAACATCATCTTATGAACTTATTCTAAGAAAATTTGAACTTTCCCACTTTCGTTTTCGTGATATTCTTTGCTGCTCCCAAATCTTTCTTCTCAAATTATATACTCGACAATGTCTTAAAATTGCAGCCACAAAATGATATGATTAGTATCTAATATCCATATTAGGAATGAGCGCATAATCCAGTAAGTCGTCGCGGTGCTGCCACTGCGGCTCTATAAAGAAGGAAATGATGTGAGCCTGCTACTGTGACAGTAATGCTATGCTGTTAATCAACAAGTCCGGAAAACAACAGTTACTTTGTTCACCTTGAACATTGCCATTTGTTGGCTATTCACATGTGACGATCCTATCTGGAAAATTTGTTCTTCTCATTAAGGGTCATAAGCAAATTCCTAGTCCAGTAGACAGGCTTTGCCTTTACAAGTTGCTTCTAGCAGAATCATTGATAATTCTAAATCAAGGTAAATACGACAACAAAAGATACAGAGAATTAACAAGCTGGTGTGGAAAATGAATTTCAACTAGTAATGAAACCACTTAATATTACACGAGACTTAAGAAAAATTCAAAACAAGAAAAATAAGTCGTAACTAGTTCTTAGGGATATTCTTGCCAACAATCTTTGCTGGGGTTATTCGCAGAAGATTTCCCGGCTTACCTGGAAGTGCCCCTTGGATCATTACAATTCTGAGATCCGTGTCTATCTTGACAATCCTGAGCTTTCTTATCTTTGTTCTAGTGCCGCCCATTCTCCCCGGCATTTTCTTTCCCTTGTAAACTCTACCAGGAGTCGTTCCTGCACCAATTGAACCTAGAGCTCTGTGACTCTTTGATCCGTGAGTCATCGGACCCCTCTTGAAATTATGTCTCTTGATACCACCTGGAAGAGAAATACGATACAGGTTATGAGCCATTGAACAGATAAGAGAACTGGCAAGTGATTCCAGAGAAAGCACAAATGCAGAAAAGCAAATGTGAGATCATGTGGAACACCAATTATTTTAAGTTCGAAAGCAACCTCACCTGCAAAAAATGTATAAGGGTGCAACCCAAGAACAATGCTAGGTATGAACAAAAACCAAGGAAACCCCTAAAGAACCTACACACATAGTCACATTGCCCACTGTATCATCCAAAAAAGTAAAGTGAGCAATTTTTACACTCACTAACTCAGTAGCCATATACTGAGGTCCGAACTTATGCTTCAACCCCAGTTCTGGGCTCATCTCAGTCTCTATAAATGTTTCTTTGTGGCATAGTAACCAAAATACGAGTAAGGAACCCTTCATGAACCACATGTGGTACCTTAATATATGTTATGTCACTTAATTTGAAGTCCAAAAGATTAAAGAGCATAGACAAATATCAGCTCAGCGCTAGGGACCAATTTCTAACTTTTCCCCCTCTAATATGTCTATAACTTTCATAAAAGTTGGGGGAGATGAAATGAAATAGAAGATAGCTGATATGCATGTTGAGAACAGATCACTCAACTCTCGAGACAATTTAAATTTCCTTAAAGAAGCTTAGTCAATGCTGCAGCACCCAGTGAAAAAGCAGTAATTGTATAAAAATGATGCGGGACATTAACTGATACTCTGTGTTGTAGCAGTTCACTTGAATCTGCAGGGACTAATAATTGAATTTAGGTATTTGGTAATACCAGCACTCATTACTTATAATATAATGTGAACCAAACATTATCTATAATTTTGGCCAAGGTGTGTACTTGCTAGTTTACAAACACAGTCGTACAGAACTTATAAGTCAAAAGTAATGATAGAAAAGTGACTAATAAAGGGGTTCAATCCTGTGTCGCAACTTGTACAAGGAAGCTCAAATAAAAAATAAAACCACGCAATACTAGCCAATGGAACCCCAAAAAAGTTAACAGGAGAATCAACAATTGCCTATCCTGTATGAGCAACCTTGGAACAGAAAAAGATAATAAAATATTCAGCACCAGCAAGGCAGCAATGGCTTTCCACACGCCCTTGACCATGAACACCCCCAAAAAATGGAGCCCTACCCTCTAACAACTAATAGCGAGCCCCTGATTGGTTACCCTTTGCCAACCCAAACACAGCTACACACTAACTTCTGCAATACCAGTTTACTTGAGAAACAAATAGCACAACATCTAACAGTTTGTATGCCACCTCAAAGTGCAAGAAGAAATTGTTTACAGTAAGGGTTGACGAGTCTGTGAGTCTTTCTCAAGTTGTCTACGTTATAGACCACCTTCAAAGCTGTGCACAACATAAGGAAGATTATCTTTAGCGGGAGACTTTAATTTTCTTTAAAATTTAGGCTCACAACTTGTGGTAAAATCCATTTGTATTAAAGTTTCACTTATCTCAGACAATTCCCAGGAGTCCACACAAATATGCACCATCAACCCATAACAAAGATCCATCCATTCTTCAATGAGCACATATACCCAATCATGAAAATTCTCACAGAAGAGAGAGCCCAAATAATACTGTTTGATGACACTCTCATAGATACTCTTTCACCATTTCAACTTTGCCACTGGCTTTTGAGAAAAAGGTCAGGAGAAGACCCTTCAATGTCTCTTACTACACCAAATATCAAGCCAGAATTAAATTCTATCCACATTGCAAACCATTGACCCAATATGCTTCTCAAATTCCTCCCTACCTCTTCTAATGTTCTTGTATAGATTCCAAATTTCTCCAATAATCTGTTCCAAGCAAGCTCCTCTCTGCCTCGAACAACCACAGCAGTACCCTCAAAAGCTTTACAGAACAAACAAGGGTTAATCACTCCTAAACTGTCTAAACTAACCAGGTTGCATCCTCTCTTCTGAGAAGCACAAAAGGTACTTAAAGTCCTGTTCTTCTCTCCCTTCCCCCCCCCTTGCTCCCACGCTCATCCCCCCAAAAACAAAAAAAACAAAAGGCAAGGGAAGAAAGTTTGTTTGTCCATCTTTTTCCTCTGAACGAGTGTCTGGGTAGAGATAGAAAGTCAGTTGGTATTCAATAATTTTCTTCTCAAATTTTTGTCAAGGAAAGAAGACCTTTGATATGGAAGGAGACTGGATAAGAATCGTATTGATAGTTAACATTCCTCAATCTGAATAGATATTGGAAGTTACACCTCCTATCCCTTTTTCAAGTCTCAACTCATTCAATCACCATGATTTTGAGAGGACGCAACCAATGGCATCACCACATACGAGGAAGGAACCCCTGCAACTTTGCACCCCAACGCACATGAACTATCGTAATTCATATCTTCAACACACTATTGGAATAAGACTCCTCCAAGTAGGAACAACCTTAACAATTCAAACGTAATGGTATAGAACCTATTTTGAGCTTGCATCACAAAAAAATAAGGGAACATAGTCCTAGAAAAGGATGAGAGAACCAACTGATTTCCTTCAACCTCAACCACCATTCCACTGCCACGTAAAACAGTTACTGTGGAACCACATAAAAAGCAACGAAAGGGAGAGGGTGAATTAGCCTTGAAGTTGAAGTCCCACAATCTTATATGGCATCACTAATCATAACATGAAAGAGTTATTTTACATGATTGATGGACTTTTTTTTATGATGCACCAAGGATACTGAGCTTGAGTAGTTCACCTGGTAAATAGCTATGCATGTTGATTGCTTCTCAGGCTTCACGTGTTTGGATACACAATATATCATACTGGTTTGACATGGTTGATGGTGCATTTTGTAATGGCCATTGTTAGCTTCTATTTGTCCTTTTCTCTAAACTGTGTAGACATCAGATTGCCCACTCCTCGGCTTTCTCTCAGGAACTTTTTAAGTCATGAAAAGAAATTTGTTAGTTTCACTAATTATTCCCTCCACCCCCCCTAAAGAGTCACAATTTTGACTTTTTAAAAGTCAAATCGACCATTGTTGGATGAAGGCTTGATATAAATTTATTTCTTCTTACTTCTCTTGATTTTTTTTTTATTTTTTTGGAATCTACAGAATTTATGGTTAACGGAACGTTGAATGTTGTCTACAAAGGTTTCAAAGTTATTGCCTTCAAGCAAATAATCTGTTGGAGAATGTTGATCTGAGAAAGGGTCCACTTTTTGAAAACTCAAAATAAGACCTCTTTTAGGGGATGGAAGTGGTAATATATCTTTCTCTACTCAATTGTACATAATTTTTATAAATTCCCATGTGCATACAGTGGTATCTCCCTATCTTAATAATAATGTTTAACTAATAACTTATTTTTTATTAATGTTATTAAAAACATGATATTGAAAAATACATGGAACTTATAGGACAAACCTCAGCACAACATAATCATATACCATAAGTTCGAACGTGTAATCTTTATGAGATTAACATGCAAAATACAGATTTGGAATTGAAGCTCAAATGGGTCAAATGTTAACCTCATTTTGCTCGAATTCCAGTTCTAAGTCATGGGTTCCGGCAACCCATGACTTAGAGAGAGAGAGAGAGAGAGAGAGAGAGAGGAGACCTTGAAACCCTTTCCCAATAGTGGTACCGGCAACATCAACCAAATCCCCTTCTTTAAACAACTCATCCACCGCCAATTTCTGACTTGTCTCAAACCCTTCAACCGACTGTAACCTAAATTCCTGCAAATGCCTCATCGGAATTATCCCCGATTTCTTCAAATGCCCCATCTCCGGTTTCGTCAGCTTCCTATCCCGGACCCTCCTGTACCCGACTTGAACCGCATTGTACCCGTCCGTCTCCTCCTTCTTGACCTGCGTCACGATGTTACCTTCCCTGAACCCCACGACCGTGACGGGAACGACTTTTCCGGTGGGTTCGAAGTAAGTCATCATGCCGAGCTTCGTGCCCATGACACCGACGCCGGCTTCCATGCTCATTTGGATTGGGGGGAGGATAGAGCGACGGCGGGAGTGGGCGGTGGTAGGGTGGAGGAGGCGGAGGGGACGGAGGAAGGAGGAACCGAGGGAGGCATAATTGGGGGTGTTTGAACGCAGGGATAGGATGGCTCGGATTGGGATTGTGTTGGATGTAGTAGAGGAAGAAGAGTGGTAAGATTGAGCTCTAATGGAGGCTTGAACGGAAGAAATTTGAACGACGGACATGGCTTTTTCAACCTCAGTGCGTGTCTCCGGGTAAGGAGATAGAAGAAGGGAGCATAGAGATTAGAGTGAGTGAGGAAGAAAGGAAAGACACCTCTTATCCACTGACTCACTGAGTGAGGAGAAGGAATACACTGTTTCAGATTACAAAAGGATATGGTGCTCCTTACTCCTCACAGAGTGAGGAGAAGCCTCACAGCCACGTGCCATATAATCAGGCTTTCCAAATATACCCTAAAGAGAAATTCACTTGGTAATATTAGTGAATAATATAGTTATTATTTATTTTTGTAATTATTAATTAGTGGTAATTACCTTATATAATTATTTTATTATTATGTTAGCTTTCTTGTAAATGTTTCTTGTACCCGACTATAATTGTAACCCTAAATGTAACTCTTCCTATAAATATGTGATTCAATAAATGGAAAAGTTTTGTCGTTATTCTTAAACTTTATTAGTTTCTACATAGTATCAGAATTTTGATTCTAAAACCTTCATCTTCTTCCTCTAGTCGACGTCCTTACCACTCTTGGTCTCCGCCATAGCTAACAAAATTTATTCCCTCACCATTAAAAACCTCCTTGACCCCACACAAACCTTCAATCTCATTAACATCTCTCACCACAACATCACTAAATTCACCTCCACAAACTACATAACTTGGAAACTCCAAGTTGAGGTGACCATCATTGGTTATGACCTCTACAAGTTTATAGATGGCTCACACCCATGCCCGCCTCCCACCATCGTCGCCAAGGATGCTCAATCATTCCCATCCAAACCCACACTGCCAATCATGGATTCGACAAGACAAACTCTTGTTCGGAGCTCTTGTTGGTTTCCTCTATGCTCCCCCGGTTTCTATGATCCAACAGGCTGCCACTACTCGTGAAGCATGGGAAACTCTGGCTCACACATATGCTCGCCCGACTCGAGGCCACATCAAGCAGATTAAAGACTACCTCAAGCGGGCATCCAGCGCAGTCAGTCTCGTACATGCAGTCTGTCAAAAGTCGGGCAGATGAACTCGCGGCTCTGAGTAAACTGCTTGACCACGAGGACCTTGTTGAGACCATCCTTGGTGGTTTGGATGATGACTACCACCACATCGTGGATGTGGTGGAAGGCCGGTACACTCTCATATCGTTTGATGAGCTTCATGAAAAGCTCATCAATCATATCGATGTGGTGGATTCTCTGAGCGAACTGCTCCTGAAGCAGTTACAGCCCGCGTCCTTCTCGCATCTTGTCTCCGCCAGTATTGCTACCTCGAGGACCAACAACTCTAATTCTTGGCACTCCTCCTCGCAAGCTCGAGCAGCTCCCACTTAACCTCGACAACTCTCAGCCATCCTCGGCTTTTGCTCCTCACCAACAACGGCCTTATCTTGTTAAGTGTTAGGGATGTCGCCAACAGGGACACACGGTTGCTCGCTGCCCCAACTTTCAATTGGTCGCCACCACATCTCTATCTGCTGCCTCCAACTCGGCCAGTAACTACACAAGGCATCCATGGGCACACCTTGTGACCACAACGGACATAGGGACTCCGAGCTGGCTTCTCGACAGTGGTGCTTCTCACCATGTTACCAACGACCTTGACAACCTCCATCTTCACTCCAACTATACGTGCACGGATGACATGGTCATTGGTAGTGGTACAGGCCTACATATCTCCAAAACTGGTTCTTCTATCCTCCCCACACTTGCACACACCTTTACTTTACAAAATGTCATGTTTGTTCCTAGCATGAAACGTAATATCATATACATATCTCAATTTTGCATATCCAATAATATGTCTATTGAGTTCTTACCATCTTTTTTCATGTGAAGGATCTACTGTTAGGGAGAATACTGCTGACTAGACAGTCTAAGGATAGTGTGTATGAATGGCCGACCACAGCTCCTTCTCCTCGCCCCTCTGCTTATGTCAGCTCCAAAATCTCTCACCGGGATTGGAATCATCGCCTTGGTCATCCGTCTAACCCCATCCAAAGTCAAATACTCTCTAGCCTAGGTTTAGAATTAGACACTACTCACACTCCTCGTATTCATTGTAATGATTGTCTTTCTAATAAAAGTCATAAACTTTCTTTTCATCAAAATACTATTTTGTCTACTCTCCCTCTACAAACTATTTATACTGATGTTTGGACCTCCCCAATTCTCTCTATTGATGGTTTCAAATACTATGTGATCTTTGTTAATCATTATACTCATTACATTTGGCTTTACTCGCTCAGACTCAAGTCTGAGATCGCCACCAACTTTCCCAAGTTTAAAGCCTTGGTCGAAAACTATTTTAAAACAACCATTATCACTTTTTACTCGGAAAATGAAGGCGAGTACATTGGGATTGCCCATGATTCTGGCTTGGCCATCTACCTGTCTGCTCATGGCATCTATCACCTCACCTTGCCCCCTCACACCCCGGAGCACAATGGGTTCTCAAAATCGTCACCATCGCCATATTGTTGAAACTGATCTCTCCCTCGTCTCTCGTGCATCTCTTCCGATGCCATTCTAGTCGTTTGCCTTCCAAACATCGACCTATATACCTCATAAATCGGCTACCAACACCCGCCCTTGCTCATTAGTCTCCCTACCATAAACTTTTTGGCTCTCCGCCCAACTACTCCAAACTTCGTGCCTTTGGTTGTCTTTGCTAGGCTCAGCCCTTACTCCGCTCACAAACTCGCTACTCGCTTCACTCCGTGTCTCTTCCTTGGTTACTTGCTCACTCAGAGTGCCTATCTCTGTTATGATCTGAGCACCACCAAGCTATTCATTTCACGTCATGTTCAATTTGTCGAGTCTACCTTTCAAATGTCCACCCCAGCCACCCGCCCTACTCACCCAAATACCTACGCTAGTGTCTCTTGGCTACCTCCTCATGAACTGCTCCCGAACCCATACACACCGTCTGTTGCTCGCTCCAATGCCTCCCTGCCAGTTTCTCCTAGCACTAATCAGAATGTGGTTTATCTCAGCTCGCCCATACACCACCCTCTCCACTGCCCGCTACTAGTCATGTGTCAGCTCTTTCAACCCTCCTCGGCAACCAGCTCCATGCCCGAGGATAGCATTATGCCCACCTGCCCCATGCCCGCTGACCCTGTTTCTTTGCCTGCTGCTTCTGGAAATTCATCCATAGTTACTCGCTATAAGAAAAACATCTACAAACCACTCACCAAACTGAGTCTTTCAACTCAACTGGCAGTGGACAGTGAACTAACATGTGTCACTCATGCTCTAAAAGATGTGAAGTGGCGTCAGGCCATGTCTGAGGAGTATGATGCACTAGCTCGTAATGGAACTTGAGATCTGGTCCCTTCGGCAGATGCTCGCAATATTGTTGGCTGTAAGTGGATTTACCACATCAAAAGACATGCAGATGACACTATTAATCGCTACAAAGCTCGCCTAGTGGCCAATGGATTTCACCAGCGCCAGGGGTTGACTATCACGAGACTTTCAGCTCGGTGGTTAAACCGACCACTGTTCGTCTTGTTCTCTCGTTGGCCGTTTGTCAAGGATGGGATCTTCGACAACTGGATGTGAACAATGCCTTTTTTTTAAAGCAATCTGTCCGAGGAGGTATTCATGGCTCAACCACCTGGTTTCACAAACAAGGACAAACCTCAATATGTGTGTCGGGTTCGCAAGGCTATTTATGGTCTCAAGTGGGCTCACCGAGCATGGTACAATGAGTTGTGTCCGTTTCTACTTGCCTCCGACTTAAAAAACTCATTGGCCGACATATCGCTATGCATTCTTCGTACTGTGGGCAACATCATTTATCTCCTTGTTTATGTGGATGACATCATCATCACTGGGAACCAGCCCCCTACAGTTCAGACTTTCATATCCCTGCTTGCTAGTCGCTTCGCGGTCAAAAACCTTGGTGATCTTCATTATTTCCTTGGGGTTGAAGTTGTTAAGTGCCCAAGTGGTCTTTTGCTCTCCTAGCGTGGGTACATTGTTGATCTCCTTGCTCGCATAGGCATGACTGATGCTCGCCCTAATAGCTACGCCCCTTGTTACCTCGCCTACCTTGACTCTTCATACGGGCACTGCTATCACGGATTTGACAGAGTTTCAAGTAATGGTCAGGGGAGTCTTCAGTATATGTCTCTTAGTTGGCCTGATGTTGCCTTTGTCGTCAACAAACTCTTTCAGTTCATGCATAGGTCGACCACCGAGCACTGGAATGCGGTCAAGCGAGTTCTTCAGTATCTTTGTGGCTCTATTAATGCGGGCATCCTCCTTCATCGACAGTCTCCTCCTGCTCTCTATGTCTTCACTGATGTTGACAACAAGGATGACTACACATCCTCCAGTGCATACGTTGTCTATCTTGGAAGCAACCCGATCTTTTGGAGCTCTAAGAAATAGCGCATTGTTGCTTGCTCATCGACTGAGGCTAAATACCGGACAGTGGCTGCCACTGCAGCTGAAGTCGAGTGGATTGTGTCTCTTCTTGGCGAACTGGGTCTAACCTCCTCGATTTAACCAGTCATTTACTATGACAATGTAGGCGCCACGAGTCTTTGCTCAAACCCGGGCTTCCATACTCGCATGAAGCATGTGGCCCTAAACTTTCATTTCATTAGGCAACAAGTTCAGAATGGGCTTATGCGAATTTGTCATGTCTCCTCGGCCGATCAATAGGCCGATGCCCTGACCAAGACTCTTACTTGCTAACGGTTTCATTAATTACTTCACAAGATTGGTCTCTCCTCTCGGATGTCCATCTTACGAGGGCATATTAGAGAATAATATATTTATTATTTATTCTTGTAATTACCTAGTATAGTTCTTTCCTTATTATGTTACCTTCCTTTTTTTTTAAGGTTGGAGGGGACATAGACCCTACCCCGACCCTTATTTTTTTATTATTTTATATAATGTCTTGAAAGACTACAATTATAAGATATATGATGTCTTTGGTGTAACTAGAACAAATGATTCCTCTGGTGAGACTTTGAACACTCAATCTCTCCGTTAAGATAAGCGAGCAGCTAAATGAGGCCTTTGGTAAGGCTTGAACAACAACGTTGACTTTGAAAAAACTTGAACACCCGACCTTTCTATTGAAAGTTGTAAAGTCCAGGGTGTCTTTAGTGGGACTTGAATACCCGACCTTTCTGTTAGGAGAAGTGAGCAGTACCAGTTGAGCTGGAGCTCGTTAGTTTATGTTACCTTCATTGTAAATGTTTCTTGTATCCTACTCCAATTGTAACCCTAATTGTAACTCTCCCAATAAATAGATTATTCAATCAATAGAGAAACTATACGGTTATTCCTAAATTTTATTACTTTCTAAAGGTAATTGGTCGTTTATTGGGGATATCAAGTCTATTGAACATGAAACCTCTTTAATGATAATATTAATGGATCATACTTAGAGAATACACACAAGTAGAATGATACACAACCTGTTCCCATTCTTGAAGAATTTGGATGTTGATTAAGATTAACCCGAATCATCCACCGAGTATAAGTTAATTGATTTTGAGATGCACCCTTAAAACTTCAATATGGTATCAAAGCAAGTTGTTCACCTTTTTTGTTACATTTCATTTTGCATGTAATCAAGCATCTTGGGACTATACTATTAAACAATCATCGAGTAAATACATGCCTTATAATCAATATATACATATCTTTGGTTCAAATTTCTTAGCAACCAATATTTCTATCACATTGCAAGCCAATAGTCCATGTTTTTTATAAATGTTATATCATTTGTTCCGACCAAAGAGTCAATTATTTCTTTTTGAGATGTTTCACTTAAATAGTCCATTTTAAAAAATTATAACGTTGAAGCTTGCACAGTTCTTCAACTCACTTTCATAAGCATTTCATTTTGTTTTGTGATTAGTAATTTTAAGTACTTCTAATATTAAATGTACGGATAGTATAAATTACATTAATATGGTTTATTTATAACAAATAAGACTATTCTTTTGATATAGAAGGAGTATTATTTTAAGTAGCATATTGATTGATCATCCTTATCCGTTTAAACCAAACGACCGATTTTTTAAGGTTTTTTGCTTTTTTGCTTTTGGATCTAAAAATGGTACAGCATATGGGAGCCACAAATAAGTTGTACAAAAAACCTACATAATCGTGGATACTCTTATAATAGTATACGTATATTCCGCTTTTATAAGGATCAAGAAGTCGACTTTTAAAAAGTTTAATAATTCATAAATATATTAGTATGATTTAGTTTTAACTATAAAATCATTTGAATTATCCTTTTTTGGGCGGGGAAACAAATTTTTAAGTAGACTCTCCATATAATACAAATTGTATAAGTTTATGTGGGTTGTGTGTGTGTATATATATATACTCCGTCCGTTTTGAGTAAAAAGTCCACTATTTCACTTTTATATATTTCACTTAAAGAGTTCACTTTCAAAAATTTATACATAAAAATATCATTTTATTATTAATGAACTACTAAAAGTGTCATTTTTAAAAAAAAATTTAACTTTCAAACGGAAACTCTTTGTCCGAAATGAGTATATTACATATAAATTTGATAACTGAGAGGAAATGCCACATCAGCGTGGCCACATTGAACTAACCTGTGGAACTAAAACCACCACAGAGAATCCGCCAACTCCCAATAAAAGACGAATATGAACAAAGCCAAAAATGTAACTTGCGTAACTAACCCTGGGATGTGGGCAATATTACCACTAAATTTTATACAAAAACTTGTATAAGAGCGGATCTTAATCCATAAGACAAACTTATTTATGTTAAATAAGTCAAGATTCAAAAATCTAAGTATAACTCATCGACTTTGGAAAATTACAACATCACCACTCATGTCTATAAATAAAATGTCACTTTTTAATATAAAATGTATCACTTTTAGTCCTGTGTCACTGCTTTTTTAATAAAAGTTATCACTTTTTTCTTTAAAAAATATCATTTTTTTGACATTAAATGTGTTTCAAAACAAAAATGTCACTTTACTTTATAAATGAAAACAGTAATTTTTGACATAAAACAGTGAAAGTCACTTTTTAACATAAATTATATAACTTTTAACCTTAGAAGTGTCACTTTATATTTTAAATAAAATATGTCAATGTTGACCTGGAAAAAAAAATCACTTTTATCACATTTATACATTAAATATGTCAGTTTTTAACAGTAAAAGTATTATTTTTTACTCTAAACATGTCACTTTACATTTTTATGAAAATTATTACCTTTTGTCACTTTAAAAATTGTCATTTTTACGCCTAAATGTGTCACTTTTGATCAACATTTTGTATTAAAAATGAAGTTAATTAAAATTTTAAGTTGATTTAAGGACTAAAATACAAAATCTGGACACAAAGAATTCGATAACAAAGTTTGGAACGAGGGAAGGCCCCAACGCACGATTTGGAAATCAAAACAATTAAAGCATTCATTAATGTGATGACACATGTTCAATTTAAAACCCTTTTCCATTTCTTATTTTGACCATTTATTAAAAAAATCATTTTTACACTTCTATCTTACAAATTTGTATCCGTAAAACGTTTTACCCTACAAGAAACATATTACTCCTCAACCACTAAATACATTTTTACAATGACGTCTTAAGAAAAAGTAATTGACTTGATTATTTATATTGGTTTAATATGTAGTTTCCTTTAATGCCCATGTATGTGGCCCATAATTAAAATAGAATGAAAAAGTAAGGGTAAAGTGGTAAAAGTGATCAGGTAATTACAAAAATACAATTATTTTGTAAAAATGAAATGTTATATAACTTATAAATTATTTTACTTCAACCACTACATTTTACAATGACGTAGGGCGCTCCCAGTCCTATATTAAAAAGTGACATTAACTACTCTCTTGTGTATACACTTGGCTTAATCCTTGCCAGTTGGTACTTAAAAGTTAAGATATTTACAACTACATTGAATATACAATTACCTTTTTAGAACATCACTTTTACCACTTAACACTTATTTTGATAGTTTCACTCCACTTAATGATACTTCCACACTAAGAATTCATGATTGAAAAGTGTACTAAGCAATCATAATTACAAAAATCCTTAAGCTTACAATATAAGTGAAGGGTAAAAATGAAATGTTATATAACTTGTAAGCATAATTATTTAAAGACGGAGGGAGTATATAACTATCATTAAAGTTGATCATGATTACACAAAAAAAAAAAAAATAAGACTTTGAGCAAAACCAATATGTTAATATCAAATGTGGAGGATAAAGTTAAAATGTTAGAATGATTGTAGGCATAAATGGTGCGCATGAGAAGAGAAGGAATCAACTGAGTCCAACCTTAATGGCACAATAAACACTGGAAATGATAACGTTATGTAGACTTAGGGAGTTGGACGCATTTAGCAAAACATGTAAAACTAGATATAGTAATATGGTAAGTGCACTGAGATTAGAGAAAATTCTAGAACCAACCAAAAACTTCACTTATGCCTCATCAGAGTTTTGGTTTCATTATTCGGTAACTTTGAGGAAATGCCTCATCAACCCTATGACCCTATATCCTAAATATGCTTCTTGTTATCATCCTATTCCATAAACTTCCATACACAATTTCTCAGCGCCCCCTAACTTCCAGGAATTAGACTATTAGTCACTTCCACAGCCTTCAAAGAGGAGGCAGTGAGGATTCTATCACATGCGTGGTTTTGATTATCCAAATGGATATTCGCTTTTTGTAAACACCGGCCTACTTAAGGGTTTCATATTGGATATAATATGATTCTTCATGGAGAAAGGGCATGAGATAGAGACAACCTTTCAACGAGAATGAAACGACACACTACAAGCACTACCAAGCATCTTTTACTACCAAAATTTCTCCCGTCTTATAATAATTTACCATACTGCAACACAAATCACAAGGAGTCTGCTTAAATATCCAGATTGCTATTGATCACCTGAAATATAACAAGGTTCACCCATGTTAGTGTTCAACAAAATTAAACAATAGGAATCTGATGAAATTCCACAGTTTTACCTTGTTTTCCAGCACAGCTCCATCAGGGATTACAATTTTTGCATAGGGCCTCGCAGTAATGCTAACTCTCCCCTACAGAAACATAGCATCACAGGAGAGGAAATGTCAAAGTAAGTAAATAAAATCAGATGGTCAATGTAGATTTAGGCATCATTCCAAAAGTTCAAAATATCATTCATTTCCTTCTCGCAAGACTGATTGATTAGACAGCTCATACTCCCATCATTCTTAAAACAATCCTGAAGACAGGATTTGTGTTAACTTGTCCATTGACTACAAAGGCTCCAGGAAAATGCCCAAAAACCACAAAGCTGAAAGCTTCTCTCACTAATTCTCGACTTTGATTAAAGATTTGCGCCCCAGGGGTGGGGGTGGGATGCGACCACTTCAATATACAAGTCAACAAAAAACCCTTAGAACTTGAGTTTTCATGATAGGCAGGGGATACAACAGGACTTTTTTCCATGCAGGGAGAAAATCTTTTGAAGTGATCAGTTTCCAACAAGATAAGCTAGGAATCTGTTTCCAATGGATCAAAAGAAGCAGAGGAGTGAATGAAGCAGTTCTCTCTTTTGCTGAAGTCTTATGGGTCTGTTTGTGGATGGAAAAGGCTTTGTTGTTTAGAGATATTTTCTGGAAGAAACTAGCCGAGACATGGAAGGAGGTGACTTTGACGAAGGAAAGGAACAAGCATGGCTTCTTTTTGCACAACATATCTTTCAAGGGCAAGGGAACCTCTCGTCGATTCTCGTTCCAGAGGTTGTGTTGGAGGGTGGATGGGATATGATGGCAGGCAGAATAAGAAGGTTTGCCCAGTCAAGAGTGGAGATTCGTAGTTCTCCAAAATCTTACAGGGAAGCGGCCCAAATCCCCCCTTGGCCGGATTTAGGCTTGAAGATTTCTAGCAGTTTCGGGGATCCCCAGTTTGATTATGAGATAGAGGAGAATTCCTGCGAGGAAACTTTGAAGTTCTTGGAGAGGTGACTGGTAGGAAGGGTAGGGGAGGTGGTATGTCCTATCCCGGCATGCTTCGAAATCCAAAATTGGGTTAATTCCAGGTGGGACGTGAGAGACATGAGTGGGATGTATTTCTTATTTGAATTCCCATCCAAAGAAGCAGCAACCTGTATTCTGAGCATGAAGGATTGGAGTTTTAACCAGTCACCACTAGGGGTGGGCGGGTGGCAAAATGGGTGTTATGGATAATCATGGGTTAGTTTATTATCCATGGTTATCCATGGATAATAAACTAACCCATGATTATCCATAACACCCATTTTGCCACCCCTAGTCACCACTACTTCTCGAAAGGTGGAGTCCGGGTGGCTGCTGCTATTCAGAGGGCAGAAAACCCACTGAGGCCTGGATAAGGGCATTGGGTCTCCCCTTACACAAATGGGGAAAGGAAGTCTTCGAGACAATTGGCCAGAGTTGTAGAGGTTTTGTGGCAGTGGACGAAGCAACTAAGAGGAAATCAGATCTAAGATGGGTACGAATCCTAGTTCGATATAAGGAGAGTTTGCCCGCGAGCGTTCGATTAAAGGTGGGGTTTAGCATTTTTGCAGTTCCAACATAATTGTCAAAAAAAAAACATATATTCTTTGCTTATCAAAAAAAACATAATTGTCAAAGGCGGCACCTTTGGTGCCCGAGGCGAGAGGCGAGGGTGTAGTGCCTCATCTATCCTAGGCGAGGCGATGTGCAAGAGGCATTGAAAAGGTAACGCCTTTGACACTTTTTGGAAAGTCGTGAGGCGTTAAAAATTTGTGAAAGTTGTTCACTTAAGTTTTTTTCTTTTTTTTTTTAACTTCTAATAGACCAAACGACATAGTTTGGCCTCTTGGTATATATATTAGAATACCCTTCCCAAATCATACGCATATCCAAAGATAGAACCCCCGATACTAGCGTAATGAGGGCTAGGGTTTCGATTTCACGTGTGACTTCAAGGCTGGGATTCAACTTCAATTTGCAACTTCAATGGCTAGGGTTTCGAGTGTCGACTGCAAGGCTTTCTTCTTCGCACCAATCGATTCCAACTTCCAAGTAAGCTTTGATTCTGTTTGAAACCCAAACCCATTGACTTCGAAAATTTCGAACAGCCTTCTTTAAAAATTAAAAAAACTCTGTTCGACTTCTATTTAACTTCAATACTTCGACATGTACTGAAGTGCATTCAATTGGAGTTCGACTTCTATTTTTTGTTAATGTCTCTTTTTGAAAGAAATTTACTCTATTCTATAATTACTATGTTCAACTTCAAAATTTTGTTTCTCTTTTTGAAAAAAATTTACTCTTTTTAAATTAAAAAAATTGTTTCCAAGATTTCTAAACAAAATTTTGAATCTGTATTCTATATTCTGTAGACACTAGACATGAATCTGTATAAATAGACAGACTATTTTTGAAACTAAGAATGAAAAATTTGTGTTATTGATATTATGTTAGAACTTAGTTTCATGTATTATGCTCACTTATAACATGTTTTGTTGGTATTTGTGAAGTTATATGTATTTTATGTATTTTTCCTTATTATTGTTTCCGTGAGCGCCTTTTTAGTGCCTCGCCTCTCGCCTCAAATATAGACCTGTCCACCTTTTAGCGCCTCTCGACTTTGACAACTAAGCGTTTCAATTGGGATGAAATGGCAGCGTCATGCTTTCCATGGAAGCCTCCAGGTGGTGGCGGATGGTTCGGGGTTCAATCGCAGTGGCCGTTGGGAAGAAAGGCAAGTGGTGAACACTCGCGGAACTTTGGTGTGAAGCCCCCAAGTCAAAGTCGTCCAAAAGCAGATGGAGACAGTGCGGCGCAGAAATGGTCAGGGAGACACGTGGGGTACAGCAAATTCAAATTTTTAAACTAGTAAGCCAAACAACGGCATTTTAAAGAGGGAGTCGTTCCAGAGGTGATTCTGGGCCGAAGGAACAAGTTTTGGGCTGGACATAGACGGGCTGTATATGGCACAAGTGGAGGCCCTTCTAATGGCAAAGGGAATTATAAAGAGAAATGGGCTCCACGAAAGGAGAGAAGGGAGTCGACAGGGGCGGACTAGGAAGATGGGTCGCTAAGGGACAATGGTGTTGGGCCTTCGAGCAGCGAGTCCAGTAAAGAGTTTGAGAGAGATGGGCCTGGGCCGGAGGCAGCTGAGTCTGTTGGCGGAACGATGTTTGGCCCTCAACCATCCAGGTTTAAAGAGAACGCTGATTAACAAACCCGCAAAACCTTTTTGTCACAGAGGATGAGTTAATCCAAGGTCGTAGCGAGTACCGGAAGTGTTCTGAGTCAGTGTCGGGAAGTCAAGATGGATCTGCTGGTTTGCATAGACAAAACAATAAGGAGGTTGATTGCGTGGGTAAGGATAGCTCGACAACTAGCATGGAGTCGGCAGGTGGTTCTCAGGGAGGGGTTCGAGGGAGTAGGGTTTTAACAGTAGATGAAGTTGGGATGCAGAGGATTCAAGATATGGAGAAAGCAGTAATTGGGAGTCTTTCGGAGACTCGCGAGATGCTTCAAAGCGAGGTAGATGCTGGACAAGATTGTTTCAGAAGTATAATAGAAAAGGCCACCGGCGGGTTCGAATCAGAACTCTCACTCTGATTCTTCCACTGCTTCTCCAGGTGTTTCTCCTTCTGATTTGGGTATGGGTGTTAGTACGGGTGAGGAGGAAGTTGTAATTTACTCCCCTATATATCGCTTATCAGGCCTGAAGAGGAAGTTTTGTTGGAGTTGACTAATGGGGATGAAAACAACAAGGACATTTCCTGTTGGGAAAGTAAAAGGGCACAGAAGTTTGGAAAATTATTGATGGAGATCGAGAAGGGTCGGTCCACAGCCAGAAGTACAGGATGACTCAATCGTAACAAATCTCAGAGTAAAGGTTGTAGGGAACTCAAGGATTTAAGTTGCAGTATTAATTTTGATGGGGCAGCAACGAGTGTGGGTGAGGGGGCTAGGAAAAAGAAGCAGGTTTAATTTGACGTTCAACTACATGGATTTAAAAATCTTAAGTTGGAATGTGTGGCTTGAAAGCTTTGAGTAAAACCATCAAGAGGTGGAATCCGAATGTTGTTTGTCTGAAAGAGACTAAATGGGATAGGGTGAATAGAAGGTTGGTAGATAGCGTAAGGTGGTGTCAATGGGTTGAGTGGAAGCACCTTGATGTCGTAGGGGCTGCGGGTGGTATTCTTTTGATGTGGGACAGAAGAGTTTACACTAAAGTGGATCTAGTGAAAGGTGTTTATTCAGTTCCATGCTTATTAAAGGGGGTGACTGAAGGTTTTATGTGGGTTTTCTCAGGAGTCTACGGCCCTTGTAGAGACACCTCTTGTGCAGACTTGGGGCAGAGCTTTTTCAGTGAGACAAAAATGGAATTTTCCTGTGTGTGTGTGTGTGTTGGGGGTGGATTTTCAATGTGATAAGGTTCCCTTATGAGAGGTCTGGGTCCCGATCTGTTACACAAGCGATGACATAATTTAATGATTTTATCAATGATATAGATATGGTGGATTTGCCTTGGTTCCGTGGTGGGGATAGTAGTCAACGCTCGAGGACTGACAGATTCCTGCTACCCGCTGAATGGGAGGAGAAGGTAGAGGAATTCATTCAAAAGTCTCTACGGAGGGAGGTCTCTGATCAATCTCCTATCTTGCTCGAGTTAGAGGGTTTAGTGAGAAGGAAAAGTAAACCCTTTAGATTCGAAAACATGTGGCTTGAGGAACCGGATTTTTGGATTGGGTTAAGTTGAAATGGGACTCCTATGAAGTAGCTGGTAAACCTTGTTTCAAAATAGCTAAGAAACTGAAAATGCTGAAGGAAGACCTCAAAGTGTGGAACAGGGAGGTATTTGGATAGATCCAGGATAAAATGAAGGCAGCAATGGCAGAAGTAAATAGGTTAGATGGTTTGGAAGGCAGGGGTGTTTTGGGTGCTATCGAAGCAGCTCAAATAGAGGCACTGAAGGGGGAAATCAAGAGAGTTCTCAAGGGCGAAGAAATGCCTGAGACAAAAATCTCAGGAATTGTGGCTATGGGAAGGGGACAAGAATACGAACTTTTTTTCACCGGATGGCTAGTGCTCACAAGAGATTTATCAGATCAGCAGGTTGAGGATAGGAGATACTGTGACAGAAGACATACCTTAGATTCGTTAGGGAATAGTAGATTTTTACCTGAAGTTGTACTCGGAAGGGAGGGATTGGGAGATGGAGTTGGAGCGTGTCAACTTTAAAAGGCTAAGGGATGAGGAGAAGGACCTTCTGAAACAGCCGTTTTCAGAAAAGGAAGTTGTAAACACATTACGGAGTATGATTGGGGGATAAAGCCCCGAGGTCGGATAGTTTCTCTTTAGCATTTTTTAATCAGTGCTGGGAAGTGGTTAAGTCAAATGTTTTGGAGGTGTTCCATTCTTTCTATACGGAAGAGGGGTTCGAGAAGAGCCTTAACGCATCCTTTATTGCCCTAATCCCAAAAATTAAAGGAGCTGAAGAGTTGAAGGATTCCAGGCCTATTAGTCTCGTTGGAAGTATGTATAAGTTGATTGCGAAGATTTTGTCGGTCAGACTCAGAAGTGTTATCGGGTGCGTTATTTCAGAGGCGCAACACGCTTTGTGGGCAACCATCAAATTTTGGATGTTGCCTTGATTGCAAACGAGGTGGTTGATGCATAGTTGTCAAAGGCGAGAGGCGAGGCGAGACCTTGGCGCCTCAAAGAAGCTGGGCGAGTCGATGTGCAAAAGTCGTGGGAAAGGTGTTGCCTTTGGCGCCTTTTTTTAGGCGAGAGGCGCCAAAAAGTCTAAAAAGGCACTTACTATTTTTTTTACTTTTTTTAGCTGGTTAAGTGTGAAACGACATAGTTCAGGTTTTAGTATAAATAGAAAATAAAACCTAAAATAACCCAAAACTTCATTCTGACCACAACGCGACCAGTTCGACTCCACGATACGAGTCCTAGGCAGCGACGCAGCGTGCGACTTCAGGTGTCGGGCCTGTCGGCTTTGTCTTCTTCTTCGACGACTTCAAGGAGGGTTCCGACTTCATCTTCTACCTTCTTCACTCTGTTGTGTTCCATCTTCCAAGTAAACTCTTCTTTCTTTTCTTCACTCTGTTGTGTTTGACTTTTTCTGTTTTCATTTTGATTTTTTCTTCAGTCTGTTGTGTTCGAGTCTTCGAGACTTTCTTAGTTTCTTCACACTGTAACTTAGTGTTCAGACTTCAGAGTTCACCGTTTTTTTTCCTTCACTGTGTTCTATTTTTTTTTATAAATTTGTTTCTATTTTTGTTCTGTAACTCTGTTAAAAAATTAAAATCATAAGAAAATTGTGTCAATTAAAAAATTGTCTCAATCTCAAGTCTCTGACTCTCTGTTCTGTAACTCTTTTTTGTAACTATGTTTAAAAATTGTCAATTAAATATGTTTCTATTTCTGTTTAATAAACTTGAAGTCTCTGTTCTGTTATTTTGTTTCAATTAAATTGTCTCAAGTCTCTATTCTGTTATTTTGTTTCAATTAAAATTATCTCAAGAGTCAAGTCTCTATTCTGTTATTTTTAATTTTTAATTTTACTCTAAGTCTCTATTCTAGTGTTATGTTTCCTTTCATAATTTCATTATCTGTGTGTGTACTTTCTTCGAAATGTCAGTCCCCTCAAGTAGTAGTGGTGGTCGAAAGGATCCAGCTTGGAAGTACGTGAAATCGGAAGATCCCAAAAACACCAATTCCACAACTTGTATTTTTTGTGATCAAAAATACTCTGGAGGTATTTGTTGGGCGAAACAACATATTGTTGGAGGATTTAAAAATGTAAAGGGTTGTGATCGAGTGCCGGCGGAGGTGAAGGATGAAATAAACCATTTCATGGGGGTGAAAAAAAGAACGAAAGAGCAATCAATTCTAGAGAGAGAATTCCGTGCTCAAAATGATAATGAACACAATGAAATTGGGGATGAAAATGAAAGTGAAGAGGTCGCGTCAAGGGCAGCAAAGTCGAACAATAAAGGGCCGATGGATTTATTTGTTAATTGCACCGGGAAACAACTGCAAAAAACATTAGACAACAAAAAGGTCAAAATGAGGAGGCGTTGAAAGAGTTGAGGACTGGAGCATGTTCGGCTATTGCTAGACGGATGTATGATGTCAGGATTACTTTTAATGTTGTGAAGTATGATAGTTTTCAAGAGATGATCGATGCAATTGCAAAACATGGTCGAGGGATCAAAGGTCCAAATTACCATGAGGTGAGAGTTCCTTTTCTCAAGAAAGAGGTGGATGAGGTTAACAAATCTATGGAAGACAACAAAAAGGAATGGATTCAACATGGTTGTTCCATTATGCTGGATGGGTGGAAAGACGAGGGAACAAACATTGGTGAATTTCCTTGTCAATTGTCCCAAAGGAAGTATGATTGTTGAGTCGGTTGATGCTTCTGATTATGCCAAGACTTGGGAGAAGATGTGTGAACTAGTTAGTAATTTTGTGGAGAAAATTGGGCCTGAAAATGTGGTTCAAATTATTACAGATAATGCTTCGAATATGAAGTTGGCAAGTAAGAATCACTTGAATGTTACTTCTTTAACTAAATATTGAATTATTGATACT
The DNA here is from genome assembly GCA_013146195.2 of Codonopsis lanceolata. NCBI lineage: Eukaryota > Viridiplantae > Streptophyta > Magnoliopsida > Asterales > Campanulaceae > Codonopsis > Codonopsis lanceolata. Next base: position 27,554,007 of record CM028383.1, on the reverse strand, counting down.
CTTGGAGTCTTGTTAAAAGTGATTATTTTTTCCTTTCTTTCATAGGATCGATGTTGGAGGCAAAATATCCTCATTTATATTGGACACCGTGTGCTGCTCATTGCTTGGACTTGATTTTGGAAGATTTGTTTGAAATACCAAGTATCAAGTCGGTCTTTAAAAAGGCTGTCAAGTTGAATAGCTACATCTATAGTCGCCCCGGGGTAGTGAATATGATGAGGAAATTTACTAAGCTTGAGCTTGTAAGACGCGCAACAACTCGATTTGCCACAGCTTTCCTTACTCTTTCAAGGATTAAAGTAGTAAAGAAAAACTTGAGGGCAATGTTCACCTCTGATACTTGGAATACCAGCAAATGGGAAAAGGAGTAAAAAGGTAAATGTGCATTTTGGACGGAAGCATTTAGATTTTGGACGGAAGCAACTGATGCTTTGAAGGTTGTCGGTCCTCTTGTCAAGGTTCTACGACTTGTTGATAGGTGAGAAAAAACCTAGGATATCTCTACGAGGTTATGGATAGAGCAAAGGAGTTGATTGCGAAATTTTTTTATAACATTGAAGAGAGATATAGTGATTATTATCGAATCATTGATCGGAGGTGGGAGGTGGGAGGATCAACTTGATCGGCCTTTACACGCAGCAGGTTACTACTTGAACCCTAAATTTTACTACACAAATTCAGACATCGAGAAGTGATGTGGAGGTTACAGAAGGGCTCCTCAAATGTATTGATAGATTAGTACCTGAGGCTGACACACAAGATAAAATCAACGCGGAGTTGAGTGCTTATAGGAATGCAGATCGCCATTTTGGGATGCCAATGGCTGTAAGACAGAGATAAAATGTCACAAGGTACTTTTAACTATAATTACACATTGATAATTTTATATATTTAATGTGAAATAATGACTAATGAGAATAAATACTTTCAATAGCCGAGTGGTGGAGGTCTTATGGTAAAGGGGCTCCAAATTTATAGAAATTTGCCATCAAGGTTCTTAGCCTCACTTGTAGCGCATCCGGATGCGAGAGAAATTGGAGTTTTTTTGAGCACGTAAGTACTAAATAGTCATTAGTAATTAGTTAATACTATAAATTGTATTTGCGCTTATTAAGTAATATTTAAATTGACATTGACACTTTGACAGGTTCATAGCAAGAAAAGGAATAGATTGACTCAAGTTCGATTAAATGATTTGGTTTTGTGAAGTATAATAGAGCCTTGAGACGAAGATACAATCTTCGAGATACAATTGATCCTATCTCCTTGATATTGATGACATCAAGTGGTTTGTTGGTGAAGATGATGAAGTGGTTGAAGATGATGACATGTTTGATGATGATCTCAATTAGGAGCAGATTAGTAAAGCTAGTGGGGCTGAGGATCCTCTTTATTACACGAGATCTGGTGCCGGTGCTGGGGACGGACTGGATATGTCGGTCGAGGTGGCGGTCGAATTTCTGTGTCATTTGTTGGACTTGGAGGTGCTAGTAGTTCAAGGCAAAGGACGGGGACCATGCAAGTTGGAGCACGTAATGCCCCAGGACCATTCATCTTGTAGATGAAGATGATGAAACTCATGAAAGTGGTCAAGAGGAGGATGAAGAAGAATTTGAGACAAGTGATAATCCCGTGAATGTAGATGAGGAGGATGATGATGAGCCTCAATATGATGAGGATTTTTCGCTTGTTCTTAGTTGTTGTTACATTTCATGATTTTATTTCTCTTTTGATTTCCATGACATTGTTTTCATTTGTTTTGATAACTATTTATTTTCTTACTTGAATTTTTAGTTAAGTTCATCTAATGCATCGGAATTTCAACTATGAATGAATAATTTGTGTTATTGATATTATGTTAGAACTTAGTTTCATGTATTATGCTCACTTATAATATATTTTGGTGATATTTGTTAAGTTATATGTATTTTATGTATTTTTCCTTAGTATTTTTTCCGTGAGCGCCTTTTTAGCGTCTGGCCTCTCGCCTCAAATTTGGACCTATCGCCTTTTGGAACCTCTCGACTCTGACAACTATGGGTTGTTGCTAGATTGAGAAGCGGGATCCCGGGAGTACTGTGTAAGCTAGATATAGAGAAGGCCTATGATGATGTTAAGTGGGATTTTTTGATCTACCTTTTGAAGTGCATGAACTTTGGGGAGAAGTGGAGAAAATGGATTTATTTAGCGATTGATTTTCGATCTTGGTTGGGTTTTTCTCAAACCCAAAAGGGTTGTGCAAAGGGATCCAATTTTCCCCTTCTATTTATTGGGATTTTTTATCTACCTTTTGAAGTGCATGAACTTTGGGGAGAAGTGGAGAAAATGGATTTATTTCTGTACTGGGTAATGGGGAGCCCACCGTTTTTTTCTCGAGCTCAAAAGGGTTGTGCCAAAGGGATCCAATTTCTCCCCTTCTATTTATTGTGGTTATGAAGGCCTTGAGTCGCCTTATCGATAAGACAGTGGAAGGTGGTATCATTATGGGGTTTGGGGTGGGGAGAGCCTCGGTTCGGGAGGTTTCGGTATCTCACTTGCTTTTTGCAGACGATACCCTGGTTTTTATGCGATGCTAACAGAGATCAGCTAGGTTATCTTCAATTGATTTTATTATTCTTCCAAGCGATGTCAGACTTGAAGATTAATTAATATTACGAAATGTGAAATTATCCCAGTAGGAAGGGTGGACAATGTGGAGAGTCTTGCCTCTTTCTTTGGATGCAGAACTTCTTGCCATCCAACCACATATTTGGGGCTCCCCCTTGGCTCATCTTTCAAAGATGTTACTAAGTGGAATCAGGTTGTGGAAAGGTATGAGAAAAGATTGGCGGGATGGAAGAGGCAACTTTTGTCAAAAGGTGGAAAATTGACTTTGATTAAGAGCACTTTATCTAATCTTCCTACCTATCTTTTATCTATTTTTGTAATCCCTGTGTCAGTGATAAAAAGGATTAAGAAGCTCGAAAGGATTTCTTATGGGAGGGAGACTCAGAGGAGAGGGCTCTTCACTTAGTTTGGTGGAAATCGGTATGTACTAGCATGCGGTACGGAGGTTTGGGAGGTAAAAATCTTGGGATTTTTAATCGTGCTCTGCTAGGTAAATGGTTGTGGAAGTTTATAGTCGACAAGGAGTTGTGGAGGAGATTAGTGGTGGGTAAATACGGTGAGGGAGATCATCTGTGGTTTCCAGGGAGGTTCGAAGTAGTTACGGTTCAAGCGTTTGAAAAGGCATCATGAAGGGGTGGGGTCCTTTTAAAAAATTCATCTCTTTTGAAATTGGTGTAGGGAACCAAGTTAGGTTTTGGGAGGATAAATGGTGTGGGGGATAAGAGCTCCAGCATGTGTTTCCAAACTTGTACAACATTGCAGCCAACCGTTGATCCTTACTTTTGAAGGTGGGGCAGAGCCGCAGATTTGTGGAGCCCTGTGTTTCTAGGGATTTTCAAGACTGGGAGCTAGGGGAGGCTATTCAACTTTTGGATGTGCTGCATGCGCACAAGAGGAATGATTCGGGAGTTGCCAGAATTGTTTGGGAAGGCTCCAAGGACAGTAAGTTTTCGGTCAGGTCCTTTTATTTGAAGCTGAATGATGATAGAGACCCCTTTCCTTGGAGGGTAACTTGGAAAGCAAAAGTCCCCAGTAAGGTGGCTTGTTTCGCATGGGAGGCATCCAAGGAAGCTATCTCAACAGGAGATAATCTGAGAAGGCGTGGAATAATCTCCGTTAACAGGTGCTTCATGTGTAAGCAAAATGAGGAAAGTGCAAACCACTTGCTCCTGCGCTGTCCTGTTGTTAGGGAAGCTGTGGAGTCTGTTCTTTATCCTAGCTGGAGTCTCATGGGTCATGTCGAGATTTGTGTTAGATCTTCTTCACGGATGGTCTTTGTATAAAAGGAGGAAGAGGAGGAGGAGTTGCATTTGGGATTCAGCCCCTTTGGCGATTTGGTGGACCATATGGATTGAGAGAAACCAAAGGGCGTTTGAGAATGTTCAGTTAGATATTGAGAGGATTAAGAGTAATTTTACCCAGGCCCTAAGCTTTGATGTTCGGAAGGGGCTTCTAGTGTAAGGGATTCTTTTGTAGATATAGTGAATAGGGTTTTTATTGACTAATTCTATGACTAGTATACCCCCGGTGTACAAGGGTGCGTCCCCTTTTTGACGCTGTTAATAGTCAATTTTCGGATCAGACTCGGTTTGGGCAATACACGAGAATATGTTACTTGCCGAATCTATTTTTTATTTTTTGATAAGTAAAGAGTAAATAAATGTGAGCGCCGAATCTAATTTTTATTAATTACAAATAAATTTTAAATATCATACTCAATATGATGCAACAATACGATTTGCACAAAATTATCATTTAGCATTGGTAACATTGTTCTCGTAATAAAATAAACCGTTCTCAAACAATTTCTAGATTTTCTAATACCAGTTATAAAATTTTAGTGTTCTTTAAGTTCTCCAATACTTTAGTCCCCATTAATAAAAAAACTAAAGAAGAAAAATGTACCCTACTAGTTAAAAGAACAGGAATATAAAAACAAAACCAAAGTAAAGGAAAAAAAGAGTAAAGAAAGTAGGAAGACCAAGTGCTCATGGAAAAGATTGGATAAAAAGTCCAAGCCTATGGAAAGAAATGAAAGAAAAAAGGGAGCTATTTGTCACGGACTTGTATTTTTCAAGCTACCGTGCGGCACTTAGCGCTCACAAACTCCTTGATCTTGCTCTAAGTAAGCCTACCAAACTTTGAAAGGGACTAGGCAAAGAGAGGGAACTTGAGAAAGGATTAATACATTTTAGAGAACTTTACAAGTGTTTGTTTTGATGGTGTGGCCAAATGAGGCCTCCCCCTTTATATAGGCCTCCACCTCCTAAACGGACGGCCAAGATTAAGTTACATCAATGGCTAAGATTAAATGTCTAGAACTATCCTAAGAAAGATCTAGAATAAATATTTACATGGTACTTCCACAAGGTTCTTTTTCTAGTAAGTAATAGAAAATTCTAGAATTATCTAGCATCACCTTTAATCAACTTGAAGGTTTTAGAACTTTCTAGTGTTCCCTTCAAGCATCATGAAGCCTCCGGAACTTTCTAGAATTATCTAGCGTCCTCTTAAACATTCTAGATTTGTCAAGTGTCATTTGACACATCTTGAAGCCTCTGGAATATACTACAGAGATTTTAACCTCTTGGTTGGCGGGACGTGACATTAAAAAGTAGTTCTATCTTGAAAATGCCGAGGATGAAGCAAGGAGCCGACTTCGAAGGCTTAAGCACACGGCTTTGGTTAAGGATTATGTTAAAGAGTTTATAACTCTTACTCTAAAGATACGAGACATATCCGACAAAGAGTCTCTCTTCTACTCCATGGATGGCTTACAACCTTGGGCAAAGACCGAGCTCAAGCGGCGTGGGGTACAAGATCTTGCTACCACCCTTGCCGACGTGGAGTCATTTGTTGATTATAGCTAGAAAGAGCCATCAAAGCTGAAAGACAAGAGCAACAATGGAAAGAGTGGAGGAGACAAGCCGGCCCAAGAAAAATCATATGCCACCCACAAGCCATTCAAGGGAAAGAGAAGCAAGGTGATAAAGGCAAGGACGTGTCCAAACCCCCAAACACTTGCTTCATATGTGATGGACCTCATTGGGCACGTGATTGTCCCAAGAAAAAAGGTTTCCACGCTATGATGGCTCAATATGAGGAGGAAGCTCACAAGGAGGAAGCTCAAATGGGGTTACTACGGATATTGAATACCATCAAGGCTAAGACGGAGGTACCGAAGGTGGCAGCCAAAGGCCTCATGTACGTCAAAGCCAAAGTAAATGGGGTCCCTACTCAAGGGTTATTTGACACGGGTGCCACACATAACTTTGTCTGAGTGGACGAAGCCAAGAGGCTTGGCATTAGTACTTCAAAGGAGAAAGGCACCATCAAGGCAGTCAACTCGGATGCAAAGCCAATCCATGGAATAGCTCGAGGCGTGGAAGCTGAAATCAGTGATTGGGTTGGCTCAATAGATTTGCCGATCGTGCCAATAAATGACTTCAAGCTTGTACTTGGGATGGAGTTCCTTGCAAAGGTAAAAGCTATTCCCATGCCTTTCGCTAATTCATTGTGCCAATCGAGCGTGGTGCTAAGGTAGAAGCCAAGATTCTCTCGGCTATACAATTTAAGAAAGGCTTCAACAAAAGGGAGCCTTGCTACTTGGCGATTTTGCATAAATCGCCAGATGGGGACGTGCTTGAACCCATCATCTCAGAGGCCCCAAAATAAATTCAAGTCGTCCTTACAAATTACAAGGACATGATACCTAAGGAGTTGCCAAAGAAGCTACCACCTAGGAGAGAGGTGGATTACAAGATTGAACTTGAGCCGGGTGTCAAGCCGCCTGCAATGGCTCTGTATCGGATGGCACCGGAGTTGGAAGAAGTGAAGCAAGCTGGGAGTGTGAAGACGACTTACTATGGCAATTTTCAGATCATATCCAAAAGTACAAAGAGGAAGGCACAACGAGGGCGTCGTGAGTTGAAGTGGGGGAGAATGTCACGTCCCGCCAACCAAGAGGTTAAAATCTCTCTCTAGTATATTACAGAGGCTTCAAGATGTGTCAAATGACACTAGACAAATCTAGAATGTTCTGAGAGGCAAGAAGAAGTATCAAGAGGATGCTAGATAATTCTAGAATGTTCTGGAGGCTTCATGATGCTTCAAGGGAACACTAGAAAGTTCTAGAACCTTCAAGATGATTAAAGAGAATGCTAGATAATTCTAGAAGTTTCTACTAACTAGAAAAAGAACCTTATGCGTATCATGTAAATATATATTCTACATCTTTCTTAGGATAGTTCTAGACATTTAATCCTACCCATTGATGTAACTTAATCTTGGCCGTCCATTTAAGTGGTGGAGGCCTAAATAAAGGGGGAGGGTCTCATTTGGCCAAACCATCAAAACAAACACTTGTAAAGTTCTCTAAAAGTAATACAAGATCCTTTCTCAAGTTCCCTCTTTTTGCCTAGTCCCTTTCAAAGTTTGGTAGGCTTACTTAGAGCAAGATCAAGGAGTTTGTGATCGCTAAGTGCCGCACGGTGGCTTGAAAAATACAAGTCGGTGACTTATTGCTATCTATTACTAGGCCCATAATGGGCGAGAGTGAGACATGGCCTACATACATCCCACACAGAGAGAGAAAGAGGGGGGAGGGAGGGATGCACATGGAGACCGACAATATGAAGGACTCAAGAGACAGAATAGCATGCTGTTGGTTTTAGTGCCTTCTGTGTAATTCTACACTCTCATCTATATATATATAATGACAAAGGTATATTTATCCCTCCAAAATCACACTTTCGAATTTTTGACTTTTGAGTTACCATTTCACTCTTTCTCTCTCCTATCTTCTCTCTTCTAGTTGTATTTCTCTTTCTCTCTCCTGCCTTCTCCATATTTTCTTTATCATCACCACCATCTTCTCTCTTTTAATTATGTTTAAACATTTTTCTCTCTTTAAACAAAAAAATAGTAACTAAAACAAAAATAATAGTTCCGGAGTCAAGAAAACAAAAATATAAGAGGTTAGTAAAAAAAAATTAATTTATGGAACAAGCCACTATAAAAAATATAAGTTACAGAATCAACAAAACAAAAATAATTTAATATGGAGGTTAGTAAAATAAAATAATTTACGGAACAAAAGTTTTAAAAAAATTCTTATAAAAAAAAGTAAAACAAAAATATGTTAGTAAAATAAAAATATTTGATATAACAAAAATAATAGTTATGAAGTCAATAAAACAAAAACAATTTAAACTGCGGACCGAGGTTACTAAAATAATTTCGTTATTTTTTATTTTAGCTTATTTTCTTATCAGAAATTTATTTATTCATAAAATACAAATATAATTTAATTAAAGTAATCATTCAAAATGAAGAACTTATTTGAGTTTAGATTTTATTTGTAGGGTGGAAAAAATTCAAGTTTGTTCGAAGACATTCATTCTACAGAGTTTTTGAATAGTATAAAGTGTTCAGGGTTGTCAGGTCATGAATTGACACTTAAAATTGGTGTTCCAGTAATGCTATTGAGAAACATTGACCATGCTGCAGGGTTGTGCAATGGAACAAGACTAATCATCGCAAATCTTGGAGATCATATTATTGAAACAAATTTTTTGAAAGGAAGCAATGTTGGAGAAAATGTTTTTATCCTAAAATTATCATTAACTCCATCGGATGTAAGATTGTCTTTCACGTACCAAATAAGACAATTATCATTGTTGGTATCATATGTAATAACAATTAACAAGTGTCAAAGTCAATAATGCATGTAGCCGTAGGTCTCTTTTTGAAGAAACTAGATATTGATATGCGGTGAAAATGAAAAACCAACTAATAAGATAACAAATGTTGTGTATAAAGAATATTTTTAGAATCTTTAATGATTAGTGATATACTTATGTGTAATTGTTAATAAATCGATTCTTCTTATTTTATCATTTAAGATTTTTTATCCTCATTATTTTGTTTATGTACGATTTAGTTGACGTGCGTTTAACGCACGGGTTAAAAAAACTAGTTTATGGATAATGATATGGGTTTTAGACAGCATTATAAGGCAACAGAAAAGAACCTAATTCACAAACAAATATGTGAGATGATTGAAAATATCATATAAACCCTTCTATAAACAGTAAAATGAATAGTCCAAAGCATTCGCAAACGGCTGATAATACCCTTATTTTCTAATTACAACTCAACTCATATCGAAGCAATAATACCTACTAATCTAATAGCAATTGAATGTCAATTCTGTTGGTTTTAGTGCATTCTGCAGCGCACTGTGAGGTACAACCCAAGAAGGAAGAAGAAGATAAAGGTCAATCTGTTATGGATGGCTGTTTGGGATAGATCGTGTACACTGCAAGCACGGGCCAACGGGTAAAGGGTACTGAAGGTTGTTTGGTGATAGGTGGAACGCTGAGGCTATGGATATGAAGAACTGTTTCTCAGTTTTTAATTTCCTCAACTTTTTTCCCTTTACAGAGCAAGAGAGATGGTTTTTTGGCCTTTTGCAACATAAAGGAGAGTTGTTTGATGAGAGATTGAATTCTGAGGATATGAGTACAGCAAATTGTTTGGCAATTTGTTATTATTATTTATTACTTTTTTCATACTTTTTGTTCTTTAGGCAGAAATGGAGATTAATTTTGGATTTTTGCAATGTAAAGGAGGGCTGTTTGGTAAAAAAAAAATTGTGAAATCATAATGATAAAGACAAAGAAGATGGTGGATACTATAAAGGACTTTTCCAAGCATCCAAAATTGGTAAGTCAGGCTTTGACTTTCATACCATGTTAGGTAAATGTGGGTAATTTTGGTTTTTGAGGTGGGTATGGGTATGAAATACAATATACAATTGAAAACATGGAATACTCGGGGGCACAAATGATATTTGCACGTTTTACTTTAACAAAAGAATTGTTCTTTTTTATATATAAGTAAGATATTATAAGATATTATATACCAAAAAAAAGGGTCAAAACAGGTGCCGTGTCATGTGTACAAGTATACTCATGCATAACTAGTCAATATTAAAACTATTTACAATTTCTACAGAAGAATAGCTAGAAATAAGGGGAGTTTCCACTAGAAATTAATGATAGTATGATATTGTTTTTGTTACGTTATTACTTCAAAAAAATTAATGAAAACCACATTAATTACGCAACCTTGAAACCAACAACCCAGAAAAAATTTAAAGTCACCAACTGTACAACTTCTCACGAAATATATTAGAATAGACAAGTATCGCATCAGTAAAGGTAATAAGAAAGCAATGTACCTTGAGAGTTACGCCACTTCCAAACCACACATTGCCAGTCACCTCCAAGCTATCGAGCTCAATGATGCTTGGAATGGACTTAAAGCGCTTCTTGAAGTCAATAACCTGCCCCCACCAAAAAAGGGAATATATAATTTGTTTAAGGAAGATCATCCGAGAAAATGGTCTAAGACAAAGAGTCAAGTAACCTGAAGTATATCTCACCTTTTCAAACTCAGGTCCTAATTTAATAGAAGGATTTAAAGGGTTTGGTCTAGCTCCATTTCGGGTGAGAATGCCTTCAGAGCAGGTGTACAGATCTGACTGCAGAAACACATAAAAGTTAAAACTAAGTCCTCAAAATATAAGATAACACAGAAATCGGGACCAAGGATAACCTGGAGAAGTAGTAAATCAGATGTATCCTTCAGAGGAAGATATCGAGATTGAGGAACATGCAGGGAAATACCACTATCGGAAAACTGGATCATAACAAATGTGACATTCAAGAGAATCAATATTGTTAAGTGGAAACACTAAAAACTGGACTGGCTGCATCTCTCCAAAAAGATAATATTACAACTTCAGCATCCTCTCTTCAATGGACATTGCTAACTCTTCTATGGTAATACTGAAACAACATGTACCTCTGGATTGGCAGAATTCTCCTTGAGGAAAACACTTTTCACAAGAGCATTGATGGCATTAACGTTCAGCCACCTGAATGAATCAGCATTATTCTTGATTAGAGAAAACGTTATAACTTAAACGGCCCATTAGAAAAGCAATACTTACATATTAGTTGTCTCGATGAGTTTAGGCTTCTCTTCTGACTTCAAGTTACCAAGCAGGATAGAAAACAAAACAACTTACTGTCAGTAATAGGGCCCAAATGTTGCAACAACGTTGTTTTGTCACTTAACTGAACTTGCTCCTCCAGAATATGTAGAACTTAAACTGACAGTGCAAAGAACTTGATGTAAGAGGAGGTAGACTTTACAATAAACACCACAAACCTGGGTATTGGCTTCAACATCACCATCTTCCGGATTAGATGAGGTGGGTGTCATCTTGAGTACCTCCATGCAATATCCAATATCATTCTGGATCAAATGATTTAAAATCTCTAAAGCATTCATTAAGAAGCACGAATGTAAAACGGTTGAACTTTTAGTAGACAATATCATAATGAATCTAAATATCTTAATAGAAGAAAGAATCAATAAACCCACAAAATGATTATATGAGCATCACTAAACCAACAAGGATACTTGGATCCAAAACATCGGCAAGGTTATCTGAATCCAGCAGTAGAATATACTCCTTACCCTGAAAAAGAAGATAAAGTATGTATAGTCAGCTCAGTCAATAATTTCACTTCCCAGCTAATCGTGATCAAATTAGTATTAGAAAAAGGAGCTTGATTGGCACCAAATACTTTAATAATCAACTAGAAAAAGCAGCTTCATAAACTTTACCTGCGATAGTAAAATATCAAGTTTTCCACTGCTCTTTAAGGAAAGCAAAACCTGATTGAGGTTGGAAGAAGACCTATGGATAGACATGGAAATTAAAAGAAAAGGATAAGAAATACTTGAGAAAATTAGACCATATCAAAATCAACCAAGGTAATTAATCCTACATCCATTCCTAATGTAAAGAGTCCTGTTTCACTCAAAATATAGATTAAGAAAAGTTAATTTAGTTATGTTATAAATATTACTCCCACTGTCCCAAAATTATTGTCATGTTTTCCTTTTTCGTCTGTCCTAAAATAGTTGTATTGTTTAAAACTTTCCTTTTAGGACAACACTTTTACCACGCTACCCTTACTTTTGCATCCTACTTTAATCTTTAATTTTGGGTCACGTACAAATCAAAAAATATTAATAATTAAGATTATTTTATCTTAATCCGTGTGCCGGGTCAAACAAGACTAGAATTTTAGGACGGAGGGAGTAGTATGTATTGTATTTTTCAATTATGCCCATGTGGGAGGGGACCCATCAATTTAAGTAACAAAGTAATCAAGGCTAAATAGGTAAAAATTACATGCCAAATGAGAAAATTTATTAAGTGGAGCTTATTTTTTACCAACCTAAAAGGGAATAATGGACTCTTTTCTAGGAATACAGGGAGTAACTAATGGTTATAGTTCAATCTAATGATTAAGCGACTTGAACACAACAGTCGAAAGAGCAACAAAAGCAAGCAAATGCAAAAACACCGGTTTGTTGGGGGCAGAACAAATTATAAATCACTAACAAAGAGGCTTCTATCGTACTTATTTTTACTAGTAACAAATTATTATTCTACTTGGAGGATGAGTTAAGTGAAAAAGAAAGAAAATTGTTAAGTAAATTTAACAACCTTAGCACAAGAAATCAACAAATGGCTATTGGCTAAGAAACCCTACCTTTGGAAACAAAATAACCACATACAAAAATTAAAGGAACGGAGAAAATAAGCTTAACGTGGCCCCTTGCTCAAAATATTCAGCCATCGAATCATTAGCATGATCATAGAAGGAACTTACGACGATATAACTCAATCTAATGCATCCAAGCACTCGGCAGAGTCTGCTGTAACAGAAAGATTTCAGCTTAAAAGTTATAAGCCTAGCTACAAAGGTGGAATGTGACTCTGTTTTTTTTTTTTTTTTTTGAGAACTCAAATACAAATCAAGAACATAACAAATTAGACAAAGGTGGACTTTAGGAGTGGCGGAGTAGTATTACAGAAAAAGAAAATAACACAAAACTGGAAATCAAATTGACATTACTGAAATAATATCTCAACTGAAAATTGTCTTTTCTACAACAATCAGATACTTTCCGTGTCCATTTCCAAGAATCGATATTATAAACCTCTTCCTACTGCTGCATGTCCAAATTATACATTAAGAAGCAGATCGCTTAAATGAACTATTTTCCGCATTGACTGAACTAGCCAAATTTGTAATCACAATTAGAGTTTACATATTACAGCTTCAAACTCAACCATAACCACATAAATGCTTGCTGAAGACGAAAACGACGTTCCACAGAGAAATGCCCAAAATAATACTTCAATAAGATAGGTCTGGCCACCTCAGACTCTGAGGTTTTTAAAGTCATTGAAGCTAGGCCAAAAAGGGTGGCCAATAAGAAGAAAAGGAAGGAACCAACCAAGGATGAGACAAATTCTCTTATTCATCATATTATGGAAAACTAAAATAATAACAATGACGAGAAGAAGTTGGCCCGACAATTTTCTACGGAAATATAAAGCAGTCTTTTTTTTTTTTTGGTTCAACTGTCGTGCAGTATCAATCATTGGATTTGGGGCTAAACTCAAAATTGCAACCATCCAGATTCTCCCTAACATAGAACAGACCAGCTCAAGATGAAACCATGAAAGCTGAGAAAGATCCATATAATTTGATTGAATTGGTTAAATATATTAAGGCAATAATTTATTTATTTATTGGATAAGAAAAATTGAATATATATTAGAATTTAAAGGAATTACAAGAAGATGGATGAGAAATCCATGAAAAAAGGCAACAGAAAGAAAAAAGAACTACTCCTCTAACCGCATAGACTAGAAAAGCGAAGCCTTCCAATCTTTCTGAATAACTGAAAGGGGAACCCCATGAAATGTGTCCTCGCCAACGCCTATAGAAAGGCCAAATGAACCACCTCACGACCCTATCTCTTAAAGATTCAAGCACTTCTCTCCATCCAAATGCCTCATAACACCGTGAAGAGCTCACATTGCCATAACAAACTATTTTTTTTTTATAAGTAAAGTATAAGTATTATTAACATGCGTCAAAAAAGACGCTATCTTGTACACTGGAAGTATACATACACTAAGCAACTAACCAAAAGACCCCAACCTAATTACAAAAAGGATCCTCTATATTTGGGTCGACAGTTAAACACCAGAATCTCAAATACAAGTGAAAAGATTTTTTGATTCCTACAAGATCAGATTCTTTGTTCTCAAAAGCTCTTCTATTCCTCTCTTTCCGGATGGTCCACCAAATAGGCGAAGGGCATACTTCCAAAAATTACTCCTATTAGGGTGAAGGAAGGCCAACCCGAAGCGTATCAATGACAGTCCTTGGCATAACCCGGGACATCGGCGAGAGAGAAAAAGGAAGTTCCAAAGCTCCTAGCCATAGAGCAATGGAGCAGCAAGTGATTTACGTCTTCCTCTTCACATTTGCACATGAAACACCGGTTAACATACGTCAAACCCGAGATCTCAAATTTTCCCCGTCAAAATGACACCCCTTACGCTTCCCACACAAAAAAGCTACCCTATCGGGGATTTTAGATTTCCATATTACCTTCCAAGGGAATGAACTTTTTCCTTCTCGGTCAACTTTGAGTAGAAGGATCTAACCGAAAACAATTTGTTCTTTGGAAGCCTCCCGGATAATTTTATCTTCACTCAAATCTTTGTCTCTTTTGACCTGGAGCAACTCCATGAACTGAGCTGAACTGCCTCATCAATCTCCCAATCGTGCAGATTCCTGCGAAAAACAGGGCTCCATAAATCTGAACCCCTTGATTGACCACTAACGAACTCACCATTTCCTCCTTATTAACTGCCATGTTGTAGAAAAGGAAACATCATCTGCAAGGTATTTGTTCCACACCAAAAATCCTTCCGAACGATCGATTCCCTTGCCCTACCTCGAATTTGATGAACCTGTTTACCTCATTCCACACTCCCATAATTCCTTTCAGGGCAGCTAGTGCCATGAGAGAACAGAACTTTATTTGGGAACCAAAGATGATCACCCTCTCCATATTTGCTCACCACTAACCTCCTCCATAACGCCTCTTTATCCACTAAAAACTTCCAAAGCCACTTACCCAACAAAGCCTTGTTGAACAATCTGAGATTTTTAACTCCAAGGCCCCATTCTCCTTGATAGAGCACACAGATTCCCACTCGACTAAATGATAATTCCTTTTCTCATCGTCTCCTTCCCATAGAAAATCCCTTTCTAATTTCTCAAGTCTTTTTAAAAGCGAGACAGGGGCCATAAACACCGATAGGAAATACGTGGGGAGATTAGGCGGTGTACTCTTAATGAGAGTTAGTCTTCTGCCTTAGATAAGAACCGTCTTTTCCACACCTAACCGCCTTTCGAATCTGTCCAAGCGAGTTCCAAACATTTTTGTTCTTAAATGACGAGCCAAGAGGTAAACCTAGGTATGAAGTAGGAAGATTAGAGACTTTGCAGCCAAAGAACGAAGCTAAATCCTCCGCGTTCTCCACTCCGCCAATGGGAATTAACTCACTTTTCGACACATTAGTCTTCAAGCCCGATAAATCTTGGAAAATCAGCAAAATAAGGCGAAGGCAACCCAGCTGATCACTATACGCTTCACAGCAAACTAGAGTGTCATCGGCAAAAGGAGATGAGAGATAGAGACACCCCGTCCATGATCATTTCCCACCTCGAAGCCCTTTATAAATCCTCACCTACCGCCTTATCGATAAGGCGTGAGAGCCTCCATTACCACAATGAAAAGGAATGGAGAAAGAGGATCCCCTTAGCGCAAACCTCTCGAGCTCGAGAAGAAACCATCGAGGTTGACCGTTGATAAGAACCGAAAATTTGTGGAAATGCAGAATAAAATCCACTTCTTCCACTTTTCTCCAAAACCCATTTTATCCAGAATGTGAATCAAGAATTCCCATCTAACATGATCGTATGCCTTTTCCACATCCAGTTTACAGAATCCAGGCACCCCACTTCGCATCCTCGAATCAACCACTTCATTTGCAATCAAGTGCTTCGACGGTCACCCACGGCGTGCTGCGTGTGCGAAATTACTTTGCCTATCACTTTCCTCATTACGTTGGGCAGTACCTTTGAAATCAGCTTATAAACACTGCCAATGAGGCTTATGGGCCTGAAATCTTTCAACTCCTCTGCCCCTTTCCTTTTGGGAATAAGAGCGATGAAGCGTTGTATTAAGGCTTTTCTCAAATCCCTCCTCCTCGAAAAAAGAGTGGAAGACCTCCATAACGTCAGTTTTCACCACATCCCAGCAATGTTTAAAAAACTCAAGGGTATAACCATCAGGTCCTGGGGACTTGTCACCTTTCAAACTACCCAATGCCTTCACGACCTCTTCTTCATTGAAGCTTTGCTCTAAGAAGTTCCTGTCCTCCTCAATCAAACTGTTAAACGTGATCCCTCCTATATCCAACGCTCTCCCACTTTCTTCCGCGAACAACTTTTGATAAAACTCTACAAAGCCTCTACTAATTTGATCCTCATCTTCCGTCACAGAACCATCAATATTCAGCCTACTAATCTGATTGTAATTCTTGTGCGCTTTGGCCATCTTATGGAAAAATTTGGAATTTTTATCACCCTCTTTAAGCCATAAGACTCTGGACTTTTGCCTCCAACTTATCTCTTCACTGATGAGCAATCTTTTGATCTCCAGCTTGAGCTCTTCGCGACGTGCAGCTTCTGAATCCTCTAGAGATCCTTCTCCTTCCTTTGCATCCAGGCACTTGACTTCCTCCATAGCTTCCTTAATTCTGATTTCTATCCTCCCGAACACCTCCTTATTCCAAATTTTGAGGTCATTCTTTAGAAGCTTCAATTTTTTTGCAATTCGAAAACACGGTTTGCCAACTGCCTCATAAGAATCCCATTTTGACCTCACCCAATCCTTAAAACCAGGAGCTTTCAGCCACATGTTTTCAAATCTGAATGGAGTTTTCCTACTACCTTTATCACCCCCAAACTGAAGAATAATAGGAGAATGATCAGACACAACTCTAGGAAGAGTTTTTTGGACGAAGACCCCTATACTTTCCTCCCAATCAGAACTAATGAGGAACCTGTCGAGCCTTGAACATTGACGTCCCGACCCTCCTCGAAACCAGGTGAATGTGTTCCCCTCAAGGGGCAAGTCCAACAGTTCCCTGTTATTTATGAAATCATTAAATTCCTCCATAGCATAGGTATACGATTGACCTCGGCTTCTCTCACAGGGAAAACGAACTACATTAAAATCGCCACCCACACACCACGGATGATTCCATTTGAGTCTAACAGCATTTAATTCAGCCCACAGATTAGTCCGGATGTTATCAGAGCAAGGACCATATACTCCCGAGAAGACCCAGCGAGAATCATTGATTACCCGCTTAAACAAACATGAGACTGAGTGAACCCCTAACACATGATCTTCCAAAGAAAGGCTTCTTCTGTCCCACATAACCAGAATACCCCCGCAGCTCAACTGCATCTAAATGAACCCAGTCCATCCATCGACATCCTCCTATACTATTTACTAAATTCCTGTCCACATATTCCATTTTGGTTTCTTGAAGACAAATTACAGAAGGTTTCCATCTTCGAAGAGCTTCCTTGACTATTTGCCTTTTCCTGAAATCATTCAAACCCCAAACATTCCAACTGATTAAATTTAAATCCATAACACCCACTAATTAACTTTTTCTTTCCCGGACCTTCTACCACTCCTCCCCACAGCCCCATCGAAATTGATGTCGCAGAATAAATTTTTTACCTCCCTGCTCTCAGTCCCCCGAGCCTTAATTCGACTAACTCCGCCTTCTTACTAACTGGCTGCTTACCTTTTTCCATTTCAGAAGTATGTCCACAATTTTGTCTTCGTGACCTTTACAGTAGACTCCCAGATAATTCACGACTCCTTTAGCCTTCTTACTCACCCATACAGACATCTTTTTGTTAGGATCCCCATCGGTCAGCAGTTTCTGTTCCATAATCTCCTCGGGTCTGATCATCGAAATTGGACTACAAATCACGACCTCCTCAAAATTGGCCTTCGGATTTGGACTACTGAAACTCGCCTTATCCTTAACCGTTCCTCCAACGCTACTGAACCTTGTACAGTCCTCGACTGGGAAAGCCGGCGAGCCTTGTGATTTGGACGAACAGTCCTTTATTTTAGAAGTATCCATCGAGGCTTTACCGAAGAGGAAATCGTCACCCTTTGATTCACCACTTACCTCGAGCTCAACGTCTCCAACAGCCTTGTCCGTCTTGCTCGAATCCTGAGGATGAACATCCTTAGCGTGACCATAATCGTCCCCACACTGTCCGCCTCGTGCTGCCTCCTCTTCTGACTGCATCGCCTTGTTCCTCCCTTGTATCCCGTTGACTATATCTTGATGATGCTGGTCTTCGGTGCCTGACTGAGCGACACACTGCTTGCCTTCATCTCTCTTATTAATAGTAGGCGAACTTAGCTTTGGACCAGAAGACGTACCCACCTGGAATGGATTGCTCAGATCTCTAAATCCCACTCCTACATTTATTCTAGGCCCAGAAACAACTCCTTCGGAACCTGGGAATACGCCCCTAGAAGCCCAATTTGAAGGCCCAGCCTTATCCCTCAAGTTCTCCACAGTATTCACCTTAATAGACTCTTTGTTAAACTTACGGGCTACCCATATCCTATTCATGGGCTTTACACTGACCTTTGGGCCTCTAACTGTTTGCTTCCTTCCTTTTTCTTTCCCAGCCCAAAAATGATTTCCACTTGGCGCTTAGTCTGTAACCCACGACTTTTCCCCACGGCGTCGTTCACCATATGAGATTTAAAATTCAAAAACTCTGGTACCACGTGTTCGCCCAGCTTTTCTGTGATCTTCCGTCTGATAATTTGCAGAAACCGACCGTTGACCTGGAAATTTTCGCTCTCGACTCTTGGCGTACTGTCTCGGCTTCGCCCCACCAGTCGCCGCCGTCGGAAAGCTTCCCCTCTAACCGTCATCTTGCTGCTGGAAAGATTTGAAGAAGACGCCAGTTTCAGCCCAAATCGGGACTGAAAATACGCAATCCCCCAATTTGATCTGAACACTTGCCGGCAGAGACTCGCAATATCGCACCAAGATACGAGCCCATCTCAACTCTTGTCGCGACTGAGTTGCTTCGATCTATAGACACGAAGCCCCCACAAAAATGTCCAATCCTTTTGAAAACTTCTAATCCCCACAAATGAAGAGGGAGACCCACAGCCTAATCCATATATCCTTCGGTTTACGCTCCTTACTAAAACAGCACCGGACGGACTCAATGATCGAGAATTAACGGAGCTTGGTTTAACAATCCATTCTCGCTCGTTAAGAATTCTTGAGGCTTCTACCTTGGAAGGGAACTTCGAATAGGAAGTAAGGCTTGTTCATCACCTTAACTCGTATGCCGCAGAGACTTCCATTTATAATCGACCCAACGTTGGACTTCATCGCGATTCAGATCATACCCTTGATGACCATCCACCCATCCTACAAGGCACCTTCCCAGGAAATCCATGTTACCTTTGCAAGAGTCCTCTTCTATTACAAAGTCAGTGTCTACATCCTCTGCTCTGTTGGAGACCACCAAATCTAAATCAGGCCAAGGGGGAATTTCCGCCGCTTCTTTGTACGACCTCTGCTTCTTCGCAGGTATTTGCTTAGAAAGGGCGAACCTACTAATTTTTCCGGCTACCATATCCCAACCTCCATCCCTGGTCACTGCTGGAATGAAGATCTTTGTGGGACTGCCAACCCCTTTGGCAGAAATGCACAGGAAAAAGCCATGGATGTTCCACTCCTTTGCCACCATCACCTCACGATGTTTCCCTGCGAGTTTCTTCCAAAACACCTCTCTAATGGATGAAGCCTTGGCCATCCATTCACACACCCAAAGTACTTCATCTAAGGATAAAACGATCTTATGGACAAGATAGAGCCGGGGCAAACCCAGAGCTCGCCAGCCACCCGAAATAGCTTGTGCACAGATACCATGCACCCTCACAATGAAGAAATAAATGGTCCTGAGATTCAGAGGACTTACACATTACACACCTATCCGGAGAAATCCTCTTATAAGGTATGCCCAGTTGAAGCGTGTCATTTGTATTAAATTTGTTAAGAACTAGTGACCAAGTAAAATCCCTGATTTCAAAAGAAACCCGAGCCTTCCAAAAGGAAGAACAAAGAGTGAACAACTATGGATAAGGAGACCGGATGAGGTGAGCCAAGAAGGATTGGCAAGAGTACAACCCCGAACCTCTAAGCCCAAGACTGAGAATCCAAGACATGGGTAATAAGGCATTAATTTAAATGGTTTGGGTTCTCAGCTTCTTTCATAATTTAAATATGCTTTGGCAATGGTAAAGCTAAATGCATTACTTAGTGGCACTAGCATTAATGTTAGAAGCCCATACATTTCATGCTACAAGCACTGCCAGCCGCCGTAGCTAGTGCTAAGGACTTTCAAATCAAGCCCTAACACCACCTACACTACTGCCATTGCTGCCAAAGGAAAATGCTATGGGTCCAATTATTTTGTCCCAACCTACATGGCAATGCATGTGATTGGTTAGTTAGTGGCCCCAGAGTTGAATATATATATATATATATCAGGGAACCTCAGTCCATCATTCCATGCGGATCTCAAGGAATACATGATAGTGAACATGAGCACAGACTACAACTGCGACATGTACAAGTTCAGCGCCCCTTCAAAGAAAAAAGGAAACCCATAGAACCAAGAGAAACTGTGGATAGAGTTGGCAAAACAGAATGACCAATGAACATAGCAAATTCACAAATTGGTTAAACAAATGCACTAATCTTTAAACACTTGGCAAATGGAAAACCCACATCACTTGAAAAACCTAATAGATATAGAGCGGGAAAAGGGTAAATAGCTGCACAAAATTGACAAAAAGGTATATCACGATACAGAGGTCACAAAACAAATGTGCAAGAGATCTTGGATGAGTAAGTTTAAAGAATTGCAAGTTTAACTTTTCATACCCATTACAAGCATCATAAACCTTAATATATTAAGATAAATATTAATCAGAAACACAGAAGATATTTCAGAAGGCAAAGAATGACATACGATGGTTCCTTGTCTTCCTCCTCCTCCTCATTGTCCTTTTCTTCAAGAGACATAGCATCGACTTGGTGATCTGGACTCTATAAAAGCCACAGATTTATTAAGCGATTGCACAAGTATGATTCTTGTAACATGACTAAAATAGGGGATCAAATAATATGCACTTAAAACATACCAGGATAAAAGAATGAATGTTTATATTCAAGTGCTTCTCCAAAACCTACATTCAACGAGATGCAATCTGAGTAGCCAGAACTCTAGTGAGATCAAAGTGAAAATGGAACATTAAGAAAAGTAAGAAACATATATCACCTTTAAGGTAAGATCATGAGTATCGACAGCATTCATCAGAAGTAGGGGGATATTGCATCCATACTTGGAATTCACTGACTACACAATATATGGTTGCATAGTGAGAACAAATTCAAGTCGAACGAATTTTGCACAGTTATGATAGATCCAACAATAATTGTTCACCAACAGTTAGCAAAAATGTCCAGATAATGACCTCAATATGGTTGGCAAGTAAGTCCAGGCATGTCAATCCGTTACAAACCTCAATGGCAGACCTGCATAGCAGTACAATGCAAGTAACAGTTATTCAGATGTAAGAGATATTTACAGAAATAGAATATGGAGAAATGATATCTTGTAACACTCGACCATCGACGGTTTATTGGTCCATATTACAATGGATGTTAAATATGCTTCCAGTGTATGACTAATCTTTATGCTTCTATGGCAATTGATCAGAAAACTAGGTTTTAGTAAAAAAAATCCAAACAGACTATCTACACCAGTGCAGGCTTCGTAGATGAAATTCAAATGAACAAAAATAATTCAAGAAATCAACTCAAACTTAGCAAATGTCTAATATAAAATCGGGTACAAGAACCTTTTTGCAACACTTCATTTTGTCCAAAGCTAGATTTCTGGTTAACCACACTCACTCACGTCCATATTAGTTTAGACCTTCTACCTAATGAATTGTTCTCTTATACTCATATTTCACTCTTCCAAACTGGAGCACTTATTTCTATGCATTAAAGGTGTCCAAACCATCTAAATAGTTTTCTTATTTATCTCCCTCCCACTCACGGACAACTTCACTAAATGTACTGTTTCACGAATGAGTTCATATCAAATTTTATCTTTTCACTTAACCATACATCCATCACATAGCATTTGGGATACTAACCAGATAGTTATTTCTTCCAAAAACTATGTACCATAAAGTGAGGAAGGTCTAATAATGTTCTTAAAGACCAGCGTGCAAAAAATTGGGAACAGAAATAGTTACACGATTAGTATCAGTAAAAGACTGGAACAAACTATCTATGAAGTAGATTTACTTGACTTCTTGGCAAAAAATAAGGCAGGGCATTTTTGCCCAACCAAAACTCACAATCTACCTTTTCTGGTAAGGAACAGCTTTAGTCATAAAGACATACATGAAGCACTCTGTGAGTTCCTCGGTCTCATATATCTATAATCAATAACACCACTAGCATATGCTATAAAACCAAATTTCAGGTTCAACTGCTCCATAAGTTCCTATAGGAAGTCTTATGATCTGCAATTTCAATTATACTGGACAATATGGACGCCCAACACTAAATGCTATGTCAGAAAATGAACAAGTAAGAACCAATGATATAAGTGTGTCAGTCAGTGTGAGTGTGTGTGTGTGTGTGTGTGTGTGAGACAGAGAGAGAGAGAGAGAGAGATTAAGCCCCTATTGAAATTGAAAGATCTGTGTCAGAACACTAATTTATGGACAATAGAGTAGTCATAAACTATTGCATGCATAAATCAAAGTTGCTGAATTATATTGATCACAGGATGCTCTTACTTGGGCCCATCAAAACCCAGATTTGTCCCCAACTCAGCATTGATCTTTAAAACAACAAGTTTGTCCAAAATTCTCTTGGTTTCCAATGCATCTGCATCAGAAAGAAAGAAAATAAAAGACTGTAAACAGAGACTGCTGTAGGATAACTACTTGTAAACAAGTTAAGTAAATGTAGTTTGGTCAGAAAATAAGTAAATGAACTATTGATTGCTTGAATTAATATTTACCATCAGAAGCAGGCAATAAACTTTCATAAGGTAGAAATAAAGATTCATCATTTGCACCACCTTGCGCTGCCTCTCTTCCATTCACAATTCACCAAAACAAAACAAGTGAAAATCATCTCTAAGGAAACCATTATTCAGTGCGATTAGGGAATATATAGTTGCATCAAACATGCAGTAATGTAAAATCACACATCTGAGCTCAAAGTTAAAAGCGTTAAAAAGTTATGAAGCAATATTATGAGAAAAATAAGGGAAATCTAAATAGTAAATATAACTACAGATAATATTAAGGCTTTATGTCATAGAGAAATTTATATTGACCATCTGCTACTTATCATATTATAAAATAAATGATTGTCTGCTGCGAGTAATATTAGTCATAGAAGATTGTTACACATAATGGATATATGCCAACATAAATGCAACCTGTAAGACTGTCTTGGAGTCAACAGTACTTTTAATGGCTAATGCATAGTGGATAAGGGAAGGCACTATCTTATTGGCTTTGTAACCACATGCAGCAGCTGCTGAAGACTAGCTTCTTCTTTTCTCAAATTCATCACAATTCAAGGAAGTAGACACAGCAAAAAGCAGAACCTTAGGAAGGACTAACAAATTTTCCCCACCCCAGCCTGTTCAAATGTTCTTCCAAACCCCTATTCCACGTAAGACCTCATCTACAATATGCTCCACCTGCCCCATTGTATTCCACAAATTGTGGCAGCGATCTCCAACATAATCCATTATTCCCCATAAAAATCCCCAACGTCATTCTCCCAACAAAGCTATATTGATATTTCAGAACCCCAGCCTGCTGGAGCAATTCAAGGCACATATATCCCATGAGACAAAATTATTTTTTTTATAAGTAAAATATTATATATATATATATATATGATATATCAAAGTGTCCTCGTACACAAGGAGTATACAAAACAAAAAAATTATCAAGTCGAAAAACTATCCATAATATTAACAAAAGAATCCCCTATACTCAAGACCCTCTCCATACACCAAAAGCCCAAAGACTGAACCACTCCCTTCTTGATGCAGAGTCTTAAGATCAGACTAAATTATAATTGAACTTCATACATTCCCTATTTTACCTTCTTCTTTTTAAAAGATAACGAAGAATAAATAAACAAAGCATCAAACCAGGTAACGCGTCGTATGTATACAGGAGCTTATAAAAGCAAAAGAATTACAGTATAGTTAGATGATCCACAAAGTCAACAAAAGAATCTAAGTTACTAGCGGGCTCCTCTGTACACCAGAACCGTAAGGATCTCAAGACATCCTCCTTCTGCCTCGCCTTATCCATCCACATTCTCAAAAACCTGGAAATTTCTCTCCCTCCATATACTCCAGCAAACTGCCAAAGGAGCAGTATCCCAAAACATGGATCTTCTCCTACGGTTATAGAATGACCAACCATGGAATAGCTCTATGATGGATCTTGGTATAGCCCAAGTAACATTAAACAAAAGAAGAGCAAAGGTCCAGATCTCCCAAGCAGTAATAAGTGTTTTAGCGTAAGCTACCCTACTGCCTTTAGATAGATAATGATACTTGCAAGCCTCTCCTCAAATCTCTCCACCAACCCATCCCAAATTACCGAAGAAGATAAAGTTATTCCTAAATAAGGCCAAATTTTTATAACCCGTGACTTCAGCAAACATATCAATCTACACCAACTCCCCACCGGAATGAGCTCACTCTTTCCAGAAAAACTTTAACCTGGAAAACTGCTTCATGCAACAAGCAAATAAAAGATCTCAAGTCTCCTACAACATTTTTAACTTCAAATTCATTTGGCACCACTTTGAGAAATTGGGTATGGCAAGCGGCTTAGAGTCTGCATCACCGTGTAAAAGGAAGGGGGCAGAAGCGATCTTCATTTCTTAGTACCCGTGAGCTCACCCAAAAGTAAAGAAATAAATAATATTCACAGGAGCACCATTTATCAACACCAAAAAGGGCACCACAGGGATACCAGCTGTGATCCACCTACACCACTTTTCTCAAAATCTCTGTCTTCCTAAAAAACAAAGAAGTAAGACTCCCACCTATACCACTTCCTATTTCTTTCAATGATGAAGCAGGGGTTAAAGTGATCATGCGTCCTCTCACAATCTAATTGCTCATCAGCCCCCGTTACCACTGAAAAATCTGGAATTGAACTAAACAGCAAATAGGATGCATCAATAACTTGGCTACCCATGAACTTAATATCACCTTGCTCATCGGACGTTCACAATTACCATTGATATGAAGGCTTGCACTAGAGGACATAGAATAAGCATTATGTGGTTGCTAAAAATTCATCCAAACCAAATGGGGGATCATTAGGAGGCAGGAGGCTCCTTGCTTCAGATGAAATTTTCAAGATTGGGAACAAGAGTTTGTTAATCAGTTGCTTGGCCGACCACATGGATCAAAGATATCTGTAGGGATTGAAAATTCCTTGAGATAGCCTTTTGTTTGAGAAGGTTGTCAACGGTTCAATCTTTATAAAGCATGCTACTTCACGGAGACTCGAGATTACCTAGAGCAATCATTTGTGAGGCAGCCACAAAGAATTTTCTGTGTTTGATGTGGCTCTAATTGAATGTTCATCGCTCGTGTAAAGTTAACGGGGAGTCAATGAATCACATGTTTCTAGGTTTCCCCTCTGTAAAGGAGCATAGGCAGCGTTGGGCAGATATTCTTCCTTGGGTATCGTGGATGCTGAGTCAGACTCTGCTGGATCTCTTTGAAAGGCTTCAAGGCCGAGTTCAAAAGGAAATCAGGACCTTGGGGCTGATTGACAGGCCCATTTTCTTTTGGTTACGCATATGGTAAGAGAAACGGAAAGTAATTTGAGGGAATTGGAACTGGAATTGAAACATCATTTTTAAGAGTGAAGCAGGAGATACTAAGATAGCTCTATGCTCACAGGTCAAGTTGACCACCTACTGATTCAATATCAGATTTCCTAGTAATAGCGGACAGTGATTCTTTTCTATTGATAGATAATTATGGATTCTATCTAGGCGTCACACTTTCTTTTCTTTTTTTCTTGCATTTATCGCCATGGAAATTATGTCACATTCTGGAGATGTCTGCTCAGTGACTACACAAGTAATGCGCCATTGGCATAATGTTTGGAAAATAGTAGACTGAAAAGACAGTTTGTACATACTCTTGATGGGGGGTAAGTCTTGATTCTTTGAAATTAGAGCTGCCTCCCTTTGTTCAGGATACGAACAATCAGAATGCATCCAAGCTCTTCTTAAACCTGATTCCCATTTGGTGCATAGCTATCAAATTTACCACACCCCAGCAAGAAATAAAATTTGCAAGTGTTCCAGTCTTTGTCACCATTATAAGCCTTAAGTGCCAGCACCCTCTCATCATCAGAAGGTCATCCAAGCCATCCTCTATGCTTATACTATATACCATGTTATCAATCTCTTAAGTTTATTCTTCTGTCTCAAAGTAACAGGATAAGATTCCACAATTTGCCCCTACCTCATCTTCATTGTAGAGTTCCATTTTGCATGTAGAGAGCCTCCAAATACAATGCATTCTAACTTTTGCAACCCTATGAAAAACTGATCTCCCTCCTAACAATAAACCCTTGATTTTTTCCCCACATTAATATCTTTTCAAATCCTCCCTTTTCTTATCCTTGCTAAAAAGGCAGCCCTTCTTGCATGAGGACACAGATCACGCAATCCCCCTCCCCTTGTTCGAACAAAGAGCTCCTAACTCCTCACCATTCCACATGATCTTCTTTGTTAACTTCCAAGCATTCTGGCCCAACGCATACTAGTAGACAGCATCACCATACCCTTCCAACGAAATTGAAAATGTTCCACCTTCAACCTTGAATTTTCAAATCTACAACGAGCACTTCCCATGAGTCCAATCACCCAATAAGAGGCAAATGGTCTGAAACAACCCCCTGGAGCTTCAACATGCATTTCAATTCCACCTTTACCTTGCAAGCTAGCAAGTTCTACCTACTTATGCTTCTAACCTGACAAGTACATTCCTCTTAATGGCTAGCATCACTGAAGCAAGGACATCCACCTAAACTCTTTATCCAAATACATTGTATTCTCTATGTTCTCCTGTACACACATGCATATAACATATATGCGTGTGTGTGTGTGTGTCCATTTCTAATGTTCATTTTTCTTGAGAAGTAAGAGTAATATTAATAACGGCGTCAAATCTGGTCACACGTCCTTGTACACAGGTCGATGCTCAAACTGAAGAATTATGTTCATTTCTAGTATTTATTCCTCAGTTATCTCTTTATAGATGCTCAAACAGAAGAATTATGGAACTAAAGTAAAATTATACCATCATACCACCAATACATCATATATAATGAATAACAAAAGCACAAAAAAGGCTAAAATGTTGTACCCAGTTTCTTTTCTAGCTTTCTTCGCCTCTAGAGCAGCCAACTTCTTCTGTTCGTAAAGGAACGTCTTGGTAATCATATTACAGAACAAATACACAAACTGAACCGAGTCGTTTGCCGGTACCGGATAGGTAATCCTATTATACGTCTCCAGAGGAATCTCCGAATCCACCAACCCAACAATCGGAATCTGCAGCTTGTCCGCCTCAAGTATCACCGAAGACTTCGTGACCGCATCCAGAATCACCACGCAATCCGGCGGATGTATAGGTGCGAGATTCAGCTTTTTGTGTCGAGACCTGAACTTCCTAGGGCTCAAACTGTTGGTCAAGAAGCCACCGAGGCGCCACGAGTTGTCGTTGCGGCAGCCGATTTTTTTAGTCATCTGGTCGATGATTTCGTCGTAGAGAGGGTTTGTGTTGACGAAGAGGAAGCGGGCTTTCAGGCGGACCAGGTTGCCGATGAAATCGCAGGCGTTGCGCATGCAAATTAGGGTTTTATCGGAATCAATTATGGCGGTTTTGTTGCGCATGCCGTACGTGTAGATTTTGAAGTGGTGTTCGGCAGTACGGCGGCCGAGGTGAGCATTTGTGCTCAGAAGCTTCTGTATTACTACCGAGTGGATTGTCATTGTTGCTAATTTTGCAATTGAAATGGGACAAATGTTGATTCTTTGCTATTAATCAATGTAGGTTGTGTTTCATTTCTTCGCATCGAGTTCTGTTATAAAATATTAGTAAGACGAATGTGTGTTAGTGTTTGTGTGTGTGTGCCCGGCAGCTAGGAAATGCCGGCCGGGGAAGTGAGGGCTGAGGAGTGAGCAAAGCGACGGCGACGAGGGCACAATAAGCACAAGAATGGGATAACTTTTAGAAAATTACAGTTAAGCTCCTTCATCATCGATGAAACGGTACGGAAAGTCCCTGACTTTTTGAGGAAAATTCCAAAATAGTGGTTTTTTATTAAACTAAGGGGTATCGGGTCATTTTTGTTAAACTAGGTTTACACTCGTGCGTTAAACGCGGGAATATATATATTTTCCAATAAATTATCCTCGAGCAAAACAAATAGTAAAAACAAAACTTAAAAGAATAAATTTTAAAAAGTAATTTTGGAGACAACTAATTAAATAGATATACATTATTGTAGAAGTAATATTTTAAATTCTGAAAGTTTTCCTTGTACACAACATTTTTTATTTTATTTGTTGGCGTTTCTCTTCATTGCATTTCAATCGTTTTAGACGAGAACAATTTATGACCCTAAAAACTGGGACATACAACTACCCATTCATGATTGAAGATTTGCTTCTTCTGGAAGAATCTTACATGTGACGGTGATTGATCTTGAATTTTGTTAATTTTCAATGCATACGATACTACCAATGAATTTTTTTTTTTTTTGGAACTTGAAAGATAATTTTACATCTGATGGAGACAATGACATTTTTTGAATAAATACTTTGTCTCCAACATTACTTCCGTTCAAAATTTTAGTTTCTACAACGTGATGCCTAAGATCTTACATATTTGAGTATATTTAAATGAATTCAATATTTAGTTTACTGTGAATAAATATTGAAGTCGTTTAAAGAGTCTATCATTCTATTTTGAGATGTTTATTTTGATAATGATGTTTGTTAACTTTATTTAATGATGTTATCTTTCAAACAATGTTTGTTAAATTTTATTTTGTTAATGATGTGTGTTAAATTTTATTTTGCTAAAATTACTTAAATTTTATCTTTCAAACAATGTTTATTTTGTTAATGATATTTGTTAAATTTTATTTTGTCGAGATTAGGGAACGGATCGGAAAGAAATTGAAATCCCAAATTCTATCAGGACGGGATCGGGATAAGGCTAATCGGGATGGGTGTCATCCCGATTCCACCCCTAGTTGTTAGCTATTTGTCCTTCGACACCTTCTTGAGCTCCTCCGGCTTAATGACAAAGTTGATCTCTGGCGTATCCCTTAGCAGAGTGTTGATCAGCCGGACAAAAGGCATTTTATTGTAAGGGCTGGCCTTAACTATTGCAATGTGGTCGCGGAGCTCGTTGAAAATAAGAGCGTCATAGTGGATGTGTGCCCTCTGGTGGATGGCGCATGAAAGGTTGAGCTGTTGGGAGATGAAGATCTCGTGAGCTCCATTTTTGAACAGGAGCGACTTGTCTAGTAGATGACTGGAACAGTAGACGTCCAAGGAAAAATGTTCCTCAACATTCTCCCTTGAGGTTCCCTTGAGGTATTTTCTCCCCTCATTGCTTCATTGTTAGACTCAGCAATGGATAGCTCACAGTCCCCGCCATAGTGAACTCCAATTACTTTGGATATCACCTTGGCAGATAGAGAGAAGGGACGTCCATGAATCCACCCTCGAATGACAGAAAGTGTTTTGGCGTTGATCTTCATTCGCTGGTAGAATTCTTTCAGCGAGGAGGTTGTTGTAGTCTTCATCGTGAAGAGTGAAAGGAGGGAGAATCCCAGACTCGTTCATGTCCTCACACATTTTTGTTTCGGCAGCAAAGGTGCGGACATACGGCAAATCAATGCACATGCCCGGGAGGTCTGTGTTCGCCGGCAGCTCTTGGATTATATCGTGAGCGACGGGAAAGAAGGGGAACCCAAGAAGGTTGACGGAGGGGTCAGGGTGACACGCTTGCTCTGGGTCGAGCACCTTCCTTTTGCCGGAACTTGATTTCGCAGATGATTTCACCTACAAAAGCAATGTAAAAAAATTAGGGCTTTTTCCCCGGACAAAACAAATAATCAAGGATTTCATTTTAAGGAAAAATACAATAAATTTTCAGATAGAAAAGTTGAAACCCTTGAATGTTTTGAGTGTTAATTACAAAGAAACATCAATAGTTAATTATTGAAGAAATAAGTATTTGAAGCATAGAGAAATCCATTGGTTTCAAGGTTTTGAAATAGACAACAATGGCGGAAACTATCAGGATACACAAAGCGGACTTTCAGATTCCTCAAAGAAACAACTCAAAAGGAAGAAATTTAAGCAGTAAATCATAAAAGAAGAATCTAATGAGCATCGTAATGTTTACCATTGTTGTTGTAAGGAGGAAGAAGCGAAGAACAATGTATAGAAATGAAACATTTGCAGAGAAGAACAAAGGGTTTGAGTAGAGAGAGAATTTTTTAGAGAGAGGGTTTGTGAAAGTTTTGAAAAGGCGGATAAAAGTTTATTTAAAGAAGGAGAAAAGTCATTTTAGCAAAAATAGCTTGGATGATTGACAGGTGTCTTTCATAAAGCTTTTAACTTAAGATATTTTTCAATTTAACAATGACAAGTGACTTTTAACCCCTTAGCCTTTTTAGAAAAACTTTTGCCCTCGAACAAACAGTTAACTGAAATACTAACATGGTCTTAACGAAGATGAGCTAAAACAAGAACGTAGTTAGTAACAATTAACGTCTGCTGGTATGAGATAACTTTTAAACTTAAAAATAAACTTTAAGTTGTGGGATCGATCATATCAAGATTTCTCCTTAAATAAGCAAACCTGGTAGCATCCAGTGGCTTGGTGAGAATGTCAGCCAATTGATGTTTAGTTGGAACATATTCCAAGCTGATGTTACTTTTCTCCACATGATCCTTGAGGAAATGATAATGAATATCAATGTGATTTGTCTTGGAGTGCATCACTAGATTCTTTGAGACTGAAATTGCAGAGGTGTTATCACACATGATACGACAATTTGTAGTCTTGATGTTGTAGTCCACAAGTTTCTGCTTCATCCAAAATAGTTGAGAGCAACAGCTGCTGGCAGCAATATATTATGCCTCTGTGGTTGAATTTGCAACTGATCCTTACTTTTTGCATGACCATGAGACAAGTCTATTTCCAATAAATTGACAGGTCTCACTGGTGCTTCTTCTGCATACTTTGTAGGCTGCATAGTCTGCATCTGAGTATCCAACTAGATCAAAGTTGTTCCTTCTTGAATACCGGATGCCCAAATTTGTAGTTGTTGAAACATATCTGATGATACGTTTAGCAGCAAGCAAGTGTGATTCCCTTGGATTTGCCTGAAATCTAGCACAAACACAAACAGCAAACATAATATTAGGTCTACTAGCAGTAAGGTAAATAAGTGAACCTATAATTCCTCGATACATGGTCACGTTCTCTTGCTTTCCTTTCTTATCTTTGTCAAGATGGCAGTCAGTAAACATTGGTGTCTCGAATCCTTTAGTTGAATCAAAACCAAATTTCTTGATAAGATCCTTTGCATATTTGGTTTGGCTGATGAAGATCCCGTCTGAAGTTTTTTCAATCTGAAGTCCTAGAAAGTGGGTGAGCTCTCCCATCATGCTCATCTCGAACTTGCTTTGCATCAACTTCCCGAATCTCTTGCACAGGCTTTGATTTGTAGATCCAAGGATGATGTCGTCCACATAGATTTGTACCAGAAGAGAATGACCTTTGTGTTTGAGGATGAACAGAGTTGTATTTATTCTTCCTCTCACGAATTCTTGTTCGATTAAGAACTTGAATAGAGTTTCATACCAAGCTATGGGAGCTTGTTTGAGGCCATAAAGTGCTTTCTTCAGACGATATACTTGATCCTCTTTGCCTTGGATGACAAAACCTGGAGGTTGTTCAACGAATACCATTTCTTGAATATCACCATTGAAAAAGACACTCTTTACATCCATCTGATATACCTTGAAGTCCATGAATGACGCATAGGCTAGAAATAGTCTGGATTGCCTTTAATCTGGCAACAGGAGCAAATGTTTCATCGAAGTCAATTCCTTCTTCCTGTCGGTATCCTTGAGAAACCACTCTAGCTTTGTTTCTGGTGACATTTCCATCTTCGTCTCTCTTGTTCCTGAATACCCATTTGGTGCCTATGACTGGATGGCCAATAGGTCTTTGAACTAAGCTCCACACTTTGCATCTTTCAAACTGGTTCAGCTCCTCTTACATAACTTCAATCAAGTAATGGTCTTTGATAGCTTCATCAATCTTCTTAGGCTCGATTTCAGACACGAATGTGAAGACAAACATAGTCTCATTTCGAACATTATTTCTCATATGAACTCCTAAGTTGAGATCACCAATGATTTGAGAGATGGGGTGATCTCTTGTTTCAATAACAGCTGGAGGAAGATCACTTCTAGTGAGTTCTTTCCTTAAAAATTATGGAGAGGGTAGAAAAGGTGATTCACCAATGTCAGGTTCAGAAGAGATATGATCGTCGAGACCTTCATTTTCTGGTGAATGTTTTTAAAGTTTATTTTAATAATAAACATTTATTCATGTATTACTGTAGTAGAAACATAAATTTCTATTGGTTTCCATCATTCACAGGTTTAAGTAACTTGCCAATTGTTGATTTAATGCATCGTGATGATGGTTCAAATCATTTTGCTACGGTCATTGCGAACATGGAAATGCTTTTAACATTACTTATCCTTAATTTATTATTTTAATTTTATTTCACCTTTCCGTTTTGTATATTGTCGTTTAATTGAAAAATATATATGTATGTGCGTTTAACGCACGAGTATAAAACTAGTTTTAATTAGCAATCAATCGTGATGGATGCATGTCTATTTAACAAGTAATAACCGTGTAAAATAATTTCATTAATCGAAAAAAAAAGTTGGAATTCGAGGGTTACAACAACAAAAGTACATAATCGGCACAAGAGACAAGGAAAAGAAAATACAAAAACACAAATTTATTTTTCCTTCTTATTTGGTGAAATAAATGTTTTTGTAATTTTTTTAATATTTTTTGTTAAACGAAATGAATTTTTTGTAATTCTTATATTTATTTGATAATTTTGTGTTAACGAGTAGATGGGCACCCATGGGAACTAATGCACATTTATTGTCAGCCTAATATATACTCATGTTATTAAATGGACACTTACTCACCCGCTCATTTGAGTCCATTGACTATATGGACGCCGTCCATACCTGTCCGTTTGTCACCTCTAAAAAATATGCACTAAACAACGTGGCAGTGTCTTTTAGTGACGCTCAATCTTTTACTCATTTACTAACTCAACATTCGCTAATTTTAACGCAATTTGAAAAAAATTAACAATCTATATTACAATAGAGCTCATTTTCACATATATGCAATTAACTAAAGATATATTTAGAGGTTGAGATTAAATTATCTTTAAAAAAATTAATGGTTGATATTTACTCTCACATTCACATGTGTGAGAGTAGTTATCCACTTTTAACTCTCTATTTTCTCTCACCATGTTACAAAGTTACCCCTATAATTAATATTATGAGCAATCACACCCTGAGATTAATCTTCTAAACCATTACCCCTTACAAAACATCAACCTTACATTAATATCTAATATACAATAGAGATCATACTCACATATGTGCAATTGACTAAAGCTATTTAGAGATTGAGATTAAATTATCTTAAAAGAGTTAAAGGTTGAGATTTACCATCACATTCACATGTGTGAGAGTAGTTATCCACTTCTAACTCTCTATTTGTTCTCTCCTTATTACAAAGTTACTCCCTACAATTAATATTATGAACATTCATCCCTTTTTATTTTCCCTATGTTTTCTCTCCAAATTACAAAGTCACACCTTGAGATTATTAATCTTTTGAACAATTACCCCTTATAAAACATTAATCTCAGTTGATTGACTGAGGCTGTCTGGCGATGGGATTGATTTCAGTCACAAAATTTCTTACAAATAACCTCTTTCAACTATGAGTCGAGTTCGAATAACGCCCCTCAAATGTAACATTTTTTTTCAAAATCTAATATAGGCACGAATACGAAGATCTAGGTACCTTCTATTTAGGTACTGTCGTTTCAATTGAAATATCGTGTCATAGGCACGGGCACGAAGATCTAGTTAGTAAAAATAAGCAATCAGTGAAAATTTCCCAAAAATTTAATTTTCAACATGTACGAACCTAGGCAATGAGGGGTGATTTTTCTTCTTCTTAGGCACTGGTAGACACCACTCTCGACGACATTCCATTCCGCAAATCTCCTGATCTATCTCTCTCTCTCTCTCTCTCTTTCATCCCCTCCCTCCCTCCTCTCTCTCCGTCACATATGTGATTTCCCCAAAATCACTCCTAACGCGTCCTAACTTTTATGACGAGATGACCGGCTATAATCCAAGCATAAACATGGATGAGATCCGCAATGCTACGGTTGTACATTTCAATGAGAATATGAAACCATGACTCAATATTGCCATGAACTAGTTTCAACCCATTTGGACAAAGTATGTTAACTGCGAAATGAAGTTTGTCCATGCTTGTAATTTTGGTCTCTAAACTAATGTTGATTGGTAGAAATCGTTGCTTTCTAAATTCTGCCATTGTATTCTGATCACGCCACGAGAGGGGGTACCGAAAGTCTCGTCGTCCGTGACTGGTCCAGTAGATATCTGGCTGTTTAGTCTGCAAAAATGGAGCACCGTGAGTGGGTGGGGGTGTCCCCCCCAAAACCCTACGATGTGATAATCAGTATAATATATAAGTAAATTGAGAGATGTAAAAGGGAGGTGAATGTATATGTTTGTATGTAAACCGTGAGTGAGAAGAGAAAAAATGAGAGGAGATTGCTCTTGTTGCCTTTTTGGGAGAAAATAAAGTATATCCTTTGAAGGAGGAAGTTTCCTCCTTTATACAAATATTAGACTTTAGTATGTTAATGGGCTTGGGCCCTCCTTTTGATACAGGCTCGAGCCTTTTTCTGGAAACGGGTTTGGCCCAATCTTTAAAGTATAATTTTGAAGAACTCTGTTGAGATATCTTTTTGGGCCCATTATTTTGGTGTACATAAGTAGCCCCTACTCCTTACTTTTCGAGGTTTACCTCAAGGGTAAGGAGTATTATTTGCTTGTGATTCTGTCTTGTCACGCTAAGAGTTAGCGATTTCTGTCTTTGAGGCCGGAGAAGGCTTCTTAACTTGACCGTTTGAACATGGCATGAGATTTTTGCGTAGGTGCTTGAGTTGACCGATGTATGATAATTGGTACTAAGGCCTCGAGTAACTGGTCTTCGGTTAAGTGAAGATCTTTAAAGAAAATAATAGCTAGTTCTCGCGTACTGAGGGTCTTCAAGAAAATAATAATTGGTCCTCGCGTACCGAGGATCTTGAAGAAAAGTGATTGGTCCTTGCATACCGAGAATCTTCAAGAAAAGTGATTGGTCATCGCGTACCGAGGATCTTCAAGAAAACCGGGCCATAAGGCCATAATCAGATGTATCCTTAGCTTGGCGAAGATCAATAAGAAAACCGGACCATAATAAGATTTATCCTTTATATTGCAATCATTTGGGCATTTGTAAGCTACTTCGACGCTTGTAAGCTACTTCGGCACTTGTAAGCTACTTCGGCACTTGTAAGCTACTTTGGCATTTTGGAAGCTACTTCGGCACTTATAAGCTACTTCGGCACTTGTAAGCTACTTTGGTATTTTGTAAGCTACTTTGGCACTCGTAAGCTACTTCGGCATTTGAAAGCTACTTCGGCATTTGTATGCTACTTTGGCTTTTATTCATTGCGACCTTTCACGTGTACCGAGGATAAGGCCCTTGATCCCCACCTCGTGCACCGCGGATAGTGTAGACACCCCAATTTCGTACCCCTGGTATGTGACATGACATAAAATATCAAGACCTGTTAAAACATTAACAATTGTCAAGTTACAGGGTCAAAAGTGCAAAAGGACAAAGCAGGATGCGCAAAAGGACGAACTGCATGGACCAAAGTGTTCAAAAAGTGGCAACTTTGAAATTGGGCATGGCCACCATGAAAATTGGGGGTGGCGCCCAATTCCATGGGGTTGCGCCCAATTTTACATTACACTGTGCCCAGTTTCTTCATTGCTGCACTGTGCATTTGTCGTAAAGCCCAAACTCTTCTGCGCAATGTACAAACGGATGATGCACAAAGAAGGAAATTTATTTCCTTATGTGTCCTCAGTTCAGCCTATAAATAGAGGCTCCCGGCTCTTCATTCAACACACCTTTCCTTCGATAAAATTCTCCGCGTTGTCGTTACGCTGGAGAAATAGAGAGCGATGTGAGATAGTGAGCGATCACCTCAAAAAGCCTCGAAACCCTGCCAAACCTCTTCCAAACACAAAACCAACCGGTAGGAGTGAGCCTTAGCCCCCCAGCTAGGTATCCACCCTTTTTCCCCGGTCCAAAAATCGTGGAAAGAGCAGTTGCTCTGCCCGATTTAAAAGGCCAAATCAGCCAGAAATAAGTCGTTATTCTGCCCGATTTCAGCCTACCTCAAGCCAACAAACAACCAAACACAAATAGTTACTCTGCCCAAATCCCAAGGCCAAAAGTAACTTTCAGAAGCAGTCACGCTGCCCGAATTCACACAACACACAACACACAACAACAACAACAAAAAAGACTCCCTCTCCCTGAAGGACAGAGCGAGCACACCTTAGGCCGTCAGTAAGTTTTTATTTTTATTTTAAAGTCTTTATCTGTAAAAGTATTATTTCCAATCCGGCCCAATGTAGTTATATAGCAGCTTGTGCGCCTGATTTAGTTAGGAAATAATACTAAATGTAGTCGTTATTATGGCCAAATATTTTCAAGTATATTTGTGATTATTTGTAAAAGAGATCATGCAAGTCCAGAATAATGTAGATGTAATGGATGTATTTGTAGGCGCTAATGCTTTATTTATCTGTTAAATTAATATAACAACAAGCATACTTTAGCCAAAAACCGCTTTTGAGACCGAAGGGGCGAGTTGGGTGCCTAGCACCTTCCCAACTCGTAACTTAGCCTCCGAACCCGCTTTTCATTATCTCTCGGTTTTCTTTTTTTGGTTTTGCTTTATTTATTCCTTAAAATAAAGATGGCGACTCTAAAACATCTTGGATCCAGTGGGGTCTCGCAACATCTTTCTTTGCACTTTCACGTTCTCCCCTAAAAAAGAGAGAATGGGAATGGAAGGGTGATGTATTCCTATGTCCTGGTATCCCCTAAACAAGGGATAACTTGACGTAGAAAACCCAAAGCACCCATAGTGATCCGAGATAGGCCATAAGGCTATTTTCATAAAATCCATAGTGGGGGCGCTGCAACATTCCTTCCTTGCACTTTCACGTTTTCCCCTAAACAAGGGAGAATGAGAATAGAAGGGTGATGCATTCCTATATCCTGGTATCCCCTAAACAAGGGATAACTTGATATAGAAAACCCAAAGCTCCCATATTGGATCAAAATCCACTAAAGGCAACCGAGGCGCATTCCAACGCGCTATTCCGACAGCACTCCTCCTGCACTTTTGATTTCGTCTTCCCCTAAACAAGGGAGTGTGGAACGGGAGCAGTGGATGTCACCGCATCCGCACGTACGCGCACCCCTATCCAAGGGCGCGCGGGAGCACTCATCCCGGGAACCAACAGATAGTATTGAGCGTTGACGCTCTTGTTTATTGCGACCTCTCCCGTGTTCTGAGGATGAGGCCGTTGAGACCCACCTCGGGTACCAAGGATGGGGTGGCTTCCATAGTGGTTCATATCCAAGGTAAGAAGGACAATTTGCTCATAATTATTTTTTGTAATGCCAGAGATTTTGTGTTGAATTCCAAGAGAGTTTATGCAGTCCACTTTTAAACCTTGGTAGGGAACCTGTGTGTATAATTGGCCCTTTGATATGATTCATCCTCAGCTTTGTGATGGTTTTTGAGATAATAATAAAAGTGTTCTTTGGTTGACAAGGATCTTCTAGAAAAGTGGCCCATAAGGCCATAATAAGACTTGTCCTTGGCGTGGCAAGGACTTTCAAGAAAATCGAGCTATATGATGTTGCGTGATATGAAGCTCAATAGAAGTGTGATGTATCGATCCTCAATAATAATATAAAGCTCGTGCCGAGAGTGTCAATAATGCCGAGCTGGAACGAGATAAGAAGCTCACGTCGAGCGTAGCCGCGAATGCTGATGAGGAAGCATGATAGCATGCTTGGGGAGCGTAATATGCTAGATATAAGCTCGGTCTTGGTCGAAATATGAAACACACGTGGACGCGTAAGGGACTCGGCGTGAGTATGATATGGTGTTCAATAAGGAGCGTGATGCATCAGGAGGACAATATGAAGCTCGGCCACGAGTAAACTCGAGCGGGGAGCATAATGTAAAGCTCGATCAGATTAGGCACGAGCAAAGATCAAGAACAAGTATGACGCGATGTCCTAGAACGGGTGTGACGTGCTCAGTCACATGAATAATATGAAGCACATGCACATGTATGAAATACAATCTGCAGTACAGGCATAGGCGCGAGCGTAATGTGCTTGGGCACGAGAAATGATAATATGAAATTCGGGCACTGGCGCGAGCGTAGCGTGCATGGGTACGAGAATAATAATATGAAACTCGGGCACTGGCATGATCATGGCACTGGTGCAAGCTCAAGCACTGGCGCAAGCATGGCATGGACGTGAACTCGGGCACTGACGCAAAACTCAGGCACTGGCACAAGCGTAGCGTGCTCGGGCACGAAAATAATATGAAACTCGGACACTGGCGCGAGCGTGGCGTGCACGAGCACGGAATCAATATGAAGCTCGGGCATTGGCGTGCATGGGCACGAAAATAATAATATGGAGCTCAGCTGCGAGCTAGATGAGCTTGGGCATTGGCCTGAGTATGGCAAGCGAGGATCTTTCGAATGGTAATCTCTATCATCGTCGATGATATGATATGGATGAAGATGACATGTAAATAACTATTGTGGTCGTCGTGGGGCTTTGTCATATAAAAGTGATGTAGGATCTCATCAGCCATGGTAGTAGTAGTTGCCCCCTACTTCTTGAGCGTAGGAGCATCCCCGTAGATCGAGAAGTAGTAAAGATTTCTATTTGTTTCAGCCCTCAATAGTAGCCCCCCAGTTAACGATTGTTGTTAGCTGGGCAATAATAAATCAATAGATGTCTTGGCTTCTAGCAATGTTGTAATTCTAGACTTAGTGAAATAATGTTTCTCATAATAATCATGTAACTGTTTGTAGAGGGACACATATGCTTGTGGTTTCTACGGCTATGCCAGTTTGTGTTTTATACCTGAAAATTTCGAAAGCATCATTGCGAATCAAGCATATTCCATTTTTAATAGAAATGTGTATTATTAATTTGTCCTTGCGCAAATGAGAGAGTTATCATGCCCGCATTCGATCCAAACAACAGTGAACAACCATAGCTATTGTATAAGCAAAAGATCGTATTATTTAACGCATTTTGATCGAACAATAATTACCATAGTCTGAGCATGTTAACCATATAAGATGAGATCATGCAAATATGTTCATATTGTGCAAGGATAAATCATGGTGGCGACACGTCACTTAATAATTTGTTGTTACTTGTATGCGTGAAATTAAGGGATCATGCGAGCATATCATGCTAACATAGTATAACTAGACTAGGCGTGCTATTCCGAGCCAGTAACATTGAACAAGTAGTTTGTGAGCTCTATGCGAGGAATTTTTATAATTGTTTGATATGAGTGCGCGAGTAAATAGCTCGGCGTAAAGCAACCTCAATAAGCATCTCATATTTCTCATAAGTAGGCGAGCTCGAATCGCATTTATTTGTCATGCTATGTCGACGAAAGTTAAATAATATAATATTAAAGTTGGCGATCTAACGAGCTTGTGTTCGTTTAATTGAGGTAATGTTGTCAAATTTGAAAGAAGACATTTTTACTCGTTACGATGGGCGCTAAAGCAAGTTGTCATATAATATCATCAAACAGATGTGCACAATGAATCATACTCATCGAGGTAAAATATATTTCATCCAATCGATTAATTCATATTATTGCTCGTCATGCGATTTTAGATCAATAGCTAATGTTTCAATTTATGACTTGTTGGATATTATATAATTGTTATACTATTTGATAGCAATAGTGTACTTGTGAACAATTATCATGATTAAGAATAATTTAACATAATGTGTCACGCTAATATTTATCCTCGTTCTACTGCACCGACGTATATAAATTGCATTACTTATCAAAAATAACAATGGCAAGTACATCGATGAAATAAGTTGTTCAAACCGG
The DNA here is from genome assembly GCA_013146195.2 of Codonopsis lanceolata. NCBI lineage: Eukaryota > Viridiplantae > Streptophyta > Magnoliopsida > Asterales > Campanulaceae > Codonopsis > Codonopsis lanceolata. The sequence goes on along the minus strand of CM028383.1, from coordinate 27,513,705 downwards.
TTTATACACATTTTGCATAATATCAATACATTATTCGTTGTATAAAACATATTAAATGTGCAAAGCAGCGTAGGTATAGTGTAGCATGTATCATCACACTGGGCACTCCGTCGTAATTACAGTATGATTGTGAGCATAATGTAATTGTATTGATTCCAATTTATATACAATATAGTAAACAACTAAATGATATAAAGTTGATGATTACAATGCATGTTACCAACTATATGATAAATAAATATGTAAAGTGTTTTAGCTAACTCGAAGTTTTGATAACATATATTATATTAAGTATATATGTAATTGCGGTAAACTCAACCAAATATAAACAACATTATTTAATTTAAGTGAATACGTGACAATGATAATTAATATGTGGCTGGGAGCATGTGAGTGACAATGTAAGGAGTTATGAAAAAGACAGAAAATTGGTTAATAATTCACATGCATAACCGCAAGCTCACAATACCAATATAAGCCCAAATCGAAAAAATTGCACCGGATGTTGGATGGAGATGCTGAACGGGGATAAAAGATGACATCAACCATGTGTATTGACTCCAAAATACAAGCAGATAATAGAGCTGACATCAGCCATGTAAGAAGTCAGTGGCGTTCATTGAGAAGTCACAGTCTCACATAAATCGGTCGAGATTGTTCATTGAGTCTAATCTCCAACATCTAATTCATCCTTGAGTCTCCGGCGTGTGCATCGACGGTAGATGCTCCAACAACTTCCAGGGGCGCGTGCGAGCATGTGACGCCTACGTTGGTCGCGATTTTCGCATAGGTCGACTCGTCTCTTCAGGATGCAGCCATTGGCGGTGTTTATTATTTGTTCGGGTGCTGGAAAAGACCAACAATGCGTCGTCAGAGTGATGCCGAAGCATAATTAGATAATACAGCTTCCAGCTACTCTTAGAGGCGTGTGGGAACACTTAGTGGCTCCATTGGCCATGGTTTTGTGGTGCTGGACTCGTCTCCTCGAGACGCATCTGCCTGGGGTGTTTATTTTCTGTTTTTGATGCCGGAAAGTCACTAGATCTGGTCGTTAGAGAGCTGCCGGTTTGTGACAAAGGTGGGACGCCTCCAACAGATCGTTGTGGCACATGGGGGAGCGTGGGTGATCGGATGAAGGCAATTTTGGTGTCGTCTTTCTCGTCCAGTCAAGGCGCATCCAATGGTCATGTTGTTTGTCTGTTTTGGGCTTTCCTTCTCCGCCCAGTCTGTACCAAAATGAAGATATGGTATGAAGCTTTGATGACTTCCATGGCAGAATCTAAAATTCACCTACTTCTTGCTCATAGAGACGGTAATGTATGAGAATCAAAAAGAAAATTTGATTCCCGACAACGGAACCACTTGATCACGCCACGAGAGGGGGTGCCGAAAGTCTCGTCATCCGTGATTGGTCCGTGACGTCGTCCGGTAGATATCTGGTTGTTTAGTCTGCAAAAATGGAGCACCGTGAGTGGGTGGGGGTGTCCCCCCAAAACCCTTCGGTGTGATAATTGGTATAATATATAAGTAAATTGAGAGATGTAAAAGGGAGGTGAATGTATATGTTTGTATGTAAACCGTGAGGGAGAAGAGAAAAAATGAGAGGAGATTGCTCATGTTGCCTTTTTGGAAGAAAAAAAAGTATATCCCTTGAAGGTGGAAGTTTCCTCCTTTATACACATATTAGACTTTAGTATGTTAATGGGTTTTGGCCCTCCTTTTGATACGGGCCCGGGCTTTCTTCTGGATACGGGTTTGGCCTAATCTTTAAAGTATACTTTTGAAGAACTCTGTTGAGTTATCTTTTCGGGCCCATTATTTTGGCATACATCACATTCATTTAGTTTTTTGCAAGTAGTTTTCTTTAAATTACATTTAATTAAATGTTCTTCAACAATCGTTGTCGTCGGCCTCGGCGATGGAAAAGAAAAGGAATCACCCATCATCACCTAGGTTTGTACGGGTTGGAAATATTTTATGGGAAAAATCTCAGTGATTACACTTTTTGATTTCTTTTAAGTTGGGTAAAAATTAACCGTTGTTAGGTTACTAAGTAAAGTTAAATTAGGTACTCACTAAAGCCACATCATTTGGTACATAATTTTTGAGTGCTTTTAAAGTGTCCCTAGCATTACTCTAAGTATAAACTAGTACTCGTAATGCAAATTGAGTGGGCTGACCTGCGGGCCACCATGATTCATCAATTTTACGGGACGATTGACTGAATGTCATATTATTTTAACAAATTGATGGCACATATAACAACTGAGAACTTTGTTTCTTACCCAATGAATTTTACCAATGCTCGATTGAATTTGAAGGACAAGCAATACCGAAGCAACATCACTTCTACAACGTTCACCGGATCTCTCCCATCATGAATCAATAGCTTCTTCACTTGGATCGACTTTAAGATCAACGTAGTGTGTTGTTTTCGTTGGGCTTGTTTAGGTGTCTTTTAGACTAATGTAACATGTTGTTGAAATTGGGGATTTTGTGAATTTCATTGGCAATTGTGAGGTTAAATAAGGGAAGAAGAAAAATAAGAAAAAATGTTATACATTATAATTTAAAAAATTGGTGGTCGTTACGTGTCCCATGTGGGCACGGTCCATTAAGGCCGCCTCCTAGTGTCCTCATATTTAACAATATAACACGTTTATTTTATTTGGCCCATCTGACCAATATTGAGATCTTTAGTATAAACTGTCAAACCAGCAAATTGAGTTAGATCAGATGGTTTGGTTTGGTTTTGAACATTGGTAGTTCAGTCATGGTTCACAATTTTAAGAAACAAATCGATTCATATCACTTTACGATTTTTAATGTTGAACCAAGTTGAATCGAGGTAGTCTATCAAATATTAACTTCTTATATTCTATTTATTTTGATTTATTATAATAAATGTGAATAATCTGAGTTATTGTTAGGCCCGCTATATAAAGTTAAGATAAATAGTGAGACATGTTATATAAAATGCTAAAAGTAACACTTTTTTAAGTGGTAATTAATATAATTTTCATTTTGCCACCAAGTCAAAAACCTAAAAATTATAACAAATTTCTTTTTGAAGATTGAAAAAATGGTCCCCGATTATGGTCATTCCAATAGCTTCACGTTAATTAGATCTTCGTCAAACTTACAAAGGCTATGATGTGAATCGCAAGTAGGCCTGATAATTGAATGGGTTGGGTTGGATTTGGATTTGAGTTAGAATGAGTAATGAGTTGAAACAAGTCGAAACTCGTTAGAAACCAAATGTCAAATGAGTTGAAATGGATTGGGTTGAAACAGGTAACATGTTAAAGCGGGTCGACCTGTCTCAACCCAAGATTTTCCCCCAAAAAAACATAAATTTATTGCATAAAAAGTCATAGGTCAAAATGGGTAAAAGGTTCCGATCTGCTTTAACCCGACTCAATCCGTTAATATTATTAAGTCGAAATGGATTACCTGTTTCTACTCAAAAATATTAATAAATTGAATTGGGTTGAATGAGTTAATAGGTAATAGATTACAATTACCGGACCAAATCGCAAGAAAAAAAATGTTACTAGGCTTAATGAAACAAACATAATATAATTGAACAAATGTAATGGAAAGTGTTAACATTAATATTTGAAGAAATGGCCGCCCAAAAATAATTTGTTTATGAGGGTCAAATTATGTACGATTTTAGAGATGAGATGAGGAATTGGACTTGTAATATCATATCCAAAACCATTTTCCAAATTTTGAATTCAGGTATTAGCCATTACGTGTCCCATATCCAGTGAAATCTATTAACTATAATTAAAACAGTTGATGTTACATGGTGGTTTTCTGTTAAGTGCTTAATTTTTTAAAGGAATTTGGTACTGTCACGTGTCACTCTTTATGAATTATAAAAAAAATTATTTTTTTCTACCAAAATTGATTAATTTATGATATAAATAAGAAGTTACTGCTTACCGTTAGTTTAAGATAAATTTTATCACATTTGTAATTATCAAGTAGATTTTATCACATTATCAAGTAGGTTAGGATAAATTTTATCACATTTGTACTTATCAAGTAGATTTTATCACATTATGAAGTAGGTTAGAGGATAAATTTTATCACATTTGTAGTTATCAAGTAGATTTTATCACATTTGCAGTTATATGTACTCTCTCTCTCTCTCTCTCTTTTGTCTTCTAATTTAGTTTAGGATAAATTAGTTTACAGTTAATTTATGATAAATTTTATCACATTTGTAGTTATCAAGTAGATTTTATCACATTCGTAGTTATTAAGTAGTTAACCCTTTTTTTCACTTTTTTTTATACATACTCTCTCTCTCTCTCTCTCTTTTCTCTCCATACGAATTATTTCTTCTTTTTTTTTCATGCAAACCTGGGCTTCCTAATCATTTGAATCAACAATTGAAGCGACAAGAACAAGGCTTGTGCAGGTAATTTTGTTTCTAGGATTCTTTCTTTGATCTTCTTCTACTTAATAAATTTGATGTTCTTATTCTGATTTTTTTTTGTTCTTGCCTCCAGAAAACAAAATTATCTGTTTTTTGACAGTTTTATTCAATCTCTTTGTCAGTGCAAAACACAAATAGCCATAAATTCCAAAAAGTCAGCTTCATTGTACATTATTCTGGTTCTGGTACATAATTTGATACAGTCCAATGCACAGTAATTTCTTGGGGTAAAGGGGGCAACGGCAAATAGTCCCATGGAAACTCTAGAAGCTTCCATAGATTTCACATTCCCAATCTCATAAATGTTTTCTATATGTTTGAGAAAATGCTAAGTGTGTTTTAAGATGAGATAGCCATCAACTATATATAATTTTAATTAATAGAATCAAATAACATCCATTGGATCGAGTTTTGAAAAATACTACACTTTTTAGGACGGTTGAAGTAGCTAAATAGTGATTTCCGTTAATTTAACTAACACTTTCTCTCTTAATTTTCTCTTCTAATTTAATTTAGGATAAATTAGTTTACAATATAAATAAAAAGTTACTGATAAAAGTCAACAATTAATTTAAGATAAATTTTATCACATTATCAAAAATGCAGGAAGTACTCATGCTGGCATGGCTGATGGGATTAATCTTCTTACCTCAAAAGAATGGCAGACATATTAATGGAAATTCTATTAGATTGCAAACACCTAAAGCATTCCAACTCAACTCCAACGCTGGAGTCAACTTTGGAAACTAAGTAATAGTGAAAAGAGGAGATCAAGTATTCAAGTTTTCATATACTACTTGAAAAACATATGTTATGAGGCAATCAATTTTTCTATGCAGCTCTGGTAGATTCGCTGATAGCCAAGACCAAGAAGTGGGAAGAAGAAAGAACAAAAGTTTTCTTATATGATGAGGTAGATTCCATAATTTGATTAATGTTGAGATAATATCGAGTGTTTCCCATCAATGTGAAGCATCTCAACAAATATTATTTGGATGATTCATTTTTATACTAAAAAGTGGAATCCTAAATAAGCAAATATCACTGGTCTAATTTATTTGTATAAATTGTCGTTTGTATCATACAATTCTCCATAATTGTCATTCAGTTATATTTTCAATGATGAACCATAGATACTTACCTGGAAATGATTGTTCTACGTCATAGGTACCTCTTCTTGCAATGATGGAAGAATACAATATGCTGACGCAAGAAAAAGAAGAAGAGAAGCAGAGACTGAGGATTAGTATTATTTGCATTACGAAGCAAACTAAGTTCAACTAAAAATCAAGAGAGGCAAATATTGTGGTCTTCTTGCTTTATACTTCTCAACATGTAGTGTTTCTTGAAGTTAGAATACAATATCATGGTAGGGTTGTAAACGAGCCAAGCCAAGTTTTGAGTGTACGAGCTCAACTCATTCATTTTTAACCAAGCTTCAACTTACTTCGCCAAGGAGCCAATGTAAAATCTCAACTCAATTACCACACAAAATAAGTTATAAAAGAGCCGAGCTTGAGCTTCACTCAAACCTAAATCAAAACAATGCTCTAAATCTAATAAATTATACATAAACTGTATATATTTTGTGATTGCGAAGCTTATTCGAGCTGGAGTTGTTTACACCTATAGCCTATGTTCGAGCTCAACTTGAACCGAGCATGAGCCGGACAAGCTAGAGTCGACTTAATTTCTTAAACAACCCTATTCCCATGAAATAAACTCAAAATTCACAATGGCCCTTATTTGTACAGATATATACTACTTTCTGAAAGATGTCACCTCCTTTCAGGAAAAGAAGAAAGTGCAAACTCAAGAAGTAAACGTTCCAGATAATGTATTTGTGACCAGGCCAAATACCAGTTGTCGGCGCCTTCCAGACAGAAGCTTGAATGGGGGTTTTGGTAATGCTTCCCCTATAAACAAAAGGCTTTCTTTGGGCATTCAGCAGCTAGGATCAAATAGCATCAATTCACCAACTCAAGGCATATCCTTCATAAAGGAAGGGAAGAAGTCACATGGACATAAGAAGTTCACTCGAACTGGCCTATGGCTTATAGATTTTATCACATTTGATTTAGACGTGCTTTTCTTGATTAGGACACTAAATTTTTCATGGTAAGTGTTTTTTTCCAAATAGATTTTACCCGTGCTCATAGATTTTAATATTTCAATTACCTATTCATACGTTCAATTTTGAATACCTTATTTATTTATTTTCAAATTATTCTAATTAAAATTTTTAATTATTTATTACAAGTTTAGAAAATCATCTTATTATGAACAACTTTTGCAAAAAAAAAAACTATTAAAACCGAGCATACGGTACTATATATATATATATATATATATATATATATATATATATATATATATATTCGTTTTTCTACCAAAAATTAAAACCTGATAGATTTTAAAATCGTTGCCTCCTTTATACATGGTAACATTTGATTAATACTTTCAATTACATGACTATATGATCAATTTTGAATATTTACCTTATTTTTTAGTTTTTTCAAATTATTGTAATTTAAAAAATTAATTATTTATTACAAGTTTAGAAAATCATATTATTATAAACAACTTTTGCACAAAAAAAAACACTATTAAAACCATGCATATGGTACTAAATATATCTATATAAATTCTTTTTTTTCTTGCCAAAAATTAAAATCTGATAGATTTTCAAACCGGTGTCTCCTTTATACATGGTAAAAGATTATTATTTTTTTACCATTTTTTGTTGTCAAAATCAATTAATACCAGATAAATTCTATCACATTTTATTTTAACGTGTTTCACTTGATTAGTACTCCAAATTTTCATGGTAAAAGTTTTTTTTGCGGATAGATTTTATCATATTTGATTTAAAACTCCTCAATTCTCATGGTATAAGTTTTTTAATTTTTATTATTTTACCATAACTCGGTCAATTTAAAATAAATTTTATCCAATTTGATTAAACGTGTTCCACTGACACCACAAACAACCACTACAAAATTACTTGCAAATTCTATCAACAAAATTCGCATGAATTTTCGGTTTGATGATTAGGCGTGATCTCATGTTTTTTTTTGATTTATTAATTATGTGGACATCTTGGAGTTGTTGGTCATTCAAATAGCTTGCAAATTTTATCTACAAAATTAAATTTCAGAAACAAAACTAAGTCAATCGTGCATCGCAGGGGTAATAACCTAGTAAGTTAATAACTACTAGCCTCAATTCAATTCAATTCAATTCGGATCTATGTGGTCTGATTCAAAAATATAACAAATTACGTTTTATAATTTTGAAAATAAAAAATTTTATTCCAATAACACTTAATTTTGACTAAAAAAATCAAATCATGACAAAATTTAAGAACAAGAGAGTAGATTCAATCCTTCCCAAAAAAATATTTTGTTTTTCTATGGTAAAGTCAACATAGGACAATATTAAATCACCAATTGATAGGCTCACTTATTTTAACGAAAAAGTCGGGTGTTTAAGTATCACTCGAGACACCTTGATATATTATTACTCTCAATAGAGCCTTACCAAAGACACTATTATTGTTGAAATTTTACCAAAGACACCATAGTTGATCACTTCTATTAACGGAGAGGTTTAGTGTTAAGTCATACCAGAGACACTTTATTACTTCATTACTTTTAACGAAGATGTCGATTGTTCAAAGTCTTACAAAAGGAACCATTTAGTCATACCAAAGACACCATATAGTTATAATTGTAGTCTTTCAAGACATTAAAATATTAAGGTTTGGGGTAAGGTCTTTGTCCCCTCCAACCTAATATATATATACACACACATTTGCATATATTTATTTTATTTACGTTATAAAATTTCAATCATTAAAATAATATTAAGAAAACTATCACTAATAACTTTTACTACTTCCTCCGTCCCTAAATTATCGTTCTAGTTGACCCGGCGCACGGATTAAGAAAAAACAATTGATTTGATTATTTATATTGATTTAATGTGTAGTTTCCTTTAAAGTCCATGTGTATGTAACACATAATTAAAGTAGAGTGAAAAAGTAGAGAATAAACTGGTAAAAGTGATGTTCTAAAAATGTAAGTTTTAAACTGGACAATTATTTTGAGACGGACGAAAAAGAAAAAAAAGACGATAATTTAGGGACGGAGGGAGTATAATTTTGAGGTTCGAAATTATGAGGTCGAGCTTGTGGTAGTTATATCAGATTTAACATCCATACTGTTAGATATTTAGATCATACGTTTTATAAGCTTTTACAATCATACTGTCAGGTCAAATTTACTCAAATTTTTATATTTTAATTAATGCACATTTTAAGTTATCACTAATCTAATCATCTAACGAAAACAACACTAAAGTTTGTGGGAATAATATAAACTATATCTCGTAATATGACTTGTGATAATATTGTAATTAAAAATTAATCTTCAAAATTCAAAATGATTAAAATAACATTCAGAAAATCTATACAATAATTATTAAAAAAAATCAATGAAGTGAAAGAAATCGATAAAAAACTTCCCTCGACCATGCGGTGATAAATAGATCCCTAGAACCTTGGGGTGTACTTTCAACCCGCTAATCGCAATTAACTAAGAACCAAAGGTAATAAAACACCCATAAACTTGGAGCCTTTATTAATTACAACATTTTTTTAATTTTGGTACAAATAAACACATCATCATATAAGATATATATTACATTTAAGTTGAGAGAGTTTTGTAGCCCATCTTAACTTTATTTCAAGCTACCCACAGGAGATAAACACACACACACACTATCCTTTCAAACCCCCTCTAAACAGACTAAACCCACTGCATGTTCCTACCTCTACTTCTTCAATTCCTTCACTAGCGTCAAGCAAGACTTATCCATAATCACTCAGTAATCACTCTTTCTAAGCCAAGAGAAAAAAGTGAATCTTATAAGGGTACAAGGGGAGCAAGGCATAAACGAAGGGTACTTTGGGTTGCATAGATTTTAATATAATTGTCTGGGTTTGTACTTTGTTGAGGGTTTAGGGTTGGCCAGTGCTATATTGCCATGGCTTTGTCATAGGATCGTCTCCATGGATCGACTGGCCAAACAAATGTGACCGACTCTAAAGTTGTGCTTGGGCATGCCATCTTTGGGTTCTAGAATTTTATTTTGTGATGAATAAAAAAAAGAGAAATATAAAGAAAAATTGCCGGTCTATTCTCTTTTCCAAAAATGTTATCGCTCCAGTCCCGTGCTTGTATTTTCAACCATAAAAAGTCACTTTTAAGAGTGAAATGATTACGTTACCCTTAATGAACGCGTAACAGATGACTAGTTACGTGAATCGTGGTGCATCGATGTACTCCCTCCGGACTTATATATAAGCAAAAAATATCAAATTTTGGCGGACTTAAAGATAATCAAAAATCATCATATTAAACTCTACTCGCAACTTTCAAAAAGTTTGGTACAAAAAATACCCCTTATTAATTCTTTTGTTTTTCAAGATGTATGCACATTCCCTATACACAAAGAACCACTAATTATAAAAGGAGCTATAATGAATTGATGACAATGAGTTAATATTGCATTAATTATCATCAGTTTTGAGTGGGATAATTAAGGGTATTTTAGTAAGTATTGTTTTGTTTTATATAAAATCAAGACAATTTAACTAATTTAACTTACATCGATGTATGCCGGATGCATTTAATAGTTTCACAAACTTTAATTATATAATTTTTGTATCGCGGTTAACGAAGAAAAAAAGTCGTATTTATTCATTTTTATATCGCGGTTCAAACATTTATATATCGCGGTGTAACTACTTTATAGGAATATTTATTACACTTATTATAAATTTTGAATTGCGCAGTTAAATTGTTTCTATATCGCGGTGCAACTATTTTCTATGATTTTTTTATTACGCTTATGATAAATTTTGAGTCGTGATGAATATAGTTTTGTATAGCGGTACAAAACATATACTTCAAATTTAATTTGTATTGCGATATATAAAAACTATGAAGTGCGATACAAAAAGAAACATATGTGCGCCATGGTGCAAAGTATGTGCACCGCAAAATATCTTTTTCAAAAAAAATACCATAAATAAATAAAATTGATAGTTTGCACCGCGATATATAAATCTATGAACCGCGGTGCATTCCGTAGTTATTCGTAGCGCGCCTCTTGCTCAATAAGGGGATAATAGTCTTTTCGCATCTAAAAGTGATTTTTTTCGGTTAAAAAATGAGAGTGTACTTTAGCGGTTATAAACTTTTAAAAAGAGACCGTTTATCAAAAGTGTTCAGGGTCTTTCAAAGGTGTCCAAGGTCTATCAAAGATGTCCAAGATATATCAAAACTGTCCAAGGTTGATCAAAAGTATGCAAGGTTGCTAAAAAATAGTCAAGGTTGAGTCATTCTATGTCAAAGTTGCTTAAAAATATTAAAGGTCTAGTAAAACTATTAAAGATCTATTAAAAGTGTCCATGGTTGATCAAAAATAGGCGAGGTTGAATCATTCCATGTCAAGGTTGCTTAATATAATACAAGATCTAGTAAAACTACTAAAGGTCTAGTAAAATAGTCAAATGTTGATAAGATAAGAATGTTCGGTTATCTCAACCGAACAGTTTCAGAGTAGTTCGGTTAATGTAACCGAACATGTTTGAGACTGTTCGGTTGAGGTAACCGAACATGTTTACCCAAATTTTCTTTGTTTTCTACAATGCATTTCATCAAATATTACTAATAATCAAACTTTCATAAATATAGGAAATTTGTTGCATTGCATTTAACAAATTTGATGTATTGCATTTAACAGAAAAATGAAATAATACGTTTACCAAGAGACACACGGTAGAGTAAAACTACTAACCGAATGATTGATTTACCTATCCGTGAAAATGATAGAATGAATTCAAGAGAGAAAGAAATACGTTTGCAGTAAAGAGGAAGAAGAATCGCAAAGAGAGGCCGAGTGGTTTGCAAAGAAGAAAGAGGCAAAGAAGAAAAATCAACGAATGCGATTATACTTTGTCGATTATACAAGAAGATTATGACGTGAAAAATACATTCATATTCCTCGGTTGTTAGATTTGGAGATACTATAGACATTTCACAATATTTATCCAACCATATAAGTTAATTTTTTAACACAATTTATCACCACTTTTTTTATTTTCCATAAATCCTTTTTCAAAAGTTCTTTTCCTTGAAATAGTGGTCTTATTTGGATATTTCCTGTGTATACTTTTCACTTGCATTAATCAAGGAAAAATTGCAAAAGTTTAACAAATATACTTTGTAGTACTCTCCTCCGTTCCACCCAAAGAGTATGTGTTTAAAAGTTTTCATTACAGTTGGTAAACCGATTAATATACTTGCCTAGCAAGTTGCATCTTCATCTGTAATTTATCTATACACAATACACAACCGGAAGTTCCTTCCTGTGATTGGTCAGAGTTAGTAGAAACGAACTACACAAAGTATGCTAAACCAAGAAAGAGATTTTATTTTTTACTCCGTCTGATCAGTAAAGGTCCAGTGATTCTATAACCCTGCGAGCTTGGATGTGAAGAGCTGTCAGTCTCTGCTCTGGATCAAGAGTCGAACCAAACTGGCTAGCAGCCCATATCAAAGAAGCAGATTTCTCTCCTAGAAGCCGTCTTATGTCTTCATGTATTGCCACCATCGGAGGACCTTCCCTCCCATTTACGTGACCAATAAGAAGCAGTAAGAACTCTCCCGATTTTAGCCTGATAACAATCACAAATGTTAACAATCAGCCATTTGGCACCAACACGAGTAAACGGTAATGAACAAATAACAGAGAAGACAACAGAGAAACTCGACGGAAAAAAATACCTTAAACTTTCATCTACTTGTTTATCTCTTATGAGTAATGCAACTTCCTCAATGCCATTACATGTTTCAAAGTCCTGGCAATATTATTATTATTAGTCATTAATATAGCAAACATTAATAATGAAAGTGGACACATGTTTTTGAATAAGAATTGGCATCATATACATAAAAAGCATGAAATGCCACTCGTTTACCAACTACCAATAGCCAATCAGGAGTAGCCTACCATTTGATTGTCTGATGAATCCAGCATTATCGAGATTAGAGCATCTAAGCACGCCCCTTGCTCAAGCACTCCTCGAGTGGACAACACATTCATCAAAACCTTCAAGAAATCACAACATGTCACAGTTGACATTCCAAAAATACCAAGACTCACATCTCTTGTAGTTGTAGATAGATAAATATTAAAAAAAAAAAACTTATTCAGGCTTTAAGCAAAGAACCCTATGAAGACAAAAAGCACAAACTGCAGAACCAGACAGCTACTTCTACTAAGATCAAGGACAGCTAACCCACTAATAAATGAATATCATATTTGTAGTTATTGTTCATTTTAAAATACAATGTAGATGAAAAGAAGTTCAGAAATGAAAATGCCTTTCAAAAACTACACCAATCACACCTGCCAACATCTTGAAATGCAGGAAATGATAGTACAATCATTCAGAGATGCAGGAATTGAATAATAGAATTCAACTAATATGTTATGCATAGTTTTAGTACCCCAATCTGTACGTTGTATATGACATGTGTATTTCAGCTCCCATTTGTGAGCGTTCTGGCAAGCGGGAGTTAAGATGACTAACACTGCCCTTTCTTTTTCCTTTAAACAAAAACATGACATAGCACTTCTCATACATATTAAACCTCATGCTAACCCAATTGGTACATAACAAGCCTATGGAGGAGTTATCACACTTCACTGTCACCATGGCATCTGCTGTGTGGGGGACAAGCCTTACTTCTAGCCACCAAACCCCCTCCCCGGCGCCCCCCCCCCCCAAAAAAAAAAAAAAAAATAAAAATTTCTGATCGGGCTAGTGCAGATCATCCAGAGATATGCAGGAATTGAATAACATAATTCAACTAATATGTTATGCATAGTTATAGTACCCCAATCTGTACGCTGTATATGACGTGTATGTGAAGTGCTATCTCAAGTTCAAAAATGAAAATGCCTTTTAAAAAACAACACCAATCACACCTACCAACAACTTGAAATGCGGGAAATGATAGTTGTCTAATCCTAGGTTAGTTTGAACTGTAACAGAATTCAACTCATATGTTATGCATGGTTATAGTGCCCCAATCTGTACGCTGTATATGACATGTATCTCAGCACCCATTTGTGAGCGTACTGGCAAGCAGGAGTTAAGATAACTAACACTTACCCTTTCTTTTTCTTTTAAACAAAAACATGACATAGCACTTCTCATACACATGAAACCTCATGCTAATCCAATTGCAACATAGGAGGTGTTATCACACTTCACTGTCACCATGGCATCTGCAGTGTGGGAGGGACAAGCCTTACTTCTAACCACCAAACCCCCCCCCCCCCCCCCAAAAAAAGTCTCTTTCTTAAAAAATAGCTGGTCATATGGGCCAACCACAATGAACAAGTTCGTACTCATCATGTATCGTAGGATACTTGTATTTTATGAGATATGTTAAGATTTTGTCTTAAAAAAATATTATATCAATCAGAAAATAAATGAATTAGATTAAACAGAGTTTCTGGATTAGAGTAAATATTCGAAGGGGTAATGTTGCACGAGAACGGGGAGGAAATTTCCTTCCAAGCAGGAAGAAAATCGTTTAAGGTTGGTTATTTGGAGGATAAAGAACGAAGATGTTTCTGGATCTCTGAAAGAAACAGGGGTTTCTTTCACAAAGCTGAGTTATCAGTAAGTGAAATCCTTTGGTTTTGCGACTGGCTGGAGAAGGCTTCAGAGGTAGCAGGACTTCTATGGAGAAAATGGACGAGTCAGTGTCGTGAAGTGCTGTTGTCCAAAGAAAGGAAACAGGGAGGGATCTTCTTTAGTATTGCTATCAAAGGTAGAGGAAGACCGGTAAGGCTATGTATACCTGAAATAGCTAAGAATGGTGGATGAGATATGGTAGCAGGGAAGATTAGAAGGTTTGTTTCAGCCAACAAGGGTGAGAAAAAGTTGGGAATCAATTTATCGAGAGGGTCAAAGTTTGTATGGATTGGGGGAGGCAAGACTTTCAAGGATGTGGCTGAAATTCCACCGTGGCCCAATTTAGAATTCCATACCTTCAAGGGAGGCTCTTCAGAGGTGGACTTTAAGGTGGATGAAAATTCGTGCCCTGAAAATTTGAAATTTCTGGAGAGGTGTTTGGTAGGTAGGGTGGGTCTGTTGGAGTGTCCAATCCCTTCCATTCAGGAGATTCAAAGATGGGTGGAGCTCCGATGGAAGACTGCAGGAGGGGTGAAGACTCTGGAACTTAATGGTAAATATTTCCTCTTTGTTTTTCCGTCAAAGGAGGCTAGTTGTATACTTAAAGAAAAGGATTGGGTGGTGAATGGTCTTCCCCTGTTTATCGACAAATGGGATCCGATAGGGTGCTGCCACAGAGAAGGGCACAAACTCCAAGAGGCGTAGATTCATGCGTTGGGGCTTCCCCTTCATCTTTGGGGAGAGGCGGTGTTTCGCAAAATAGGTCAAAAGTGTGGAGGCTTTATCGGTGTTGATGAAGATACGAGACTGCGAAAGAATGTGAGATGGGCTCGCATTCTTGTTGTTTTAGGGAGGAAATGCCGGCAAATGTGAAAATTGGCATCAGAAACTGGACGTATATGGTGCTGGTGTGGGCTGAGACGGCGTCGTACTGTTATCCAAGGATAGAGGGTGGGTTCAGATCTTCGACAGGAGCTCAAGGTAAGGAAACAGGAAGGAAAAAGATGGGTGTATCTCACGCACCCAGCAAGTTCGTGAAGGGAAATTTTCAGGATAGAACAGACAAAGTCCGACACAGACAGGGTAGCACGTGGTAAGGCCGTAATTCAAATTCAAATTTTAAAACGCAATAGGGGGGTAGGAACGACCGCGTTTGGTGGAAGGGTTCGAAGTCACAGAATTGGGTCTCTTTCAGTAATTATAATGGACATAAATTTGTTGGGCCTAGAAGGGGAAAAAATCAGCCCAATTTTGGTAAGGCGGTTTGGGTAGCCCAGGCTGGGAGAGGTAGTAAAGGTAAAGAAGTAGTAGATAACAGCCCAGTGATCGTTGGGGGTCAGGTCTCCGGCCCTTTTCCATCGCTGTTGAGGTCGGAACAAGCTAATAAAAGTCAGACTATGCTCGAGGAAGAAGTAGAGGAGAATATGTTGGCTGCCCAAAAAGAGCAGGAGTCTGATGTAGGCCCTAACAACGGAGATTTGGGTAACGATGGTAAAGGAAGAGACTCGTTAGTAGATGGCGAGGTAGAAAGAGTTGAGGAATCAGAAGAAAATAAAGGAAATGCAGATGAGCCAGAGCCTGAAGAGCCTATCGTATGTTCTCCAGTGCGCTCGGTCAGGTCAGTAGAAGAGGGGATGTGTTCAGAGTGTGAGACTACAGGGAGTGAGGACAAGCCAGAGTCTTTTGTTCCGCCTTGTGTCGAATCAAGAGGGCTGGACAGTGGTCGGAATGAAGCTGAAGTGGAAGCAGATGCAGAAGAATCAGTAGGGCTTGACAGTGGGTAAAATGATGCTGAAGTTGAAGCAGATGCAAAAGAAGATGAATCTTTTGGGCTTGACAGTGGTCGGGATGAAGCTGAAGTTGAAGCAGAGGCAGAAGAAACTAGCTCTAGACTGGATATGTCTGATTGGGTGAGGCAAAGGGGGAAAGGGTTTGGTAGAATCTTGGGTGTGACAGGTGAAGGGTACGAGGAGAGAATAGTGGATTTGTTACTGGAATTAGAGAAGAGCAAAAGGGTAGCGGAGAAAGTAGGTATTACTATCAGAAAGAAGAATAGAGGCAGAGCTTTTCGGGAGTTGAAGAACTTAAACAGTAGTGTTAAGTATGATGGAAAGGGGGGAATCAGGGGGATTCGGGGAGAAGGAGTTGTGGGACTTAATAGGTTTCTGATTTCTGTGATTAAATGGAGTTGAAAATTATTTCTTGGAATGTGTGGGGTATTGATGACTTAGATAAGAGACGTATTTTGAAAGGTTCCCTTAAGAGATGGAAACCTCATATTGTATGCTTGCAAGAAACAAAAATGGGATCAATTGATAGGAAAGTAATCGATGATATTTGGGGTGGGAGATGGGTGGATTGGGTTTATATAGGGGCGGAAGGTTCAGC
Organism: Codonopsis lanceolata; assembly: GCA_013146195.2. NCBI lineage: Eukaryota > Viridiplantae > Streptophyta > Magnoliopsida > Asterales > Campanulaceae > Codonopsis > Codonopsis lanceolata. The sequence continues at coordinate 27,497,089 of CM028383.1, read as the reverse complement.
GGGTGGCATCCTCATTTTATGGGACACAAAAATTATGACAAAGATGGCTGTGGACAAAGGGTGTCTTCGATATCGTGTTTGATGAAGATGGTGGAAAATGATAGGCTGTGGGTCTTTTCGGGAGTATATGGTCTTTGTTCTGATAGTCTTCCGAAATCCTTGTGGGTAGAGTTGAAATCTTCCAGAAACAAATGGAAATTCCCATGGTGTATTGGGGGGGACTTTAATGTTATTCACCTTCCTCGGGAACGATCGGGGGCGCGTTCAATCTCCCGTTCCATGACGGAGTTTAATGAATTCATTAATGAGGAGCAGTTGGTGGATCTCCAATTATCAGGAGGGGAGTTTACTTGGTTTAGGAGTGGTGATCGAAACCAACCAATATTCGAGGATTGACAGATTTTTAATTTCTTTGGATTGGATGGACTGTTTTAGTAACACTTTTCAATCCTGTCTTCCCAGAACTCTATCTGATCATTTGCCTATCCTTCTCAATTGCGGGGTCAGTCTAAGGGCAAATCTCCTTTCAGATTCGAAAATATGTGGTTGAAGGCTCCTGGTTTTGTGGAGTGGGTTAGGGCGAAGTGGGATTTGTATAATCCTGTTGGTAATCCTTGCGTGAAGGTGGCTAAGAAGTTAAAGTTGTTAAAAGAGGATCTTAAGATTTGGAACAGGGAGGTTTTTGGGAGAGTGGATATTGAAATAAAAAAAAACTATGGAGGAAATCAGTAGTCTTGATGGGAAGATTGGGTTGGGAGATTTGAGTGAAGAGGAAGAGAAGTGTCGTGCAGATCTTAAGAGCAAGCTGGGGTGTCTTTTGATCAGTGAAGAGATTTGCTGGAAACAAAAGTCGAGGATTCAATGACTCAAGGAGGGGGATAACAATACAAAGTTTTTCCATAGAATGGCGAGTACTCATAAAGCAGCAAACCAAATTCGGAAGATCAGCATAGATGGTGTGTCGCTGGTGGACAGAGATGAGATTGAAGAAGGAATCGTAGGGTTCTATAAGAACCTGTATTCAGATAAGTTTGAGTGGAAGCCCAGGTTAGACGGTTTACTCTTTAACAGGTTAGATTGGGAGGATTCAAAGTCCCTGGGGAAAGAGTTCCTGGAAGAAGAAGTTTTAGCAGCTTTGCGTAGCATGGGGGGGATAAAGCTCTGGTCAGATGGCTTTACGATGAGTTTCTTTGAGACCTGCTCGGAAGTGGTTCGAGACGATGTGATGAAAGTTTTTCAATATTTCCATGAGTATTGAGTGTTTTGAAAAAAGTTTCAACACCACCTTTATTGCTTTAATCCCAAAGAGAAGAGGTGCGAGTGACTTAAAAGAGTACAGACCCATTGGCTTGGTTGGGAGTATCTACAAGTTAGTTGCTAAAGTTTTATCTCAAAGGATGATTGGAAAAAGTATTTCAGAATCTCAACATGCCTTTGTAGGAGATCAACAGATTATTGATGCATCCCTTATTGCTAATGGAGCAGTGGATTCTAGATTGAAAAGCGGAATCCGAGGCTTATTGTGTAAATTAGACATTGAGAAAGCATATGAGTGTATGACCATGTTGACTGGGAGTTTTTGCTCTATATGCTGGAGAGAATGGGGTATGGTCTGCGATGGAGGAAGTGGATTCGCTTCTGCATTTCTTCTGTTTGATTCTCTGTTTTGGTGAATGGGGAGCCTGCGGGATTTTTTGGTAGTTCGAGGGGACTACGTCAAGGAGACCCACTATCGCCATTCTTGTTCATTACTATCATGGAAGGGCTGAGTAAACTTCTGGATAAGGCAGTGTTGGGGAAATTCATTCAATGTTTTGTTATTGGGCAATATAGGGAGGTGGAGATCTCAGTGTCACACCTTTTGTTTGCAGATGATACGCTGATTTTCTGCGATGCAAAAGCTTTGCAGCTGGGTTATTTACGCTTAGTGCTGCTATTCTTTCAGATGGGGATTACGGATAAATATTGCAAAGAGTGAGATTCTCCCAGTTGGGGGGTGGAGAATGTTGAGGAACTTGCTGCGTTTTTTGGGTGTAAGGTTGCTAATATTCTGTCATCCTATCTAGGGCTGCCTATCGGTGCTCAGTACAAAAACAAGGTGATATGGAATTCGGTTATTGAGAGATTTGAATGTCGTTTGGTGGGGTGGAAAAAACAGCTGTTGTCCAAAGGGGGCGACCCACGCTAATTAAAAGTACTCTGTCCAATCTGCCTACTTACTTCTTATCTCTATTTGTGCTGCCCATCTCAGTTCGATACAGACTTGAGAAATTGGAAAGGGACTTTCTGTGGGAAGGTCAGGAGGAGGTTTGCAAATATCACTTGGTTAAGTGGGAGGTCTTGGGATTAAAAATCTTAAGGTCTTTAACAGTGCTCTGCTGGGTAAGTGATTATGGCGATACATGGGTGATGGTGATAATCTGTGGAAGAAAGTAGTGGTCAGTAAGTATGGTGGGGGAGACATGAGGTGGATTTCGAATGCTATTAATCTTCGTATGGGGTGGGAGTTTGGAAAGGAATAAGAAAAAGGTGGGATCCTTTTGTGAGGTGCCTTCGATTTGATATTGGAGATGGGGCCTTGGTTAGGTTTTGGAAAGACAAATGGTGTGGGATGTAGAACTGTGGAGATTGTTTCCGAGTATGTTCAACTTAGCCGGGGATAAGGATTGTTTGGTGCATTCGGTGCTCCAAATGGAGAATGGCAAAGGGGTTTGGAATCCTTTATTTCAGAGGAACTTCCATGACTAGGAATTGGAGCAGTTTTTGCAATTCTTTGAATTGATCCACTCACAGGAGGTTGGTGGATTAAAAGAAGATAAGGTGTGGTGGAAGGGAACTAGCACTAAATGTTTCACTGTTAAGTCTTATTTTGATATCCTTTCTGTTAGTGATCATACAATCTTTCCTTGGAAAGTGATCTGGAAGTCTAAAGCCCCCAGTCGGGTTACTTTTTTTGCTTGGGAGGCCAGCAATGAGGCCATTCTTACTGGTGATAACTTGAGAAAACAGAATGTCACATATGTCAATCGATGCTTCATGTGTAAAGGGGATGAGGAGTCTACAAATCATCTTACTCATCCACTGCCTTATAGCAAAGGAATTGTGGAGTCTCATCTACACCCTGTTCAAAATTGCTTGGGTTATGCCTCGATTAGTGAAAGATGTTTTTTTGAGCTGGATGTTGTATAAAAGAGGGAGGAGGAATAGCATATGGCACGCAGCCCTGTTGAGTATTTGTTGGATCATTTGGAGGGAAAGAAATAGAAAGGCGTTTGAGAATGAGGAAAGGACAGTGGATAACTTGAAGGATGAATTGTAGCACACTTTACATTTTTGGTGCGCCGAAGACATTAATTCTTCATATATTGATTTTGTTAATAATTATTCTTTAGATTAGACTTTGTGTATACTCCTAGTGTACAAGGACACGTCACCTATTTTGACGCCGTTGGTATATAACATCTTACTTATCAAAAAAAAAATTTTAAAAAAATTTGCCTTACAATATTTTTTTTTTATAGGAAAGTGTAACCCATTGTTGGTATGGTAGGTAAGATTTTGTATAAAAACAAATTCCTAAGGCAGTTCAATTTTGTCAATCACAACCTATATTTTTTTATTTGTGGTTTTTTGGATGTATAGATTATACTCCTTGCAAGAAAAGCACCGGAAATCATCTTTCTTTTCCAAATAATCAGATTATAATCTCACTCTCATCACAGTCAAATCAATGTCACTCTCATAAAAGTCAAATCAATGACTCGTGTTTGCATAACAGATGTAAAGCAAAGGTTGTATATATACCTGGATTGCCTTGTGCTGATGGGCCAACGATGTGCTCTCTCTGTGAATCAAACAACATCCTTCCAGCACTCTAAGTGCAAGTGCAACTTCAGCATCTGTCGATGGACTAGTAATCTTGAGCGGTTCAACACTGAATATGTGATCCAGACTTGTCACTATTTGCTCCTCTGATTCTTGCAGCGAATGCTGGAACAGAACTGGGATCACTAATAAACAAATCCATAGTTGCAAACATCAATCACTAAATGATCAAGCTGCGAGATCTTTCGAGTTGTGGTCCTTGTGGACGTAATTTGGTAGCTGAGAAACTATAGGATTTCACAGAAACTGTGGTGTGATTATCAAATATTATTTTGCAGAAACTTAACTGACCCCATTAGAACTCTTGCATCTTTTCAAGCAGGACTATTTTTTGCTTTTGCAATCGAAACCCCTATGAATAAACAAGATACTACCTTCGTCCCCAAAAGATGTTACATTTTAACTTTTCATAGTCAATTTCAACAGTTAATGAACAGATATTTGACGTACAACTATTTTTATTCTCAAATATACATAAATTATACTCCTTGTTAGTAACTTTGTCAGTAATGGTTACGGCTCATGCATCACTAGGTCAATATCAATTCAAATTTGGTTTAAAGCTATGTTTAGCATTGCAATCTGAAGCCTTGGATTTGGGATTGGAAGAACAAAATGGACTACAATGAATTTAAAACATTCTTCCAATGCTGAATCCATGGCTTGGAAGTAGGAAATGAGTTTCCAAACATAGGCCAATTAAATTTTGAAAACCTACGGAAATACTTCAGCTTATTCGGAAGAGGAACAATAATCTGAAACTGTAAGGCAGTGATAAATTTGAATACACTTTTAACTTCCGTGCGATGACTCGTGATTGTAGATAAATGTTATAGGATCTCAAACATTGAATTGTACCCCTCTACTCCATTTTATGAGCAATATATTCCACGAGGCACGAGGGTACAAATTTTGTCATTAATTACGTTCAAATTCTCTCAATCTTCTCGGAAACGAGACAAGGATCATTGAAAATTTAGACTCTACTAACAAACAACTAAACGAATATGACTAATAAATCGAAAATGGGATGTAAATAGGAGTAACCTTGGAGTTCGGGGATCGACTGGCTGTGACAGAAGAGATTAATGGTGGAGTCGGAGGCGGCAACGGATCTGAGGAACTTGAGGATGCTCCTAAGACCACGGACTCGGAGGAATGAGAAATCGGCTCGTGCGTCTCTAAGTCCGGTTCGGAGTGCGAGGGTTACCTCTCGGTAAAGTCGTTGTTTGTCAAGTGACCTAATCAGGTCCCCAACCGCCGATTCCGATTGACTCTCCGATTCCGAGTTGAGGCCGTCGCTCCAAAAAGCTTTCTTCAGATACATCTCTCCCTCCTTCGGTAATCCTTCAGAAAAAGGTAAATCCATCCAAAGCGCACTTCCAACAAAAAGCACAGCTACATCTATTTGCTTGCTTTAGTTACACTACGTTTATAAATAGTAACACCGTTATCCACGGAAACATATAAAATGAGATAAGTACCTTTTAACATTTAAAAGATATTACCCTTCATTTACTCGCTCCAACCAATCAATCTCTCCAATGCCGGAAAGAAAACGCAGTTACAAAACGCTGCTGTGACAAATGAATTTACAGCATTGCCTCCTTCCTTTCGGCATTATACAGCCTTTTGACTGTCCTAGAAAGAGAGAAAGAAGTGTGCCGAGAGATGGAGGGACGGTGAAGGAAGACTTACGGTGACGATGTTGATGGCGACGGCGGCGACGCGAGATCTAACTCGAGAGCGAGAAAGAGAGAGAGAGCGAGAAAGAGAAAGAGATAGAGAGAGAGAGAGCAAGAGCAAGAGAAATGGTGTCTGCCAATACCCCCAAATTCTTCAAAGACGATCGACTGTGCTGAATGACGATGACGATGGAGGCGAAGGAAGGACGATGGAGGCTGAAGGAAAAAAAATTTCACGAAGTTCGGTGGCTTCTAGAGTTTAGTATGAGTACACCTATAAACATCGTTAGTTGATCATTATTTTCATATTAGCACCTTAGGTTTTTCTTCTATTTATTTTCTTCCTTATTCTTATTCAAATTTACATTATGTGTTAATTTGGATTCAAAATTTTCTTCTTGATACTCCCATCTTATTTTTTTACTTTTTATATTATTCGGTGTTAATTTTTATTATATTAAAATATTAAGTTTATATATATATATATATATATATATATATATTTGAAGGTATATCTATAAAATTAGAAGAAATACATTGTTTAAGAAATGGTAAAATCGTCATTTTGATAAATGCTCAAATTTATGAAAATAGCATTTTGGAAATGTATCCAAACGCATTTATAAGAAAAATTTGCGTTTCAAAAGCGTTTTCAAACGCCGTTTAAACGCTACGTTTAAACCATGCGTTTTTAAAATATATTTATAATGCATTATGGCTATATGTGTGTGTGTGTATGTGTGTGTGTGTGTGTGTGGTAGCACATAATCTGTTAGCACATATTTTTCAGTTGTACCCTTTGTAATTGCCCATGTGCTCTTATTGTTTGATTAGCGTAATTCCTGTACATTATTATGGCTAAGGTCAAACTTTCTTTTATTACCAATGTAATATAATATAAATATATATCAAAGATACCAATCAAGATAGATTGGGCAGTTTTTTCCTTCTGTATTGGTTTTCTATCTTTCTGCATTATGTCTGACTAGTTTTTTTTCTTTTCTTCTTCGTGTCTTTCTTCTACTGCTTTCCTTGTGTTATTCTCTTATTCTTTCATGGTATCAAAGCTACCAATGGCCATGGATGATGCAACCTCTTCTAATACCAAAAACACAATAACTTTTATCCTTCCCCTTCCTCTTTTCCTGAACATTCAATCATATATGTCCCATTGTCACCTCACCAGTGAAAACTATTTAAACTGGAGTTCTTTATTCAATTCAGTTCTTCAAACCCACAAAATCACCGATACTGTTACCCAAACCACTTCCCCTCCAGAGCTCCTTGAGGATAAGGTAACACCAAACCCGGCATATGACCGCTTCCACCAAGCCTCAGGTCTTGTTCTCGGCTGGATCAAAGCCACCGTCTCCGCCGACATACAACCATATGTAAATCCTAGTACCACTGCACCAGAGGCTTGGACATTACCTGTCAAAGAATTTGGAGTTTCTTCCCAGATACACATCCAAAAACTTCAAAAGGAACTTCACGATCTGAAGCGTGTTCCGAACACGTCACTTAAAGCCTACATCTTGAAAGCAAAAACAATTCAGAGTTCCCTTGCTTCTGCTGGTGTTATTGTGTCCAATGAAGATTTGCAGCGCCGTATTCTTAGGGGATTAGGAGCATCGTTCAAGGAATTCATTACAGTCCAAAACTCCAGGCCTGCAATGTCCATTAATGATCTCAAACATTGAATTGTACCCCTCTACTCCATTTTATGAGCAATATATTCCACGAGGCACGAGGGTACAAATTTTGTCATTAATTACGTTCAAATTCTCTCAATCTTCTCGGAAACGAGATAAGTATCATTGAAAATTTAGACTCTACTAACAAACAACTAAACGAATATGACTAATAAATCGAAAATGGGATGTAAATAGGAGTAACCTTGGAGTTCGGGGATCGACTGGCTATGACAGAAGAGATTAATGGTGGAGTTGGAGGCGGCAACGGATCTGAGGAACTTGAGGATGCTCCTATGACCACGGACTCGGAGAAACGAGAAATCGGCTCATGCATCTCTAAGTCTGGTTCGGAGTGCGAGTGTTACCTCTCGGTAAAGTCGTTGTTTTGTCAAGTGACCTAATCAGGTCCCCAACCGCCGATTCCGATTGACTCTCCGATTCCGAGTTGAAGTCGTCGCTCCAAAAAGCTTTCTTCAGATACATCTCTCCCTCCTTTGGTAATTCTTCAGAAAAAGGTAAATCCATCCAAAGCGCATTTCCAACAAAAAGCATAGATGCATCTACACGTTGATATGTGACTATATTTGCTTGAGTTACACTACCTTTATAAATAGTAACACTGTTATCCACGGAACACTATTTAAGCGTATAAAATGAGATAAGTACCTTTTAACATTTAAAAGATATTACCCTTCATTTACTCGCTCCAACCAATCAATCTCTCCAATTTAATGAAACTATATATATATATATGTTAGCACAGTCTGTTAACGCATATTTTTCAGCTGTACCTTTTGTAATTGCCCATGTGCTCTTATTGTTTGATTAGCGTAATTCATGTACATTATTATAGCTAAGGTCAAACTTTCTTTTTATTACCAATGTAATATAATATAAATATTTATCAAAGATACCAATCAAGATAGATTGGGCAGTTTTTTCCTTCTGTATTGGTTTTCTATCTTTCTGCATTGTGTCTGACTAGTTTTTTCTTTTCTTCTTAGTGTCTTTCTTCTACTGCTTTCCTTGTGTTACTCTCTTATTCTTTCATGGCATCAAAGCTAACAATGGCCATGGATGATGCAACCTCTTCTAATACCAAAAACACAACAACTTCTATCCTTCCCCTTCCTCTTTTCCTGAATATTCAATCATATATGTCCCATTGTCACCTCACCCGTGAAAACTAATTAAACTGGAGTTCTTTATTCAATTCAGTTCTTCAAACCCACAAAATCAACGATACTGTTACCTAAACCACTTCCCCTCCAGAGCTCCTTGAGGATAAGGTAACACCAAACCCGGCATATGACCGCTTCCACCAAGCCTCAGGTCTTGTTCTCGGCTGGATCAAAGCCACCGTCTCCGCTGACATACAACCATATGTTAATCCTAGTACCACTGCACCGGAGGCTTGGACATTACTTGTCAAACAATTTGGAGTCTCTTCCCAGATACACATCCAAAAACTTCAAGAGGAACTTCATGATCTGAAGCGTGTTATGAACACGTCACTTAAAACCTACATCTTGAAAGCAAAAACAATTCAGAGTTCCCTTGCTTCTGCTGGTGTTATTGTGTCCAATGAAGATTTACAGCGCCGTATTCTCTGGGGATTAAGAGCATCGTTCAAGGAATTCATTACAGTCCAAAACTCCAGGCATGCAATGTCCATTAACAATTTCAAACATTGAATTGTACCCCTCTACTCCATTTTATGAGCAATATATTCCACGAGGCACGAGGGTACAAATTTTGTCATTAATTACGTTCAAATTCTCTCAATCTTCTCGGAAACAAGACAAGGATCATTGAAAATTTAGACTCTACTAATAAACAACTAAACGAATATGACTAATAAATCGAAAATGGGATGTAAATAGGAGTAACCTTAGAGTTCGGGGATCGTGGCGTGAGAAAGAGATTAATGGTGGAGTCGGAGGCGGCAACGGATCGAGGAACTTGAGGATGCTCTTAAGACCACGGACTCGGAGGAATGAGAAATCGGCTCGTGCGTCTCTAAGTCCGGTTCGGAGTGCGAGTGTTACCTCTCGGTAAAGTCGTTGTTTGTCAAGTGACCTAATCAAGTCCCCAACCGTTGATTCCAATTGACTCTCCGATTCCGAGTTGAGGCCGTCGCTCCAAAAAGCTTTCTTCAGATACATCTTTCCCTCCTTCGGTAATCCTTCAGAAAAAGGTAAATCCATCCAAAGCGCACTTCCAACAAAAAGCACATCTGCATCTACACATTGATACGTGACTATATAGTAGCGTTGAACACAAAAAAGAATTTAGAGTTTGGTGAAACATTAAATTCGTATGGATAAAAATTAGGGATTAGTTATTTGTTAGACGGAAGGTTTCCTACTTTGATTCAACAATTGTCTAGCACATAATTGTTGGATTAACCATGTTCAATTGATTCGTGTGGATACCATAGAGAAGCTGTGCAAATTGTTTGTTGCGGTAATCGTGATTCAAACGAGATTCTATCGAAGATTGCTCGTTCCAATATTCGGGTAATTGTTCTAAATCTAATTTTTATTAACTCACTTGGATCTTGGGATGGTTTTGAAATTAATTTTCTTAATTTCGATTAAAACCCAACATTGTTGAGGGAGACAATGACATTTATGGAACAATATTTCGAAAATGACATTTTGTGGTTGAAAAAAGGTTTTGAAAGGATTAGAAACTTTGGAAAAGGGACCGAACTAAATTTCACCACTTTTTTTTCCAGATCTAGACGCCTTAGCCCCTAGGCGACCCACCCCCATGAAGGCTAGCTGCCAGCAACCCTAGTATCTTTTTAAAAAGGGAAAATTACGTGTCGGTCCACTTTTTGAAGTTTCTATCGCTAAAGTACCTTTTTTAAATTGGAAAAAGTCACTTTTGGTGACAAAATGACTACGATACCCTTAATGAATCGTAGACACGCTACGGAGGTCATTATTTTTGAACCGCGATTCATCAGTTTTATTACATTATATTTTGCACCACGGTTCAATAGTTTAATTGTCTAGTTTAATTGCATCGCGATTCATCAATTTTATTGCATTAATTTTGTACCGCGGTTCAATAGTTTAACTGCATAGTCTAATTGCACCGCGGTTCATCAATTTTATTGCGTTAATTTTTACACCGCAGTTCAATAGTTTAATTATGTAGTTTAATTGTACCGCGATTCATCAATGTTTGTATTGCGATTAATCAATTTTATTGCATTATTTTTTGCACCACGATTCAATAGTTTAATTGTCTAGTCTATTTGCACCGCGATTCATCAATTTAATCCGATATTTTTTGCACTGCGATTCAAAATAGTTTAATTGTCCAATCTAATTGCACCGCGGTTCAAAATCGTAATGAAACAGACCATGTCCTCAATCTTCTTCTTCATTTTCCTCCGTCGTAAGCATTCTTATTCCTTATTTGTCCCTACTGTGAAAATCCTCCAACTCAACACATTTTCATTAAATTTTCGTAATTAATGATTCAGAAAACTCGTTTACCTTTGACAAAACACACAAATGGGCCACCCAACTTTCCAACTTTTTACAATTCGGCCTCCGAAAGTTTGAAATATCTATTTGGGTCATCCAACTTTAGTCTTGTTGCAAGCGAGCCCATTTTTTTGATGGACGTTAGGTTTAGCTGTTAAGTTATGTCAAATATCTATTTTACCCCTGTAAATACTAAAACTTTGTGAGATATTAGAAATTCTAAGGGGTTCAAATGAAAATGATAGAACTTTGGTAACAAATTTGGATTCATCGTCATATTCCCACAACATTTGCCATGAACACAACCCATTACTTTCACTGATAATGGTGAGAAAGCTTCCTACATGGACTTTGATATTCCTTTGCAAATCTGCTTGGACTTGCAAAGGTAGGTTTTATATGAGATGGAAAACTGTTCCGAAGAGGGGAACTTGGGCCGAACCCAGACTGAAATTCGAATTCCCCTACCTTATCTTCTTCGTCTCAATTGTGCTCTTAACTATGTTCGTTTCTTCAGTAAAAAGGATAATCAGCAGCAACAAGAGCGATAACGACGTTGTTTGGGAAGTCAAAGGAAGTCAACATACCAAACTCATACCCGATTATGTTCAGGACATGTTCATCGTTCCACCTGTGATGTCATCTTTATCGTCTTTGTCTTATAGCGATGTAATTCCCAGTTTGTTAAGCCAATGCAGGGATAGCGATACCTACCTCGCGGTCCTCGCCTTGCGTTACTAAAGGCTTTAGAACCTTGGGTAAATCTTTTGCCGATTGTGCAGGATTTCTCCACCTCGTTTTAGTAGCAGTGGCGGCGATGGTGGTATAACGAGACCTACCTCGTTTTGCTCCTCCCTTTCCCAACCACAAATCTGTCTCCCCCTTCTTAGATCTTGTTTAAAATTTCAGCCCACCCCAACATGCAATTCTTCACGTCTCTTTCTCTCTTTCCTCTAATATCACGAGTCATTACCCCATTATAAGCCCAGCAACACAACCCCACCTTTGACCCTCACAAACACAGTGCCTTCGATCTTCGTAGCTGCTTCGGTGCCCGACAAGCCGACGCTGAGTGCGAGAAGCATGTGGGGGCATGAAGGGGTAGTAGGATGACGAGATCGGCTACGGCGATGGAAAAATCATTTAGTGTTCCAATTTCGGTCCAGATTTTTAACCATTTACTAGAAATCATCTCCGCTGCATTTGCCATGAACCCGAATACCCATTGAGATAATCGATGCAGAAAATTGGGAAAGCATCTATGTTTGACTATTAAGATTGATGAACAAGTTTGACTATTTTTTGTTTGATTGACTTGAAAGTTGAAGATGAAGATGAACATACCCAAATATGTAAAACCCTCAAGTTCTATTATTTACATTTGAAACCCTTTCTGAATATAATTGTTCCTCCCTTGATATTTACAAGGGCAAAATAGATATTTGATATAACTTAACGGCTAAATCTAACGTCCACAAAAAAAATGGGTTCACTTGCAACAGAATTAAAGTTGGATGAACCAAATGGATATTTCAAACTTTCGGTGGCCGAATTGCAAAAAGTGAAAAAGTTGGGTGGTCCATTTGTGTTTTTTGCCTTTACCCTCGAACCCCAAGGGGCGCTGCCCCCTCGACTCCCGCGACCTGATCGAGCAGGTCGATCCCCGTTTCGTTATGCAACAATGGTGATTTTCGAATTCAAAGTGTGTTGTCGGAGCTGTTGAAGGAGACAATGGAATTTTCGGAACAATATTTCAAAAAATAGTCTTTTGCTGTTGAAAAAAAAGAACGGTGAACTCTTAAGGTTAAAAACTTTGAAAAAAGGACCAATCATAATTTTACCTTTAAAAAAATCATTTTTTCGGCCTTAGCTAATGTAGGCCATCTCATTTGTCAAACCCTCTCATTTTTAGCCTGTAATTTTTGTCAAAAAAACAAAAATATTTATTCAGATTATTAATATTCAAATCAACATAATTAAGAACATCGTTATAAACATCATCATTGTGATTATCATTCATTTCATATGATATAACAAATGAGTAACTTTTATTTTTAAAAAGGGCAATGACAACATAATAATAACCCATTTACGTAGCTGCGACATTTAACAATTTTAATTTGCAACGTTTAGCATTTGGAATATGCGGCGTTTAACATTTTATTAAGCAGAAAATAACCAAGCAAACATTTTACTACTAACTACTTTTTTTGTTCCAGACAAATAGTCATTATATTATTTTGAGATGTTTTCTTTAAAAGTCTATTTAAAAAAATTATATTTAATATTTTTATAAAATTTCATATTGCTTCACTTATATTCCAAAGGATTAATATATTTTTTGGCCCCTTAACTATTTACGAAATATGCGTTTGGTCCAACTATTTATTTGTTTATTTGTTGGGTCCTTTTACTCAATTTTTACGGTGAGATTCCCCCTTAAGGGGTTACCGTGAGTTTTTCCGTGAAATATCAAATTTACTCTTAAGTTTTAGGACATCTTATCTCCCAACCCAAGAGTTATTTTGATAACTGGGTTTTGTGGAAGGATATTTAAGGTCGAAGGTCCCAAAAGAATGAACGACTTTTGTTTGCATTTTCTACCTATGCTATCTTTACGATCACATTCTTCTTGTCTTTTGCTGTGTTATTGCTTATTAGTTCGCCGGAGAAGAAGCAGGTGTTGGAGGAAAGATATTTGAAGGGTTTCTACCAAAATTTCTATCTTCATAATCTCAACCCCAAACCCAGGCCCTAGCTCATGTGCGTCTTCGATCAGGGAATCAAAAGTGGAATTCAAGAGATAAGAATGAGAGGTGGAGGGAATGCAATCAAGTTGGTCTAGCACTCACAAGCCGATCCCAAGTTCATCAGTCGAGTTTGTTGTCTCATCCGGCGGGCTCATTTTGTTATTTCAACTTCTTCTTCACCACCACCTCTTTTTACATGGGAAATCCAACGCTATCTTTTGGAAGCAAAGCACCGAGGCAATGAGGAAACAGAGAGAGAGATAGTCAAACGCCAAAATTCGAAATCTCGAACCCATTTGGGTCGATTGCAGGTACAGAAACGAAGAGATCAAAAAAGGTTTCCTAGTTTACTTCAGGTCTTCAACTGTAACCGTAATATTTGGGAATTAAGGACTTTTGAGACCCAAATCTGTTTCAATATTGAAACCCAGTGATTTGGTTCTTCTCCTCCAATATTGAAATCCAGATCTGTTTCAATATTTCGATTTTTTTTGTTATATGGAAAGTTGAATTGAGATTTTTTAGAAGAGGGATGGTGTGTGTAAATAAAAGGGTGTATAAAAAGATTCATTCCTAGTCTATCTGCATATTGGGAGAAGAAGCAAATTTGGGTTTCTATTTTCATTTGTTCGGGTAAATTTGAGATTTTAATAAATTTTTTACGAAAAAACTCATGATAACCCTGTAAGGAGGGAATTTCACCTAAATAACTAAGTAAATATATCGAGGGAGATATTAAACGTCGCATCCTATTTATTAAATATTACATTATTTTAAATGCTCATATTACAATTATATCATCATTTCCCTTAAAACAAAATACCCCACTATTTTTTCATCATTTAACCAAACACCCCCTCTTAAACAAAAATTTTCACTCTACTCGATTTCTTAACAAGTCGGTCACAAGTGACGTCGATTTCTCCCCAGGTCGGCAACAAGCGACCACAATTTCTTAGGTTAGGTCGCTAGGAAACTTAGGCTTAAATCTTTGCAAGTCTAAAGACTTTTTAGACTAGCCTTCATGTAAATCGCTAGACTCTTTAGATTTGCATTAAAGTAAGTCACCAGACCCTTTAGACTTGCAATAATGTAAGACATCACTCTTTAAACTTGCATCAATGTAAGTCCCCAAACTCTTTAGACTTGCATCAATGTAAGTCGTTAAACTCTTTAAACTTGCATCGATATAAGTCGCCGGACTCTTTAGACTTGCATCGATATAAAGTCACCAAACTTTTTAGACTTGCATTCATGCAAGTTGAAAACCCTAGTAAACTTATTGATTTTAAGTCCATAGACCCTGGCGACTAGCCTAGGGTTTTGAAAATTCATCAAGTCGCCAAACTTTTTAGATTTGCATTCATGTAAGTCGTCAAACCCTTTAGACTAGCATATATGTAAGTCGCTAGACCCTTTAGACTTGCATTAATGTAAGTCGCCAAACTCATTAGACTTACATTGACGTAAGTCGTCAGGCTCTTTAGACTTGCATCTATGTAAGTCGTCAGATTTTTTAGACTTGCATTCATGTAAGTTGAAAACCCTAGTAAACTTACTGATTTAAAGTCCATAAACCCTGTTGATTAGTCTAGGGTTTTGAAAATTCATCAAGTCGTTGGTGTATTTCAATTTATTTGAAGGCGAATTGAAATATGGTTTGGACTTAAATGAGGTTAAGTTGCCAGGGTCTGACAATTTCAATGAGTGTAAGTTGTTAGAGTTTAATGGCTTTGATGAGCTTAAGTCGCTAAAGGCTAGCGACTTTAAGCAAATTTTGGTAGTCTGAGTTTCAGCTTTGTATCTAGTCTATAAAATCACAAAAAAAAAAAAAAGTGGAACATACCGTAAAATAAAAATTTATATGAGCATTGTTGTCCGGATTTACATTGTCAGGATTCACATTGTTGTTGTGATTCTTGGAGAGTAAATTTTGATAATGGGAGTATCTACTGTTGAAATTTATGGAAAGATGGGGGAGGGAAATAAATAAATGTAATTTTTTACAAAAAAGTAATTTGATAATTCGATATTTAAATGGGTGAGACGATTAGTATTTTTAGGTTGCTACATTTATGGTGTTTGTATATTGATTGTAAACGCATCACTTATCCTTTAATGAGTATTTATATAATTATAATCGCTCCGATCAATTTCCGGTGAAACGGAGGGAGTATTACATTCGGAAGGCCAAAGCACAAAGGCCCCGCACGGCGGCACCATGCACATCACGTCCTCGTGAGTCGTGATGTGATTAGAGGGTGTTTAACGCCATTTCCATCATAATGTCCTCCCCCCCCCCCCACACACGAAATTCGCGGGAAATTTATTTTGGACTGTTTGAATGGAGAGCAAGAAAAGTACAGAACTCGGATGTTTGAAACAAAAACTTTTCAAGGAAAATAGCTGGAAAGCATAATTCCTGACGGTTTGGAGAGCAAGAAAATTTACTGCGAAAATCGCCGTAAGTTATGGTGGACTACATTGAGCTCCTACTCTCAATGCAATGAAACAGGTAATGACATTTTGCGTGCGTATGTATGTGTGTGTCAGCGTGTGTTTGTCAATCTAATCTGACTGTATTGCTTAACTGTTACTGTATTTTTGAATGTATGAAATAGCTAATGCAAGCTGGATTCTACAATTTTGTGGAAATTTGTGAAATTAGTTTTCTATTACTGTTGTTTCGAAATTGTATTGTAGACTACCTCCATGTCGGAATAAGTATTACTTTTGATTGCATTTTCGTTTCCCCAAATGATTATCCCGTGACATGTTATGAACATCGTGAGGCTGAAATTGATAAGCTAAGATCTATGTGTTGTAAAGTAGACAACATATAATTGAAGCAAATAAAAAATGCTTGAGGTAGTTTAGGCATGAACAAAGTAGAAAAATAAGTGCAACTGTTACGAAGAATGATAATATTGGATCAGTGCGGATATAGTTACGACAACAATGCTAGAGGTAGGGGAAGATCAAAATTAACATGGACTGCCATAACTGAGAAGGAATGATAAGAGTGTGATGTGAAAGAAAATCTTGCATCGGACATTATGGGAGGGTAAGAAGGATTCGCGTAGCTAACTCCTAGTAGTTAGGATAAAGCTGAGTTGATTTGTGTTATGCTCTAGTAAAATTTTTTATAGGTAAGTGTGACCCCTTGTTGGTGTGAGGATTGGAACGAAGGACATCAACGTCTTTGCTCCCACCCCTTTGGTTTCACAGTTTGAGTGCGTGGATTTCCGAATATGCATAGTAAGTTCATTACAGAAAGCGTAAAGGGGATTTTAGAACAAAGAATATTGCTTACCAAACGGTGGTAAGCAATATTCTTTGTTCTAACAGAAAATGTATTGGCCCTTGCAAACCATCATAACTGTTCATGTTGGTTGAAAAATCAATACATTTGCAGTGGCAGTTACTGGAAGAATATACTTGTACAAAATTGAAATACAGAGTTACATGGGATTAAGGCTTGGAAAATGACTTCTCTAATATAAATCTTTTTGAAGGACATGCTATAAATTAAGTATATCTACGGAAACGAAGGATTTAATTCGATCTCAGCAGTTCTTTAGTGCATTGGTTTGCTAGAATATGTGGTGCATTATTTTTGTACTCATTGACATGGCAAATTCTTACATATGGGCCTCAGGATACGTGACTGTTATAGTTTTGGGTCCCACTTGAGTTGTGGCATTATCTAATTGAAGATGTATTTATCCATTCCATCCTTTTTTTTTTAAATTTACCTGATTCTGTGCATGTGTATTTGTGCCGTATGGATGAAAGGTTACTGATGGGTTGTGGGAAGGTCAAAGAAGATTTGATCTTAAGTATCGAGAAGGAACATAAAAACAATCTTACCAGTGCTTAAGAGTGGAAAAATGTGTCATGATGCAATGCAATTAGTTCTTTCATCTGATCTATGTGAGAGACATTTGTTGGTTACATTTATCATGCGGGAAGGCATGTTTTTTAAAAATTAAATGTTCTTCTTCATGCTGCTTGACTTGTGTCCTTTTCCTATGTCCTCAAACAATGAGGTATACTAGACAGTCAAGTCACTCAGGAGTAAAATGTCAAAACTCAAAGAAACAGTGCGGGTTGCATGGAATACAGGAACAAAACTTTCTCACTCCTCTTGAAAATTCATCACAATTGTATTCTTCTTTACAACAATCAAATCAATAGCCCGGTTCCAAGGGCACTATATGAATGAACAAAAATAAAATTGTTAGACCTTCACCTGGTTTTTGATAGAAGAAAAATTGAAGATTTTTTTTTTTTTCATTATTAAAACTCATTCCCTCACTCTGGCTCCCCAGAAACAAAATGGGATTGCAATCAATTAATTACAGTAAAAAATTAAATATTTTGTCAATCGAGAACAAGAAGATGAAACTCTCAATCTGTTTGCTGCAGCAGGAAATGAAAATCTGATCTCTGGCGAAGGAGGGGCGGTGGGTCCACATTCGATAGGCTGATATCCAGAAAGGATCGAGATATATCTTCCATCGAGAAAGGTATGCTGTAATTTAACTAACCGATTAGTACTATTGTCAAGATATTATATCACATTCGGATAAGTGTTTTGTTTTATGTTGATTACCTGGAATCAACATCAAGCAAGAAAGAGTTATTCGGCATGTTAATTGAGTCTTCTGCCATTAGTGTTCTCATCTTGCCGATTACCTGCATTCCGAAAAATTACTAATGAGTTCTCCAATTACATTTATATATATCTCTGTTATGGACCTATGTTCATTTTACAATGAATGACATGTTTGCTAAAAAGGTGGGCTTTCAAAAATCAACTTTGCTATGACAAATGAAACTTGCATCGAAGAATTATGCACTATATGGGACACTGATAGAGATGTAATGAAACTAAAACATGTTGTTTTAGGGATTACACAGAAGTAAGGCCTCATTTATTTTCTATCATATTTTTTCCTTAAATAGAGGAATGGAGGAGAGAGTTTTTATGAGTGATATAGAGTTTTTTTTTTTTACCATTAACCCCTGAAACAACATTCTCATCCTAAGGAGATAATTCAGTTATGAAATTTTGCAATGAGTTATGATAGATTCAAGCTAATCTTAAATGAAGATCAACATTGCTAGTGAAACCATCATTCTTTCAGAGGGTTCATAATTTTTAAGCTAGTGCCTACCAAGATTGTTTTTCAGTTTTCTATCCATCTCCTTTGAAACTGAGAGCAATTTGAATAAGGTCCAGTTAGAAAGGCATAATCATGTCGAAGCTCCTTACCTCTGGAGATAATCCCTGAGTTCCGTATTTGTCATCCCAAAACATAGTTCCAATACGATAGATTTGTGGAATGCTCAACATCTGTTAACAAACCAAGGCAATGGAAACACAATTTAGACAAGGCAATTGTAATGTTCTTTGATTTAGTGATATACTCTTTTATCTTGGTGATACTATTTTCAACTGGACCTCTGAACTAGATGATGACAATCTTGAAGTGTTATTTATTTAGTATTTTTTTCATTTTGACTCCTACTTTCAGGAAGGATAGAGAAAGTTACCGGGCAGAGATCATTTGTAATCTCCTCTAACGATTTTTGAGGCTTTTGATGTGATACCTGCATGATCAAATCATATTACACTGTAAATCTTTAACCAAGCTTACATCTCAGAGATTTGGGTCTAGAACATCATACCAGAAACCCAACAGCTTGCCTTATGTGTTGAACTTCATCCCATGATGATCCAGCAAACTGTATAATTATAAAATGCATTAACCTCTTCTCCTTGGTCTTTAGTAGCCTTTCTGTAAGTTAGTCTGCCAACGACTTTCCATGGATTATTGTTTACCTGATCAGTTGCTTTTATGCACCATTGTTCAAGCTCCTGCAAACCAGCCTTCACGTATTCTCCGTTGCTAAATGAGCAGCATTCACGGCGAAGCAACAGGCTACAAAACATTGGAGTTTGGTATTTGATTAAGTGATTTTTTGAAGTGAAGCCCATTTACTTTAACATCCTCCTGTTGGCGTTTAAACTAGAGGCAGCCGCATTACCTGTTGAAAAGCTGGACATTTATGAACGAGAACACCTGACTGAAGATTTTTCTTGTGATAATTGGAGGGACCTGAAAGATAAGATGCTTAGCCAATTAACAAACTGGGTATTTCATTGAAGCAGGAAAAATAAGATTTAGTGTATTTGAATTCCTACTTACAAAATTTTCTGATAATATGCCCAAGGTTTGATCCAAGCTATTCACAATACTTTGCCAGTGTATGCTTGATGCTTGCTGTTTTGCAACTATGCTTGAAAGGATATTCTTGGATGACCCTCTTATTGATCTGACTCTTGTAGACCTTGGAGCCTGTTAATCACACTGACGGTTTAATCGTAGACTTGATGCAGTTTCTTATGAAAGAATCAAGCTTGTGAAGGTGCTACCTGTATACATAAGCTCAGGAATGGACTAATCTCTTTCTTCAGGCTATCACGAATCATTCCATATAATTTTTCAACACAGGCAGTTAGGTGTTGTTTGAAGAGAAGTGCTGGGTACTTGGCCTCGATTTTCGATTGTGCATTAGGCGTTCCCTCCATTCCACTGTAGCCACTGGAAGTTCCCATACCCATTGGAGATACACGGAAACCCTGGTAACCAGTTGTTAGAACATTGATTTGCATTGAATTTGTGGTAATAAAGTTACTTTGGATGAGCTTACTTGTGCCATTCTACCGAACAATGTAGTGGGCGAGGCTCGTTTACGATGTGAATTCACATTAGGTGAATTGCTTGCCTTGATTGTATTTTGTAGTAGGAACAAAAGGGTAGAAGTTGTTGAGAGCCAGTATGCCAGATCTTTTACGTTATCCTGAGTCTTCAAATGCATGAACAACACATTAGTTACACTTTTCATATGGAGCCATTCAACCATACATGGTCTGTGATGAGTAATTTCTGTCAGTAAACTTTCTGTTTGAATTCTCTTAAAATGGATTGAGATACTACCTCTATAGATGATCGAACTGTGTGAATTATTCTGTCAAATATACTTGTCTTGTCTGCTTCTAAAGATCTCCACTGAAGAAGTGTCTTGTACACAATGCAGGCAGCAATAGGTCTGGTCTTGTCAAACCTCTTATCTTCCATCAGACACTTTATTAGCATGTCATGATTTTCCTGTTCATAGGAGAAAATGAGAGGATTTATATAAAAATTGTAAGTGATAACCAAAATAAATATATGCATTGGTTCCATTTATTGCCACTTATCAGCAAGCTTTTTTTACTTGTCAAAAAAGAAAAAGTATCAGCAACCCCTTTATAACTTTGAACTGCATACCTGCTGCCTGTCTGTTAGTGATCTTTGTTTAGTTAAGGAGACAAGGTTGCCCGGATCCTGGAAACAGATTTCATTCATTATTGTAAATGTAAGTATGTAACCTATGAATAATTGAAGTTTTCATAGTTATAAAAGTTTCTGTAAGGAAGCTGGACTTACTCTCGTTGTTTGTTGCTCCACTTTTGGTGTTTGATACTCTTCTATTGTTTCATATCCATTATTGAAATGCTGCTTTGTCTTGGAAGGTCAGTAATAAGCATGAAGCAATCTTACTCTGAAAAGTGCTACTTAGAAGGTAGTCAAAACTCAAATTACCTTTGGTTCTGGTGATACCTGTTGAGGACCAGCTATTTGCTCCACAACAACTTTTTGGCTCCGAAGCAACTCGTTTTCTGACTCTAATTCCTTAATCTTGCTCTTGAGTCTGGCAGAGAACAGAGGTATTTACATTTCTGCACTTGTAGACTTATTAAAACAAAGGCATGAGTGGCAACATCTAAGGTGACTTTTCGGGATTTTGGTCTAAACCTTCATCTAAAATGAGATTCTGGCTAATAAAGCTTATTCCACCTAACTGAACTCTTAAATCATGATTGCTGTACTTTATAGAAGTCTACAACTCTTTAGCTACCAAACTGATGCTGCTGAAACCATCTTGCACTGAAGCATCAAGTTTTAAGTTGTTTGATGTGCAAACAAGCACTGAATGATAGTGAAATCATGTTGTATAAATAGTTGAGCCCTCTCTAACAGCTTAGGCTTTTAAAATGAGTTTAAGAGTTCTGATTACACAGGTCTTGGCTTGGGCATTCCCATAGCATCTGTTGGGTTGTTAGTGTCAAGTTCGTCAGTTGTCCAACTGGTTTGTCATGCACCTGAGATTATTTCTCCATGCACCACGAGGGTCGCATGTGATGGGATGTGTGAGATGTCGATTATTCATTATTGGGCCCTCTCTTTAACAATTTTAGCTTTTAGATAAGTTGATAACTAAAAAATCAGCTATACACTAGACCACTCAA
The DNA here is from genome assembly GCA_013146195.2 of Codonopsis lanceolata. Lineage (NCBI taxonomy): Eukaryota > Viridiplantae > Streptophyta > Magnoliopsida > Asterales > Campanulaceae > Codonopsis > Codonopsis lanceolata. The sequence continues at coordinate 27,475,210 of CM028383.1, read as the reverse complement.
AGTTCAACAGTTTGTGTCCTATGGTTATATATCTTTCTTTTTTCTTTAGCTATATGGAACCAATCAGAAAAAGCGAAAGGAGACTTGTATGGGTCAGACATTGCCTCAAAGTCCAAACTACCATCTAATCAAGTGATGAGAACTAGTAATCCACAATAGTTTGCCGTCCCATACAAATCTTTCATTCTAGGAAGTAAAAGAAGTAATGTACTTCGTCTTTTGCGATGCAAGTGTTTAACCTTTTTCTGCTTTAAAGTACCACATGATTAAAGTAATTCCACTTTCTTAACCAGGTTACTCATAGGGAATATATAAGGAAAAAAAAATTAACCATGAAAGGCAAAAGCTTATCTCCTCTTGCACATTCTTACAGTTCAGTTTCTTCAGAGAGCTCATCATTAGTTGATGCAACCAATGCTTGCTGGCGCAGAACCTGGTTCTCTGATTCGAGGTTTGACAAATTCAGGTCTAATCTGAAAACAAGCATAGCGATGGAGTTAGAATAAACATCATGACTCTCCAGATCTTTGCATAACTTATTTTTTGAGTCTAACTACCTTTCAATTGTCTCTAGGAGTTGCAAGACCTTAAGCTGTGATTCCTCTACCTCCTTAAGTCTAGCTTTGCTCTCCTTCTCAACTTCACAGTATTTCTGCTCAAATTCTTCGACTCTTCTCTTCAGCTCACTTAGCTCACCCTGCATTTACACAACGATGTAAGGCTATAAGGTCTTCAGTCTGACAGGCTATCCTAGAAATGCAGGGGCACACTGAGTAGTATATGTAAACGTGTAGAATCCACATGACTGTCCATACTCTTTGTAGCCAGATAATGATTGGCTAATGGTGATTTGATGTTGGAGCTTTGGCTTACCCTCCCTATCCTTGTGAGAATCTGGGCAAGTTTAAACATTCACTCCATTTTGTTTCATTTACGTTCTCTGTCGATTATTTTCTAATTAGGAAAGAAGTTTCAGGGTGGAAGGCAAACAGTCTTCTAGCTTTGACAGGTGGAATAAAACAAAAGGAAAAAGTACCCAAAAACAGCCAAGCACGATAATACCAAGAACTTCTATCGAGTCCCATTGAACATCCCATATAGGCACTCATTTAAAAGCTCTGAGTACCCCTCTATTATGAAAAGGATGGCGCTCATCCTTGAAGACCTCAGTGTACCTCCAAGAGAATAACACTGCGAGCAAACTGCACCTTCATAAGTTAGCGCATCGATTTTCACTAATAGACTGAAATCTCAATGGAATTTCAAATTCCTTCTCAATGAAGTTATTAAGGTTGGCCAGCGAATAGCGAGAGTTTCGAAGACTGGAAAAATCTAGTCCAGCAGTTTTACCATCCATGCCCCTGCCTAACACCCGAAACTTGTGCAGAAGCAAAAACTCAACAGGAGTGACAACCCCAAGAGCCCCTAAATTTTTTAAATGAAGTATTCCATAGGTGTGAAGCAGGGAGGCAATGAATTTCTTTTAGCCCCTCAATGGCTCAATATGTCTCTCTCTCTCTCTCTCTCTCATGTCGTGCCACAAATTATTTTATACTTGAAATCACTGACATGTAGAATAGCATGTATGTTTCACTTAGTGCTCATACATCTGCCTGCATTACATGTACATTAATGCATAGGAGGCTGAGATGCTTGATGTTACCTCCAGTTCTTGGTTGTGATTTGTCAACTGTTCCACCTTGGTATTGTCGACAACCTGTACTTCTTGGATGACGGGTGGGGCTTGTTCAATAGCTATCTTTGCCGCTTCTTTCTCACGAAGGATTTCGACGTGTGCTTCATCTAGTTTCTCTTGCATTTCATGCAGAGAATTTTGCAATTTTGCAATTTCTTGTCCCTTTGCTTCTTCAAGATCAACCTACAAAAAGCGTTTTATATAGAATAAGCATTTTTGGACTAAATTCACCTAAATTTTCTATGTGCCATTACTGCCAAAGCTCAAGTGGCCTTTGTCAAAGTAATATCGGCGTCTTGTTGTCCCAGTTGCACTATGATTGTATATTGCTTTGGCAAAAGACTACTCTGTTTTGACAGTAGCGCCACCCAATTTGATTCTCATCATCAATGATGCATCAGCAGTTTATTTATGCTTTTTCCCAGCCTCTTTAAAACGAGTGGTTTTCAACTCTTCCTTAGTCCTAAGTATTTCAAGGTCCCACTAAAACATACTAATGTGAATTAATTTTTTGAGTGCAGCCTCTGGTGGACATACTGGTGATTGCTTTGCTAGGCCAAGCATTGCCTGTAAGAACTCCTTATGGCTATTTTGTATTTGAGTAGAGTAGCTTTTTGTCTTTAATTATAATGAACTGTATTACATGTTATGTTGACCATTAGCAAGTTATCCCTCATTTTCATTGAACATGTTCATAACCATATACCCGCAAGTGCTTTTCGAAGTCTAGTCGCCATGTTAGCTCCTCAACACGCTTCTCCAGCTTGTCCTTGGCTTCCCTTAGGGCCCCTGCATCTCTTGCAGCCTGCATTAAGGAATTATCATTTTTGACTGGTAAATTTCTTGGGATCACATCAGTTGTCTGTTAGAGAATCATATAGGATATGTTATTTGGCTCGAGAAGAAAGTATGCTCACCATCTTCAGCTTTCTAAGCTCCTTCCTTGCTACCCTTCCTCGCCAGAGACATTGTAGTGTAAGAGTTGCTTTCTTCTGCTGATTATAGGAGGAAAGAGCGTGGTATCTTCGCCATTGAGTCTGCAAAGTGCAAGAAATAGATGGTAAGCTCAAAAGCGAAGATGACTATTCATATCATGTTACCATTTGAACCATCTCTTCATAATCATTCCTCTCATTTTCTAACTATTTACTAATTTAAGCTGCAGTTTTTACTTAAAAATTTGCAGGAAATGAGCCTGTAGTTGTTGGGAACAGTTCCACAAACAATTTCAAAATTATGTCCGATATATAATTATTTCTTACTTGACTTGCTATCCAATTATCTCTGCATTGTTGGAGCCTGATTTTTTTTAAAATGTTTTACACCAAATGATTTCCCGCATGAATTCCACTATTGCTATCAAACACTTATGATTAGAGTTATAAACGAATTTCAAGATTTTTTCAAACGAGCTAATAGCTTACCTGAATTATTGTTGCCCCCTTGTTTCTTCGTCTGCGCCTATACTCATCTCGTGCTGCCATTGCCCGCAACCCAGTTTGAACACATATTGCTGCTGCCTGTAAGTTCTTGTAAGATTTTATTGCTGCACGAGCACGTGCATGCTTTTGTACGCGGATCGATGCAGCTTCTCTCCTCATGTATTCATAGAGTAATCGTGCCAGACGTGCTGTTTTGTGAAGCAAAAGAGAAGTTGTCAATTCCAGTTCTTGCTTGAGAATTGCACATAGAGCTAGTGCGGTGGAATAGGCAGAAATTTTATGAACACCTTTCCCTCTCTCAGGAGAAGATAAAAAATGAAAAAGATAATAGAATGACAAGGAAAGAAGGATCGAATCACTGAATCCAAGTGGATAACTAGGATTAAAGGGAGAGGGACAGAAACTGAATTAGATTTAGATACCCACATCATAAGCTCCAAGTTTTTAATTTAAAAATTTCGCCTTTCTGTGTTATAAAATAGATAAATGCCTCGGATGGCACTATTGTTAAGTAGAAAATAGTTACCTCTCCAAAACTTCTGCATATTTATTGTAGCCCTTCGTAGGGTAATGAACTCTTTTCGAGTTAGATATGTTCTTATTTGCCTTTGGATCCGCCTTGCAGCAGTAGCCAAAACTTCAGTTCTTCGAGCATCTAATTCAGCCATCTGCCCTGCTCTAAGAAACACCTTGCTTTTCCCAATCTGAAGTATGAAGTAGTAAGGTGGAAGATATGTACTTCCTTTTCATGTTCTTCCAGAAAGTACATAGAGAATACTAATATATGCTATACTATATAGTAGTTCTAACTTCCATACCTGATAACCCTTTAACCCCATTCTGTCACAAATTGCTACACAAGCTGATTTCTCGTCACATCTGCAAAAGGAAACAGCAAAGAAGCACCATGTAACTGCTTCTACTAGAAGAGTTACCCTCTATTAAATTGTTTGAACTTTGAAGCCATTATAAATCTAGATGGAACTGATTTTAACTTTATTGTTTATGTATCATGCCATTGGCGTCAAACTTGTTACTCACTGATCTTTGGTCTCAAGTAGGAACATGTAGTGCAACAGGTAATTCTTGCCTGTTAAATCCTTACTTCCATCTTGTTAAGTTACCAGCTCATCTAAAAGCTGAAGCTGCTAGAGAGGGCCCAAACAATGCATATTAGGCTAGCACTCTTTCTCTCACATGTGACCTGCTCACACGTGGAGAGATAACCCAAGATGCTTCACGGGGGCCATCAAAAACCAAACTGGGGGCAGCATGTGCACTCACATTACAGTGGGTGACAAATGCAAACGGGATGACTTGAACGTAGGACCTTGCCAAAGTAGAGCTTGATACTATGTTAAGTTACCAATTCAACTAAAAGCTTAAGTTGCTAGCTAGGGGTAACAATGTATATCAAGCTAACACTCTCTCTCTCTCGTGTGACCTGTTAACACATGGAGAGATGAACAAATATGCCTTAGTAGGCATTAAAAATCTTACAAGGTGCCGTCGTGTACACTCACAATATTACAGGTAACATATGCAAGTGGGATAACTTGAACCTAAGCCTTAGCAAAACCTGATACCATATTAAGTTATCAACTCATCTAATAACTTGAGCTGCTAGAGAGGGGCCCAGGAACGTATATCAAGTTGGCACATCTTATCTTAGAAAGGCGAAAAAACATAACAGAGAAAAAGGTGGTGTATGATATGTACCCATCTAGAACATCTGGAGCCAACATCCCGAAACGTTCTAGGAACTCATCAAATGCTCTTTTTGTGGGATATCCAGCACAGCTTATTCTAATGGCCTCTAGGACACCCTGCAGCAATAAGCACCAGAGCTCTGTCAAAGAAAGCAAAACGTGGATAACTGTAATAGTTCTGTTGATCAAGCTTAGAATGAATAGAACTTACCCCACATCTTAACTGATTTAAGACATTGTCGTTTTCAAATATTCCAGGCTTCAAAACAGTATTAGGTTTTACACATCTGATGTAATGTGGCTCTGTTGTGTTCAGAGTTTCCATTAAAGATTGTAGTTGTTGCTGGATTTTAGAGCTCAATGAGAGGAAGAAATCAGGGTCTTGAATTCATCAAATATAAAGAAACTGCTTTTAATGATTCAGATTTAGCGTACCTTGAAGCGGGTACCGATGGAAGAGAACTTGGATTGCTTGGATGATTCCTCAGGTAATGGAGGAAAGAGATTAGCTACAAAAGGGCACCTTGAGGCATCTAACAGAGCTTGATGTTCTGCTACAACATAATCTTTGTTTTTGTCAAGGAAATGATCGGCTTGGTAAGTAACCTGTGTGGCAGAACCTTTATAGTGAGATGAATAGTGTAATTGGATAAATACATCGGATACAGGATTTTGCTTACGTCTCCAGCATAATGGTTGATTGTGAAGTTTGTTTGAGAAAGTTTGGGCTTGATAAAGCGTTTGTGTCCTTTATATGTCTGGTACATCTTCTGGGCAAATGTCTCATGGGTTGACTTTGGAAACATACTGCAGATAAAATGGAATAAGCTATATATGTCTGCATATTGTAATGGTTATCTAAGTTCCTTGTTTTGCAAATACGAGGACATGCATTCTTGTCTTCTCCCGTAAGGAAAGTAAGGGATGCAATTGTTCAATGCGTGGGTGAATTCACAAAGGTGACCCCAGATGTAAAGTTTGAAAATTAGACTCAGCCAATAAGATGCTTATGATATTTAAGTAGGAAAATTACGTACCAGGCTTCATCTAGAAGAGCTATAATGCCTCCAGGTTTCTGCACGTAAATGTATAACATAACTATTTTTTCTGCATTTGTTTTCTTGTCATACCATGCTATGTGGAATGTGCATATATATGGTTCTAATCAAGAGTCCTTACCTTCTCAATCAGATCTAATACATCTTGATTGTCTACAAACTCTACGTAGCTCCAGTTGATTTCCTCCTTTGTGTACTCTTCTTGCTCCATCTTGAATACATGCTGTACATAAATGGAGAAAATATGTACCAATGTTGAAGATGCGTTTAAAGAAATATTACTTATAAAATACTGCTGAATATATGGGAAACTTTAGATCCTTACCTGATTAAAATGCTGTTGCAACTTCTCATTTGTCAGGTTAATGCATAACTGCTCAAAACTACGAGATAAAACACAAATAAAAATGTATTCTCGAGAAGTAAAAAATGTTTATATTGAAATTCCATGATGTTACTAGAACCTGTTGATCTTGAAGCTTTCAAAGCCGTATATATCTAGGACTCCAATTATGCTTTTTGCATTGGGATCCTGACCAATTGAATTGTTTATCTTGTCCACGATCCTGCCATAGTACATGGGATGAGTAATGAATAATGTTTCACCCAGAATGAAGTGGGTATTTTGAAGTGAGTTGAGCGAAATGCTCAATTTTAAATTTCAGCAACCTCAGCAGTGTTAATTTGACTAATGGTTTGCTTGGCCAACAGAGTTTATGAAATCATCAGTACTTTATCATTTGTTTTTTTTTTTTTGTTTTTTGATGGCAATACTTTATCATTTGTTTGATGCCACAAACCATAAGGCTTGGTCCTTAAAACTTCTATCTTAACAATTGTGTCTGTATTAAGGGAAATGTTGTCTATCTTAAGGCATTACTGTCCTCTAATTTTCATTGTTGTCATAATGGAAGTTAATGAGTGCTAGAAGCATGTAGAAAGGTAGAGGTAGAAGTTAGATTCTATTACCAATCAAACAGTCTGGAGTAGATTGTCTTTGCCAGGGCATCACGACTCAATGCAGCTGAAGCTGGGTCAAGTGGTTTTGTAATGTTCCCATCGGGAGTTACGATCACACGCTCGCAAAGTGATTCTTGAAGAGATTTCTCATTACACCTGACAGAAGCATTGAGAAAAGATTAAGAAGCTTAACAAACACAATAAGCATTTATGTGGGATAAGTTGATCAGAGTTCAGACATGAGTAGCTCCGCAGCTGTCTGGAGATGATATAATGATTTCTCATCTTTCAGTTTAGAAGAATCAGCCTCCTTTCCCTTGACAAATTCAATGTTTCCAAGATGCAGAATTGCTGCTACAACTCGAAATATAGCATCCTACAAAAGCTTAATCATCAGTTTTGGATATCAATAATGGGGGTTTTTTTTTTTATGTGCTTGGGGGCAGCACCTGCTCATCCTGGCTGATTCCCACAACATCCATGGCATTTCTTGTTTCCAGATATTCCCTTCCGTCATCTATATTTGCAACTTCATAACAATTAGTTTGGTTTAGATAATGGAAAGTCCTTGGATCTCCTACTTTGAATTTCTTGGCCTCCTGGAAGTAAACATTATGTGTCAGCTATCTCCATATACAAATATACTAGTGGGTGTAATGAATCATATTCAAAATAATCAACGCCACCTCCGGTGGTGCTGCGCAGAGCATGTAAAAGCAATGGTAGTTCCTCTCTGGGTCAGAGACTTGGCAAACCCGTGATCTTTCTAGAAGATATGTTCGAACTGCAGCCCCCGAGATCTTTCCCTTTCTATCAAACTGTATCTCTACAAATTTACCAAAACGACTGGTACAACCACTCAGCCATGTGAACTTTTTGTAAGTCGATTTTAAAATAATTGATGCTATTAAACAAGACTATTGTCAGGTAATCTTGAAAAATTATGATGATTCACCTGGAATTGTTGTTTTTCACGGTTTTGGCATTCCCAAATGCTTCAAGTACAGGGTTGGACTGGATAGGTAACATTATCAGTACTTATTGAATATTTGAGATTTCTTAACATAGATGAGGAGGAATTCACCCACCTCCAGAACTTGTTGTTCAACTGTTCTCCCTTCTGTGGCCGATGTACCTCCCATGAAAGCAAGGTATCGCATTAGCATTTTTGTTGTCTCGGTTTTACCAGCTCCACTCTCTCCACTAACCAAGATGGATTGACTTCCATGCTCGTTTATCATTGACCTGATGTATGATATTAACGGAACACTCTTACAAACTATGCATTGAATATTTTGAGAACACTGTGTCACATAATTTATATACTGCACTGCAGATGTACCTGTAACAATCATCCGCAACAGCAAAAAGATGTGGGCTTAGCTCCCCAAAAGTGGCTCCTTTATACTGTTCCATCATGTGGATGTCGTACAAATGTGGCAGTCTCCGGAAAGGATTAACCGCAATTAGAATGTTCCCTGTGTAAGTCTGTTTATTTCAAGAGTCTGTTAGATTTCTTATATATTTTCCATCAGCGATAAAAGTTTTTAGTGCATCTTTATGCCTTCAATGCAAATTCATAGATCACTGGTTAGGAATTGACTCACATATATCTCGTTGAGAGCAAACCGAGCAGCAAGGTTGTAAAGGACTCCAGGCTCATGGAGGTAAGCTAACTTGGTCATGTCATCAACTCCAGCGGGTGGGGCTTCTGTGTCTTTTGGGTATATTTTGGAAATATTTGCAGTTATCTGAAATTGAAAATGATTTTAGTTGTATACTTAATTTTCACATTTCTTTTAACTGTTGAACTCTTCGTATTATAGGACAGTCATTTAGTTTCGTTTTATGGACCAAACTCTCGTGATCATGAAAATTCATATAAACATATGAGATACTCATCATCCATATGGAAAATATGGTGTCATTATAAATTTTATGTTTACCTCGTTGATTCATATGGATATAGATGAATTGTACCTTTTACATTGCTAAAACTCACTAGTTCAGAACCAACTGTATATTTACCTGTTTGATTCATATGCACATAAATTAACTGTATCTTTTTCATGGCTAAAATTCACCGTCTCATAACTAACTATACATGTCATGATTTATATTGAAATAGATAAAATCTTTATTGCAGGGCCATTAATTGCTATTGTATTCATTTTGACATGCTATATTCAAGTTACTAAGTTGACCGTAATTTTCACTTATTTTGTTTATTAGTATAGTGTAAACTGTTTTCCAATATGAAGGAATCCAATAAAATTCCTATTTGTTTAAAGGAATTGAATATGCTTTCTACAGTATTGGTTGCTTTCTGATACAGTAGATGATATCAGAATCTTACTGTTTTTTCATTTGTGGTAACTATGGTGGCATCTGTGCCTTTGATTGCTATCACTTCTCCGTCGATCCATGCAACTTCAGGATCCTCTGCCCAAATGTGTGATCCAACTATGATGTTTACCGGAGTTCCCTGGATCATCAGACGAATGAAACAAGAACATGAAACCTTTTATCTTGAATTGAAATAAGCGAAAAACAAACAAACTCATGATCTTCAGGAAGCTTACCATTACTGCAGGTCTATACGATCATCAACTACAGAATGAGGCACGAGAACAGAGCGATGAACTATTTGCTGTTATCCTTTAGAGAGAGAGAGAGTGGGAGAGGAAGAGGAGAGGGAAAGGGAAAGGGAGAGAGGGAGAGATAGAGAGAATGTCCTTAAGGAGTAATGGGAGGGTGGATTGTAGAAATAAAAAAAATTTGTGAAGAATGTAGAAAAGGAATGTTTCAAAGCAAATAAAAAGCAGAAGACATGCTGGTGGTGGTGGAAACTCAAAAGCAAAAGGAGGAGGGCTGCCACCCCCTCACCTCCCTCTCCCCCATCTCTTGTCACCTTTTTAATTTTTTTTTCCTTCAGTCCACAAGGGATGCTGACTTGGCACCAAAGAAGCCACCCTCGTATCAAAATTTTGTCTAACTTTTAATTCTGTCAGATTTGTCTGTCCATTGACCAAGTGCCACGTATTATCCAATGCTTAGTTGGTATAGGGGATATGTTGTCATATTAATGCTTTTGGAGGCCCTCTGATGAAATGGACCCCCTTGGTTGTTCAAGGGTAAGGTCATTTCGTGACTAATTATGGTATGCATTACTAAGCACAAGTAGTACTAGCTTTATTGAGTGACTAAGGTATTGAATTTTTTTTGCTTCTTTGCATAGTGGTTGCACAGACTATCTCTTTAATCATTTGCATTAAAGATGAAGAAATGACTGTACTGCCCTGTTTTCTCATTGCATAATCCTCAATTTGCAGGAGCAAGTTGGACCAACAAGAACTTTTCCGGATCTTGGAAACCCAAATTGGATCCCCAGGCACCAGTGTACTATTTTTATTACTGCAGTGCATAAACTTTATTCTGATGTACCTTTTAGACTGTTAAACCTTTTCAGATTGTTATTAGCTGTCAATTTCTCTTCTTCTTTCCAATATGAACCATCTTCTCAATGTTTCCTATCCATTTTACAGGGAAGCCATGTAATTTTGGTCAAACAACATCGACATTCTGGTAAATTTCATTTAACTATATTGGCTTTAGCAACTATGTGAGATTATGAGCACATCTATTGCCTAAGTTGTTGACTTTACGTAATCCATGTGATTTATGCAATAACTACATGGGTTACGTGAATCTTTATGTATTTTGTGTAACCCCTCGAGAAATTTGAGTAATCTCACCAATATGATTTTACATTTACATAATGCTTGTGATTCATTAAGATAATCACATATATTAAGTAAATCTTTGCGTACCCAAAAGCATTCTACATAAGATTTACTCAAGAAAGTGAAAGATGTCATTTTGGAAGGCAACTTTGATTATAAGTCAATATTTTTGGAGAGGTTTCTTGTAAGACTGTCGTACGGTTCTTAATTCATATGACGGAGCCTTACTTTCTTACAGTTTAACCTACCAACATACGATGTGCTAAGTTAGTGAGATACGTCTTAATGAAAATACCCTAAAAACTATCTTCAAAAAGAAAAAATGTTTTTATCACTTTTGTGAGCAATGTTAAGGTGGGAAAAAAGAAAGAAGAAAAAAGTATGTCTCGTGAATTAGTTTGACAGAGATTTGCCCACCAACTTTGTACCCAAAAATGTGTCCACAAAATTTGGAGGAAGAAAAAACAAACAAGAGGAAGAGGTTGACCCCTTTGGGTCCCACATCTCACAGTTTTCCACCTTCAAATTCCTCTTTTGCCCATCAACCCTTAATTTGCTCTTAGTCTAATGGGGACTTCTGGCTTTGCTGGGAATTGACTATTTTTTCCATTTCTATTTGGAGAGTGGGGGGCGGTGGTGATGGTGAGCTTTGAGTTGAATCTTCTGGGAGGTCCATTCACATGGGAAAAGGTCACTGCCACAGGTGTCGTGGGACCCAGATGGCCCCACTCCCTCCCTGTCTCTCCCTTCATTTGCTTTCCGACCAAGCTTTCCTCATTCTTTTGATTTTTTCCCTGTGTTCACTAATTATTCAACAATGTATTCATATTAAAATAAGAGTAATGATTAGGGTTATTGCTTAAATGGCTGTTCTGATCAGAAGGGGATTAACTTTGCATGTGCGTGCCCTCTATAATCCCTCCCTAAGCTTCTGCTGAGTCTTTTTATGACATAGTTTTTTTTTTTTTTAAAAACAAGAACTAAAATGCTAATGGTTTTTAAAAATGTTTGGTTTGATTTGAGCTTAGGTTTGACAAAGATATTGTTAATTTTTGAGAACTTGAAAAAAATTAGGATCTGTCTGGTTTCTTGGTTTGTTTTATGTTGAAGCCAATCACATCCATATCTTTCAGTTTTGTAAAAACAAATACTCAAATCATATGTTGATTTGACTTAAGTTGAATAAAGACATTTATTTTATTGCAAATGCTTTTTTTACAACATCCAGAAATTATTTTACAGGATAGATGTTTGACTATGTAATACTGAGTCCTGTTCATTTTTTTCTTCTTAATTAGTTTATCGATTACAATGCTAAATAAAACAAACAACCAAATGCACTCGACGAACCACCAAATGCGTTGATCGGTTAGTAAATAGATTGTTGGGAGAATTTCAAGTGGGTACAATTTTGAAAACATGTTTTCATATAGAACCATCAATTTTTAGGACATTTCATTTAACTACAAATTGCTTGCCAAATGACAAAAATGCCATTAATGAAGACAAAAACATTCAAATCAATCCAAACTCGATGCCAAGCGGCATCGTGATGCATTTGACAAATTGATTAATGCAGGACCAAATCAATCGAAACTCGATGTCAAGCATCGTGATGCATTTGACAAAGATTAATGCAGACCAAAATCAATCCGAAACTCGATGCAAGCCCCGCATCGGGATGCATTTGACGAAAATCAATCGAAACTTCGATGCCAAAGCACGGCATCGGGATGCATTTGATAGATTTTGGAGGACCAAAATCAATCAAACTCGATGCCAAGCGGCATCGGGATGCATTTGACATTATGACCAAAATCAATCAACTCGATGCCAACGGCATCGGGATGCATTTGTGACCAAATCAATCCGAAACTCGATGCCAAGCGCATCGGATGCATTTGACAAAGGCAGACCAAAATCAATCCGTAAACTCGATGCCAAGCCACGGCATCGGGATGCATTTGACAAAGATGCAGACCAAATCAATCCAAAAACTCGATGACCAAAATCAATCAAACTCGATGCCAAGCCCCGCATCGATGGATTGCATCGATGCATTTATTTTGGAGGACCAAAATCAATCCGAAACTCGATGCCAAACGGCATCGGGATGCATTTGATAGTATTTGGAGACCAAATCAATCGAAACTCGATGCCAAGCGGCATCGGGATGCATTTGACATTATGCGCAGACCAAAATCAATCCAGAAACTTCGATGCCAAATCGGCATCGATGCATTTGACAAAATCAATCCGAAACTCGATGCCAAGTGGCATCGATGCATTTGACATTTTGGAGGACCAAAATCAATCAGAAACTCGATGCCAAATGCCGGCATCGGGATGCATTTGATAGTATTTTGGAGGACCAAAAATCCGAAACTCGATGCCAAGCCTTGGCATCGGGATGCATTTGATAGTATTATGAGGACCAAATTAATCCGAAACTCGATGCTGCGGCATCGATGCATTTGACCATGACCAAATCAATCGAAACTCGATGCCAATCACCGCATCGGGATGCATTTGACAAATCAATCCGAAACTCGATGCCAAGCGGCATCGTTTGCATTGACCAAATTAATCCGAAACTCGATGCCAAGCATCGGGATGCATTTATTATGCAGACCAAATCAATCGAAACTCGATGCCAATCATGGCATCGGGATGCATTTGACAAAATCAATCGAAACTCGATGCCAAGCCTCGGCATCGGATGCATTTGACAAAGATTATGCGGGACCAAAATCAATCGAAACTCGATGCCAAGCCGGCATCGGGATGCATTTGACAGTATTTTGGAGGACCAAATTAATCGAAACTCGATGCCAAGCGGCATCGGGATGCATTTGACTTGATTTGGAGGACCAAAATCAATCGAAACTCGATGCCAAGCCGGCATCGGGATGCATTTGATTATTTTGGAGGACCAAATCAATCGAAACTCGATGCCAAGCCGGCATCGGGATGCATTTGGAGGATATTTTGGAGGAAAATCAATCCAAAACTCGATGCCAAGCCGGCATCGGGATGCATTTGACTTTTTGGAGGACCAAATCAATCCGAAAACTCGATGCCAAGCCGGCATCGGGATGCATTTGACAAGATTATGGAGGACCAAATGAATCCAAAAACTCGATGCCAAGCCACGGCATCGGATGGATTTCACAATCATTTTGCGGGACCAAAAAATTAACTCTTTCAACATTTTACGATTACAAAACAAAATACGGCATATGGATTTCACATCATTTTGGTTCAACACAAACATAGAATAAACATATAAATTTAATTATCACATTTTCAACACAAATTTGTCATTGTTTTTTGTTGTCCCCTTTCAAAATAAATGTTTCAGCCATCTTTACCCTATATTTAACAGCATCAATACTACTAGGAATCATTTGTCCTCTTAGCAAACATTCAATTAAAGAACATACAAAAACACCACAATCTTACGTGTTAGGATTTTGTTGTGGTGATTTTTCAAATCTTCCAATCTTTGCATTTGAATTTAGGCTTGTTCAGATCATTGTGTTGTCCAGGAAAGAAATTCACAAGTGTTTTCATTCTGCGTTCAACATAATTTACCTATAGAGAAAATAACCAATAAAACTTAATCTAAAGATATTACTTAAAAGACAATACTAATAAAACAAAATACATTACTAATAAAATTCAAGCATAGTGCTTACATGAAGGAGAGTGTGGCAAAGTATCAGGTGTCGAACACGCGTCAACACTTGACATGTACCCCTCCAGCATAGGTGCTTCCTAGACGCCCACTGCAAACCATTGTTCCATTCACAGGAAAGATGACCCGAGTTTTTTGGTTGCAAAAATGTGAACCAACCTGACGCAGCGAAACAATCAGATAGAAACTCTTTCAACGAGAAATTCCTTAGAACAAGCCTATGACAGCTTAGGGTTCAAGCACAAAGCAAGAAAACTCAAATTTTATTAAAAAATGCCGAAATAATGTTTAATAGGGTATTTATATGCCCTAACAATCCAAACCCTAAAAGGAAAAGTCGTAAACAAAAAAGACGAAAAAACCCGAAAACTTCAAAGGCCCATAACAGTACTTAAACAGCGTTTTTTGGGCTAAAAATGAATTGTTCACGGGGTAAACCTGGTGAATCTTGTAGAGATCGTCGAGAGCTTCGATTTGATATGCGGTGGGTCTCGTAATTCATCCGGACGCGAAAGTTATGCTCCGTTAAAGTTCTGCCGACCGTTAGGTGCTCTCTACTATTGCTTAACAGAAACTAACGGATAAACTGCCAGACCAATAAAACTTAAATAGCAGAAAAGCTGCCTGATTTCTATTATTATATAGCTGCAATCTAACTTCTGAATCATTTAAGAAACTACAAGTCCTAATGTTTTAAATTAACAGAAACATGTTAGATATACATACAATTAAATTAACAGAAACAGTACAAGGATAAAACTTTTTTATGAAGCAGTAAACATGTCAAATATCTAAAAGTGGTTGGCCAACCTGACTGTGTCATATATTGACCCAAAATTTAGGCACCCCGCAGTTATCAGTGAGCCATACTCAGTTTCATACATGGAGGCATTCAAAAGCCTTAGCTCTAAAGCAGATATGAAAGGGGTTCCAAGGCCAGTGTTCACAAGACAAATATATATATAATCCGAGAAAGGGACATGAATGATCTCTCTATTCACTGGTTTGGACGAGTCACTGATATTGACTGTGGCCCAAGTATCAGCTCCAAGATGGAGATCAAACTGGGGTTTTTGATTCATAGAATCATAATTTCCATACATAAACCTTGCTCTTATCAGATACCTATTACCTTTCCCCTGTGCAGATCTTAGAGCATAGCAATTCCTTGTTCCTCGTGGAAAACTTCTAACCGTGAGAAGCTATTTATCAAGGTAAAGTGTCTGATATACAGGTAGTATAACTGGAGTCGTCAGGTATTCCACAATCTATGCTTATGAATCCTACAGAGAGAGAGAGAGAGAAAGTTTATATAGGTGTTTAGTAAAACACAATCAATATTTAGGACATTTAGATGCAGGATGAATGATTTGCGTACCTGATTGATCATCCCCATGAACCACACGGAAAAGAAGGAAAGTAAAGAGGAAACCTTTTAACCTCTCCATCAGATTAACAGATTCTTTGGAATGAAGTTACAAAGAATGAAGTATTTTCATCTTAACATAACAGCTCCAGTCCCGCATCCCACCATCCTCCCTTTGCGTCTCCGATGGGAGGAGTAGGCCGTGGACTCCGCATCGGTGACGGCGCCACAACTCAGTCGAGATCGATAACTCCAACATCGTGACGGGGACGGGCGGAGCCGGAGAATATGTGAAGGGCTTCATGATTGTCTGGAGGACATAGTCAATATGAAATAAAGGGTAGTAATGTACATTCTCCCAAAAATTGTACCTAAAAGATATGTCCAAAAAATAGCTGGATTTATTTGAAAACATGTTTTAAAAAATGTATCGGCTTGTAATTTTTTCAAAAAAAATTGTTTCGGTGAAATTTTTAAGGGTGATAATGAGGTTGGTCCCTTTTGATGAAATTATAACGGTCTAGGTCTCATATATTTATTTTAAACCGCTAAAGTACACTTTTTGGGGAAAAATAACGAAGATACCCTTAATGCCCAAATTTGGGCATCACAATAAAAACATTGGTCATTACAATGCTCTGTCAAAATTTGGGCATCGCAATGTAAAAAACCATTGTCCAATTTGGGCATCGCAATGTAAAAAACTACTGTCCAATTTGGACACCGCAATGTAAAAAACCACTGTCCAATTTGGGCATCCCAATGAAAACATTGGACATCGCTATGTACAATTGAAATATGTCAAAATTTTGGGCATCGTAATGCAAAAAACAACTGCTCAAATTTGGGCATCGTAATGAAAACATAGTGAACTTTTAATCTCAGGTGAACCACATATCATGCGCGTGTTCGGTTTATTAAGGGTATACTCGTCATCTCGCATCAAAAGTGTATTTTTCCAGAAAAAAACATAGTGAATTGGAGCGGTTGAAATTTTTTCAAAAGGGACCGGTCTAAATTTCACCCAAAATCTATATATATTGGAAAAAAAACATGGTAGAATGAGATTCGGTACTCTTGGGCCATTACTTCAAGGGAAACATTGGAAAAAACAAAGAAAAAATTTCGGGTCGGTTCACTTTTCAAAACTTCTAATCGTTTTAGTATTGTGGTTTTTTTTTTCCAACCTGAAAAAGACATTTTAGACGCAAAAAGACAGTGATACCCATAATGAGCATGGGGCGCACTACATAAATGAATCGCGGTGCATTGACTATTAAACTGTGATTAATCAATTTTATTGTATTAATTTTTGTACTGTGGTTCAAAAGTTTAATTGCATATTTCTAATTGCATTGTAGTACCATCTTTTATGTACCGCGATGAATTAATTTTGGAACCACGATACATATACCTAATCCAAGTTGCACTGCAATATTGACTTTTATGTACCTCGATGAATTAATTTTTAAATCGTGATACATAAAATATTATTAATCCATTTTTGCATCGCGATATAAAATGATAATGAACTAGACCATGTCCTCCACCTTCTTCTTTTCTTCTATTTCTTCCGTCGTAAGCCTTCTTCTTCCCCCTCCTCAACGTTTTCATCCTACTGATCATTCAACCTAACACAAATCCATTATAGTTTTGTACATAATGAATCAAAGAAACGGTTTACCTTTCGAAGGAGTTGTGTTGCTCCCGAACCCCCACGAAGGGGTGCTGCCTCCTCGACCCCCGCGATTTGACCGGGCATGTTGATCCCTGCTTCATTGCACAATAATATTTCGAAAAGTGTGTTGTAGGAGTTGTTGAAGAAAAAGATGACATTTTAGGAACAATATTTCAAAAAATGGTCTTTTGCAGTTAAAAAAACGAATAGTAGACTTTTGAGATTAAAAAACTTTGAAAAAAGGACTAGCCTCTATTTTTATTTGGCAGAACCTATATTAGTCTGGATTTCAGCAACCTAAATTTTCGCAACCTTTCTATTTTTGGAACTTGTGCATACTGCTCCTAACGTCTTACATCATCAGCATTCAGCATGTAGGGTGGGTTGTTTTCAACATTTGGGCCGTATAACTATAACCTATTGGATTCGGTCTAGTTCAAACCTTAAAGAGGTTCAGACATGATTCTATTGAGTGAAGCCATGTCTTCGACATTGAACCGTTTTGTATTATGCATAGATCGGAGAGTGAGGTTGTTGATTTTGTTGCTTGGATGATTGGAGATGGGAAATTGGGGATGGACGTTACGTTCCTGTTGCGATTTTGCTTGAATGCCAACCATTGACCTAGGTCAACGTCTATTACTCACCAGTGAACTTACATTAAATGCAAAACGACACTATGTTAGAAGCCAAATCTAAGACTAATTGGTGTTAGGACCACGTTTCAAATCATAACCCGAACAATGTTTGTTCATTTAGTCGGTCAAAGCCCAATTCGTAAAGCTAAATATCAAAGCCCAATTTTGTACTCCCGCTTCTCTGTAAAGCTAAATATCAAAGCCCAATTCGTCAAACATTTGGGCTTTTCCCCATCAAATATGACAAGATTCAAGGAGTAAATTCGGGTTGGTCCGCTCTCATAAGTTTTTAGCTCCTACAGGCTACAGTATCCTACATTTTTTTAATCGAAAAAAAAATCAATTTTGAGGACGATAATACTATGATACCCTTAAGGAACCTATGGCGCCGTTATCGATCACTTACTCAGTATGCATCGCGCTCCATCAATTGATGCATTGCGATGCATCAATTTAAATTACCTAATCCGATTTATGCACCACGATGCATCAAATTAAAATGAACTAATCCAATTTATGATTGCGCTGCATCTACTTATGCATCGCAACAAGTTAAACAACCAGTTGATGCATCACATTACAAATATAATGAACCATATCTTCATGTCCGTTTTTTCTAGAACACAATCAATAAATGATTTCAAATTGATATATCTTTCTTGCATTCCAAACGCAAATCGAGGTATCATGATTGACAAAATGATGCAACGTGATTCAAAATATGTCATTTTTTTACCCTAAAAGAGTCACTTTGCATTATAAATAAAAACCGTCACCGCTGGCATTGAAATTGTCACTTTTTTAACATTCAAAGTGTTATTTTTTAGAATTAAATGTGTTGTCACTTTTAGCCATAGAAGCGTCTCTTTGTATTTTTAATGAAAATTATCAATTTTTTTCTTAAAAACTTCACTTTTGTCCTTAAATATTTTTTTTATTACAAAGAGTCACTTCGCATTACAAGTGTAGTTAATCAAAATTTTTAGTTGATTTAGGACTAAAATGTAAAATATGGGCACTTTGGAACTTTGACTGCCAAGTTTCGAAACATGGAGGGTACCAGAGCAATTAGTGAAACATTTCATTAATTTGCTCGTGCATTCCCGCCTTCACTGAGCCGCATTCTTTTGTGCGGGTCGACCTGTGGGTTCCAACTTCCAACCCATTTTGCAGATTTTCAATATGTTTCCTATCTCATTTTAATCAATTTTCTTGTTGAGTAACTTGTGATCTTCTTTAACGGGTTGCTCGCTCTATTAATCTTATTTTTATCATTTTTTGTTTCAGTCTTACAAATTTGGATCTGTATGTGGGCTTGGGCTTGATAGTGACTTTAACGTAAGCCTGTCAATGGATCGGATTTTGATCAGAATATGATATTATTTTTAGGATATGGATTTAAATTTTAAATCCGATTACCCGATTTTGATCGGAATCCGAAAATCTGAAATCTTAACAAATTAGATATGGATTAAGGTGTTCCGATCCATTAACAATTCGATCCGATCTAATATAAAAAAATATATTAATATTATACATATAAAAGTTACTAATAATGTGTTTTTAGTCATTAATCATTACTAATTTTACTAAATATAAAATTTTTGACGAATTTTAAGATTTTACTAACATTATTATTCATGTTTGTGTAAGCTAAAAACATGAATTTTTAATTTTATTCAACCTTTGATTAAGAAAAAATACCTCAACATTAATTTTATTCAGTACTTTAATTAGGGGCGAATAAAATCCGAATCTGATCTGAATCCGGAAATTTAGGATATGGATCATAATAAAAACATTGGTCATTACAATGCTCTGTCAAAATTTGGACATTGCAATGTAAAAAGTCACTGTCCAATTTGGGCATCGCAATGAAAACATTGGGTATCACTATGTACAATTGAAATCAGTCAAAATTTTGGGCATCGTTGTGCAAAAAACAACTGCTCAAATTTGGGCATCGTAATGAAAACATAGTGAATTTTTGATTCCGGGTGAACCACATACTGTGCGCGTATTTGGTTTATTAAGGGTATACTCGTCATCTCGCATCAAAAGTGTATTTTTCCGAAAAAAAAAACATAGTGAATTGGAGTGGTTGAAATTTTTTCAAAAGGGACCGGCTTAAATTTCACCCAAAATCTTATATATTGGAAAAAAACATGGTAGAATGAGATTCAGTACTCTTGGGCGATTACTTCTAGGGATACATTGGAAAAAACAAAGAAAAATTGCGAGTCAGTTCACTTTTCAAAATTTCTAATCGTTTCAGTCTCGTGGTTTTTTTCCAACCTGAAAAAGACATTTTAGATGTAAAAAGACATCAATACCCTTAATGAGCATGAGACACGCTACATAAATGAATCGCGGTGCATTGACGTTTAAACTGCGATTTATCAATTTTATTGTATTAATTTTGTATTGCGGTTCAAAAGTTTAATTGCATATTTCTAATTGCACTGCGGTATCAGCTTTTATATATCGCGATGAATTAATTTTTGAACCGCGATACATATACCTAATCTAAGTTGCACTGCAATATCGACTTTTATGTACCTTGATGAATTAATTTTTGAATCGCGATACATAAAATATTATTAATCTATTTTTGTACCGCGATACAAAATGATATTGAACTAGACCATGTCCTCCACCTTCTTCTTCTATTTCCTCCGTCGTAAGCCTTTTTTTTCTCTCCTCTTCATCCATCTTTGTCCTATTGATCATTCAACCCAACACAGATCTATTACAGTTTCGTACATAATGAATCAAAGAAACTGTTTACCTTTTAGGAGCGTTGCGTTGCCCCCGAACCCCTACGAAGGGGTGTTGCCTCCTCCCCCGTGACATGATCAGACATGTCGATCCCCGCTTCATTGCACAACAATATTTCGAAAAGTGAATTGACAGAGTTGTTGAAGGAGAAAATAACATTTTAAAAACAATATTCCAAAAAGTGGTCTTTTGAAAAAACGAAACAGTAGACTTTTGAAATTAAAAAAACTTTAAAAAAGGTACCAACGTCTATTTTTATTTGACAGAACCTATTAGTCTGATTCGTGTACATTGTAGATGCTTCTTTCATGTTTCTGTGTTCAACTTTTGTGCCGTCAAAAGTGGTGGATTTCAGCAACCCTGTTTTTTCCATATATATATATATATATATATATATATATATATATATATATATATATATATATATAATTTTTTTGCCTTGCGCAACCTTTCTATTTTTGGAACTTGTGCATACTGCTCCTAACGTCTTACATCATCAGCATGTAGGGTGGGTTGTTTTCAGCATTTGGGCCGTATAACTATAACCTATTGGATTCGGTCTAGTTCAAACCTTAAAGAGGTTCAGACATGATTCTATTGAGTGAAGCCATGTCTTCGGCATAGAACCGTTTTGTATTATGCATAGATCGGAGAGTGAGGTTGTTGATTTTGTTGCTTGGATGATTGGAGATGGGGATGGACATTACGTTCCCATTGCGATTTTGCTTGAATGCCAACCATTGACCTAGGTCAACGTCTACTACTCACCAGTGAACTTACATTAAATGCAAAACGACACTTTGTTAGAAGCCAAATCTAAGACTAATTGGTGTTAGGACCACATGTCAAATCATAACCCGAACAATGTTTGTTCATTTAGTCGGTCTGTAGACCTAACAGTTCTACGAATGAAACCCCTAATTTTGTACGCATGCTTCTTTGTAAAGCTCAATATCAAAGCCCAATTCGTCAAACATTTGGGCTTTTCCCCATCAAATATGACAAGATTCAAGGGGTAAATTCAGGTTGGTTTGCCCTCATAGGTAGGGGTGGCAAAATGGGTGTTATGGATCAATGGATAATAGACCATTATCCATGGTTATCCATGGATAATGACCTATTATCCATTGATCCATAACACCCATTTTGCCATCCCTACTCATAGGTTTTCAACTTCTATAGTATCTCCTACATTTTTTTAATCGAAAAAAAAATCACTTTTGGGGACGACAATACTATGATATCCTTAAGGAACCTAAGGCGCCGCTACCGATCACTTACTCAGTATGCATTGCGCTCCATCAATTGATGCACTGCGATGCATCAATTTAAATTACCTAATCCGATTTATGCACCATGATGCATCAAATTAAAATGACCTAATCCAATTTATGATTTCGCTGGATCTACTTATGCATCGTGCATCAATTCATGCATCGCAACAAGGCAAACAACCAATTGATGCATAGCGCTACAAATATAATGAACCATATCTTCATGTCCGTTTTTTCTAGAACATAATCAACAAATGATTTCAATTTGATACATATTTCCTGCATCGATCCCAAATGCAAATCGAGGCATCATGATTGACAAAATGATGCAACGTGATTCAAAATGTATCACTTTTTTACCTTAAAAGTGTCACTTTGCATTATAAATAAAAACCGTCACCGTTGGCATTAAAATTATCACTTTTTAACATTCAAAATGTTATTTTTTAGAATTAAATGTGTCGTCACATTTGGTCATAGAAGCGTCACTTTGTATTTTTAATGAAAATTATTAATTTTTTTCTTCAAAATTTCACTTTTGACTTTAAAAAGTGTCACTTTTGTTCTTAAATGTGTCATTTTTTATTACAAAGTGCCACTTTGCATTACAAGTGAAGTTAATCAAAATTTTTTGTTGATTTAGGACTAAAATGTAAAATTTGGGCACTTTGGAACTTTGACTGCCAAGTTTTGAAACATGGAGGGTGCCAGAGCAATTAGTGAAACATTTCATTAATTTGCTGGTGCATTCCTGCCTTCACTGAGCCGCATTCTTTTGTGCGGGTCGACCCGCGGGTTCCAACTTCCAACCAATTTTACAGATTTTCAGTATGTTTCCTATCTCATTTTAACCAATTTTTTTGTTGAGTAACTTGTGGTCTTCTTTAACGGGTTGCTCGCTCTATCAATCTTATTTTTATCATTTTTTGTTGAAAAAATTACAAGCCGGTACACCTTTTAAAACATGTTTTCAAATAAATCCAGCTATTTTTTAAACATATCTTTTAGATACAATTTTAGTGCGAAAATACATGACTACCCTCTGCTTTGAAGTTCAAGGTGTACAAGCCCAATAAACCAGTTTTAATTAAATATACGCCTTATTTAGAAAGAGAGAGAGAGAAATGGCGACTCTTTCATGTCGTTCGTATCTGCTCTGTTCTTCGTCTACATCTTCATCAGCTTACTCGAATTCTTCTTCAATATATGGGAATTGGTCTAATCAACGGATTAGTGTTTCAATATTGTCTTCAATATTTGTCTTACTTGTATCTACTCTACCTTTTGGAAGTACTGCCTTTATTCTGCAATTTCAAACTCACTTGCCCCTTTTTTAATTTTATCGTAGAAAGGTAATTTTATTGCAGGAAGCTCGGTCCATGGGATAGCGGTTGAATGGCCTCGGCCTTGGTTGGCTTCCCAGATTAACATTTGCGCCTCTCTCTCTCTCGATCTGGCTCTCTGAGACTCTTAGTCTCACACTTTCTCTCTTCCATCCTCAGATCTGGCGTAACCCGCACGACGGAGAACGGAGTCGACCGCGACAAGGGATCGGCGATGGCCGACTAGAGGTTTACGCCTCTACTCACAAGAAATTTTAGGGATCGATAACATACAATTTGAAAGGGGCGAGGACGAGAAGAGCCGAGGATCGAATGACGAACTCACAGTCACTGGTCGACGGCGACAGGGACGATTGACGACGGAAGTGATATCTTCGTAGGCTTGTAATTTTGTTTTTTTGAGTGTTTGATCGTAACTTGTGGAGAGATGCAAGAGATTGTGATATTTAAATGACATCAGATCTGATGCCAAGATTTGGCATCAGGTTGCTTTCTGATGCCTGACATCAGGCTGATTTTTGGCATCAGGTTGATTTCTGATGTCTGGCATCAGATTGATTTTTGGCATCAGGTTGATTGTTGGCATCAGGTTGATTTTTGGCATCAGGTTGATTTCTGATGCCTGGCATCAGGTTGATTTATGATGCCAAAGATTGGCATCAGAGTTTTCATTAATGACATTTTTGTCATTTGGTAAGCAATTTGTAGTTTTATGAAATGTGTAAAAAATTAATGGTCTTAGATGAAAACATGTTTTCAAAATTGTACCTACTTGAAATTCCCCCTTTTTTGTTTCAGTCTTACAAATTTGGATCTGTATGTGGGCTTGGGCTTGATAGTGACTTTAAAGTAAGCCTGTCAATGGATCATATTTTGATCAGAATCCGATATTATTTTTAGGATATGGATTTAGTTTTTAAATCTGATTACCCGATTTTGATCTGAATCCAAAAATCTGAAATCTTAACAAATTAGATATGGATTAAGGTGTTTCGATCTATTAACAATTTGATCCGATCTAATATAAAAAATATATTAATATTATACATATAAAAGTTACTAATAATGTGTTTTTTGTTATTAATTATTACTAATTTTACTAAATATAAATTTTTTGACGAATTTTAAGATTTTATTAACATTATTATTCATGTTTGTGTAAGTTAAAAACATGATTTTTTAATTTTATTCAACCTTTGATTAAGAAAAAAATACCTCAACATTAATTTTGTTCAGTACTTTAATCAGGGGCGAATAAAATCCGAATCTGATCTGAATCCGAAAATTTAGGATATGGATCGAGTTTTTGAATTTCCGAAAGATAATTCGATCCGATCCAAATCCGATAATTTCTTAACAAATTGGATAATTGATATGATTGATTCAATCCGAATCTGATCCATTGACATGCCTATTTTAAAGACCATGACATAGATACCAATCCAATGAGGTTAGGTTAGGAAACCCTAATAATGGCCGAGATGAAAAGAAAAAAGGATAGCAACGACAGCTAGGTCAAGATGAAGAGAAAGATGATAAGACAAGTAAAAGAGAAAATCAAAAAATAAAAATTAAAATCCCTAAATGCTTTAAGCAAACTCGGCCTAAAGAAGCTTTAAGTTTGGATTGGACAACGAGTCATTTCTCAAAGTTGCTCGAAGCAAATTGCTACAGTTTGATTATCCAAACTCGTGCTTTATTTGAAGTAAGAATTTTATAATAAAATAACCTATTTCCACTACGATGATTACTTAATCAATACATTAATCAAAAGTAAAGTTATATATATATAAACACCATTCTTTTTGCTCATATCTTTTATCACACAAATTAAAACTAGCATATATTTCAAAGTATGATATCATGACAATATAAATGAAAATCTAAAACAAAGTAATAAGTCATGGATAACATCCCTTAAAGGAGCTCCGATGGCTAAAGGAGGGTGGTGCCCAAAGCCTAAGGTAATGGTTCTTTTAGAACCATATGATTTTTTTCTTTGTGATTCGAAAAAATCTTCACTCCTCTAAAGTATCACTTTCACCCCTCGTACTTTTTTAAATTTCCATTAGAGCTCGAATTCGAATGTGGAGTTGACCCTCTACCCCCCTTCCATCCACTTTTGTTAGACTTGTCATTTCTTTTGTTCTACTTGTCCTTGGCCGATTCTTCTTGGCTAAAAATCTCGCCATCATCATCCCCTTCCTCTTCTTTATGTCATGTTCTCATTTGCACTGCCCCGCTCCTAAATTACTGTCATTGTTTGATTTTTTTAGTCAAATTAAGTATTTTTTTCAAAAATATACTATGTCTAAAAAAAGTTTCATCTTTCAAGTTAAACTTTTTAAAATTATAGCTTTACATACTTGTACCTTGAAATAAATTACACTAATTTTTTTATCTTTTTTTTTTTAAAGAACAAGGCTATTTTCTTGGAACAAACTAAAGATGTAAGAAAAACTATTCCCCCGATACTAGACAAATAGTTCACTATACTATTTTGAGATATTTCACTTAAAAAATTTACTTAAAATTTATATATGCAATCCTTATAACAGTTTTTCAACTTTACCTTCCCGATATCAACAAATTGATTATGTGACCAACTCTCTTGTTAGTTATGTATATTCTCTAATTATTAGACTTTTTAAAAACGAACTCTTTAGATAACACATGCAGAATATTTATATTTTAGAATGGAGAGAGTATATGAATACCCTATTTTCTTGACCTTTTGTGTTAAATGACAGCTAATAACGAAGGAAAACTACGTTCGGTAGTAAAATCTTATGCTTAGCTTTCTTAGGTAGTTTCCAACTCAAGCTTGACTATATACAGGGTTGATTAATGCTAGAGCCAGCTAAAGAGAACTTAATTTGTTGTACAAAATGAGGTATCAATTGGTATGTTTTTTTAATAAGTAAGTCTCCTATAAGACTGTCTTGCGGATCTTAATTTATAAAATGAAAATTCACTCTCTCAAAACTTAATCTATTAACACAAGATGAGTCAAATCAAAAGGATCCGTGTTTTATATAAAATACAATATTACTTAAATTTTTACCAACAAAGGGTCATCGTTCGTGCACAAAAATGACTAATTTCTCCTTCAGTGTTTCCCAGCTAAGCTAAGACTTGAAAAAAACATTTAATATAAATCAGTCACCTCGGATTGCGTGCAAAAGTTATGTAATTAGATCATACTCATACCAATCCAGTGAGTAATGATTCTTTTAATTACAAGATTGCTAACTTATTCATGTATGATAACTATGCCTCCACTTTTGCATCATCTTTTGACCAGAAGTGGGCTCATTGTTTGTGGCATCTTACCATATTGACAGAATATTCATAACAATGACTGAATGGCACACACTATTTATAATTTTATATGTGGAGAGGAGAATATGGCAATAATTAAAGACATTATAATAAGAAAAAGGCATTCCCATTCCATAAAAGTACCAAATTGGCAACTCTCTACCTCCATATTTGTACCATACCAAACTTTTCACCTTGTTCAAAAGGTTGAATTAGGCTTTTGCATCTTGGAAAAAAAATCCGTTTATGTTGTGCTTAATCTTATTTCTACGCAACCGGTCCTAAGTTCGGATAAAGGAGAAGAGTTGCGTTAGTTTTTTTTTTTTTTTTTTTTTCTGATAGCCAGCTATAAACACAAATTATCTTCGTGTAAATGTTAGGAAGTCATTCTGCTATGCACAACAAAAGATTTTACAAACAATTAACAGAGTATAACAAAATCAATTACAGAAAAGAGAAAGAGATTGAGGCTAACAAACTCTTAAAATTTTAGTAAGTCAACCTTGTACACTTACTAGGGTTACAACTATATATAGAGATACAATACAAACCCTAAAACCTTAAACAAGAAAACTGACAAAACAGAATTGCCGCACCAATGCGACTGCCTTCCATAACCAGACGCGAGCGCATCATTGTCGACCGCGGTCGCCTTCGCTGTTATACGCGACTGCCTTGTCCAAAACCCAAAAGTCCGTACTCAGAGGATCTGGTCAGTTTGTCAGGATAATCGAACCATCCCGCTCACAACACATTCATATATATATGTGACCCTTGCACCTACCTCGATGTGTTGCAGATGAACAATGTATTCAAAAAGGAGGGTTAATTCTACCATCATTTCAAATCTTAAAGTGTATTTCAAACCAAAGTTTTTCATTTACGACTTATTGTTACTTCATTTTCTTCTTTTGTTCTTAAATAATTGTCATACTTTCTTTTTTCATCCGTTTTTTTTTCCTGTTTTAGGAAAACACCTCCACCATTTTACATTTACTTTTTTTTTTTTTCCCATTTTAATGATGGTACCACATGCACATTGATTTTAAAGAAAATTACATACTATACCACTTCTTTCGTTTCTGGTAAAGAGTCTATTATTTTATTTTGAGATATTCCGCTTAAAAAGTCAATTTTCAAAAATTAAAACTTAAAAGTATCATTTTATTACTAATGAACTAATAAAAATATATTATTTTTTAAAAAATAGTTTGACTTTCAAACGATGACTCTTTGCTCCGAGCAAATATAATAATATTTATAATAAAATCAATTTTTTTTAAATTTACGTAACTAGTCAAACAAAACAATTATTAGAAAGGGAGGAAATATTACTTGTTTTCATTCCATTTCACTTTCTGAGATTTAATCATGGATATTTAGTAATAGGATTTTCGCTTTCCTCATCTCACCTCCTGTTTGGTAAGATTGATTTATCAATGAGTAATTCACTAATCAAATCATAACTACTTGATAGAAAAACACAAATTGACAAGCCCATATGATTCCTCCAAACAAGACTCAATTTGTAATTAATGCCACTAGAGAAAATCTTGTATGACTATGCACTATCCAACAATCACGACTTTTCTAACAAACACACATGTAGTCATGTACACAAATCATAATTCATAACCAATAGAGGTGACAATTTTTGTCCGCGCCCTAATTGTCCGTCTGCACTGCTTCAAGATAATTGAGCATGAAGACACCTAATTTTAATTTTACAAATGGGCACGCCCACTTTACATTGATTATGATATTAAATGGACGCCCACTTTAAGACCCATACTAAAACTCATTAACTTTCTCTTCTAATTTTGTTTTATCAATTATATACATAATTATAAAATACTTAAGATTAATAATGACATTTAATATAATTAATATATTTATACTGTACATCCACTCTTCCAACCACCCTCCCACCACACACACACACACAAACATATATATATATATATATATATATATATATATATATATATAATTAATATATTTATATTGTACATCAACTCTTCCAACCACCCCGACCACACACACACACACACACACACACACACACACACACACACACATATATATATATATATATATATATATAGTATAACCCTGCCCTTCCAATCGCCACCCCCACCCCAAAATTACAAAGCAAAACATGAAATGTTATTCTACGACTCTATACCCTTAAATGAAACACAACATCACTCCCAAATTGTTCAATTTTTATAACTCTGTAAATATCCGTCTCTGTTACACTATAAATGGATTCATAGCGGTTTTGTGAGCAGCGTGCAACATGCGACATTCTTATTTGCTCGAACCTTCTCATATAGATTTGTACATGTGGCTTAGTTAGCTTGTTCGCTTTTTGTCGTTTCCACTCGTGTGTTTGTCTATTGGGCTTCAAATAAATTAAAAATCTAACCACAAAATAGAAGATTGAATTGAGGATTACAACAACAAAAATACATTTTTACATACTAATACATAAAACAATTAGTAAAATTAAAATGCAATTTCAAGAAAAGTTATTTTCTTCACAAACTACTACTTCCGCTCTAGTTCATTTGTCACATTTTATTAGATCCCTATCATTTTCCTTTTATTAGTGTCATATGTGTTAAAGAGAACGTAACATAGAACTCTAATACTAATTACTCCATCTCTGCTCCACCTAAACGTCCACGTTTGAAAAGTTAATTAATAAGAAGTTATATTAATATAATTGAGTTAGTCTTAATTAAAAATATACTTTAGCACAAGCAATATGTCGGTCTTTTCCAATTATTGTGGTTGTAATTATATATATATATATAGTTAGTTAGTTAGTTAGTTAGTTGTAACTTTTGATAATTTTTTGTTAAAAAAATTATTTTTTTGTAATCTTTATATTTATTTGATAAGTGCATGTTAATGAGTAAATGGGCGCCCATGCCCATTTAGTGCCCGCCCATATATGCCCATACTTAGGGGTGGCAATTTGAGGCACGGCTACGATTGACCATTGACCGACACGAACACGCACGCGAAATTATAGGGTGAAATTGGGCTTGGGCATCGAGTTCGGGCGTTATTATGTTCGGCAGTTATAGAAATAACACGATAAGACCGAATAAAAATGGGTTGTTTGGCGGGCTACGGCTTGATAAGCACGGTAAGGCGATAAGACCACGATAACTAAAATATATATGTTTTAAAAATATATTTTTAAAAATTTACTAGGGATTATTCACTTTTTTTGAACTATTTTAATGATTATTCATAGTTTTATCATTTGAAAATTTATGATTTTTAAACTACTTGACTATTTATATTGATAAATTTTCAAAATATGTATAAAAAATCATAATTATATATTTTATAATGTTTATTGAAGCACTTGGGCACGACTAAATAAATCGTGCTTTTTTGCTTATCATTGCTTATCGTGCCTATCGTCTTAGATGCTTTTTCGTGTTTTATCGGTGTGGGTGTTTGGGTTTTAATATTAGGCACGATAAGCTTATAAGATGCGCATTCATGTTCGTGCTTATGGTGTCGATGGCATTGTCGTCTTGGGCAGATATGACCCGGCCACGACCCAGATTTGCCACCCACCCATACTATTAAATGGGCATGCTTTACTTGCCCGTAGCCATTTGTTTAGTCCGCCGCCCATTTAGCCGCCATACGCCCGTCAAATCAAAATACCAGCCCATTTGCCACCTCTACTAACCAATCACAACTTTTCTCAACTCTACATATATATATATAGTCCATCTAACCAAACAAACCCTTCTTCTTTACCCCCAAAGTCAAATAGTCAAATGATTTTTATTATTTGGGCTTTTCACTTTTCAACATATGGATAGAATTCGACATTTGATACTAGTATGTCTTCGTGCTTCCCTTTGTGTGTGCGTGTGCGCGCGCGTGTTTATAGTATGGAGAAAATAGGGTTTCATCAAATCCATTTCGGAATTTGACTACATGAATCCGTTAAAATAAGGCCTTCATTTGCCTAACCACATTGCAGTTTGCATACCATAAGTCCATCGTAAAAATCATTAAACGACACAATCCTAAGGTGGTGTTATCGAGAAATATGATTCAAAAAACAAAACAGATGGTCGTCAACAGACTACTTCCCTTGAAATCAAAGAAGAAAATGTCAAAATCTCCAAAGAAAAATCATACATCATCTTAAAACGGTAAATTTTAAAACAAAATGGAGGCAGAGTGAAGCGAGAAATATGTGGACAAACTTTTAAGGGGTGTTATGGAAATATGTAAAGACGAAGGGCAGTATTAATGTCTCATCAAACCATGATTTTTTTTTATTTATCTCGTGATGAAATAGGAATTCAATAAAGGTGTCGGCGTGGTTGGATGGCATTGATCTAGAAGTAGATCGGACCTAGATTGTTTGAGTCTGACGCGTTTTATGCTTACATCCACTGATCTACATGATCACTTTTCTTAGCTTTTCTAATTACCTAGTCCTACCGTTTTTAAATTATTGCTCTCTTTAAAATTTTTTGATTGTATTATAAATATTGGTGTAATATGTGATTTCTTTAATATCCTTTTGTATATGATCATAATTAAAATTAATAAAAATATGATAAAAATATTTTCCTAAAAAAGTTGTAAAAGAAAAAAAATTATTTAAAAACGCTGGAAATACTACTCAAATTGTATCCCTTCTGTATCATCCACAATTTCAAGAGCTCGAATCCTTTGTATCACTAGTGTATCCCTATTGTGTATCCCTCAATGTACGATTTACTTGTAAGTGTAAAATAGATTCGTGATTTTCAAAGTTCAAAGTTGTTGCGTTTCGTGTCCATCTAACCATAACCGATACTATATATATTAGTGGATGTTACGACATCGGTTACAACATTCATAATCTGTTAGGTAAATTGTGTGAGATCCTAGCCACAAAACTTTCAATCGAAAATGTATTATGAAATAGAACTCCAAATTCTCTATAGCAATAGAACACATTCTACTTTAGTGCAAGTAAATTAAGTAATCTGGTTTAGTTAATGGTCCATTTAAGAGACCAATACGGAGCAATGACCCGCTCACTGTACCAACTATGACCCGGGTTATCTATTTTAATTGGTACAAGGGCTCCATTTGTTATCACGAGGAAGATTACCAAACAATTGAAGATTGAAAATAGAATTGTAGATGATCTATTGTTATTTAAAGGGGAAATTCTCTTAATTAATTAATTAATTAAAGATCCATCACTTTCCTTCTTCGGTTCTTCCCACTTCTTTGTCTATCATGACAAGTTGACAACCCCCCCTAGTGTGGACCAAAATGGTTTGGGTTGACAACCCCCCTAGTGTGAACCAAAATGGTTTGGGTTGACAACCCCCCTAATGTGGACCAAAATGGTTTGGGTCAGGTCAACCCTTCTCTTATGTTCTTTTCCTATCTAATATACAATATGGTTCATACTTACATATGTATAATTGACTAAGCTATTTAGAGATTGAGATTAAGTTATCTTAAAAAATTTAACAGTTGTGATTCACGCTCATATTCATATGTGTTAGAGTAGTTATCTACTTTTAACTCTCTATTACAAAGTTACCCCCTACAATTAATATTATGAGAAGTTGTATTTTTTTTCTTCTGAACAATCATCCCTTATAAAACATCACTCTTACATTAATAATCTCACAATGTTGATTGACTAGGACTATCTGACGGTAGAGATTGATTCCAGCCGCAAGATCAAACGGTCATGTGTCACTTACATATAACTACTTACAAATAATCCCTTCAACCATGCGCTAAGTTCGAAGAGTGCCCCTCAACTATCACTTGAAGCAATGTACCCTCAACTATAACATTTTTTAAAATTGCACTTTCTATTTAGACATTGTTGTTTCAATTGACGAAATCATATATACTGACACCGTGCCAAGGCACGGACACAAAGATCTAGTTCTTTTATATTCAAAATACATTAATATCACTCAATAAAACAACAACTTTCTAACATCATCAACTCAAGAGATCAACGAAGCCACGACCAATTCATGTCCAAGTATAGAGATAAATATGGGAAAATTGAAAATCGGTCTCCTTTACAAAGTATTTAACCGCTCCGATCCTCTCCACAATTTTTTAAGTTGAAAAATTGCATCGCGAGGCATAATTAAAATCTGTGCTGCATGAAAATGCTTTATTTTGTGCATAGAAATGCATAAAGTGGTTTTTTCCGATTACAAAAAAAATAATAATAAAAATAAAATTTTTGTAAAGGGGATCGGCCCGAATTTCTCCCTTTGATTTTTTATGGATTTACTCCCTATAGTTAGAGGATTAGAGCTTACTCATTTTATTTTTATCTAATACTAACATGAAAAAAATTAGAGCGCTTAATGGTTTATTTTTTAGGACAACATAAATAAATAATCCATTATCAAAGGTGGAAGTAATTAAAGAGATTTATTTTAAAAATGAGATAAAAGGGGTATATAAAATTGGTTTAATTTTAAGGATGAAAGATATATATATATATATATATATATATATATAGGTTTAATTTAAAATTTGTTCGAAAGTACAATGTTTGTTTTACAATTATTTCCAAGTAAAATGGGGGGAAAAATCTTCCCACCATGGCACGCAGGGGGACCGAGTAACATTTCGGTTATGATTTATAACGCCAAATAGACGGAATGTTTGAATTGGAATTTCGTTTTTATGTGGAAGTTTAAAATGTCAAAAAAGAGAGGTTTACTTTGAAATTCACAAAACTAGTTATTTAGTCTGTATTTTATACGAGTACAATATGAGATATATATATATATATATATATATATATATATATATATATATATATATTGTAAAAATAATATAATTTTTGAATATTATAATTAGATTGTTAATCTTTTTCATAGTTATAATAATTTTTTTTCTATTGTTACTAATATTAAACGATTTTTTACCTAAATACTTTTAAAATTAGCATAAGTTTCTAACTAACGTGATATACATATTTTGTATTACTAATAATAGTAAAGTTCTTTGATCTAAAGACTTTTAAAATTAACATCTAACTTGATAACAATATTAAAAGTCTTTGTGTTAAAAACTTATAAAATCAGAATTCATTTTTAAACAATGTGAGACACTTATTTTCGATTTATATTGGTAATGAAAGTTTAAGTCTTTTATTTAAAACTTTTAAAACCAACATTACATTTTAACCATTTGGTATACATATCTTCTACTAGTAATAATAGTAGTAGATAAAAGATTTTTTTTAACCAATATTCATTTCTAAACAATGTGAGATATATATTTTCTATTGGTAATAACTTAAAAATGATTTTATCTAATGACTTTAATAACCAATATTCATTTCTAAATAATGTGAGATACAATTTTTTGTAACCAATATGAGATCCATCATCTAAAAAGTTTTTAAATAAATATCATTTTTTCTAACTAATGTGAAATACTTCTCTTCTATTGTTAATAATGGTAGACTTTTAAAATCAGTATCACTCTCTAACCAAAGTGGGATATATATCTTGATTTGGTAATAATAGTAGAAGTTTTTTATCTTAAAAAAATTTATAACCAACATCTATTTCTAAATAATGTGAGATACATCTCTTCTATTATATTAATGATAAAACTAAAAGTCTTTTATCTAAAGACTTTTAAAACCAACATCATTTTTTAACCAATGTAGGATATCTCTTCTATTAGTAATAATAGTAAAAATCTTTTATCTAAAATTAAAATTAACATCACTTTCTAATCAATGTAAGATATACATCTTATATTGGTAATAATGGTAAAACTATTATATCTAAAGACTTTTAAAACAAGCATCTCTTTCTAACCATATGATATACATATTTTCTATTGATAATAATAATATTTTTAAAACTAACATTAATTTCTAACAAATGTGGATACATTATTATATAGTAATAATAATAATATTTTATATAAAAACTTTTGAAATCAACATCTCTTTCTAAACAATGTGGGATACATCTCTTCTATTGGTTATAACACAAAAATAATAGTAGTAGTAGTATTTTAATTAAAGAGTTTTGAAACCAACATCTCTTTTTAAACAATGTGTGATTCATCTCTTGTGTTGATAATACCATAAAAATTATTTTATCTAAAGAATTTTATAACCAGTATTTATTTCTAAATAATGTGGATCTCTTTGTAACCAATGTGAGATACATTATCTAAAAATATTTTAAACCAATATCACTTTTCTAACCAGTGTGAAATACATATTTTTTCTATTAGTATTAAATATTTTATAAAAAGACTTTTAATACCTACATCACTCTCTAACCAATGTGGAATAGATTTCATCATGTTAAACTAAAACTCTGAAACAGGCCTTCTACTTACTGGCCAGCAGCCTCTACGACTTCTTAGTCGCTTTAATCGACCAAGTCGGCATCTACGTTAGCGGTCTACCAGATAGATAGAAGAAAGAAGAAAAAAAAAATATGAAGACAAGTGTTTGTATATTTTTGTTGGCTGGTTTATTGCTTTGGGGTTGTTGAGAATTGAGATTAAAGGTAGGTTTGTATATTTTTGATCATTTTACAAATATAGACAAGTGTTTGATAAAGTGACAAACAGAAAAAAATAAATAAATTTGTAATCAATGTGTTTGATCTTTGATGTAAATTATCAAAAAATTGGTAATTATGCCTTAATTCTAGCCCCGCCTAGTATCGCCCGACTAGTCCCACAGGCACTGGCGCTAGTGTGACAGACACCTGCGTAGCCTAATAGCCATTTTTAGAACCTTGGATTTCATCATTTGGTAATAGTAGTAAAAGTTTTTTATTTAAAAAAAATATAAAACCAATATCTCTTTCTATATAATGAGATACATCTATTATCTTCTCTTTTATTGATAATAAAAGTAGAAGTCTTTTAATTTAAAAACTCTTAAAATAAACATCACTTTTTAACCATTGTAAGATTTATCTCTTTTATTGGTAATAATAATAATTTAAAACTAACATCATTTTCTAATAAATGTATGATACATCTCTTCAATTGGTAATTAATAATAGTATTTTTAAAATAATATCAATTTCTAACCAATGTGAGATACATCTCTTCTATTGGTAATAATAGTAAAATATTTTGTTACCAATGTGAGATACATATCTTGTAAAAGTGAAAGTTTTTAGTCTAAAGACTTTAAAATCTAACATTTTCTTTTTAAACAATGTGTTATACATCTCTTTTATTGGTAATAATGATTGAAGTCTTTTACCAAATGACTTTGAAAACCAACATTACTTTTCAACCAATATATGATACATCTCTTCTATTGATATTTAATAATAGTATTTTTAAAACCAACATCAATTTCTAACCAATGTGGGATACATCTCTTCTATTGTTGAAAATTAGTGTTTTTAGTGAAAAAATTTGTGCAACTTGAAGTACGAATTTCTTTACGTGTCATTTGTTTGTTGGCGAAGGTAAATGTGTAAATGTGTTCTACTCGGTGAGAGTATTGAAATGATATATTTATTTGTCCAAATTGAGTTTTGGATGAATAAGATATCAAGACTTAAAGTATAATACTTATTTAAAAAATAGTGTTTTTAGTTAAAGAAATTATGCAACTTGAGACACGAATTTCTTTACGTGTCATTTGTTTGTTGGCAAAAGTAATTGTGCAAATGTGCTATACTCGGGAAGAGCATCGAAATGATATATTTATTTTTCCAAATCAAGTTTTGGATGAATAAGATATGAAGGCTTAAAGTATAGTGTTAGAAGTGAGTCATTAGAAGTAATGTCCCACCTTTAAGAGTTTTATCCTAGATTGGTTAGAAGTAATGTTAGTTATAATTATTTTTTTTAAATGTAAGCCTTCTAATATTGACAATAGAAATTATATACATTAATACTAATACCCCTTATCATATTGATTATTATTATGTATTATTATTAACTAATGGTCAGACAATCAAAAGTTTAAAAGCGTTCATATGGATGTTTTACAATGAAGATTTATCAAAAGGTAGTGAGATGGTGATGTGGCACAACCATAGTGCTCCTCACAAAAAAAAAAAAAAAAAAAAAAAAATATATATATATATATATATATCACTAGTTTTTTTTTTTTTTTGGCAATTAACTCTTTTGGGTTTTAATGGCTAATGATTCCTAGTCCATTAACTTTGACGATTGTCACTATTAGTCCCCTTGGGAGACTTTTCTCACTAGTGGTTTAAACTTTAAAGCATATGGAATCTGTATGCAATTGGTCGATGTGGTTAGTTTCAAGTGAGTTAACTCTGTACAAATTTTATCTCTTTTGAAGGTTAAAAATGGGATAACATATAGTTTACTTTCACAAAATAAAGGGGGTCAAAGGTAATCTTTCCCCCTATTTGGGAAACAGTCTTCTTTTTAACTTAAAGAGGATACTATCCGCACTCTAAAGTTTGCTCTTCATACTCAATTTCTCGTAATGTACAACACAAGGTACAACACTTTAGTGCACACCCCAAAGTTTGCTCTTCATTTGGCTTCACTATTTAACCTGCATCGGAGTCGGGATGCCTACTTTAAGTCACTTGTGAGCAAAGTCGATATGCTGATAGAGAAAAACGTAAAGTTAAGTGACCACTAGCATCATATTACACTTTTTGACTTTGTTTGTTTCACGAAAAATAACTTGTGGAAAATTTTTGTCTCAATTTCTGATGTTTGGCAACCATTTGAAAATGTAGTCAATGTAAAATAAACATTCTTTTCAGGAAAATGACTTACATATCGTAAGTCATTTTCAGAATGTTCAAGCACCTCTGTCCCCTGCAATTACACATATTTCACATCTGTAACAGATTGCATTCAACAAATAAATTTAAAAAATATATAAATTGAGTTTTTTTAATTGTATTTGTCACACTTTATTATAAATTATAATTTCAATAAAAACTCAATACGTTCTAAAATTAATGTCCATTTTATTATTTTGGGGCGTCCCAAAATATTATTTTTCTTTAAAAAAATATTTTTATATTTTTCTTTAAAAAATATTTTATATTCATATTTGAAATTGAAAAAAAGATGGATTTTATTGATTTGAATTTTGTTATTCATATTTGTGAAATTGAAAAAAGATGGATTTTATTGATTTGATACCACAAATGAAAAATTGGGGGTTACTTTCTGTAAGTATTTATGAATTATTTTTGTATATTCAAAAGACGTTAATATTATAATATACTTTCTGTATGTATTTATGAATTATTTTTCGTTTGTTTGCCAAACACGTGAAAATATTTTTCGGGATATTGTCAAAAGATTTATCAAATACCTAAAAATGAAAAAAATTCATTTCCCAAAAGTTATTTTTCCAAAAACTATTTTCCGTAAAACAAACGATGTTTTAGAATTTACTTTTGTCCAAACAACTAGTGCTATTGTACATTGTCATGTCAAAATGAGATGCATTTTTTTTTCTGTATTTGTATTTATATGTGTTTTTTTTTTTGGGATAACGTCTTGCATGGCCTTTGCAAGCACATAGCCAAGCACCACACATGGCTTGGGCCTTTAGTGGTGGTCACAAATAAAGTCAATTTTGTATCATACGCAGTGAGAGTAATATTGTCGCATGTGTGGGTCAATCCAAGCTCCATTATATGTGTAATGCCCCTCTGCACTTGATTTGAAGTGGTAATAGCTAGGGTTTGTATTCATGTGTTGTGGGTGAAAGAGGAGCATCTCTAGTCACCTTTGGGATTTTGTCTACATCTTTAACTCAATGACAAGCTTCACTAAATGCATTTGTCTCCAATTTTCTCATAGGCCAACCTGTGAGCTTATAAGGCCCCCCTTCCAAAGTCTCAAGAAACTATATGCATGGAGGTTAGAAATGTCAATTTACTCCACTTGTCATGAATCATAACTTTATTTGGATTTCAAAAGGAATGGACAACGTTTGTTCCTCCGTCATTTGAATTTGAAGTAACTGTCAACCGTAAGTTAAAAACACACTTTAGAATAGATTAAAGATAAACTTAGGAAGGTGATCATTGTTTTTTCTTCCAAGTGACGCATGCACATTCTTCAAATAGGCAAGCACTATAGTACATAGTGTTAGCGAAGATGACATCTTATATATTAAAAAAACAATGAAAAGTTGGTATTGTAAAGATGAGGCAGTACTGAATCAAAGTAAGATATCTCGACAAACATCAAACTACTAATCTTTGTCGGTCATCATAATTGTTAAAAATTCACGTAAACATATTGGATGAGTATTAAAAATGTGAAGTTTGAATTTCATATACTTATTTATATCCCGTTAAAAAATCAATATTCCTTAAATGAACCCATATGCTAGGTAGTTCAATGAACTTGTTTAGGCACCAATCAAAATTTGGGTATTCACGGGGCTTCATTTAGATCCAATCTATGAACCTTTACATTTATATGAGTACCTCCAAGTAGGGAAAAAGGAGAGTAATTTGAAAAGAGACAAAGAGGAGGGTTACAATCAATCAATCATCATCAATTCAAAAATAAGCCTCTCCTCTAATTTGCAACAAAAGATGAACCTCTTGGACTAATGTGTCATTATCGGAATACTCTTTATTTAGCAATGATCCAATGTTGTGGTTTGATTTGGTTATGTTAATGTTAAACTCAACCAAACAAGCCCGTTATTGGCCTATTTTCTTTTTTCAATTGTCTCAAAATTTTAGCCCCTCAAATTACTGACCCATATTTATTACTCCCTTCGTTTCGGAAAAAAGTTATAGTTTGAAATTTGAACTTTTTTTAAAAAATAACACTTTTTAAAAAAATAACATAGCCTCTCAAAATTTTGGTTTGATTTGGTTTAGTTGGGTTTTATGATTTGACATAAAATCAAACTAGTACTCTTGTCCGTGCCGATGACACGGTGTCAGTTTGTGAATTTATCAATAAATGAAACAGATAATGTGAAAATGAATAAATATTTACTTATAATTTGTCTAAGTTAATTATGATAACAGTTAAAAAGAAAAAAAATAAATATTTCAAATTACAAAACTTACGATTTTTTTAAAATTTTATTTGTATATGAAATTGCGGGCCGGAAAAAAAATTAAATTGATTAAGTTAATTACGATAACAATTAAAAAGAAAAAAAATCAAAATAGAAATATTCAAAAGTTAGACATAAATTAAATTGAGATTCAGTTTCAAATAATAAATTGATTAAGTTAATTACGATAATAGTTAAAAAGAAAAAAGACAAATATTTAAATTACAAAACTTACGGTTTTTTTTTTGCATAAAATTGATTAATTAATTAAATGTCGAAAAGAAAAGGGACGTGAGTTTGGTGGAGGAAGGATTAGTAGCCACCAACCGTGAATAGTGGGGGGAGTTGGAGAGAGAGAGGGGGTAGTTATTCAACCACCGTTCACACATGTGAACTCGGGGAGTGATAATGACCGTAGGATCTCAGTAATGAATCAATCTCAGCTCCTAAATAGCTTTAATCAATTGCACATGTGCGACTATGAGTTGTATTGTATTATAAATTAATTATCTTAGAAAACATTAAAAATCGGACAAATACATTTTTTATCGGTAAATTAACATCAAATATTAATAAAAAAAGTCAAACTTTTATTACAAACATCAAATATTAATAAATAATAAAATACAAATCAAAATATCATTTGAATCCATGACATTAGGTAAGAACAACATTATTTATTATACATATACCGGAAATACATACCATCCCAAAATTATTGTCATATTTTTCTTTTTTGTCCGTCCCAAAATAATTGTTTTGTTTGAAAATTTCATTTTTAGAACAACACTTTTACCACTTTACCCTTACTTTTTCATCTTACTTTAATTATTAGCCAAATACACATGAGTTTAAAGTAAACTACAGATCAGACTAATATTAATAATCCAGTCAAATGTGTTTTCTTAAACCGTGCATCAAATCAACCTACACGATAATTTTGAAACGAATGAAGTATATATAATAAATAATCAAATAAAATATGATTCAGTTTGATTTGGTTTGGTTTGAAAACATAAATCATGAACCGAACCAAGTCGATCAATTTTTTATATTTAAATAAAAACTAAAACCAAACTATTTTAAATCAAAACCAAACCAAATTACATGATTAGTTAGGTGGTTTGATGCTTTGGTTGTACACCCGTACTTAAGGGGGAAGAGAGTACAAATGATAAAGAGATAATTTGGTCAAGGGAGTTTAAATGGGTTCCATGATTTGTCATCTCTTTCTATTTCACTCGGGATCGATGAGAAACAATAAACTTTTTTGAGTCACCTTCAAATGAATGGATTGTTTTTAATTGACTTTAAAAGATTCCGTACGTTCTAAATAATTGATCATCTTATTATTTTAAGTTTTACTTTTTAAAATTATATCTATAATATTTATAACATTTTAATATTATTCTTCATATTTGATATATAACATATTAATTATGTTTTAATATTATTATAATAATAATGACTAATTTTAATATCAATTATATATTTCTTAATAATTACTAGTTTTTTAAAACGTAACTATTTATGTGAAACAAAAGAGATATATATTATTGAGGATTGCTCAAGAGAGTGAATAAAAAGGTTTGGGTATCACAATGAAATCATCACGCCATAATACTAGTAATACCCTCCGTTTCTAAAAATATGTTATGTTGGACTTAGTACACAAATTTAAAAAACTGATTTTATTATAAATATAAACATAAATATTTTATGTAATTTTCAGTTCCCATGTCCAAGTAGAATCCACATTAAAATAATAAGAAAAACAAGAAAGCGTTTATTAAAAAATAGACATTTTTAATGGAATGTAATTACAAAAAAAGAAAGACGAAATATTTCTTATGAACGAAATGGAAGAAATTTTGTTTAATAACAAAATAACGTGATATCAAGCATTACCCATCCAACCCAATTCATTAACATTTTTGGCCGAAACAAGCATCCCATTTGAACCCAAATTTTTAATTCAAAGTTGAAGCGGGATCGAATCTTAGTCATTTTGATCCGATATTTTTACTCTATAAACTAATGATTCTTTGGGGAAATCGAGTTAAGATAGATTAATTTGTTTTAATCCGATCTATTTCAACATATTTTATATTCAGATTCTAATAAATTTCGACCTATTTTAATTGACTTTTGCTCGACACAACTCACTCAATTATGAGGCTTATCACGTAGTCGGGAATACGATTGAGAGTACCATTGATTTTGGGTAGTACTAGTAAAAAGTGTATAAATTGGTTGCATTTCAAAATGTGGGATGACTTTTTAACACAAACCAAAGAGTACAATAATAATACTCCATATATGGAGTATATCTATAGGTCCACGCCACGCATCAGCATTCAGCAACACCACTCCTCCCAAACGACAAATATTTGCAGCTGTAACTTGCAAGCCTTGTTCCGTCTACACAAGACAAGTACTACTACCACCTAGAGGTGGTAATTTTTATCCGCACCTATTGCTCTTAGACGCCAAATAAATAATCGATACGTATCCAAAATTTTAAGGCACAAATGAAGCACGCCCATTGACACATTAATTATGATGTTAAATTCGCGCTTGCACCCATACTAAAACTCATTCACTTTCTTCTAATTTTATTTTTATCAATTATACATAATTATAAAATACTTAAGATTAATAATGATTTAACATAATTAATATATTTATATTGTACACCTATTCTTCCAACCACTCTCCACCACACACACACACAAACACACACACACACACACACACACACACACACACATATATATATATATATATATATATATATATATAAGACACCCGGCTCCAACTGCCACCCCAAAATTGCAAAGCAAAGCATGGAATTATTCAATGACTTTAATTTTAAACGAAACACAACATCACTCCCAAATTGTTTAATTTTATAACTATGTAAATATTCCACACGTTAACTATAAAATGATTCATAATGCTTATGGAGTTAGCGCAAATACGGACATTCTTATTTGCTCGAACCTCTCATATAGATTTGTATACGTGGCTTTAGTTAATTTTGTTCAAGCACAAAAAGCTTACTGCTGTTGTTTATCAAAGAAAATTAAAAAATCTAACCACAAAATAAGATTGAATCGAGGATTACAACAACAACAATACATTTTTACATACTAATATATAAAACTATTAGTAAAAATTAAATGCAATTTCAAGAAAAGTTATTTTCACAAACTACTACTCCGTTCTTAGTTCATTTGTCATATTTTATTCTTTTTATTAACATATGTGTTCAGAGAACTAATACTCTAATACTACTCTCATCTGCTCCACCTGCCCACGCTTGAAAAGTTAATTAATAAGAAGATATATTAATATCATTGGAGTTAGTCTTAATTACAAAATATACTTTAGCACAAGCAATATGTCGATCTTTTCCAATTATTGTGGTTGTAATATATATATATATATATATATATATATATATATATATATATATATATATATAGTTAGTTGTAACTTTTGATAATTTTTTGTAAAAATTACTTTTTGTAATTTTTATATTTATTTGATAAGTGTTAATGCATGAGCGCCTATGCCCATTTAGTGCCCGCCCATATATGCCCATACTATTAAATGGGCACTTACTTGCTCGCCCATTTGCCCGCCGCCCATTTAGCCCACCCACGCCCGCCCATGCCCATTTGCCACCTCTACTACCACCATACCACAATCATTATGATTATGAACACAAATTTAGATTTCTCTTAAACTAACTACTTACTTTTTTTCATAAATTAATAAAATTATACTCACGATTTTCTTTTTGTTAGTTTTAATTGTATCTTACTTTAATTATGACTACATGTACAAGGAAAATAAACCCGATATGTCCGACCCAAGCTGTTACGAAAGGTGGCACGAGCACCCACCACGTGTCACATACACTATCTAGCGAGGTCCAATTAATCCCTGGACAAATACATCTATACATTAAAATAGCGAAAGCAGGATCCCCTGCCAAAGCCTCGACCGGCACATGCCCTCCCCGTCCGACTGGGGCCACGCCAGGATCTCTTTCATCCGCACGTAGCCATCCTGCCCAAACTCGGGTCGAGCACCGGCCTTACCTCGCTCCACCAGGCTATGACCCGAACTCGACTCATCCCAAGACAATATACATCCGTTATCTGACGAGCCATGCCCGCCGCCTATATCGAGCAGAAACGCCGTAACATGTTCTCCAAGATAAGTCAAAGGTTACCATACGCGGGCAAGAGACTTTATCTGCTCTACTATCTCATCAACCTGCATCACTCCTAAAATCAAGGATTCTCTCGTTGTTAAGCAAGGTAACTATGAAATCGAATCCGCTCTGGATTCAATCACAATGAGGCCTATAAATACTCCTCCACAAGTCATAACAAGGTACACATACACTTTCGAGCCTGATACTGGCCGAATTGCTTTCATAC
Organism: Codonopsis lanceolata; assembly: GCA_013146195.2. Taxonomy (NCBI): domain Eukaryota; kingdom Viridiplantae; phylum Streptophyta; class Magnoliopsida; order Asterales; family Campanulaceae; genus Codonopsis; species Codonopsis lanceolata. The sequence continues at coordinate 27,430,984 of CM028383.1, read as the reverse complement.
TCAGACTGATACTTACTCTCACGAGGGGTTTCGCGAGGTCCCCGCCTCTGCACTTCCACTCGTGTTTTTTCTATTCCAACAGTTCAAGGAAGCGTATTCAAGCCATATAT
>CM028383.1:27380966-27430774 GCA_013146195.2 Codonopsis lanceolata | reverse complement strand
TACTAATTTTACTAAAATATAAATTTTTGATCTTAAGATTTTATTAACATTATTATTCATGTTTGTGTAAGCTAAAAACATGAATTTTTAATTTTATTCAACCTTTGATTAAGAAAAAATACCTCAACATTAATTTTGTTCGAAGCTTTAATCGAGGCGAATAAAATCCGAATCTGATCTGAATCAGAAAATTTAGGATATGGATCGAGTTTTTGAATTTCGAAAGATAATTCGATCATCCAATCGATAATTTCTAACAAATTGGATAATTGATATGATTGATTCAATCCGAATCGATCCATTGACATGCCTATTTTAAAGACCATGACATAGATACCAATCAATGAGGTTAGGTTAGGAAACCCTAATAATGGCCGAGATGAAAAGAAAAAAGGATAGCAACGACAGCTAGGTCAAGATGAAGAGAAAGATGATAAGACAAGTAAAGAGAAAATCAAAAATAAAAATTAAAATCCTAAATGCTTTAAGCAAACTCGGCCTAAAGAAGCTTTAAATTTGGATTGGACAACGAGTCATTTCTCAAAGTTGCTCGAAGCAAATTGCTACAGTTTGATTATCCAAACTCGTGCTTTATTTGAAGTAAGAATTTTATAATAAAATAACCTATTTCCACTACGATGATTACTTAATCAATACATTAATCAAAAGTAAAGTTATATATATATAAAACACCATTCTTTTTGCTCATATCTTTGATCACACAAATTAAAACTAGCATATATTTCAAAGTATGATATCATGACAATATAAATGAAAATCTAAAACAAAGTAATAAGTCATGGATAACATCCCTTAAAGGAGCTCCGATGGTTAAAGGAGGGTGCTGCCCAAAGCCTAAGGTAATGGTTCTTTTAGAACCATATGATTTTCTTTGTGATTCGAAAAAATCTTCACTCCTCTAAAGTATCACTTTCACCCCTCCAACTTTTTTAAATTTCCATTAGAGCTCGAATGTGGAGTTGACCCTCCACGCCCCTTCCATCCACTTTTGTTAGACTTGATATTTCTTTTGTTCTACTTGTCCTTGGCCAGATTCTTCTTGGCTAAAAATCTCGCTGTCATCATCCCCTTTCTCTTCTTTATGTCATGTTCTCATTGCACCGCCTCGCTCCTACTGCTCTCCAATTATTTATCTGTTTGATTGTTTGATTTTTTGAGTCAAATTAAGATTTTTTTCAAAATATACTATTTCTAAAAAAAGTTTCATCTTTCAAGTTAAACTTTTTAAAATTATAACTTCACATACTTGTACCTAGAAGCATCAAAAGCGGGTGAGAAATGGTGGGTTGGGTCACCGTCAAAAAATACTAAAAAGGTGGGGGGTCAACCCACGGGTCAAGAAAACCCATATAAAAGCGATCTGCCGACTCCATCTAGATGACAGTCAATAAAACACCAACCCAAATTCAACCCAACATGAGTTGTGGGTCGATGGGTCAACCCACCATTTTTTCTTACCTAAAGACTACTTCTTTTATTTTCAATTTTCCATTGTTCTTTCCTTCCCTTATACAACCACTCAAAATCAAATAACCAACTCAAGCTGCGTGGCTGCCGGCTAACGTAAAATAAATAAAACAATTGAATCTTCATTTCAGACTTCTGCTAAACATTTTATGGGCATTCCTCTCACATGACTAAAAACACTTGGATGTCAAAACATGACTTCATGTAGGATGACAATATGACATAGATCAGTATAATCCAAATTGACTGCTACATAATAATTTAATAAACCTTAGATTTGTTATATATAAAAAAGTAAAACAAAAAACAAAAAACAAAAACAAATAATAATAATAATAAAAGAAAATGAAAGTTTACATGAAGACTATTCTTGAAATGAAGCGACAAGTATTATCTAAAAAAAAAAGTATTCTCTAAATGGGTCAGCCCGTTAAAAACCCGACCCAACCCGCTTCAACCCGTGACCCATACGGGTCCAACCCATATGACCCATATTTTTATGGGTTGTCAATTTCCCAACCCAACCCATTATTTTAAGCAACGGTTTGGGTTGACCCAACGGGTCCCGACCCATTTTGACGACTCTACTTGTACCTTGAAATAAATTACACTAAAATTTCATCTTTTTTTTTTTTAAAGAACAAGACTATTTTCTTGGAACAAACTAAAGATGTAAAAAAATTATTCCCCCAATACTAGACAAAGAGTTCACTATACTATTTTAAGATATTTCATTTAAAAAATTTACTTAAAATTTATATCTGCAATCCTTGTAACAATTTTTCAACTTTACCTTCCCGATATCAATAAATTGATTATGTTCAAATATAATTGTAATTGTGACCAACTCTTTTGTTAGTTATGTATATTCTTTAATTATTAGACTTTTTAAAAAAGAACTCTTTAGATAACACAAACAGAATATTTATATTTTAGAATGGAGAGAGTATATGAATACCCTATTTTCTTGACTTTTTGTGTTAAATGACAGCTAATAACGAAGGAAAACTACGAACGGTGGTAAAATCTAATGCTTAGCTTTCTTAGGTAGTTTCCAACTCAAGCTTGACTATATACAGCGTTGATTAATGCTAGAGACAGCTAAAGAGAACTTAATTTGTTGTACAAAATGAGGTATCAATTGACATAATTTTTTAATAAGTAAGTCTCCTATTAGACTGTCTTGCGGATTTTAATTTGTAAGATGAAAATTCACTTTCTCACAATTTAATCTATTAACACAAGATGAATTTGATCAAGAGGATCCGTTTTATATAAAATACAATATTACTTAAATTTTTACCAACGAAGGGTCATCGTTCGTGCACAAAATTGACTAATTTCTCCTTTAGTGTTTCACAGCTAAGCTAAGAATTGAAAAAAAACATTTAATATAAATGGGTCACCTCGGATTGCGTGCAAAAGTTATGTAATTAGATCATACTCATACCAATCCAGTGAGTAATGATTCTTTTAATTACAAGATTGCTAACTTATTCATGTATGATAACTATGCCTCCACTTTTGCATCATCTTTTGACCAGAAGTGGGCTCATTGTGGCATCTTACCATATTGACAGAATATTCATAACAATGACTGAATGGCACACACTATTTATATGTGGAGAGGAGAATATGGCACTAATTAAAGACATTATAATAAGAAAAAGGCATTCCCATTCCTTAAAAGTACCAAATTGGCAACTCTACCTCCATATTTGTACCATACCAAACTTTTCACCTTGTTCAAAAGGTTGAATTAGGCTTTTGCATCTTGGAAAAAAATCCGTTTATATTGTGCTTAATCTTATTTCTACGCAACCGGTCCTAAGTTCGGATAAAGGAGAAGAGTTTTTTTTTTTTTTTTTCCTGATAGCCAGCTATAAACACAAATTTTCTTCGTGTAAATGTTAGGAAGTCATTCTGTTATGCACAGCAGAAGACCTTGTAAACAATTAACAGAGTATAACAAGATCAATTATAAAGAGAGAGAGAGAGAGAGAGAGAGAGAGAGAGAGAGATTAGAGTCAATAAACTCTTGAAATTTTAGTAAGTCAATCTTGTACACGTACTAGGGTTACAACTATATATAGAGATACAATACAAAACTCCAAAACCCTAAACAAGAAAACTGACAAAACACAATTGCCGCACCAATGCGGTCGCCTTCCATAACCAGACGTGACCACATCATTGTTGGTCGCGGTCGCCTTTCCTGTTATATATATACGACCGCTTATTTTACAGTAACAACGCGACCGCTTTCGCCTAACACGCGACAGCCTTACAACGCGGTCGCCTTGTATACTGAAGATGCGACTGCCTTGTCCAAAACCCAAAAGCTTGTACTCAGAGGACCTAATCTATTTGTCAGAATAATTGATTCATCCCGTTCACAATACATTCATATATATGTGACCCCTTGCACCTACCTCGAGGTGTTGCAGATGAACCAATGTATTCAAAACGGAGGGTTAACCATATTATACATGTAGTGACTATCTACCATCATTTCAAATCTTAAAGCGTATTTCAAACCAAAGTTTTTAATTTATGACTTATTGTTACTTCTTCTTCTTCTTCTGTTCTAAAATAATTATCATACTTTTCTTTTTCATCTGTTCTATTTTTTTTTTTTCTGTTTTAGGAAAACACCTCCACCATTTTACATTTACTTTTTTTTTTTTCACTTTAATGATGGTTCCATATGGACATTGATTTTAAAGAAAATTACATACTATACTACTCCCTCAGTTCCGAGTAAAGAGTCTGTTATTTCATTTTGAGATGTTCCACTTAAAAAGTCAAATTTCAAAAATTAAAAATTAAAAAAATCATTTTATTACTAATAAACTAATAAAAATGTCATTTTTTTAAAAATAGTTTGACTTTCAAAAGATGACTATTTACTCCGAACAGATAGAGTAATATTTATAATAAAGTCAATTTTTTCTTTTAATTTGTGTGACTAGTCAAACAAAACAATTATTAGAAATGGAGGAAATATTACTTGTTTTCATTCCATTTCACTTTCTGAGATTTAATCATGGATATTTAGTAATAGGATTTTCGTTTTCCCCATCTCACCTCCTGTTTGGTAAGATTGATTTATCAATGAGTAATTCACTAATCAAATCATAACTACTTGATAGAAAAACACAAATTGACAAGCCCATATGATTCCTCCAAACAAGACTCAATTTGTAATTAATGCCACTAGAGAAAATCTTGGATGACTTTGCACTATCCAACAATCACGACTTTTCTAACAAACACACATGTAGTCATGTACACAAATCATAATTCATAACCAAGCACAACTTTTCTCAACTCTTCATATATAGTCCATCTAACCAATCAAACCCTACTTCTTTACCCCCAAAGTCAAATAGTCAAATGATTTTTTATTATTTGGGCTTTTCACTTTTCAACATACAGATAGAATTCGACATTTGATACTAATATGTCTTCGTGCTTCCCTTTGTGTGTGTGCGCGCGCGTTTATAATATGGACTAAATAGGGTTTCATCAAATCCATGTCAGAATTTGACTACATGGATTCGTTAAAATAAGGCCTTCATTTGCTTAACCACATTGCAATTTGCATACCATAGGTCCATCGTAAAAATCATTATACGACACAATCCTAAGGTGGTGTTATCGAGAAGAGTAATGCTAGGGCCACTCTAATAGCACTTAATTTTGGGTACCAAATGATATGACATTTTATGTGTCATATTGTTAAGATAACTTTTTAACTTATAGTGGAGCCCATAAAATACTAAATAAGATGACACATTGGAAACCACATCATTTGATGCACAAATTTGAGTGCTTATTGAGTGGCTCTAGCATTACTCTATCGAGAAATATGATTCAAAAAACAAAACAGATGGTCGGCAACAGACTACTTCCCTTGAAATCAAAGAAGAAAAGTTCAAAATCTCCAAAGAAAAATCATACATCATCTTAAAACGGTAAATTTTAAAACAAAATGGAGGCAGAGTGAAGGGAGAAATATGTGGACAAACTTTTAAGGGGTGTTATGGAAATATGTAAAGATGAAGGGCAGTATTAATGTCTCATCAAACCATGATTTTTTTTTTATCTCGTGATGAAATAGGAATTCAATAAAGGTGTCGGCGTGGTTGGATGGCATTGATCTAGAAGTAGATCGGACCTAGATTGTTTGAGTCTGACGCGTTTTATGCTTACATCCACTGATCTACATGATCACTTTTCTTAGCTTTTCTAATTACCTAGTCCTACCGTTTTTAAATTATTGCTCTCTTTAAATTTTTTTGATTGTATTATAAATATTGGTGTAATATGTAATTTCTTTAATATCCTTTTGTATATGATCATAATTAAAATTAATAAAAATATGATAAAAATATTTTCCTAAAAAAAGTTGTAAAAGAAAAAAAATTATTTAAAAACGCTGAAAATACTACTCAAATTGTATCCCTTCTGTATCATCCACAATTTCAAGAGCTCGAATCCTTTGTATCACTAGTGTATCCCTATTGTGTATCCCTCAATGTACGATTTACTTGTAAGTGTAAAATAGGTCGTGATTTTCAAAGTTCAAAGTTGTTGCGTTTTCAGGTGTCCATCTAACCATAACCGATACTATATATATTAGTGGATGTTACGACATCGGTTACAACATTCATAATCTGTTATGTAAATTGTGTGAGATCCTAGCCACAAAACTTTCAATCGAAAATGTATTATGAAATAGAACTCCAAATTCTCTATAGCAATAGAACACATTCTACTTTAGTGCAAGTAAATTAAGTAATCTGGTTTAGTTAATGGTCCATTTAAGAGACCAATACGGAGCAATGACCCGCTCACCGTACCAACTATGACCCGGGTTATCTATTTTAATTGGTACAAGGGCTCCATTTGTTATCACGAGGAAGATTACCAAACAATTGAAGATTGAAAATAGAATTGTAGATGATCTATTGTTATTTAAAGGGGAAATTCTCTTAATTAATTAATTAATTAAAGATCCATCACTTTCCTTCTTCGGTTCTTCCCACTTCTTTGTCTATCATGACAAGTTGACAACCCCCCCTAGTGTGGACCAAAATGGTTTGGGTTGACAACCCCCCTAATGTGGACCAAAATGGTTTGGGTCAGGTCAACCCTTCTCTTATGTTCTTTTCCTATCTAATATACAATATGGTTCATACTTACATATGTATAATTGACTAAGCTATTTAGAGATTGAGATTAAGTTATCTTAAAAAATTTAACAGTTGTGATTCACGCTCATATTCATATGTGTTAGAGTAGTTATCTACTTTTAACTCTCTATTACAAAGTTACCCCCTACAATTAATATTATGAGAAGTTGTATTTTTTTTTCTTCTGAACAATCATCCCTTATAAAACATCACTCTTACATTAATAATCTCACAATCTTGATTGACTGAGGCTATCTGGCGGTGGAGATTGATTCCAGCCGCAAGATCAAACGGTCATATGTCAGTTACATTAACTACTTATAAATAATCCCTTCAACTATGCGCCAAGTTCGAAAAGTGCCCCTCAACTATCACTTGAAACAATGTACCCTTAATTATAACATTTTTTAAAATCACACTTTCTATTTAGACATTATCGTTTTAATTGACGAAATCATATATACTGACACCGTGCTAAGACATGAACACGAAGATTTAGTTCTTTTATATTCAAAATACATTAATATCACTCAATAAAACAACAACTTTCTAACATCATCAACTCAAGAGATCAACGAAGCCACGACCAATTCATGTCCAAGTATAGAGGTAAAATTTGGGAAAATTGCGAATCGGTCTCCTTTACAAAGTTTTTAACCACCCCGATCCTCTCCACAGTTTTTTAAGCTGGAAAATTGCATCGCGACGCATAAAATCTGTGATGCATAAAAATGTTTTATTTTGTGCATAGAGTTGCATAAAATGATTTTTTCCGATTACAAAAAAAAAAAAAACACCAGGGAAGGGAGCATAACAGTTAAAAATTTTGCAAAGGGGATCGTCCCGAATTTCTTCCTTTGATTTTTTTATGGATTTACTCCCTATAGTAAGAGGATTAGAGCTTACTCATTTTATTTTTATCTAATACTAACATGAAAAAAAATTAGAGTGCTTAATGGTTTATTTTTTAGGACAACATAAATAAATAATCCATTGTCAAAGGTGGAAGTAATTAAAGAGATTTATTTTTAAAATGAAATAAAAGGGGTATATAAAATTGGTTTAATTTAAAATTTGTTCCAAAGTACAATGTTTGTTTTTACAATTATTTCCAAGTGAAATGGGGGGAAAAATCTTCCCACCATGGCACGCAGGGGGACCGAGTAACATTTCGGCTATGATTTATAACGCCAAATAGACGGAATGTTTGAATTGGAATTTCGTTTTTATGTGGAAGTTTAAAATGTCAAAAAAGAGAGGTTTACTTTGAAATTCACAAAACTAATTATTTAAGTCTGTACTTTATACGGGTACAATATGAGATATATATATATATATATATATATTGTAAAAATAATATAATATTTGAATATTATAATTAGATTGTTAATCTTTTCTATGGTTATAATAATTTTTTTTCTATTGTTACTAATATTAAACGATTTTTTACCTAAATACTTTTAAAATTAGCATAAGTTTCTAACTAACGTGATATACATATTTTGTATTACTAATAATAGTAAAGTTTTTTGATCTAAAGACTTTTAAAATTAACATCTAACTTGATAATAATATTAAAAGTCTTTGTGTTAAAAACTTATAAAATCATAATTCATTTTTAAACAATGTGAGACACTTATTTTCGATTTATATTGGTAATGAAAGTTTAAGTCTTTTATTTAAAACTTTTAAAACCAACATTACATTTTAACCATTTGGTATACATATTTTCTATTAGTAATAATAGTAGTAGATAAAAGATTTTTTTAACCAATATTCATCTCTAAACAATGTGAGATACATATTTTCTATTGGTAATAATTTAAAAATGAGTTTATCTAATGACTTTAATAACCAACTAGCTTTACACCCGTGCGTTAAACGCACACCATATATATTTTTCAATCAAATTATACATAAGCAACATAAAGTGAAAAAATAAAATTAAAAGAATAAATTATTGTAAAACTAATATCATGATTAAAAACTTTAATGATAATAAATAAAATAAACAAATAATTGTACCGTAAAGATTGTGAGTTCGATATGTACATAAACTTGACAAATTATTATAACGCAGCGATTAAGAAAACGTAAAATTATTAATAGAGAATACAATAAATAAATAAAATCTTTTATAAATTTTGGAATATTTTTTTAAATACAACATTTGTTATTTAATATGTGCGATTACTACTACTATCACTATGATTAAATATATACAATTACTACTACTATCACTATCACATAACAAAGTTCACGTAATCTATATTAATCAATATTAATACAATGTTCTTTTATCTTTTAGTTAGTGTGTTATGAAAACTAAAAACATAATTAAAATGTAAGGATAAAAATATAAGTGAATTTAATTATTCCTTATTACATGAATGAAAAAATTCATATATATTTTAGAATACATCTTTAAACGAATATATATTTGTTAGATAATAAAAATTGTATAACAAATTCAAATGATGATAAACCAAAGAAAAACAACTCAAATTACATATTTCCTACAGTCATCCCTCCCCCGAAATGACCAAAATGTCCCTGACTAAAAAACTCTTTCATTAATAGTGTCACCCAAATGATGTGACACTGATAATATGTGTACTTAATTATTACAACTATATCTACAAATATTTAAGTCAAATTCAATAGACAATAAAATAGACATTTAGACTATGATTGCTCTCTATTCATTGTACTTCTCACAGAGTATGTTATACTCGGTTACTCGCCCCCATATACATACACACCCCTATACAGTCATCGTACATGTTCCTAGAGATATTAGACTACGATTTACTCGCTTATATTTATCTTCCAATGTAAATGAGCGAAAATGGAATCCGGTAATGATGATATTGTCACCTATCACCAGGAACTTGTTGATCTTTAATAATTCACTCATCCAGTATGTCATAACTAATGCTACTACTTTTGTCGGTGAAATTATGTGGTTATAGACAACAAAAACGGTCACAAAGCATTTTACATTTATATTCAAGGAGAAATCACATTTATGACTGAGTAAACAATATTTGTTGAGTATCAAATTAGACATGACAAACTTTAAGGATCCATAGTTGTTCATCAAATTATATTTCACTATATACTTGTTCTTTAACTCCTATGAATATAATTTATCTTGACAAAACTCACAAGTAAATTAATATTCAAAGAGGAAACACATTTATGACTGAGTAAGTAATGTTTGTTGAGTTTTTAGATTGTTAGTCTCGTTTCCCTTGCATATTGGTAAGAAAAGAAAATACATTCCCTATTAGATTGATGATATTTTATTTCTTAAAAGTTTCTTATTTTTTTAATTTACTTATCAATAAATAGTTACAGTGGTTATCTAGCAATCTTAAGATAAACAAATTACATTTGTCATTATATATATCTTCCTATTTTTGGAAAGTACATTTTGAATGGATCTTGCTATATTTGGATGTGCTAATCACATTTGTCATTATATATATAAAGAAAATGTAACAAAACAAAGTGTTCCAATTTACAATGCCTTGTTAATTAAATGTTTAGAATAAAAACTAAGAAAAATGTAATAAAACAAAGTGTTTCAACTTCTAATGCATATTTATGTTTTCATTTATGGAAAACATTTAGGCGGGAAAATCACGCTTGTTATTATATATATATTCATTTATAAATAATGTGAGATACATTTTTTTGTAACCAATGTGAGATCCATTATCTAAAAAGTTTTTAAATAAATATCATTTTTTCTAACTAATGTGAAATACTTCTCTTCTATTGTTAATAATGATAGACTTTTAAAGTCAACATCACTCTCTAACCAATGTGTGATACATATATATCCTGATTTGGTAATAATAGTAGATGTTTTTTTATCTTAAAAAAATTTATAACCAACATCTATTTCTAAATAATGTGATACATCTCTTCTATTATATTGATGATAAAACTAAAAGTCTTTTATCTAAAGACTTTTAAAACCAACATCATTTTTGAACCAATGTAGGATATCTCTTCTATTAATAATAATAGTAAAAATCTTTTATCTAAAATTAAAATTAACATCACTTTCTAATTAATCAATGTAAGATGTACATCCTCTATTGGTAATAATGGTAGAACTATTATATCTAAAGACTTTTAAAATAAACATCTCTTTCTAACCATATGATATACATATTTTATATTGGTAATAATAATATTTTTAAGACTAACATTAATTTCTAACAAATATGAGATACATTATTTTATAGTAATAATAATAATATTTTATATAAAAACTTTTGAAATCAACATCTATTTCTAAACAATGTGGGATACATCTCTTCTATTGGTTATAACACAAAAATAATAATAGTTGTAGTATTTTAATTAAAGAGTTTTGAAACCAACATCTCTTTTTAAACAATGTGTGATACATCTCTTGTATTGATAATAACATAAAAATTATTTTATCTAAAGAATTTTATAACAAGTATTTGTTTCTAAATAATGTGGATCTCTTTGTAACCAATGTGAGATACATTATCTAAATTTTTTTAAACTAATATCACTTTCCTAACCAGTGTGAAATACATATTTTTTTCTAGACTTTTAATACCTACATCACTCTCTAACCAATGTGGAATACATTTCATCATTTGGTAATAATAGTAAAAGTTTTTTATCTAAAAAAAATATAAAAACCAATATCTCTTTCTATATAATGAGATACATCTATTCTCTTCTCTTTTATTGATGATAAAAGTAGAGGTCTTTTTATTTAAAAACTCTTAAAATAAACATCAATTTTTAACCATTGTAAGATTTATCTCTTTTATTGGTAATAATAATAATTTAAAATCAATATCATTTTCTAATCAATATATGATACATCTCTTCAATTGGTAATTAATAATACTATTTTTAAAACAATATTAATTTCTAACCAATGTGAAATACATCTCTTCTATTGGTAACAATAGTAAAATATTTTGTTACCAATGTGAGATAGATATCTTGCAAAAGTGAAAGTTTTTAGTCTAAAGACTTTAACATCTAACATTTTCTTTTTAAACAATGTGCTATATATCTCTTTTATTGGTAATAATATAAAATAATTTAAAATCAACATCATTTTCTAACCAATGTGAGATATACATCTTCTATTGGTAATAATGATTGAAGTCTTTTACCAAATGACTTTGAAAACCAACATTAATTTCCAACCAATGTATGATACATCTTTTCTATTGGTATTTAATAATAGTATTTTTAAAACCAACATCAATTTCTAACCAATGTGGGATACATCTCTTCTATTGTTTGAAAAATTAGTGTTTTTAGTGAAAAAAGTTGTGCAACTTAAGGTACGAATTTCTTTACGTGTCATTTGTTTGTTGGCGAAGGTAATTGCGCAAACGTGTTCTACTCGGCGAGAGCATCGAAATGATATATTTACTTGTCCAAATTAAGTTTTGGATGAATAAGATATCAAGACTTAAATTATAATACTTATTTAAAAAATAGTGTTTTTAGTTAAAGAAATTGTGTAACTTGAGACACAAATTTCTTTACGTGTCATTTATTTGTTGGCAAAAGTAATTGTGCAAACGTGTTATACTCGGGAAGAACATCGAAATGATATATTTATTTTTCCAAATCAAGTTTTGGATGAATAAGATATGAATGCTTAAAGTATGGTGTTAGAAGTGAGTTATTAGAAGTAATGTCCCACCTTGAAGAGTTTTATCCTACATTGGTTAGAAGTAATGTTAGTTGTAATTTTTTTTAAATACAAGCCTTCTACTATTGACAATAAAAAAAGTTATATACATTAATACTAATACCCCTTATCATATTGATTATTATTATGTATTATTATTAGTTAATGGTTAGAAAACCAAAAGTTTAAAAGCGTTTATATGGATGCTTTACAATGAAGATTTATAAAAAGGTGGTAAGATGGTGAAGTGGCACAACCATAGTGCTCCTCACCAAATTTATATATATATATATATCACTAGTTTTTTTTTTGGCAATTAACTCTTTTGGGTTTTAATGGCTAATGATTCCTAGTCCATTAACTTTGACGATTGTCACTATTAGTCCCCTTGGCAGACTTTGCTCACTAGTGGTTTAAACTTTAAAGCATATGGAATCTGTATGCAATTGGTCGATGTTGTTAGTTTCAAGTGAGTTAACTCTGTACATATTTTATCTCTTTTGAAGGTTACAAATGGAATAAGATATAGTTTACTTTCACAAAATAAAGGGGGTCAAAGGTAATCTTTCCTCCTATTTGGGAAACAGTTTTCTTTTTAACTTAAAGAGTAAGGGTGATACTATTCACACCCTAAAGTTTGCTCTCCACACTTCATTTCTCGTAATGTACAACACAAGGTACAACATTTTAGTGCACACCCCAAAGTTTGCTCTTCATTTGGCTTCACTATTTAACCTGCATCGGAGTCGGGATGCCTACTTTAAGTCACTTGTGAGCAAAGTCGATATGCTGATAGAGAAAAACGTAAAGTTAAGTGACCACTAGCGTCATATTACACCTTTTGACTTTGTTTGTTTGTTTCACAAAAAATAATTTGCGGAAAACTTTTGTCTCAATTTTCGATGTTTGGCAACCATTTGAAAATATAATCAATGTAAAATAAGCATTCTTTTCAGAAAAATGACTTGCATATCGTAAGCCATTTTCGAGATGTTCGAGCACCCCTCTGCCCCATTTTGCAATTACACATATTTATATACACAAACAATTGCATTCAACAAATAAATTTAAAAAATATATCAATTGAGTTTTTTTTATTGTATTTGTGCACACTATTTATAAATTATAATTTCAATAAAAACTCAATACGTTCTAAAATTAATGTCCATTTTATTATTTTGGGACATCTCAAACATTATTATTTTTTTCTTTAAAAAATATTTTTTTATATCAATTATCAATTTTGTTATTCATATTTGTGACATTGAAAAAAAGATGAATTTTATTGATTTGACACCATAAATGAAAAATTGGGGGTTACTTAAAGAAATTAATATAGTTCAAGACTTTCTTAAAATATAGTGTATATTCAAAAGGCGTTAATATTATTACATACTTTTTGTATGTATTTATGAATTATTTTCCGTTTGTTTGCCAAACACATGAAAATATTTTTCGGGATATTGTCAAAAAATTTATCAAACACCTGAAAATGAAAAATTTTCATTTCCCAAAAATTATTTTCCAAAAACCATTTTCCGTGAAACAAACGATATCTTAGAATTTACTTTTGTCCAAACAAATAGTGCTATTGTACATTGTCATGTCAAAATGAAATGCTTTTTTTTTTTTTTTTTCTTTTCTGTATTTGAATTTTTTTTTTTTTTTGGGGCGGGGGGGATAACGTCTTGCATGGCCTTTGCAAATTGCAAGCACATAGCCAAGCACCACACATGGCTTGGGCCTTTAGTGGTGGTCACAAATAAAGTCAATTTTGTATCATACGCAGTGAGAGTAATATTGTCGCATGTGTGGGTCAATCCAAGCTCCATTATATGTGTAATGCCCCTCTGCACTTGATTTGAAGTGGTAATAGCTAGGGTTTGTATTCATGTGTTGTGGGTGAAAGAGGAGCATCTCTAGTCACCTTTGGGATTTTGTCTACATCTTTAACTCAATGACAAGCTTCACTAAATGCATTTGTCTCCAATTTTCTCATAGGCCAACCTGTGAGCTTGTAAGGTCCCCCTTCCAAAGTCTCAAGAAACTATATGCATGGAGGTTAGAAATGTCAATTTACTCCACTTGTCATGAATCATAACTTTATTTGGATTTCTCAAGGAATGAACAACGTTTGTTCATCCGTCATTTGAATTTGAAGTAACTGTCAACCGTAAGTTAAAAACACATTTTAGAATAGATTAAAGATAAACTTAGGAAGGTGGTCATTGTTTTTTCTTCCAAGTGACGCATGCACATTCTTCAAATAGGCAAGCACTATAGTACATAGTGTTAGCGAAGATGACATCTTATATATTAAAGAAACAATGAAAAGTTGGTATTGTAAAGATGAGGCAGTACTGAATCAAAGTAAGATATCTCGACAAGCATCAAACTACTAATATTTGTCGGACATCATAATTGTTAAAAGTTCACGTAAACATATTGAATGAGTATTAAAAATGTGAAGTTTGAATTTCATGTACTTATTTATATGCAGTTAAAAAATCAATATTCCTTAAATGAACCCATATGCTAGGTAGTTCAATGGACTTGTTTAGGCACCAATCAAAATTTGGGTATTCACGGGGCTTCATTTAGATCCAATCTATGAACCTTTACATTTATATGAGTACCTCCAAGTAGGGAAAAAGGAGAGTAATTTGAAAAGAGACAAAGGGGAGGGTTACAATCAATCATCATCAATTCAAAAATAAGCCTCTCCTCTAATTTGCAACAAAAGATGAACCTCTTGGACTAATGTGTCATTATCGGAATACTCTTTATTTAGCAATGATCCAATGTTGTGGTTTGATTTGGTTTTGTTAATGTTAAACTCAACCAAACAAGCCCGTTATTGGCCTATTTTCTTATGGGAGAATTTCAAGTGGGTACAATTTTGAAAACATGTTTTCATATAGAGCCATCAATTTTTGGACATTTCGTTTAACTACAATTAACTTGCCAAATGACAAAAATGCCATTAATGAAGACAAAGCGATCGGCATTATGCGGGACCAAATCAAGCAAGCTTCGATGCCAAGTCTTTGGCATCGGGATGCATTTACGATTAATGCGGGGCCAAATCAATCAGAAACTTCGATGCCAAGTTTGGGCATCGAGGATGCGACAACGGCATTAATGCATGACCAAAATCAATCAGAAACTCGATGCCAAGCCACGGCATCGGGATGCATTGAGAAAATCAATCCGAAACTCGACGAAGTGCCGGCATCGGGATACATTGATAGTATTTTGGAGGACCAAATCAATCCAGAAACTCTGATGCCAAGTGATGGCATCAGGATGCATTTGATAGTATTTTGGAGTACCAAATCAATCCAGAAACTCTGATGCCAAGTTCTGGCATCAGGATGCATTTGACAGCATTAATGCAAGACCAAAATCAATCCAGAAACTCGATGCCAAGCCACGGCATCGGGATGCATTGACAGAAATCAATCGAAACTCGATGCCAAGCCACGGCATCGATGCATTGACAAAATCAATCCGAAACTCGATGCAAGTCTTTGGCATCGGGATGCATTGACAAGATTTTGGAGGACCAAAATCAATCTGAAAACTCGATGCCAAGTTACGGCATCGGGATGCATTGATAGTATTTTGGAGGACCAAATTAATCCGAAACTCGATGCCAAGTCTTTGGCATCGGGATGCGTTAACGACATTATGCGAGGACCAAATCAATCGAAACTCGATGCCAATCACGGCATCGGGATGCATTGACGTAAAATCAATCCGAAACTCGATGTCAAGCCAGGCATCGGGATGCATTTAACGGTATTATGCGAGGACCAAATTAATCCGAAACTCGATGCCAATGGGCATCGGGATGCATTTAACGGCATTATGCGGGACCAAATCAATCGAGAAACTCGATGCCAATCATTGGCATCGGGATGCATTGACGAGAAAATCAATCGAAACTCGATGCCAAGCCTGGCATCGGGATGCATTAACGGCATTATGCATGACCAAAATCAATCGAAACTCGATGCCAAGTCTTTGGCATCGGGATGCATTGATAGTATTTTGGAGGACCAAATTAATAAAGAACCTCGATGCCAAGCCACGGCATCATGATGCATTGACTTGATTTTGGAAGACAAAAATCAATCCAAAAACTCGATGCCAAGTGCTTTGGCATCGGGATACATTGATAGTATTTTGGAGGACCAAATCAATCTAGAAACTCGATGCCAAGTCTTGGCATCGGGATGCATTTGACGAAAATCAATCCGAAACTCGATGCAAAGTTGGCATCGGGATGCATTGACTTGATTTTGGAAGACAAAAATCAATCCAGAAACTCTGATGCCAAGCCCTGGCATCAGGATGCATTTGACAGTATTATGTAGTACCAAATTAATCCAAAAACTCTGATGCCAAGCCCTGGCATCAGGATGGATTTGACAGTATTTTGAAAAACAATCAAATAGAAACTCTTTCAACGAGAAATTCCTTAGAACAAGCCTATGACGGCTAGGGTTCAAGCAAAAGCAAAAAACTCAAATTTTATTAAAAACTACCCAAATAATGTTTAATAGGGTATTTATATGCCCTAACAATCCAAACCCTAAAAGGAAAAGTCTTAAACAAAAAGACGAAAAAACTCGAAAACTTCAAAGGCCTATAACAGTACTTAAACAGCGTTTTTGGGCTAAAATGAATAGTTCACGGGGTAAACCCCGTGAATCTTGTAAACTCGTCGAGAGCTTCGATTTGATATCTTTGTGGGTCCCGTAATTCATCCGGACGCGAAAGTTATGCTCGTTAAAGTTACAGGCCGTTAGGTGCTCTCTACTATTGCTTAACGGAAACTAACGGAGAAATTGTGAAAACAAAATTTGATCTTGCTACCAAACTTGAAAGACTTGATTAAGAGCTATATGCGCATACTATACTATTGTACCAGAGAATCTTGTATTTCCAAATGAATCATATAATGCCAACCTTTCATAGCGAAATTACATTTTCACATGAATCATATAATGCCAACCTTATGTATACCAAATGCCAACTTGGATTTTCTACTTTGCCTTTTGTATATCTTCCCCAAGAAAGATTTCAACAACGCCATCGCTTTGCTTGCATGAGCTTCGATCGAGCCGATTAACTTTTCATAACTCTTGTTTTGTAATGCAAATACATCCCGAAGCTTTAGTGCGTTATAAAGCTTCTTCACTTTTGCAACAAACCCGATTCTCCTGAGCCTGATTCTCCGAATTCCTTCCTTTTGGAATGACTCTTTTAAGAGAAAGGAAATGTCAAGAGCGGAGCTTGTAAATCTCAGATCTGAATCTATAAAAACGGATATCAGAGCTTCCTCATTAAAAAGTGTTCGTATGGTTGGATAAGTGAGGGGTCGAGGCCCTTGGCGAATTGGGAATTAAATGGAGTAATATTGCGGCGTGACAAGTGGTGGACGGCGTTGTTGGTGGAAGAACGACCGGTGGTGGTGGAGACGTCGTCGGCGTAGCGGCAGATGTAGAAGGAGAAGCTCATGAAGAAGAGAGTGAGGGAGGACTAAGATAGTGAGGGCCATGAAGGTGTCGAAAGGGCTACTGTTGGGAAGGTGGGGTGGAAAGGGCATTGATGTACTTTTCCTCTAAAATTGTATCTAAAAGATATATCTTAAAAATAGGTGGATTTATTTGAAAACATGTTTTAAAAGATGTACCGGCTTGTAATTATTCCTTTTCTTTTTTCAATTGTCTCAAAATTTTAGCCCCTCAAATTACTGACCCATATTTATTACTCCCTTCGTTCCAGGAAAAAAGTTATAGTTTGAAATTTGAACTTTTTTAAAAAAATAACACTTTTAAAAAAAATAACATAGCCTCTGAAAATTTTGGTTTGATATGGTTTAGTTGGGTTTTATGATTTGACATAAAATCAAACTAGTACTTTTGTCCGTGCCGATGACATGGTGCCAGTTTGTGAATTTATCAATAAATGAAACAGATAATGTGAAAATGAATAAATATTTACTTATAATTTGTCTAAGTTAATTATGATAACAGTTAAAAAGAAAAAAAAAACAAATATTTCAAATTACAAAACTTACGATTTTTTTAAAATTTTATTTGTATATGAAATTGCGGGCCGAAAAAAATTAAATTGATTAAGTTAATTACGATAACAATTAAAAAGAAAAAAATCAAAATAGAAATATTCAAAAGTTAGACATAAATTAAATTGAGATTCAGTTTCAAATAATAAATTGATTAAGTTAATTACGATAACAGTTAAAAAGAAAAAAGAAAAATATTTAAATTACAAAGCTTACGGTTTTTTTTGCATAAAATTGATTAATTAATTAAATATCGAAAAGAAAAGGGACGTGAGTTTGGTGGAGGAAGGATTAGTAGCCACCAACCGTGAATAGTGGGGGGAGTTGGAGAGAGAGAGGGGGTAGTTATTCAACCACCGTTCACACATGTGAATTCAGGGAGTGATAATGACCGTATGATCTCAGTAAGGAATCAATCTCAGCCCCTAAATAGCTTTAATCAATTGCACATATGCGACTATGAGTTGTATTGTGTTATAAATTAATTATCTTAGAAAACATTAAAAATCAGACAAATACATTTTTAATCGGTAAATTAACATCAAATATTAATAAAAAAAGTCAAACTTTTATTACAAACATCAAATATTAACAAATAATGAAATACAAATCAAAATATCATTTGAATCCATGACATTAGGTAAGAACAACATTATTTATTATACATATACCGGAAATACATACCATCCCAAAATTATTATCATGTTTTTCTTTTTTGTCCGTCCCAAAATAATTGTCTTGTTTGAAAATTTCATTTTTAGAACAACAATTTTACCAGTTTACCCTTACTTTTTCATCTTACTTTAATTATTAGCCAAATACACATGAGTTTAAAATAAACTACAGATCATACTAATATTAATAATCAAGTCAAATATGTTTTCTTAAATCGTGCATCAAGTCAACCTACACGATAATTTTAGAATGAATGAAGTATATATAATAAATAATCAAATAAAATATGATTCAGTTTGATTTGGTTTGGTTTGAAAACATAAATCCTGAACCGAACTAAATCGATCAATTTTTTATATTTAAAAACTAAAACCAAACTATTTTAAATCAAAACCAAACCAAATTACATGATTAGTTAGGTGGTTTGATGCTTTGGTTGTACACCCGTACTTAAAGGGGGAAGAGAGTACAAATGATAAAGAGATAATTTGGTCAAGGGAGTTTAAATGGATTCCATGATTTGTCATCTCTTTCAATTTCACTCGGGATCGATGAGAAACAATAAACTTTTTTGAGTCACCTTCAAATGAATGGATTGTTTTTAATTGACTTTAAAAGATTCCGTACGTTCTAAATAATTGATCATCTTATTATTTTAAGATGTTTTGGTCGTTCTATTTTTTAAAATTATATCTATAATATTTATAACATTTTAATATTAATTTTCATATTTGATATATAACATATTAATTATGTTTTAATATTATTATAATAATAATGACTAATTTTAATGTTAATTATATATTTTTTAATAATTACTAGTTTTTTAAAACCTAACTATTTAGGTGAAACAAAAGAGATATATATTATTGAGGATTGCTCAAGAGAGTGAATAAAAAGGTTTGGGTATCACAATGAAATCATCACGCCATAATATTACTAGTAATACTCCCTCCGTTTCTAAAAATATGTTATGTTGGACTTAGTACACAAATTTAAAAAACTGATTTTATTATAAATATAAACATAAATATTTTATGTAATTTTCTTTGAAGCCCATGTCCAAGTAGAATCCACATTAAAATAATAAGAAAAACAAGAATAAAGCGTTTATTAAAAAATAGACATTTTTTAATGGAATGTAATTACAAAAGAAAGACGAAATATTTCTTATGAACGAAATGGAAGAAATTTTGTTTAATAACAAAATAACGTGATATCACAGACTAATCAAAATTAATCTTACGAAGGTCTGACAATTACAATCTGAAACCTGTGAACACAATTGATCTGGCTTGAAAAGTACACGATCCAACCCAATTCATTAACATTTTTGGGTCGAAACAAGCATCCCATTTGAACCCAAATTTTTTAACGAGCCAGGTTGAAGCGGGATCGAATCTGTTAGTCATTTTGATCCGATATTTTTTACTCTATAAACTAATGATTTTTTTGGGGGAAATCTGAGTTAAGATAGATTAATTTGTTTTAATCCGATCTATTTCAACATATTTTATATTCAGATTCTAATAAATTTCGACCTATTTCCACCAACTTTTACTCGACACAACTCACCTAATTAAGAGGCTTATCACGTAGTCGGGAATACGATTGAGAGTACCATTGATTTTGGGTAGTACTAGTAAAAAGTGTATAAATTGGTTGCATTTCAAAATGTGGGATGACTTTTTTAACACAAATCAAAGAGTACAATAATAATACTCCGTATATGGAGTATGTCTATAGGTCCACGCCACGCATCAGCATTCAGCAACACCACTCCTCCCAAACGACAAATATTTGCAGCTGTAACTTGCAAGCCTTGTTCCGTCTACACAACACAAGTACTACTACCACCTATAGGTGGCAATTTTTATCCGTGCCTATTTACCTATTTAGACCGTTTAATAAATAATGGATATGGGTACACCCAAAATTTTAAGTGGGCATAAATGAACATGTACATTTGGACACATTAATTATGATGGGCTAAATGGGCGCCCACTTAGGCACCCATACTAAAACTCATTCACTTTCTTATCTAATTTTGTTTTATCAATTACATACATAATTATAAAATACTTAAGATTAATAATGATTTAACATAATTAATATATTTATATTGTACACCTACTCTTCCAACCACTCTCCACCACACACACACACACACACACACACACACACACATATATATATATATAGTACACCCACCCTTCCAACTGTCACCCCACCCCAAAATTGCAAAGCAAATCATGGAATGTTATTCAATGACTCTGTACCCTTAAATGAAACACAACATCACTCTCAAATTGTTCAGTTTTTATAACTATGTAAATATCCGTCCATGTTACACTATAAATGGATTCATAGCGGTTTTGTGAGCAGTGTGCAACACGAGACATTCTTATTTGCTCGAACCTTCTCATATAGATTTGTACATGTGGCTTAGTTAGTTTGTTCAGTTTTTTGTCAGGTTTCCACTCGTGTGTTTGTCTATTGAACTTCAGCAAAATTAAAAATCTAACCACAAAATAGAAGATTGAATTGAAGATTACAACAACAAAAATACATTTTTACATACTAATATATAAAACTATTAGTAAAAATTAAAATGCAATTTCGAAGAAAAGTTATTTTCTTCACAAACTACTACTTCCGTTCTTAGTTCATTTGTCACATTTTATTAGATCCCTATCATTTTCATTTTATTAGTGTCATATGTGTTCAAGAGAAGAGAACATAGAACTCTAATACTAACTACTCCATCTGTTCCACCTAAATGTCCACGTTTGAAAAGTTAATTAATAAGAAGATATATTAATATCATTAGAGTTAGTCTTAATTACAAAAATATACTTTAGCACAAGCAATATGTCGGCCTTTTCCAATTATTGTGGTTGTAATTATATATATATATATATATATATATATATATATATATATATATATATATATAGTTAGTTGTAACTTTTGATAATTTTTTGTAAAAAAAATTATTTTTTTGTAATTTTTATATTTATTTGATAAGTGCATGTTAATGACTAAATGAGCGTCTATGCCCATTTAGTGCCCGCCCATATATGCCCATACTATTAAATGGGCACTTACTTGCCCGCCTATTTGAGTCCGCCGCCCATTTAGGCCCGCCCATGCCCGCCCATTTGCCACCTCTACTACCACCATACCACAATCATTATGATTATGAACACAAATTTAGATTTCTCTTAAACTAACTACTTACTTTTTTTTCATAAATTAATAAAATTATACTCACGATTTTCTTTTTCGTTAGTTTTAATTGTACCTTACTTTAATTATGACTACATGTACAAGGAAAATAAAGCTGATATGCCCGGCCCAAGCCAAGTTACGAGCAGGGCACGAGCACCCACCACGTGCCGGGCACATACCTATCTAGCGAGGGTCCAATTAATCCGGCGGACAAATAGATCTATACATTAAAATAGCGGCGGTAGGATCCCTCAAAGCCCGACACAGGCCACTGCCCGACCGGGCCACGCCGAGGATCTCTTTCATCCAGAACAGAGCCAGAATCATCCTGTCCAAACCTGGTCGAGCACCGGCCTTACCTGCCCGACCAGGGGCTATGACCCGAACCTGTACTCATCCCAAGACAATATACATCTGGTTATTGGACAGAGCCATGCCCGCTCGGGCCCATATCGAGCACGAAACGCCAGAAACATGTTCTCCAAGATAAGTCAAAGGTTACCATATGTGGGCAGGACACTTGCTTTATCTGTTCCTACTATCTCGCTGTCAACCGTGTATCACTCCTAAAATCAAGCGATTCTCTCGTTGTTGAGCAAGGTAACTAAGGAAATCGAATCCTTGTCGGATTCAATCACAATGGGGCCTATAAATACTCCTCCACAAGTCATAACAAGGTACGCATACACTTTCTTGAGCCTTGGTACTCTGTCGAATTGCTTTCATACTCAGACTCGATACTTACTCTCACGCCGGAGGGGTTTCGCGAGGCCCTGCCTTGCACTTCCACTCAGGTTTTTTCTATTCCTAGCCAGGTTCAAGGAAGCAGATTCAAGCTCATATATCCTACCCAAAACACGGATGGCCCAAGCTGAAGATTTTGCCACATCAGTTTGGTTCCATTGCCGGGAATCGAACGCCCAACACCTTTCTCAAGTTCTCCGGTGCAAGTTTCCAGAAATCCTCCGATTGCAATGGCAGGAAAGGGCAGCAAGCATCACGCCACCGTGAGCAATCACCAGGTTGGTAGTCAGTTAGCTGGGGACCTGCCACCGAAGGCACCCCTAGGGGGGCAAACGAGGAAGCAGAAGATTGCTGCTTGGCATGCAACCCATGGCAAAGACGTGCCATATGTTGAGGAGAAGCCGTCTCAACGTGCTAGCCAGAGCCATGCTAGCCAACGTGATGCTAAAGAAATTATCAATGAGCAGCGCAGTGCCCGTGAGTTGGATCTCAGGACACAGCTAAGTCGCTAGCGAGAGAATGGGTAGGGTAGTCACGTGAATCTGCCTCGGCCAAGCCCCCGATCAACATGCCGCTGCTCTCCAAGTCCAAGCGGACTACTATAGCAAAATGTATTGTGCTCAACCAAAGAATCCAGAATTGCTGGGCCATGCCCCGGTTCCGGTTGCTGATTTGGTATTACCGGCTCTCAGTATTCCCGCTTGTTGGTGATGGCCATGCCTCATAACATCTGCCCGCTCCCAGCAAACGACTCCCATCTGTCATTCATGTACCTTCAGAGAGGGCTGAAGAGGTAAAGCGAGCATACGACCAGGCGGAAAGCAGATACAGCCGCCAGAATATTTCACACAGACATAGTCGTGGACAAAATCATTATGCTCGCAGTGAAAGTCACAGTCGCCGCAGAGCTCGTGAGTACGCTGAAAGAGAGGCACATCGGCCTAAGCGTAGGCCACAAGTTGATAGAGAAGTGGAAGCTTCTTGTGCACCGACCTTCTGCCCGCCGCCCACGACCATCGATCGGACCGTCATCTCAGACTCACTCTGGATGCTGAGAAACGTCTGTCCGAGCGCATGGAGGCTATGAAACGTGACATGGCCAAACAGATGGCTAACCTCGCTGTGGCCAAGCCCGACTATGGCGTCACCAAGCCACTGGAGGGTAGCTCGTTCACTCCAGAGATCGAAAACGCCCCACCAGCGCAAGGACTCATATTCCCGCAATTTGAAAAATACTTTGGGAAGACGCGGGGAAGTGACTGGCTCAGATCATTCGAGGCACAAATTCGAATGATCACGGATATAGAAGCTTTGAAAATGCGAGCATTTGAGGGGGCTCTCCAGGGGAAGGCACAAGCATGGCTGGGAAGGGTTCCCCGCGGATCTATCGGCAGTTGGGAAGTGTTACGGGAAAAGTTCCTAGAGGAATTTGGCACTGCCGGACCAACGCCCAAGAATCAGTTCGATCTCGCTAAAGTCAAACAAGGTGACAATGAGTCCTACGACAACTATTTGAAGAGGTTCGAGGAGATGCTCGACCAAGTGATCGCTACCAGTGACCCAGAGATAACGTTTTGTTACCTAAATAACATGAAAGCGGGGCCACTGAAGACAATGTTGGTCATGAATCCGGGGGCCTCCAAAGCTAAGCTGCTAGCAAGTTCCCACCTATTCTGCTCGACTGAGATCGCCAGGGCAGATAAGAGCAAAAACAAGGACAAGACCCAGGACAGCTCGGCCACGCCAGTCGACCAGGGCCCGGAGGGCAATAACCGCCCACGCAGAGATAGGAGGAGAACATCTACCCCCGGGCAAAGACTATTCAGGGAAGCGCAATTTACCCCGCTGAACACTTCGCGGGAAAAAATCATGTTCCAAGTGGGAGATGCGCTGCCAGTTCCCTATCCGCTTGACCCTGAGCTCGCTCATACCAGGGACAATACGAAGTACTGCGATTACCATCATGGTACCGGACACACCACAGAGGAATGCTTGGTGTTAAAGCGTGAAATACATAAATTAATTAACGCGGGCAAGCTGGACCGCTTTAAGAAAGATCAAGGCGATGGAAACAATGCGAATAATGACAGATAGGGAAGACCTCCAAGAGGAAGAGATGGCCAGGCCCCTCAGATTCGAGGAGTGGTCAATGTGATCCAGGAAGAGCTTCCGTCTAACACTCAAATTGGGAAGCACATATACTCCCTCTCTAAGGCCGTGAATTCTCCAGCAATACAACGGGTAGGGGAGCCCAATATCTTCTTTACTCGCAGTGAGTTGACAAGCACCCCTCTTGCCTCCGAGCAGCCGTTGGTCATCTCCTGCTTGGTAAATGAATGACAAGTTCATAGAGTTCTACTTGATACTAGAGCGTGCAGAAACATCATGTACTATTCCTGCTTCAAAGAGCTAGAGTTAGCAGATGCCCGGCTCAAGCCTTATCTGGGAAAGCTGGAAGGATTCACCAACCATCAAGTGGGTGTCAAAGGCACCATTGAGCTCGAAGTTTTCATGGGGGACGGGGCGCAAACCCGAATAGAGATGATCAATTTTCTGGTGATCGATCTCAAATCAGCATACAACTGTATCCTGGGCGCACCGGCCATGGCCAAATTCCAAATGGTGACTTTTATACCACACCAAAAGGCCAAGTTTTATACCGAGGATGGAGTGGGTATCCTGAATAGCAAGCCCCGGGAAATGTGGGAATATGTCCACGATTCTCAACGGAAAAAGCAAAAACTGATCGCGGACATTCCCGATCAGACTCCAATAGCTCCAGAAAAAGAGATATCTGACACAGCGACAGCCTCCATACCTATATGCAACATTGAGGTCGGACAAACTTCTGGAGCAGAGGAACTACCATCAGCCTTATGGGCAGTTAGAACTACCGTACGTGGCCCAACAGGGGAAACTCCGTTTGCACTCACCTATGGATCTGAGGCGATGATCCCAGCTGAAATGGCTTTGCCTAGCTATCGAGTTTCCCATTACAGCGATCAGAACAACCAGCTTGCGCGGGCAATATAATTTGATCTCCTTGAGGAAAGAAGACTGGATGCACGACTCAGAATGGTCAACTACAAGCGACGAGCAAAAGCTCATCATGACAAAAGGGTCCGAGGCAGAGCTTTCATGATCGGAGACTGGGTACTCAGAAAGATTGAGGTAACAGGTCAACGGGCAGAATGAGGAAAACTATCACCTAACTAGGAAGGACCTTTCCAAGTTACCGGTATAATCAGAGAGGGCACCTACACTCTTCGGACTCGGGAAGGGAAAGACCTGAAGCATCCGTGGCACGCTGATCATTTGAAAAAGTACTACCCTTAAGTCGGTTTCGATGCATGAGCAGGCGGGACCTCACATTGAGGGTCACCAATGTTATTTAATAAAGACAAGTTTTCTATTATTTGTTCATTCAGATTTCATTGGCATCTATTGATTGTTTACATTATGTTCGACAAAGTTGCTTGCCTGACGAGCAACTAGGGTCAAGCCCGGTCAACCCTCAAACACCCGAGTATTAGTGAACTTAACTTCTCCGTGGGTGAGATGCGGCCATGCCCGGTTCACGTACTAGGATGCCCGCCACGCGGTAGGGGCCACGCCTATCAGAATGCGACTAGCTACCTCGGATTCCTATAGTGACCGAGCAACACTGCTAGTCGTATATCTCTACACCCAGTTGATATACTGACAACCACTTCGAATTACCCACATCGAACAAGGGCCATGCCCGGTTGTTGGTTGCCACTCAGAGCTGGGCCATGCCCGTTAGGCAATCTTCTGAAGCTCGCCCAAGGCGATAGGGGCCCTGCCCATTCAAAAGCCTTGGCCTGTGCCAAGCACTCAGGACAGGAAGTCACGATCTTTATGACCGGGAGAAGCCCAGGCCAATACCATGACACAGATCAAACTCCTGCCCGTAAGGCCTTAACCTTAGAAATATAATGGTTTTTCAGCTTTATTATTTCTGGGTTAATGTTTACATAATTTTACATGATCGATTCATTAGTCATTTGCTCGGTATATTTCCTACCCCGCATACAAATGTGTTAGTACTAACCAAATGCAGGAAAAAACACAAGCAAATAAACAATTACCGAGCAAAATTATAAGGAAAAGGAACGAATACAATTTATCGTTTACCAAAACTCAGTTTACATTCAAAAGAGTTGCGAGTACAGATACAAAGGCCCATCGGCCAAACAAAATGTAGAACACATAGGCTACATCTGGGATTGTTTGGGTCGTAGCAGCAACGTCCTCGGCAACAGGGGCTTCTAACTCCACTTGCAACTGGGCAGCAGCCTTCGTGATTCGCCCCTCATTCTCCGCCCTCTTGGCCTCGATCAAGCTACACACATTGACCGTCAGCGGGGTGGGGGGATCCCACGGCTCCAGGCCATCGTCAGCATCATCCCGAGCCAAAGCCTCTAGCTCGCCCTGTGTGTAGGGCACCAGGTGGTGTAGTTTACGGGCCTCCGAGCAATAGGGGTCGAGCAACGCCTAGTCGGCCATAGTTGGCATATCAACAAGCCCAGTACCGGCGAGTAGGCGCAGAATATGGTTGGTGCCCACCGCATAGTACGGGAATATCGCCTTGTGCACCTGAGAGGCATAGGCCGGGGAAGCTTCAAAGTCCTTCACGACTTGTTCTTTAGCCGCTGCCAGCTACTCAGGAAAAGAGGCTATGACCGCCGCGTCCTTCACTGCTCGGGCCTTCAAAGCCTTCAGCTCGGGCTGAAGCTGGGTCCACTGCTCGACAAGGGCTTCTTCGGCGGCCTGGGACTTCTTCTGTTGGGCCACAAGGGCAGTTTTCTCCTCGCCCTAGAGATCTCTTATCGGCCTCGAGCTTTTTGACCGTGGCCACGTTCTCTTTCAGCGATTTATCAAGGGCGGCCACCTGCTCGTTCTTGCTCTTTACCAAGCTTGCCAGCTCATCTTTTTCAGACTCAACCTTCTTCCGAGCATCCTTCTCCTAAGTGTAGCGGTCATAGATGTTGGTGTAGGAGGAAGCGATCTGAAAGACATTGGAAACATTGAGCCAAGGTCAGCACAGAAAAATGAACAAAGGTTGTCAAAAAAGATAACCGCGAGTATACCTCGCTCAAGTTGAACCCAACATGTCCGAGCAAGCCGTGCCCGGGTGTGTCGCGATCGTGGGTGATGTCCTCCTGCAAAA
The DNA here is from genome assembly GCA_013146195.2 of Codonopsis lanceolata. NCBI lineage: Eukaryota > Viridiplantae > Streptophyta > Magnoliopsida > Asterales > Campanulaceae > Codonopsis > Codonopsis lanceolata. Next base: position 27,402,443 of record CM028383.1, on the reverse strand, counting down.
GCCTTTTCATAATACCCTTGCCAACTAAGCCGGTAGGGCTCCCGCGAGCGGACAAGTCGATATGCCCGATGTTAGGGACCTCCGACAGCCCGCTCACTATGGCTCGGGTAGCAGCGATGGTCGTCGGCATCTCGTAGCCGGGAGTCAGCCACGACTTTGATGATTCCCGGGCAGTATGCTCAGAGCCCGTGCCCCGTGGACGGATAGATCGGTCAGCTGGTGGGACGGATGCCTCCTTTTCTTCCCCCTTCGCAGCCCTGGCGGCGGCATCATCAGCAGCCGGAGCGGGTACATCGGCAGCGGGTGGGGGAGGAGGAGGGAGAGTCTCGACCGGTTTCTTGGCCGTCAGAGGTTTTTTGGCCGCGGGACCAAATGGGACAGTGGGCATGGCCAGGCTGGCTTGCTCGCCAGCGCGGCCACCCTCCGGGTCTCTTCAGCCTCTAGCTTCTGTAGCTGCCTCAGGGTCATCATCGTTGCAAAGAGAAGAAAGAGAATCAACACGAAATTCATAAAGAAAACAGTTATTCGACAAACAGTTAAAGAAAAATAAAAAGGCGAGCAAAGTTAAAAGTCGACCAGGGGCAGCAGTATAGGCAGGGGTGCAATCATGCCCGAGCCTACAACATTCTAGGCAGTCTTGGCGAAAATTCTGCCCGTGATAGTTACCCCATTAAATGTGGGCCTCTTCATCATCAAACGAACACAAGGGCTCTACACCGGGAATGGCAGCCCGAAGCACTCCGGCCAAACGTAGATTCTTTGCGTTGCAGATCAGCTCCTTCCAGTCGAACAAGCTCTCCTAGGCTGATCTTCTTTTCCCCATCCATCACGCAGCCAGGGCATCCCGGATGACGGCTAGACGACCAGAGTCCCCAATAGTGAAGCTACCGCGAGGAAGCTTGGGGACGTTGATGCTCGCCTGGGTCATGGGCATTATTGGCCACCCTGTCCGAGACTCGATCAAGATGGCTCTTCTGTCCCAAGCCTCGACCTTGCCCGGAACATCTGATAGAATCCTAAGGAAGCTGGAGTTGGATCGCGCGTTCACCCGACCATAAGCATCAACGCTCAGAATGAACAGATGCCGGAATATCTTAAGGGTGGGCTCTATTCGTAGCAGCCGGCATGCCATCAGGGCCCGAACGGTGTTCAACATTAAGTCACCAGGCATCGGGCAAAATGCCTTGAGAAACTGGAGAAAGAAAGGGTCTAGGGGCAAATGCAATCCTACCCGGAAAAAGTCCGCGAAAACACAATAGTTTCGCATTCTACTCGCGGGGGAATTCTCCGTCAACTGGAACGGCTTTCTCCACTCGGTAATCGTGAGGACTTACTCCTAGCGAGGTGAACCAGGCAGTAAGTTTTTCGGGAGTATCTAAGGACGCCCAGTGAGCGGCATAAAGGGTTTCGTCAGTATCGGACATCCAGGCAGGTGTGGGGGCAGAAGTGGTAGCCTCGTTTCCCGTGCGGGCAGTCTGCGTCCTCCTCCACGCAATCGGAACGTTATCGAATCCTCCTTTGCCGAGTTACAGGCCTCATTGACGGCCAAAGTCTCCCCAGCATCGGGGAACATGTCATTGCCGACCCTCTCTCCGGTTATCGGTTCCTCGTTCGAGGCGTGGCCCTGACAACGACCTTGCTTTACCTCCTCTTCAGACAAGTTGTGCTCGCTGGAGGAATCAGAAAGAGTAATCACGGGCACGTGAACTCGTGCCGCTACGGCCTCACCAGCCACGGACTCGTCTCCCTCTTCAAATTCAACATCGAGGGAAGGAGACTTCTCGCTGCTCAACGGGTCGTTCTGCCAGCCGTAACTGAAGGCCTCTCTGTCGTTCTCCGAGAACTCTCTGTCAGACATCTACAAAGAGATCGAAGGAAAAGCAATGGTCAGATTCTGCCCGCAAAACAGAATAGTCATCAAAGGGAGAAAAAGCCCCAAGTCTAGGTATATCCAAGGGCCATGCTCAACTAGCAGGCAGGACACAATGGATGATTCTCTCGATCTCAGCCTATGGTCTCCCCTAATCCTATTGAGAAGGTGAAGAAAAAACCCAGAAATTTGAAAAACGGAGGAACAGATAAACACAAATAGGAAATAAAGTGAGAAAACTTACTGTCGAGATTCTGGAAAGGGTCTTCTTTTGGAAATCGCGTTCTGGACAGGAAGAAAATGGCAATGGCATCGGTGACTGGTGTGCTTCAGGGAGCTGGCGGCAGAAGAGCTGCAGAGCTTCTCTCTCTCTCTCTCTCTAGAAAACTCAAGGGAGGTAAAGTTCAAAATGGGAGGAACTCCGATTTTTATATCGAGATTCTAGGAATTTTTGGGGGCGCCGAAGAAAGAATCTGAAGGGACGGCTCACTGCTGTCAGCCCATACGTGCATTTAATGCACCACCCCGAGAACCGTGCCACCATCTCTTCATTCACCTTCTTGACGGCTCACGCGCCCCATCCTACTCTCCTGAAGGTACTCTCAGCGAAAGGCTTCTCTAACACGCATCAGCTGGCCAAGTGAAGTTCTAGAACGTTCCACCACTACACTCTGCCCAAATCACTACTTGCCGAAATTTTCACAAGTGTTTTTACCCGTACCTCGAGCAACGTCATAACATCCTGTTCGCTCCCTGCTCCGAGCATGAATACTCACCAGGCAGGAAGCTAGGGGCCACTGATATGCCCGGCCCAAGTCAGGTCACGAGCAGGGCACGAACACCCACCACATGCCGGGCACATGTCTATCTAGCGAGGGTCCAGTTAATCCGGCGGACAAATAGATCCAGACATTAAAACAGCGAGCATCCGGATCCCTGTCAAAGCTTGGCCGGGCACAGGCCCTTCCTGCCCGGCCAGGGGCCACGCTCAGGGATCTCTTTCATCCAGAACATAGTCAGAATCATCCTGTCCAAACTTGGTCGAGCACCGCCCTTGCCCGACCAGGGGCTATGACCCGAACCTGTACTCATCCCAAGACAATATACATCAGGTTATCGGACAGAGCCCTGCCCGCTCGGGCCCATATCGAGCAGGAAACGCCAGAAACTTGTTCTACAAGATAAGTCAAAGGTTACCATATGTGGGTAGGACACTTGCATTATCTGTTCCTACTATCTCGCTGTCAACTGCGTATCACTCCTAAAATCAAGGGATTCTCTCCTTGTTGAGCAAGGTAACTAAGGAAATCGAATCCTTGCCGGATTCAATCACAATGGGGCCTATAAATACTCCTCCACAAACCATAACAAGGTACGCATACACTTTCTTGAGCCTTGGTACTCTGTCAAATTGCTTTCATACTCAGACTCGATACTTACTCTCACGCCGGAGGGGTTTCGCGAGGCCCTGCCTTGCACTTCCACTCAGGTTTTTTCTGTTCCCAGCCAGGTTCAAGGAAGCAGATTCAAGCCCAGATATCCTACCCAAAACACGGACGACCCAAGCTGAAGATTTTGCCACATCAAAAGCAAACCCCGATCTTATACTAATAGTTATAATAAAATAAATTAGTTTTTCTTAATCTGTATGTCAGTCAAGTCACATGATGATAATTTAGAAACGTGAGGAGTAATAAAAGTATATATTCATTTATTTTTTTTATCTTGTTTGAGTTCTTACACAAAATAAAAATTTATTAATGAGAAAATATTTTTCCTATTTTAATTTGGTTAATTATAGGGATGTAAATAGTTCAGTTTAGTTCGATTTGAAACAAAATTCGAGCTGAAATGCATGTCATTGGTTTGTAAAATATCGAATCGAATCGTACTGAACAAAACTACGACGATTCGACTCAGTTCTGTTTGGTTTAACAGTTCGAAACCAAACCAAACCAAACCATTCGGCTTTACTTGTTTTCATGACTCGGATTGACACCGCAAAAGTTTTTTGGGTTTTATAAGTCGTTATATACTCTAATCCAATATAGGATATAATTCCACTAACGATCAATGGTCAGTTTTAATATACGGTTTGATAGTTCAGCTTGACTCGGCAGGCTAGACTGCGAATTGAACCAAATGACTCGATTTTTTCAAAAAATCAAATCGAACTAAATTATATAAGCCGTAAACCTTGATCAAATGACTTGGTTTGGTGACTCAGATTTGACTAGTCAAGATCTCCTGTAACACAAAAGTGTACAACTCATGTACCATCAAACACAGTTAAACGTGGATCATGGACTCATGGATCATCCATGAATCATATAACTTCGTATGCTTTGTGGTACGGAACATCTGGACTCCAAATTGACACCCTTAGTTAACTATAGCAAAATGTTGTAATTAGTTTATTAATGAGTAACAAATTTGTTATAAAATATACTCCATCTGTTTAGGACAAATAGTCCCCATTTGAAAGTTAAATTTTCTAATGAAATGACACTTTTAGTAGTCAATTGGTAATAAAATGACACTTTTATACCTTAAATTTTGCAAATAGATTCTTTAAGTGAAACATTCTAAAATAAAATAGTCGATTCTTTGTCCGGAACACATGGAGTAATTAACTAGGGGTGTAAGAGAAAACTATAAATAAACACGTATTTTGCTGAATATTAAATAATTATTTGGTCCCTGAACTAACCCAAAACTATGCGTTTGATCCCGCGACTTTTTTCGAAATGTGTTTGGTCCTTAAAGTCGATTTTTGCTAAGAGATTGCCCCTTCACGAGGTTGCCGTCAGTTTTTCTGTTAAAATTTTATAGAAATATCAAATTTGCCCTTTACCCTTATACAATCAACTCCTTCATCAACCTAATATCTTTAGTCTATACGTTAAACACAATCCCAAAATTAGTCGTCTAGATCGGCATCTCCAACGTCTTTTCCGATCCGGATCAATGCCATCATCGCCGGTGACAATAAGAATCTCTCCCTCATTTAGATCTGAAATTTTAACATATTCCAGATCCAAAATTACTTATAGTCAACAACTCAAAAATCTCTTCTTAAAGTAGCCGTCTCCCTCAATTCTCCAAAAGCTACTTATTTGCCTTCTCCATTCCTCCAAAAGCTCAATAAACGTCCCAATTCACACACACACACACACACACATATAGTTACTATATAACAATGTGTTTTTGTGCGTGTAATTTACATCTCTCTCTAAACAGCCATGGCTACTCTTGTTAACAAACTCCCTTCTCTCTCATCTCCATCTTTATTCCTAACTCAATTAAGAAAACCCAATTCAATTATTATAAACCCATTTCACTCTATTCACTGCTCAACATCATCAATCTCACCCTTCAAGAAAAACACTTAATTGAACGTTGCCAAAGAGACAACTGGCTATATAAGAACACCCAATTGGAACAAACCTCATCATCTTGCCGCTCTCACCTGATTCCAGCTCAATCAGAGTCTACGACACTGCCCTTCAATTGCCGGAGCTGAAGAAATTCTTCAGGTGTTGAGGGAAAAGAGAGGGGAATTCGGGGGGTCCCATGATGGTGGTGGAAAAAAATGGACCCGGGGATGTGTTTTTGGTGGGTACGAGGCCTGGAGATCCGGAGCTGTTGACTATCAATGCTATGAGAGGTTTGGTTGGCCGGATCTGTGGTAGAGAAGAGTGTTTTCGGGGTTGACATTGGGCGCCGACGATGAGTGGGGATGGCGCTTTGGACTTTGGCCGACTCTGTTGAGAAGAGGAGAGGTGAAGGGATTGATTTAGGCTGGTCATTGCAGAGCAACAATGAAAGTGGGTGAATGTGGATACGTCGATTGTGGATGGAAGCTACGGTGGTTATGTGCCGGAGACCGAAGGAGCGAGAATGACAACTGAGAGAGAGGTTTGGTTGGCCGGAGCTGGGGTAGAGAAGAGTGTTGTCGGGGTTGACATTGGGCGTCGACGACGAGTGGGGATGAAGCTCTGGACTTTGGGCGACTCTGTTGAGAAGAGGGGGAGGTCGGCGCGATGTGGGTAATTGCAGAGAATTTTCTAGAGAGAGTGAGTGAGAGTGCCAGAGGAGAAGAAAGGATATGAAGCCAATGCTGGTGAAGTTAAGGGATGAAGGAGTTAAAGGGCAAATTTGGGATTTCAAAAAACATTTGACAGGAAAACTAACAGTAACCCCGTGAGGGGGCAATCTCTTAGCAAAAATTGACTTTAAGGATCAAACACGTTTAGAAAAAAAGTCGCGGGACCAAACGCCTAGTTTTGAGATAGTTCGGGAACCAAACAATTATTTAATCATTTTATTGATACATAAATAATGCTAGTGAGTAGTGACACCGAGTACCAAATTTTATTATATGTTAGTACTCCATATGTCCCTAAATTATCGTCCTAGTTGATTATGCGTACAGATTAAAAAAACAATTGACTAGATAATTTATATTGGTTTAATGTGTAGTTTCCTTTAAAGTCCATGTGTATGTGGCCCATAATTAAAATATGGTGAAAAAGTAAGGGTAAAGTGGTAGAAGTGATGTTCTAAAAAGATAAATTTCAAACTGGACAATTATTTTGGGATGAGCGAAAAATGAAAGGAAGACGATAATTTAGGAACGGAGAGAGTATTTTTTTAGCTTTATATTTTAATTTAAAGTGGAACCGAAAACATACTCTCTCCGTTCCTGAATAATCGTTTTCATTGACTCGGTACACCGTTTAAAAAAAAAAATAAGTGACTTGATTGTATTATACTCCATTCGTCTCAAAATTATCGCATGTGTTGACTTGACGCACTGTTTAAGAAAATATATTTGACTTGATTATTAATATTAGTTTGATATATAGTTTACTTTAAAACACATGTATATGTGGTCTATAATTAAAGTAAAATGAAAAAGTAAGGATAAAGTAGTAAAAGTGTTGTCCTAAAAATGAAAGTTTCAAACAAGATAATTATTTTGGGACAAACGAAAAAGGAAAGTAAGATAATAATTTTGGGACGAATGGAATACAATTTATTCCAAAATGAAATAGTAGACTCTTTGTCCGGGACATGGGGTAGTATATGTTGGTGGAATGTGTGGTTTCTTTTAAAGTAAGTCTTCTGTAAGACGGTCTTACAAATCTTAATTCAAAACACGGAGTTCTACTCTCTCACAACTCAACCCATCAATCAAACATACGGTGAGTTGGATCAGGAGGATCCGTCTTACAAAATATATCTATAAGACTGTCTTACAAAATATATCAATAAGACCGTTTTACTTAATCTTTTGCCTTTCTTTAATGCCATTTTGCATGCGAAAATAATTAAAGTAGGTAGAAAAATTAAATGTAAAATGATAAAGTGTTTTTCAAAAAAAGAAAGTTTTGAAAGAAGATAATTAATCCATCCGTTCTAGGCAAATAGTCTATTATTCTATTTTTGAATGTTTAACTTAAAGAGTTTGTTTTGAAAAATTAAAGTATAATAGTGTCATTTTATTACTAATGAATTACTAAAAATGTTATTTTTAAAAAAAGTTGACTTTTAAACGTTGATTGTTTACCTGAAATGAAAATAGTATATTAAAAATGTTATTTTTTTAAAAGTTGACATTTAAACGTTGACTGTTTACCTGAAATGAAAAGAGTATATTAAAAAAAAAAAAAGAAAGAAAAGAAATGATAACAATTATTTAGAATTGAACGGAGTAAACTCTATAAATTTTTAGACCATCTCCAAGGGATGCGCTAAACTCCAGATTTGAAGGCCAAATCTATTATTCCTCTCTCCAACGGATGCTTTATATCAACCGATAAGAATTATTCTACCTTTTGAGATGTTTTGATTTAAATAATACAAAAAATTAATTCAATTATTTTATTTATATTGTTAGTTATTAGTTATATATATTATTAAAATTATTTATGATAAAGTTTATATATATTAGACATTAATAAATAAATGAAAATTACATTACATTAAATTAAATCACACAACATACATATTCATAATATTAATACTAATACAAATTATGTTTCAGATCGATGTTGGATTTAAATGATTAGATTGGTTGGATCATTTCTAATGTCCCTAAAATTAATCTTGAACATTCGGCCTACTCTTTCAATTAAGAAGGAATCGGTTGGTATAAAAACCTTGATCCCTCTCTCCCTACTAAAACGATTCATTTCAAATTCCCATCAACTTTTATTTCCACTTTTACCCCCTTCTGGCCCCCTCCTTCCTCAATCACGAGCAAAACAATAACATAGCAGTGGAAAACAACAGTAAACGTCGGCAGGTTTTGTTGGATTCGTCTTCTTCTTCTTCTTTAGGCTCTGAAAGGGTGTTGGGGGTGCGCAGGATAAGCAGAGCTACTATTCACTATTCACTAATACTATCATGGCTGCATGAAGAAGGGGAACTTCGAGTGTGTGTGATTGTGTGTGAGAGAGAACATACAGTTGATTGGATAACTTGACGCTAATGGCGGCGCATGTTAGCAACACGGTGAAGGTGAAGTTGGTTGAAATTGTGGTGGTTATGTGTTTGTTGTTGTTGCCTTTGTGTTGTGGGAGCAGACTGAGGTTTTCGCAACAGAGGCTTCAGGTTCACAAACACTTGAATCGTTTGAATAAACCTTCCGTCAAATCTATCAAGGTCCTCCTTTCTTTCCCACACACCCTTTTTTCTTATGTGTGTGTGTTGTTATATTTTGTGTGTTTGATTATGTATGAATGAAATGTATTAATGGATGCAGAGCCCAGATGGGGATGTAATTGACTGTGTACGTATCTCCCACCAACCGGCTTTTGATCATCCTTCCCTCCAAAATCACACCATTCAGGCATCTCTCTCTCTCTCTCTCTCTGCGCGCGTGTGTTTCTGTGTTATGTTTATGCAATTTGGGTTTTCAAAAAATTACATCATAAAGGTCTTAGTGTTTGTTCTTGTGTGTGTGCAAATTGGGTTTACAATAAATCACACCATGTAGGTCTTCGTTTGTCTGTGTGTTGTGTGAGTGTGTGTGCAAATTGGGTTTTCAAAATCACACCATATAGGTCTGTATGTTTGTGAATTGGTTTTTGACTTTTGAATACGGGTGGTTTTGATTGGTACAGTTGAGGCCAAATTATCATCCAGAAGGGTTAATTGGTGAGAGCAAAGTGTCAAGTAGGAAATCCAATGATGGGTCAAGTCCAATTACTCAATTATGGCACTTAAATGGGAGGTGTCCTCTAGGAACAGTTCCAATTCGAAGAACAAAGAAGACGGATCTCTTAAGAGCTAGTTCTGTCAAGAGTTATGGCAAGAAGAAACACTCTGCTGTTGCTCAACCCAGGTCTGCTGAACCCGACCTCATCACTCAGAGTGGCCACCAGGTACTCCCCCACCACTCTATACGTTGTTCTAGTTATATCAATTATTGGAATTCAGCTCTAAATAGGTTTAGAAGAACTTTTTTGGGTTGGAGTTGCTAGAATTTGGTTGTTATCATTGATACTCATTTTTGAATCGTTCGTTGATTCTAAAGGAGATGGATCTTACTTGAAAAGGGATCTTTAGTTTTGTAGCTTTCCTTAATTATATTATCTTCTTTATGTTCTTTTGCTCCTTTTGATTTTCTGCTTTTTGGGGTTTTGTTATTTTGGAGTTCCTTTAGCATGCAATAGCTTATGTGGAAGGAGAGTTTTATGGAGCAAAGGCAACTATGAATGTTTGGGACCCCAAAATACAGCAGCCCAATGAATTCAGCTTGTCTCAGATGTGGATTTTGGGAGGTTCTTTTGCTTCAGATCTCAATAGCATTGAAGCTGGTTGGCAGGTAATTTATCGTAATTGTTTCGTTCTATTTCAAAATAGACAAGCCAAGATTATACTTGGTTCATTTCAACTCGTTTAAGATACAAATGGGTAGGTTTATGAATGTTCAAACTAGACAATCCAAGATAAACTGATTTCATTCTAAATCGTTTCGGTTACGAATGGATTTCTATTGAGATAATAATTTCATTCCATGCTTCACCAGAAGAACTAAAATATATCTTATTGTTGTTTGGGGTTAACTGCAAATAGTTAGATGCATTTGTCTTCTAAAGCTTGTACACTGTTCTACTAAATTCAAAGAGAACGCAGCTCATTATCATTTCAAACTTCTTTCATTTTAATATTTACGTCAACTGTTTGAAATTCTAACAACAATTTTATTCTTCAATTGGGAGAAAAACAGGTCAGCCCAGATCTATATGGGGATAACAACACTAGACTTTTCACCTACTGGACAGTAAGTTGCCATCCCCCACATCTTCTTTTGATGCTTAGCTTTTTGTTTTTGCATCATTAGCGTGTAATAGAATACTAAATGGTATACTGGGTCATTCTTAAAATTTAACAACTTCTTATGGAAAATGACAGAGCGATGCTTATCAAGCCACGGGATGCTACAACCTTCTCTGCTCAGGCTTTATTCAAATCAATAATGAAATAGCGATGGGGGCCAGCATCTTCCCGATTTCTGGCTATCGTGGTTCCCAATATGATATCAGCATACTTGTCTGGAAGGTAAGTTCAAAACACTAATAGGGAACATCCCCATCCCCAATCCCCTTCGTTTATAAAATTTTGAGAACATATCACATTTTGTGCCCGTAGTGCCAGCGAATATATGCTCATTCAAATTACGAACCATATGCTTTGAAGTATATTTAAATCAAATTACTATTAATAAAATTAATAAGACGGGTGAGTCTCTGACGATGATTATTTTTTGTGGGGATACTTTTCTTTTTCTGTGTCTTTGTTTGGTTACTAGCATTTCTTTTATAGCATCTTTTCATATTTAGTAATTCTATGGTCACATAATACCTCGTGTCACGGCCCCACAATGTTTGAATAGAACTCTTCTTTTTGAGTTAGAGATGAATTCAAGACTAAGCAGTTGTAACCATAACTGTGTTCTTTATTTGCTGATTTTGTGTTCTATTTGTTTGGAGTAGGACCCACAAGAGGGTAACTGGTGGATGCAATTTGGGAATGGAAATGTGCTGGGATACTGGCCAGCCGGTCTGTTTTCCTACCTAACTGCCAGCGCTTCGATGATCGAGTGGGGAGGAGAGGTTGTGAATTCAGCATCAGATGGGGCGCATACCACAACTGAAATGGGCAGTGGCCATTTTCCTGAAGAAGGCTTTGGCAAAGCTAGTTACTTCAGGAATGTTCAGATAGTGGACGGGTCAAACAACCTGAGGGCTCCGAAAGACGTTGGCACTTTTACCGAGCAATCGAATTGCTACGATGTTCAAATTGGCAAGAATGATGACTGGGGAAACTACTTCTACTATGGTGGACCTGGTAGAAACCCCAACTGTCCATAACCGAGTTCAATCAAGTTGTTAAATTGCTGCCGACGGTCTCTTTATTCTCACTAAACTAAAGAAAGTTTAGAGTTTGGATTGTCCGTAGCAATTATAGCAGTGCACAATGGTTAGCAAGTGTTTTCGTTTGTAAAAGATTCAGTTTGCCAGTTATAAGACCTGTTTGTTATTGTATAACCATCTTTCTAGGTTAGTTTTTAGTATAGTTCCTCTGGATCTCCGGTGGGTCGATGTTGGTCTATCTCGTACCGGAGTGTTGGCTACATCAGTCTCAGTCGGGTCGAGCAGGACGTGTGATAAACCATTATACCTAGTGTACTTTTCCTTTTTCAATTTGAAATTCAATTGATCCATCCCAAAGACTCCTTGGGATGGTGAAGTTTCTTTTAATGACAGTAGCAGTGAGCATGTTCGATTATTCCTTCTGTGAATAATTGTTGATTTCTGTAATCTGGAAGGGTTGATTAATAATTGAGAGGATTTAGTCTAATCACTGATGTGTTGGGTAGTATCTGATTATTTTGCAATATAACAATTTTTGTGTACTATCCTATCTATAATCTATTGGCTCTGGCATGGACCATGAGCATGTGTGAGCTGCTACATTATACTGATTCCAGTTGGACTGATTGGCCAAAGATGCTTCCTAGATATTTGAGCATGTGAAGGGAGAGAATGGTCAATTATGTGGTGATATTTTTTCTTCATCACCGTTGCCGACGAAGAAAATAAATAAATTAAGAAAGACAAAAATTTTGGTAAAACTGTCTTACGGATATATTTTGTAAGACGAATTTTCCTTACTCGACCCACCGTGTGTTAATAGGTTGAATTATGATTTGTGAGAGAGTATAGCTTCTTCTTACGAATTAAGATCCGTAATACCGTCTTATCAATTAGAAAAGTGTTATTTACATAATACTTGTTAGAAATGGTATATACAACTAACATGAAGCACTTTATACATTTAACATTGAATTTTAACAACTGAATCGAGAATAACATTTGCTTTAAAACTTTTCAATTACAACACTCTGTTCATGTACTACGAACGCATGACAATACATGAAAAGTGCACCTTGTTCATCTACTACAAACATAAGGCATTGCATGAAAACTTGTTGAGAATGGAATAAAAACGACCAAGTTCTTTAGAGAATGGAATGAAAACTTGTCATGATGCCATTGCCGGGGGCACAGACTTTTGGAGTTATTGCATCGAACCGAATCAACCGATCACATCATGCATGTTTAGAAAAACGATCGCGTTTGGCAAAGCGGTGACATAACAAGGACAAGGCGAGCAAGTGAATATCTAGAGGAGCCCAGTATCTCAAGCGGTCGCGTTTTGTTGGGCTGGAGCTACATAAGTTGAAGCAGTCGTATTCGCATTAGTAGAGGTGAAGTGATCACGTCGAAGCAAGGTGGTCGCATTACATAGAGTGAAGCTTCGGTGTGATAGCTCAACTTTTCGGTTTCCTTTATTAAACCAGTTTAGAGTTTTGTATTGCATCTTATATATGATTGTAACCCTAGAACATGTAAAATGTTGGCCTTAATAAAATTTCGAAAGTCCATTAACCTTAATATCTCTCACTTCTCTTTTTATTGATCTTTACTAATTACTATTACTCTGTTATTGTTCTAATTGCTTCCGCTGTGCACAACAAAAGAGTAGTAGAAATAGTTGGTGTAAACATTTATAGATCAAAACTAAGTAATGCAAATGCTTCACTATATTATTTTTGGATATTTTAATTAAATAATTTATTGTCAAAAATTAGATCTAACAATCTCGATAACATTTAAACGTTTCCCTTTACAATTGATATTAACATATTGATTATTTTTTAATATTATTATAATTATGACCAACTCAAATATTAGTTATATATAATTATAAGACTTTTCAAATACGAACAATTTAAAGAATGATATCGAGATACAACAAAAGCTGGCGGGACAATTTGGTCACAATTAATTACCTTGGAAAATATGGGCTAACTGCAACATATATAGAAAGTGGTAATGTCAGATGCTTTTCCCACGCTCGCTAGCTTAGCTTAAACTATCCTGCAAATTAAAGCATGCACGAGCACGAGATCAGTTTCACTTGCAGTCTTGCAGAGGTTGACACTTACACAAAATATCAAAAACCACCTTTTTCTGCTACATGTATACCGCTTCTCTAGCTCATCCACAATAGTTTATTACTGTATTTTATTTTTAGATGTTTTATTTAAATAGTTAATTTTTAAAAATTACGACAAGTATTATTTTATTACTAAAAATTACATTGGTGATGCTTTATTTAGAAAAGGATGACGTACAATTTACTTGTTTTATGGTTCATACATACTTTATACAACACCTATATTTTACTTAATACAAACAAATTTTTTTTTTGAAAAGTTTAAGAAAATACCCTTGATCACCCTTTATTAAGCAAAAAATAAAAAAGTACTAAGTATTCCCCATCCATTTAAAAGTAATATATTCAATTTACAACGGTTGGTTTTTATTTTATTATTTAAAAAATTAAATTAAAAAAAGAAACACAATTACAATTAATAGTCAAAATCAAAATAAATAGCTATATTTGAACAAGCAAAATGAGAATGTAATTATATAATTCATTTACAACGTTTGACAGTGGGAGGGTAGTGAGAGAACAAGATTATTTTGGACAGGTTGAGAAAAGTAGACACACAATTTATGTGATGATTTGTTTGACTTGCAAGAAACGTGGGATCTGAGCGCAAGATTTCGTCACAAGACTCATTCAGTCAGCGATGCGGGGCAACAAAGAGATTGGTAAAATTAATTAGGTCACCCTACGTCGATGACATAACATCCTTTCCTCTTTTCGGTTCTAGTATTAAAGCTTTTAAAAATCAGGATCACAAACTTGCCAATAAGGTGTCAATTAGGGGTGATCATGGATCATGGTCTTGTTCGGTCCTGTTTTTGCTAAAAAAATGAAGAGTTAAAATCAGACCAATACTCTGGTTATTAAGAAATGAGTGATAATCGGACCGGTACCATGCGGCAAAATTATAACCACAAAAGTCCATCATTATTTTTTAAAACCGCTACAGTACACTTTTTTTTGGAGGAGGGGGGGGGGGGACGACAAAAATACCCTTAATGAAGGAAAGACGTGCACACAAAACCACTATCCTAATTTGTGCGTCAGTAAAAATATTTGGGCGTCGTTCAATTTTTTTTGGGTGTCGTTCATCAATTTCGACATGATTTTAACAAAACGATGCCTAATTAACTAACAACGAGACACAATTTTTAAAAAAGATGCCTAATTATTTATATACCGAGACATGATTTGATGGAACGATGCTTAATTAAGTACCACCGAGACGTGATTTGAAGGAACGATGCCTAATCAAGTAACACTGAGGTAGGATTGGAAAAATGAATTGAAGTCTGTTACCATATTAAAAAAACGACGCCTAATTAGAAAGTCCGAGACATGATTCTAAGGATTGAGGCCTAATTAAGTAATACCGAAGCACGATTGGAAGGATTCTGTCACCATGTTAAAGAAACGACGCCTAATTAGTTAGATCGAGACACGATTGTAAGGAACGATGCCTAATTAAGTAACACTGAGGCACGATTGGAAGCATTGATGCCTAATTATTTATATACCGAGACAGAATTGTAAATAACGACGACTAATAAACTAAAACCAAGGTATGATTGTAAGGAACAATCCCATAATCGAAACCAACGATGCCCGAATCGAAACTATTGATACCAAAATCGAAACCTACGACACCCACATCGAAATATCTGACGCGCACATCGAAACAACGTTGTAAGTTTGGTTGAGGTATGTGAATCGATTGGATTCGTCGAGGGACTTACATTACTTGATGTAGAATATTTCAAAAATCTAAGGAAGTTGCCAAGAAAATTTGTTCGGACCAAACTTGCTATTTCCTACCTTTGTTTCAAACAGTTCTTCTAGGAAGCAAGACCAATCCAAATCCAATCCAGATGACACAATCGAACTCATTGGATTTCACGCAGCTGGAAGTCATGATATTAAAAGAATGGAAGTACAACTAGTAGCATATTCTAGATTTATAAGATAAATCTTGGATCTTGGACTCAACTCCCGAAAGCTTACTTTCTAAAAACTTTCAATCCAATTCTACAAGTCGAAGATGATTTCGTTGCGGATTTTCATGGCGTTGCCGTTTGTTATCGGAGTAGTTGATTGTTGTAATTCAGCCATTGTTGTTGGATTTGAAGCTACAACTGTTTGAAAATTATCAAAGAGCAAGTTGTGTGAAATGGCGACAGAGTTTTAGGAGGATGAGAGGCATTTAAGGAAGAATTTAACGATAATGGACTTTTGCGGTTTTAAAAAAAGATTACCTAAGCGATTGAATTTCTTTCAAAAGATACTGGCTTGCAATTAATCCTTAAGAAATTCAGAACCTACTAACCAAATATTTATGAGAATCAATACTTTGGTCCGGTCCAGAACCAACCAAAATTTATGAGAATCAAAATCGAACCAATACTTCAGTTATCAATTGCTTAATACAAACAAATTAGTAATTTTGGGGCTAATTATGAGTTGTCTTATCTTTCTCGTGAAGTTATTGAAATTTCTTATCTATGTTTAAAATAAAAAGTGAAAATGTAAGAAATTTTTTCATGAAATTAATGATGTTTCTTATTTATACTTATACTTAAAATAAAAAGTACAAATGTAATTATATAAGGTATTTTCCAAGATTAGACTGATATATCCATGCTATACCCATTGTAATATTGATGAATGTTTACGGTCGGAAAGGAAATAAATATAAATTTACTATTTATACTTAGACTTAAGTTAATATTATTTTATTAAAATACATACATAATTACATTATATATATTTAAACTATTGGTCCGATTCGGTTATAGAACTGATGTGTTTGTATCAAAACTCGAACCGAACCAATTATCTGGTTCTACAAAAAATTTATAACTGAAACCAAACTAATAAGTTGTCGGTCCAATTTTTATTGGATTGGTCAGATTTTATTAGTTCGGTGTGATTTTGAAAAACTTTGGGTAAAATTCTGGCCGGTCTCTTTTTAAAGTTTTTAATCCAAATAATCCCCTGTTCTTTTTTTTCAACCGTAAAAGATCTCTTTTCGAAATATTGTTCCGAAAATATCATCATCTCCTTCAACTGCTCCGACAACACATTTTGGATTCGAAAATCACCATTGTTGCATAACGAAACGGGGATTGACCTGCTCGGTCAGGTCGCTGGGGTCAAGGGGCAACGCCCCTTTGAGGGGGTTCGGGAGCAACGCCTCCGAAATGTAAACGAATTTTCTGAATCATTAATTACGAAACTTTAATGAAAATCATGTGTTGGGTTGAAGGATTTTCACAGTAGTGACTAAGTCGAAGGAGGAGGAATAAGAAGGTTTACGATAGTGGAGAAGGAAGAAGAAGACTACGGACATGGTCTGTTTCAGTATGATTTTGAACCGCGATACAATTATATTAGGTAGTTAAACTATTTTGAATCGCGGTGCCAAAATATCAGATTAAATTACCAAAATGTGAAAAACACCCTGAAGTTTCCACCAAATCTCAAAATGGTACCCAGCCTAAGGTTTGTGCCATAAGCATACCTGACATTACAAATTGTCCCATAGTGCACTCCCGGCCAGACGGCCATTTCAATTGGTACGTTAAGTGGCACGTGCTATTGTAAAATAGACATTTCCCTACAGACCTTCACAAAAACGGTGGGAAACTTCAAGGTATAAATTGAAAATTCAAAAATTTTCCCACGCCCTAATTGAGATGATAAACACAGATTAGGGTTAGGGTTGAAGAGGGATTGAAGACTGTGATTGAAGACTGGAATTGAAGACTGCGATTGAAGACTGAAAAATGACGATAACTAGGACACAAGAAGTGCAACGTAAGTCTACTATTGAAGATGAAGATGCACACACTTTTGAAGGTAACATTTCTATTTGATTTCTTGTTTTCGATGCATATATCGCTTTTTGAAATAGTTGATTGCAATTTTTGTATCTGTACAATAAAGTGCTGGTTAGAGAAAGAGTATGTGTTATGTAGAGTGTGTTGAATAAAGTAATAAAGTGTTGAATAAAGTAATAAAGTAATGGTTTTTTTAATTGTTTTCGATGCATATGTATTTTTTGTTTATTGACAAATTTGTCTGATATTTGTTAGTTAGAGAAAGAGATTGTGTTAGTTTAGTTAAATTTTCTATAAAATGATAGGTGTTTAGTATAATGGGGACATTATGATAATAAAATGTGAAATGGTCCCCATGCCTTTGTCCCCTCTGTCCCCTCTATGTCCTTAACCAAAGTTTCCAAAGTTGTTGGCCCATTTTTAATGCATTTTCGAGTAGTGACCAATTTGATTTGTTTTGTATTAAAGTAATGTGTGTTCGAGTACCTTAATTATCATTCATGGGTCTCTCTGTCCCCTCATTATATTTGTCTCAATAAATTTTCTTTTTTTAATCTTTCAAATATAGATCCAGTTTGGTTTGCTTTGATGTTTCATAATGGTGGTGAGTTTCTTTACCACCCTAAAACTGTCTACATTGGTGGTGAAGTAGAAACAGTCACAAGAGTAGATCGGGATAGGATGTCAATGACTGTGTTGAATAGATTTTACAAGGAATTATGGTATAATGACCATGCTAGTTACTACTATCTTTTACCTAGTAGTCAAATGGAGTCAGGTTTGGTGTTGTTGTCAACTGATGAGGCTATTATGCAAATGGTAGGAGCTATTGATCATAACATTAGGATAATTAATATATATTGCAAGCATAGTGAAGAATATTAGGGGGTGAGAAAAGTGAGAAAGGAAATTGACATGGCTGATGTTAATGCTAGTGATGAAGATAGTGAGAAGGATAGTGATAAGGATAGTGACACTGAAGAGGATAAGAGTTCAGATTACAGTGGTAGTGCATATGGGGATATTGATGATATGGACAAAGAGATTGATCTGGATGATATTGACATAGAGATTGATGATTTCACAATGAATGCTTGAGATAAAGAAAAAGGAAAAGGAAAGGTAGTGTCTAATAAACTGATCACAGTGTTTGATTACAACCAAAAGAGGTCAAAAGTAATTAATGAAAACAATGAGGAGGAGTTTTATGCTAAGTCAGGTTCTGAATGTGATACTGATGATTTTGAAAGTCTTGATGGCTCAGAGGATTTTGAAGAAGATGACCCTAGGCAAGTTATGGGAAGAAAAAATACCCCCAAGTTTAAGAGATTTAACCCTTTGACAGACATGCTTGAGCCTGTGTTTGAGTTAGGAATGGAATTCAGTGATGCTGTAAGGTCTTACTCATTAAATAAGGGGAAAGGGATTAGATTTACCAAGAATGAGAAATTGAAGGTAAGTGCTAGATGTAAAGAAGGTTGTCCATGGTGCATCTATGGTTCACAGCTCAAAAGTGAAGGAAATGCTTTCAAAGTTAGGACATTTGTTGACAAACATAGTTGCAGTAATGTGGTCAAGAGTAAATGCGTAAATTCTAGGTGGATTGGGGATCAATACACTAAAAGATATCAACTAAACCCTACCTGGCCAGCTGGTTCATTCTTTCATACTGTTGGAACAAAGCTTAAGATTGAAGTGTCAAGGAGCAGTGCTTACAGAGCATTGAAGGTTGCAAGGAGTAATGTTGAGGTTAGTCTTCAAGATCAGTATGGTTCTTTGTAGGACTATAAAGAAGAATTGATTAGATCAAACCCATGGACAAATGTTGAAATACTTTGTGAGCATGAAAATGAGAAGCCTGTGTTTAAGAGAATTTATGTATGCCTTGGGGGTTTGAAAAAAGGATTTTTAGAAGGATGCAGAAAGGTAATTGGGTTAGATGGGTGCTTTTTAAAGGGTCCAGTCAAGGGGATGATTTTGGCAGCTGTTGGTGTTGATGCTAACAATGGGATGTTTCCTATTGCATATGCAGTGGTTGAAGGGGAAAACAAAGAGTCTTGGACATGGTTTTTGGAACTATTGTTGGTAGATATAGAGTGTGTTAATTCATACCATTGGATATTCATGTCTGACAAATAGAAGGGTCTGGTTCCTAGTCTTGAGGCCCTTGTCCCTAATGCATAAATCAGGTTTTGTGTCAAGCATTTGCATGATAACTTCAAGCTAAAATTTAGGGGTCATGTCATGAAAAGACAATTGTATTCATGTGCCAAAGCCTCCTATATTCAAAAATTCAACATTGAAATGGATAAACTGAAGCAAGAAAATCACGAGGCTTATAAGTGGCTAGCTGGGAAAATACCATCACATTGGAGCAGGGCTTTCTTTAGTACAGACCACTGCTGTGATATGTTGCTGAATAACCTGTGTGAGACTTTTAAGTCATGTATAGTAAAAGCAAGGTGCAAGCCTATCTTGGAGTTTCTTGAGTGGATTAGGATGTATATGATGTCAAGAATGCAAAAATGTAGGGAAAACATGAGGAATTATGATGGCTTAGTGTGTCCAAGGATTATCAAGAAGTAGGACAAGTACAAAGGGGAATCACATGGATTTATTACTATTTGAACTGGGAACAAAAAGTATCAAGTGAGAGGAATGTATGGACACATGTTTGATGTGGATTTGAGTACTCAAGATTGTTCTTGTAGAAAGTGGCAGCTGTCAGGTATTCCTTGCCCACATGGAATATTTGCCCTAAATCACAACAAACTAGATGTTGACCAGTATGTGGCTGACTGGTATAACAAGCATACCTACATGGAGGCTTATGAGTACATTGTGTATCCTATCATGGGAAGAGACATGTGGCCCAAAACCAATCAAGATTTACACCCCCCACATGAGAAAAAGATGCCTGGGAGGCCTAAAAGAAGAAGAATACGACAGTTGGATGAAAAGAAAGGAAAAGCCAATAAGTTGAGGAAGTACCAGAACATTGTCACGTGTAGAATATGTGGTGAAGAGTATCACAATGCCAGGAGTTGTCCTAATAAACCAAGTGTAGACAAATAAAGTGCTGACAATGAAACTGCACAAGCCACAGAAACAAAGCAAATCCCAAGGAATAAATCTAATGTAAGATTACCTAATTTGATTTTGTTTGTCATTTGTTAGTGAGGAATTATTTTACTTATTTGTGGGACTATTTGTTGCAAGTTTAAAATACAACAAGAACGACAGTAAGTCCAGACAACTATTTTACTTACAATTTTAAATGCTTATATTTGTAATGTTGTGACAGACTTTAATATTTATATGTTTACTAGGTTAAGAAGAAAATGAGTATCTTGTGGAACATGGTGTTGCCCCAAGAAGAAAGACCCATGAATGATAATCAAGGTACTGCTTCCAACAGAAGTCCAGGGCTTACAAAATCTCAGGCAAGGAGAGGGCCATTTGGGAGTCCACATGCTTTGTCATATGATTTTCCAACAGTGAGTTTTTTTGAATGATATGATGGCTTATTTCATTCAGATATAAGTTCAATATGATATATAATTATTATCTTAGGTAAGGAGAGGACCACATCGTTCCTCTGCTTCATCCCAAGATCCTCTAACAACACAGCCAATGTCTCAACAATCTGTATGTGTTTTCAAGGACCATTACTGTTTCCTGTTGTTGGGATTATACTAACATTGTTAATTTCTTTCAGAGACCAGGACATAGGATGACTATGCCTGAGATTCCATCTCACGCAATGAATGGAGGTACTTCAACCCCGCCACAAATTTCAATTGGAGGGGGAATAGATGTGTTACCATTGTAAGCTTACAACTTGCAGCAAACTCAAAGAAACAAAGGGTTGCTAAACAAAATGATCAAGTGGAAGATACCATGCCTTGAAGTAATGTGTTGGGAATGTAATTGCCTTTTGCACGCTAGAATAGTTAAGTTAGTGGCCTTTGTAAAGGACCAATTAACCAACCCTTTTGTATACTTTGGCCTTTTTTTTAGTATAAAGGACCAATTAATGTGTTGTGAATGGTATATCTTGTGTAATGACCTTTTTTAATATAAAGGACCAATAAACCAACCCTTTGTATATTTTGGTTATTTTGAGTATAATATTGAAATACTTTGTGTAATGGTCTGTTTTACAATGCTTGTTATCAACCCTTTTTTTCTACAATTTCATCAATGTCATGTTTTAGATTCATCAATGCCCTGTTCAAG
>CM028383.1:27274552-27380866 GCA_013146195.2 Codonopsis lanceolata | reverse complement strand
CCAGATCAAAATCTCAACAAAAGAAGATAGCATGGAAGGCATACATGTGTCTCATTGACCTCAACCACCATAGGCTTTGCTCCTTAGGGTCAATGAGAACTTAAAGAAGAAGAGAAGAAAAACTTACCAGTTATACACCAAAGAAAGCAATGGAAGAAACCAATCGGATGGAAATGCTCTTCTGAGCTCTACAACTTTAATGAAGGACCTTTGGGCAAAGGATGAATGGATGATGAAGATGAAGATGAAGACCTCAAGCAACCATGGAAGAACTAGAGAGAAGATGAAAATTGTTTTTGGAAGAGGGAGGGTGAGAATGAGGTCAAAAATCGAAATGTGGTTTATATTTGCCTAGATTTTGAGTGGGACAAGTGTCAACAACTTGTGGTCCCTTTTCTAATCTGATTTGTGGCTTAATTGGTCACTAATGAACTCTTAACTCATCATTAAAAACTAGTTAGGGATGTTAGGACTTAAGTAGGAAGGGTTAGGAGGTTTAGGATAGGTTTAGATAGGGGTTTGAAGTGTACAAGTCGCCCAATTTCAGAGAAAATCATCCGTATCAGAAAGAAGTGAGGCGGGCGCCACCCATCACGCTGCCGCCAACACCGGGCTCCCAAGTTCACTATTCGCCATATTGCTCCCCTCGATGAGGCGGGCGCCTCACCAGCCTCCCATGCCGCCCGGCTCTAACCTCTAAAACTTGATCTAAACTTGATCTAAATGGTCCCAAACTTTGGGCAACCATTCTAAGGTCTAACCCTACTCAAAACAAGTCGGAAACGCACCCGAACAACCCTGAACAAGCTAGAACAAGGCGCGAACCACGCCGATTTAATGAACAACTGATTAAACTCAAATCAAACATCAATCAAACTAGGATATCTTGGGCATGAAAAAGGTTTGTTTCAACATGATTAAGACCTGAATAGAAAGCCAAGAACTCAACGAACACTCGCACGCCGAAATAGAAGCAAATACGAGCAACGAGAGGAATCAAGGCTAGGCCAAATTCAACGCGATCAAACCGGCGATTCAACAAACAAGTTTATATGATTCTAAACATGTTATGGACTTCTAAAATGACTTATGAATGATTCTAAAACATTTATATACCAAGTAAACATGCTCACAATCAACCAAGAAAGTATAAAGACAAGCATAGAATGCACATGCAAGATTACTGGGCGTTACACTCTCCCTCCTTTAGAATTTAGTCCCTAAATTCTTACCAAGTTCGTCGAATAAATGTGGATGCTTCTCAAGATCTCCTATCCGCCTCCCAAGTCGCTTCTTCAATGTTGTGATTCCTCCAAAGAACTTTGACTAAGGGAATTCTCTTGGTTCGCAGAACTTGCTCCTTGGTATCCAAAATCTTCACGGCTTTTCAACGTAAGACATATCCGGCTCAAACGTGATCTCCTCATACTCGAGTACATGGGACTCATCTTTCAGATACTTTCGCAACATGGAAACATGGAATACGTTATGAGTCTCCGAAAGTGAAGGTGGCAATGCAATACGATACGCTAAGGTCCCAACTCTCTCAAGAACCTCAAATGGACCAATGTATCTCTGTAAGCTTCCCTTTCTTGCCGAACCTCTTAGTACCTCTCCCTGTTACCTTCAAGAACACGTAATCACCCACTTGGAACTCAAGATCCCGTCTTCGATTGTCCGCATAACTCTTTGTCGACTTTGAGCGTGCGCAAACGATCTCTAATCAACTTCACGCCTCAACCGATCGTTGCACTAACTCGAACCCCAAAGTTTCGCCTCTCCAACTTCATCCCAACAAATTGGCGATCTACACTTACGCCCATACAAAGCTTCATACGGCGCCATCTTGATACTCGACTGGTAGCTGTTATTATACGCAAACTCGGCTAAAGGTAAGTGAGAATCCCAGCTTCCCTTGAAATCCACGGCACAAGCTCGCAAAGATATCCTCCAAAATCTGAATCAATCGCTTGACCGACCATCCGCTTATGGATGAAAAGCAGCATCAAGTCCAATCTAGTCCCCAAAGCTTCCTCGCAACGACTTCCAAAATCTTGACGTGAACCTCGGATCTCTATCTGACACAATACTAACCGGTACGCCATGAAGTCTCACGATCTCCTCGATATACAAAGCGCTAACCGAGTCAACGAATAAGTGATAGCTATCTGAATGAAGTGTGCGTACTTAGTCAACCCTGTCGACTATAACCCAAACCGCATTAAACCTCTCGCGGCGCTGTAACCCGTCACAAAATCCATAGTAATGAACTCCCATTTCCACTCAGGAATCTCCAATGGTTGTAGAAATCCCGCAGGCCTCTGATGCTCAGCCTTAACCTGCTGACAAGTCAAACACTTCGACACATACTCCGCGATTTCTCTCTTCATACCCTTCCACCAAAACTGCCTTTTTCAAATCTAAGTACATTTTCGTGCTCCCCTGTGAATGGTATACTTCGCCTTATGAGCCTCATCAAGAACCAACCTCTTCAATTCCGTATTACAAGGAACACAAATCCTACCTCGAAATGTCAAAGTACCCATCACTATTAACCACAAATCAGCGATACATTCTCAACCAACCCATCAATAATTTTCTTCAACTCCTGATCATTCCCTTGCTCTTCTCTAATTTTCCCAAACAAAAACCGGCGTAGCACCTAACATTTGCGAAAAATCACACCTCTATCAAAAACACTAGGACTCCAATCTCGCAAGTCCTCCAACATCTTCCACTCCTTAACCATCATACACGACATATGAACTTTCCTACTCAAGGCATCCGCTACCACATTTGCCTTCCCCGGATGATACAAGATAGTACAATCGTGGTCCTTTAACTTTTCCATCCACCTTCGTTGTCTCATGTTCAATTCTTTTTGAGAAAACAAGTATTTCAAACTCTTATGGTCGGTGAAGATCTCAAACTTAGACCCATACAAGTAGTGTTTCCACTTATGCAACGCGAAAATAATCGCAGCCAACTCCATATCGTGTGTCGGGTAATTTCGCTCATGAATAGACAACTTCCTCGATGCATAGGCGATCACCCTTCCATTCTCGCATCAAAACACAACCCAAACCTTCCTTAGAAGCATCACTATAGATCACAAAATTATCTCCTCCACTAGGCAAAGCCAAAATAGGTGCCGATGTCAACCGATTCTTAAGCTCTTGGAAACTAGACTCACATTTCTCGCTCCAAACAAACGGCACATTCTTCTGTGTCAACCTCGTCATAGGAGTCACAATCCTAGAAAAACCCTCAATAAACCTCCGGTAATAACCCGCCAACCCCAAGAAACTCCGAACCTCGGTAACCGAACTAGGCCTCTTCCAATTCATCACCGCTTCAATCTTAGAAGGATCAACGGCTATCCCGGCGCTAGAAACGATATGCCCTAAGAAAGATACTTCCTCGAGCCAAAAGGCACATTTGCTAAACTTGGCATAAAGCTGCTTCTCCCGAAGAATAGACAACACAACCCTCAAGTGTTTCTCATGCTCCTCCCGAGATTTCGAATACACTAAGATATCATCAATGAAGACTACAACAAAGCAATCAAGATAACGTGGAAAACACGGTTCATCAAATCCATAAACACCGCGCATTCGCCAACCCAAACGGCATCACTACAAATTCAAAATGCCCATACCTAGTGCGAAAAGCCGCTCTTCGAATGTCTTCCTCTAACCTTCAATTGGTAGTAACCCCATCTCAAATCAAGCTTAGAGTAGACAATAGACCCTTGCAATCGGTCAAAAGATCATCGATGTGGGGTAGAGGATACTTATTCTTAATAGTCACCTTATTCAATTCTCGGTAATCTATACATAACCGCAAACTCCCATCTTTCTTCCTCACAAACAAGACCGGTGCGCCCCAAGGCGACACACTTGGTTTAACAAAACCAATCTCTAGAAGTTCTTGCAACTGAGTTTTCAACTCCCTAAGCTCCGCGGTGCCATCCTATACGGTGCCTTAGAAATCGGTGAAGTCCCCGGAATAAGCTCAATACAGAATTCTAGTTCTCTATCGGGTGGCATAGCATGATCGGTAGAAAACACGTCGGGAAATTCACACACTACCGGAACCTCTTCTAAGTTAGGCGAAGACTTCCTCTTATCAACTACGCATGCAAGATAACCCGTACACCCTTGAGACAGTAATTTTCTAGCCCTTAATGCAGAAATAAAGTGCACGTCACTCGAAGCATGATCACCCACAAAAGTAAACTCAGGCACACCCGGCATATAAAAGGTAACCCTCTTTCTATGGCAGTCAACTATAGCATGATAAGCACATAACCAGTCCATGCCAAGAATCACATCAAAATCACGTATAGGGAGAACTACCAAGTCCGCATGCAAAGTGTGGTCACCCACCAAAACATCACAAGATTTAAACACTTCAGACGCGAGCATATATTCCCCGAGCGGGGTAGAAACTTCAAGCAAATATGGCAAAGGTCGAGGCAATACGCAAAGATTCTCAATAAAATGCGAAGCAACATAAGAATGCGAAGACCCTGGATCTATGAGAACTCGAGCCTTATGATCGAATATAGAAAGAGTACCTCCTATCACGGCCGTAGACCCCTGAACCTCGCGCTGATCAAGCGCAAACACACGGCCTTGAACCTTGGGTTTACCGTCCCCATCTCTCTTAGCCCCAGACTGCTGCCCAGCGCTACCCGACTGACTAGCCTTAAACTTTGGACAGTCCTTCTTCATGTGAGTTCCATCTCCGCAATAGAAACACTTCCCATTTTTCCCCCAGCACCTATCACCGTGTGCCTGCACTCTCCGCAGAACGAACAAATCATAGCTTCACTACGCGACCCTTGCTGCCCCTTAGATGAAGAAGTATTGTTACCTTGTTTCCCCGACTGTGGCCTACCCTGGCCTCCACTTCTCCGATCACGGTTCCCTTGATAACCCCTTCTATTACCCGAACTGTTTCCCTGATTACTGGTCTGAGTAGTCTGCCGTGCACTACTAGCATTATTCTTGACTCGGTGTTCATCAATGTCTTGCTCAACCTCATAAGCTCTATCAACTGCAGTCCGATAATCGGTGAGCTTAAGCGCTAGAATCTGTTTCCTAAACTCGGTTCTTAACCCCTTCACAAACTTGTGTGTTCTCCGTGCCTCCGTGGGAATCGATACGCATAATATCGGCTCAATTTCGTGAACTTTGCGAATACTCGCCACGGTCATGCTACCTTGCTCAAGATCATAGAACTCCTTCTCCTTTGGTTGCGCACTACATCCCAAGCACATACTCATTCTTAAACTCTCTTTGAAATTGGCCCAAGTAATGGGAACTTGTTGCATCTCCCAACTCTCCTTCAACACGGTCCACCAATGCTCGGCTCCCTTTAAACTTAAAGGTTGCTAACATCACTCTTTCTTCGCCGAACACCCCAACATAGACAACACTTTGATCATTTCCTCCATCCATAACTCGCCTTCTCGGTTTTGGTTCTCCAAGAAACGAACTAGGCTTTAGCTTAAGAAATCTCTAAGAGAGTAGTGTCAGCCCTGGTCTCGGTGGTGGAGGTGGTGGTGGTGTCGCCCTCCCGCTCGACCTCCCCGGCCTGCCCCTAAAAGCTAACAATCCGCGATGTAGTTCAGCCATATCCGAACTACCGGATCCTCTCGGCGGTACCTCTACTTCAAAGTTCAACCGAACTCTCCTGGTCTACCTCTCCTCGGGATTAACCATCTGACTCCTACAAGAATTCACTCGACGTTAAAATCAACACACAAATAACCAACCCAACTAGGCCATGGAACCTATCCCTCGGCCGACGCCTAACCTATAGCTCGATACCAATCGTGACGACCCGATTTAATCTCAATGCGAGATCCCGAGTCGTGCCAGTCCAAATAATCAATAACACAAGCATGCATAGTAGGATCATAAAATTCATGTGGCGCAACATCGCATACAAACAACAACTCGGCTACACTTGGCCTAAAAACAACCTAAAATAAACAAGTCATCGGCGACGCATACCGAACCCAACAACTACTCCTACAATTATTAACACATGCTTATAATAACCTCAACGGCCACAACATGCCTGAGACAACAACAACAATAATTAAACGAGCTTTAGCGGAAGAAAACCGTAGTGAACCATACACATATAAACAAAGCTCGACATATAAGTCGGCATACCAAAAGATTACAAGTATCAAATAGTTAAGTTACAACAACAACAAAACCCCAAGCCAAGTCTACATGACTTGCTTCCCAACGCCCTTTCCAAAATAAAAGATTAACTAATAGATGTCCAAAAGAGCAACCCGCTAATACAACAACCAAACGAGTACAAGCGAAGTCTATCCCTGACCGCTCTCCTCGGCTCGGATCTAAGGAAAGACAAAGCAAACAAATAGGGTAAGTCGAAAGACTTAGTAAGTTACTACAATGCATGTTCATGTTATAGCATGACATTTATCTCAATTATGGCATGTTATCATCATTTACATAGCACATCATCATCATATGGCACTTAGCACATTGTTCACATAAGTGCGGAAAGTAAATCATACAAGTAGGATATGATATAGTCACGCCGCTCAGTAGTTCCCGCAATAAAACTTTATTATACTTTATCGTGCAACATTGATGCTCGTGAATGCATCAACTTTTATCAAGTACCACTCGATCTAGATAGCAAGCCAACGCGGCACTTAACCGATACGGCAAAGGGGCTACTTCCCCATCATGCGGCCAACAATGGAGGTGTGTGAAGTCCTAGGTGCGGCGATCCATAGCGAGCACGAATCCCATAATTCGTGAAGGCGATGCATCGTCCCACCTTGACCCGATAAACAAACCAAATAATGCCACTGACTCAATGTGATGCACAAGTAGATATTTACTTGACTAAACCTAATCAAAGACCGAATTCGACAAGAGCGAACTCGACCAACCAAGTAGGGTATTAATCTCTACTATAAAATCATATCAAGGCAATTAAATTGCACAAACCAACCTTTCATAAAACTTGATATAAACCAATCAAACCAATCTCATACTTGAGTAAACCAAATCAAACGGTGTTCAAACTTCGTAGGGATTGAAATTAGAGTTCAACACGCTCAAATATTCCCTAGAGTCGACTGCTGAGTCTTTGCTCTAAATTCCCAAATTTGGAGAAATTGAAGCTATATGCTTCATAACCCAACCTAGGTCATTTCTAGGTTCAACAAGGTATTAAATTCACCAAGGCAATGCAAAGTGATTCATGTTCATCATAGAGTTCATTTCATAAGATAGAACACATACAACATAACAACATATAATGTAGGCTCCATTTAGGGCATTCTCATATGAACAAACTTCCAACAACAAATAATATACATGTCTCTAACATGTTTAAAACTTTAAATAGGCAAGATGAAAGAATAATATAGGCTTTCACAAGCAAGAATTCAACCTATACATGCTCCTAACAAGATCAAAATCTCAACATACAAGAAGATAGCATGGAAGGCATACATGTGTCCTCATTGACCTCAACCACCATAGGCTTTGCTTCCTTAGGGTCAATGAGAACTTAAAAGAAGAAGATGAAGAAAGTAACTTACTTGATACACACCAAAGAAAGCAATAAAGGAAACCAATCGGATGGAAATGCTCCTCTTCTTGAGCTCTACAACTTTAATGAAGGACCCTTGGGCAAATGATGAATGGATGATGAAGGATGGAGATGAAGACCTCAAGAAACCATGGAAGAACTAGAGAGAAGATGAAAATTCGTTTTTGGAAGAGGGAGGGTGAGAATGAGGGTCAAAAATCTGAAATGTGGCTTATATTTGCCTAGATTTTGAGTGGGACAAGTGTCAACAACTTGTGGTCCCTTTTCTAATCTGATTTGTGGCTTAATTGGTCACTAATGAACTCTTAACTCATCATTAAAAACTAGTTAGGGATGTTAGGACTTAAGTAGGAAGGGTTAGGGAGGTTTAGGATAGGTTTAGATATGGGTTTGAAGTGTACAATTCGTCCAATTTCGTAACAGAGAAAATCATCCTGCTAGCAAAGGGTGAGGCGGGCGCTCACCCGCTCATGCCGCCTCAACAACCGGGCTCTCCCCAAGTTCGCACCATTCAGAATTGCTCTCAAGATTTGAGGCGGGCGCCTCACCAGCTCCCATGCCGCCTCGGCTGAATCTCTAAAACTTGATTCAAACTTGATCTAAATGGTCCCAAACTTTGGGCAACCATTCTAAGGTCTAACCCTACTCAAAACAAGTCGGAAACGCACCCAACAACCCCGAACAAGCTAGAACAAGGCGCGAACCACGCGATTTAATGAACAACGGATTAAACTCAAATCAAACATCAATCAAACTAGGATATCTTGGGCATGAAAAAGGTTTGTTTCAACATGATTAAGACTTGAATATAAAGCCAAGAACTCAACGAACACTTCGTACGTCGAAATAGAAGCAAATACGAGCAACGAGAGGAATCGCTAAGGCCAAATTCAACGCGATCAAACCGGCGATTCAACAAACAAGTTTATATGATTCTAAACATGTTATGGACTTCTAGAATGACTTATGAATGATTCTAAAACATTTATATATCAAGTAAACATGCTCACAATCAACCAAGAAAGTATAAAGACAAGCATAGAATGCACATGCAAGATTATGGGCGTTACAATTTTTTCTCAAGACTTCTTCCGTGCCGGAAAAAAATAAAGAAAAAAGAAAAGAGAAAAAATAGAAAAGAAAAAATAGATCGACGAAAAATGAAACGGAAGAAGAAGAGTGCAAAGATTCAAATGAAAGCATAGCTTTCAAGAAATTAAGTTAGAAAATATTGCCGATAAGAATGATGTGATATTTAGAAGTATATATTGCCCAAAACAAGTTTGGGGAAGAAAGAAAACCCGAAAAGCAATGTAGAACACACCCCCCACTTGTAGTCTTTGCAGGTCCTAGCCTAAATAGGGAAACTTCCTTTGCTTTGAAGTATGAGGGATAAAAGGTAATCTTACTCTCTCACTTTGAATTCCAATTCCTTTCCATCATATCCCCCATCACCTTGGCCTTACATTACAAACTAAATAAAGACATAATGATCTTCTTGCCAATGCTTGTGTATATTTTCTTTGCTAAGTGAGTCATATAGAATTGATCAAACACTTTATGTTCATATTATTCGCCAAAAAAGCTCACTGTGTTAGCATAATCTTAGTTATTACAAGTAATTGGGATAGGAGAGCATTGTATGTCATATAGGAAGTGCATGGATGGATGTATAACTTTTGAAATCACAGACCTTTCTCGTAATAAACCGGGTTTGATGGTAGATCTCATAATTCATGATGCATTGGTTTTAATTAAACTTTGATTTTCATATGAATGTGGTGTTTAGCTTAATAAAATTGTTTTAATTAAGATATTCTCTAAGACTGGTGATCACACACACACGGATAAAGTAAGAGTAGTAGCATTTTTAAGAAAAGATCAGTTGGTTTTATGTGATTTAGCCTGCATATATGTGGTGAGCATCGAACTGAAACTGCTTTGTATGCCATGCTTTATAACTTGAGGTTGAAGCCAAAAATATTTTTTGTTTCATTTCTAGTATAATTTTATTTGCTTTGTATTTATCGCTTTTGTATTTATCTGCATAGTCCGCTACTTGAAAGAGTCTCCTTGAGCTTGTGGGTTTATAGAGGAGTGTAAATTGTGTCACCCTCCAAAAAGATTTTCGCTTTTGTTATTTTTTGATTATTTGTGTATATGTTTTTGTATTTATAAGTATTGTTTACTCGTGATTTGTTCCGAAAGCAAAGTTTAAGTTTGGGGGTATTTGATCGATGTATTTTATACGTCGATTTCCTATGCTTCTATGACTTAAGTTATGCTATTTCACGAGGCTTTTGGCTACTGATATGTGTTTTCAGTGAGTTTTATGAGTTTCAGGGTTTTTAGTGAAAATATGCAAAGCACAAGGCTTTTATATGCAAATTCCAAGAAGGACTCAGAATGAAAGTTGAAGAAGAAAAGAAGAAAATCATGTTGAGACCTTGTGGTCGCAAGGTGTTTCTGTTTCACTGCCCCCCAGCAAGGTGGACACAAGAACTTGAAGAAATCAAAAACCCCGGACCATTCGTGAGGACCTCATGGGACTAGGATTTAGTGCCCATACCATACCGCAAGTGGTGCGTGACCGCAATCGTTAAAGGTGGTCGAACACTAAAATATGCCACTAGAGATTCGATTGAATTCAACTCCTCGGTATAAATAGGAGTCGATAGCCAAAGCCTAAGACGACTAGAAACGGCTGGAAACAGTTTTGTATAGCTTCAGAATAGATTTTAGGTTGTATAACATATTTAGATTGTGTAATTACAAGTATTGAAGATCAGATCATGTCTCCATTTATCTCCATGTGTTGTTCATCTTCAAGGATGAGCTAATCTATCAATAATCTAGGAGGTGGGAGGTAACTTGTATCAAATTTATGTTTTAATTTATATTTATGTTCATTCAATTCTTGTTGATTGTGGTAATTATCAATCCCTATATTATTTCACTTTGAACAAATGAATGTAATCGCAAATAATATAGGCCTGAGGTGCGGATAACCGCATGATCAATGTGCATATGTCGTAATCGGCTCACCATCACAATAAATTGGACCTATCAATGCACGAGAGTGATAAGTTAGGACCATGTTCCATAATCTAAGTGACAGTTGGATTATATGTTCTTGTGTTTAGGATATAGAATAGATGAATAATTCGGGGATGGAGGCTGAACCAATAATTCAACAGACTATATCTATATTTTGTGAACGAACCCAAGAAATTGAATGATAATTATTTTGAATTAAACATAAAAGAGATACAAGTGAACCCCTAATCCTAGATTGCCATCTTCCATAAGATCTTCATAGTCTGTAATTGCTGCTAATTAGTTAAACACCTAAATAATAATAGTAGTTTAGAATAGAATAAATATAAACCCCCCCCCCTTAGATTAATAATTTGCTATCAATAAATTGCACTATCTGTGATCTTTTGTCTTTGTCAGGTTCGACCCCTTGCTTCCAAAACTATTTTACAATAGCCTTGTCCACTTGCAAGGAAAATAATTAAAATAAGACATCGATCACATGTTATCCCACCCAGAGTTGTTGTTGGATCATTCTCCTCGAGGGGTGCATACCCCGGGACGTGGAAATGATAGGTTTTATCCTAGTATCCCGCCAGTTTGAGTTGGATTATCTCCTCGAGGGGTGTAGATCCCAGGACGTGGAATAGTCAGGATCTCATCCATCCCACCCAGTATAATTGTTGTTTGTTTGCATGTGACAGCCCGACCCGAATTCCAATGCGGAATCCCAAGGTCGTGCCGCCAAGACAAGCTAAAAGATGGACAAGCACCCGCTAAGCGTAGTGGTGCGAGTCAAGAGTTGAACCAACAAACTCTAAACAGAATGAAAAGCCATAACGGCAAAACCGAATAACCAAAAACTAAAATCATGGAAGCAAATCATAAATGGGACCAAAACCTATAGTTTTAAACTAAGGAATACCAAGCCGAGAGACGACTATCTCTCGACAAATCTATTTACTCGCGTGACGCAACATTGCGCACGCACAACAAACCATCGGCAACCTAAGGCCGGCAAAACAACAAGAATTCCAACCTGATAAACGACAACTCAACGGCTATAACATGCCGGAGGAATAAATCAACTAAATGAATAAGATATTCAAATTCTAACAACTAAACACAAGTCTCACGACTAACGCCGTCTGAGATGACAATACCAACAATAACTAGAATGAGTGAGCTAAAGCATGCTCGAAATAACAAGGAATAACTTCTAAAGATACAACAAATCGACTAACGAGTCGGCTACCAAAATAATACAATAACATAATACTAACATAGTCTACCCAAGTAAAGTCTACATAACTTTACATCCGTGTCTCACAAATACAAAATAACATAATAATAATAATTCCAAGCTTAAAGCCCTAAGACCACCTTCTAGGAATCACTATCCGGCCGCCACGCGCACTAACGGATCGCCGCAAAAACTAAGGAAAACAAACACACGAAATGAGTCATAATGACCCAAGAAGTTACTAAATGCAAATGTATGGCATAGCATATCGTGGCATGGCATAATGCACAACATATATAAAATCATGGTATCTTTATAGTCTACCAATAATAAACTTGTATCATGTCATCATGTAACATAAACTTCATAAACCACATAGCACGTTTTTTTTCATATAAGTGCTTATACCTAAGCACGTAAAACCAAGATCCGGCCTAGCCCTTCAGATTCAAACCATGGGTCCTAGCCCTCAAATGATCATAAACCGGGTTTAATTCCTCAAATGATCATAACTCACCGCTTCTTTAATGAGTTCCTCGTTACATTCATCCGACTCCGGGGATGAGAAATGGGAGCTCGATATCAGGCTAGGAGCCGCTAATACGAGACCACATCCCACTATCGGCCAAATAGTGAGGAGAAAGGGTACCAATGCGGCGATTCATAGCGAATGTTTCCAAAGGCCATGAATCGTCCCATTGCCGACAAAACGACCAAGACGCCAGCTGGACTCAAAATCAAGATGATCAAGTAGATTATTTACTTGTATAAACCAATAAGGACCAAGTTCATCATAAAAGAACTTATTAATTCAAGTAGGTCATAATGCTCTACAAAACCCAATAAACAATGCACATACTTGTACACACTTAACATATTCAACTAACTTGTAAGTTTAGTTCAAAACCACGTATTGAGGTATTCATAAACCTCAAGTCATTACCAATTCAAGAATAGCATATAAGCTCAACAATTCACAACATGAGGTCTACTAAAGTCCTCAACTCAAGATTAAATCAAAGACCACTACTTAGTCTAAGAACCACCACAATTCAAACTTAGCATTAAGCTTCACTTAAAGGCACACCGGACTTAGCCAAAGTCCTTATAGCCGACATCATCAAAACCCATCTCATGAATGACAAGACTACCTTGTAGTCTAAACTCGCAAGTACTATCATATGCTCGCGACTAAATTCCTTATAGTGAATTATTCGAATAACATTACTAAATGGTACTCGAGACCATGGGTTGGTCTCTAATACTCCGTGCTTTACAAGCACGCTCTAAACAAGTTCCCAATGGGTCTCTATAACATGAGTGTCTCCATAGGACACAACAAGGTACTCGGATACGCACAACATAAGCAAACGAGACCCGAACATCGTAGGATCTCAACCAAAAGCTTGTTATCACATTATTGGCCTCACAATGACTCCGTTGAGTCTTAATTCTATATTCCATTCTTTATGTGTTTCATAGCCCCACAATTAAACATTTCATTCATATATACTACAAAATCCCAAAGTTCATTCGGCTTGATTCCCGAGCCCTAAAACCCAAGAATCCATCATAATCATAATCAAACGAAATCCAATTGTCGTAGGATTCCAACCCGAGTTCACAATCACATTATTGAACATATTTCGACTCGCTGAGTCTAAACACCAAGTTTCATCATTTACATCTCTCATCGATCTCAACATTAACCCCACTTCAACTTAACCATAATTTCTCCAATAATTCGGGTTTGACTCTCAAGCCTAAAATTCACAATTAATCCCAACATAGATCAAACCCATTTCCCAACATACAATATCCTTCAAAACATCCTCTTCAAGGCATTATCATGTGAGTTCATAACCTTCAAAGCCCCAATTCACAAATTAGGCATATTTCCAATGAACCCAAATAGCATAAAGGACATGATTTCTAGCATGCTCAAGCCTAGAAACACATAATGAAGAGTAATCACACACTTCAATAATCATAAGGATTCATCTACAAATACCCCTAACAAGTTCATACTTCCAAAAATCCCCAAAATTGGGCAAACATAGCATACAAGTGTTCATTGCCCACAAATAGCATACAAGTTGTTTTCCTTAGGGCCAATGAACCAAAATCAAAAGAAAGTAACTTACCTAGCTTGAGTGAAAACTCAAGAGAACGCAAATCCGATCGGTGAAGTCGTTCTACTCGCCGAGGGCTTCAAGAATCCAAGTTTGAAGGAGATCGGGTGGTCGGATCGCCTTGGATCGAAGAGAGAAGAGCTAGGGCTCAAGAGTCTCCCATGGAGCTCTCTCTCTAGAATACGTATGTGGAGAGGAAGAAATGAAGAGATTTTCAAGAATTTGGGAAGAGGTTAGGGTATTTATACCCCCAAATTAAGAAGGGCACAAGGACATTTCTCAAGTGCAATTAGTGGAGATTAGGGATAATCAAGCTCTAATCCAACCTTAATTAACTTCTAAATAATGTTAGGACATGTTTAGGTTAAGTATGAGAGGTTAGGAAGGGTTTAGAGGGGGTTTAAGGAGGGTAGAATAGGTAAAACACGTCACAACTCAAAACAGGGGAAGAAAATCCCGTAGCAGTTTCTGGGGTTGAGGCGGGCGCCTCAACCTACTCCATGCGGCCGCCTCACCTCTTCTCTGCACAAGGGTGCTCTCAAGATTCGAGGCGGGCGCCTCACTCCATCCCATGCCGCCTCCCGAACCTCCAAAACTTGGTCTAAACTTGATCTAAATGATCCCAAACTTATGGGCAACCATTCCTAAGGTCTAACCCAACTCAAAACAAGTCTAAAACACACCCGAACAACTCCCGAAACAACTCGGAGCGAAACCGGGAAGGGGTGCAACAACGTGCAACCGGGACGACGAACGAACTCGAAATCAAACGAGCAATGAAAGGAGACTTTTAAGGCAAGTCTAAGGGCTAATGAAGAAGCTTAAATACTTCTAGGAAGTTGAATAACAACTTAGGGAAATAAGAATCCCAAAGGAGAGGCGATTACGCGACTCGATTCCCGAACTACGCGATAGAGACGAACGCTATCTCCAAAACTTCCAAATCTTCGATAGACTTAAGGAACACCTCCAACTTGAAGTCTAACACATCTAAACATGTTAACAAACCATCTTAAAGAGGTCTAGGACCCAAACCGAGGTCACGAACACAAAACGGAAGTAAACCCTCAATCGCGTCGCATTCCGACTATCGTCGGGTCACGACTTGTGACTTTAGCAAGTCAACAACTATATGGAGTCTCTAAATAATGTTTTGGTCTTAATATGGTCTCTCAAACATATCTAGACCCTCTCGCAACCCAAACATACCGTCGACAAGGGAAGAAGTGCAATATAGCACGCAAACCGAGACAACGAAGGAGCGGGCGCCACACCCTCTCCATTTTAAAAAGAATTCGCCCCGAATTCTAAATCATGATACAAACCACAATACACCAAGTTCAAAACCACCAACCTCTCGATTCTACCACCACAAT
This sequence comes from Codonopsis lanceolata, assembly GCA_013146195.2. Taxonomy (NCBI): domain Eukaryota; kingdom Viridiplantae; phylum Streptophyta; class Magnoliopsida; order Asterales; family Campanulaceae; genus Codonopsis; species Codonopsis lanceolata. The sequence goes on along the minus strand of CM028383.1, from coordinate 27,365,462 downwards.
ATACACGAGGGTTAAACTCTAATAATCCAAATTCGAAAGTCTAAGAATTCTCAATAGACACAACAACATCAAGACTTACGGTTGAAAATAACATGACTCATACTTGAGTCGCGAATACACATATGAACACATTACGCCAATCATGTAGGCAAAATCCCAAACTTCAACATAAGAACACATTTAACTACCGAAACTATTTGCTTCGGGGCACATCATGAAATTCAAGCACAAAAGATTCTAAGTTACAAGAATTAATAATTGCTTATGGAGCAATTTACAAACAAATCAAAGATAACCAAATTGGCATTTCAAACTATGCAAATCATACTCGCGATTTCCCTATCGCGGTAAGAACACACAAGAGCACACAATGCCATGTTTTGAAAATTCTTTCCATCTATGTCCATCCATTTGGTAACGGGTATAGTCAATGTTTAACCTACTCACTACCAATCCTAGTCCACCAACGAACCTCTTTTGATCACCAATTTAGGGTACCGACTAAATTGGATTTCAAAAGCTTTTCGTTGCAAGGATGCGAAGGTTCATGATTAAAAAGGTTCTAAGCATCCTTTAATAGTCTCCTATGCTAAGGAAATGAATGAACATGAATTCATGAGCTGAGAATTTAATATACTACTATGTAATGCATCAAGTAGGTGTTTCCTACAACTAATGCACGTAACTGAATAAAAATCAAACCAAGTAACAAGGCCTATTACCTTGACAATCAACAATCATAGCTATCACAAACTCGTCGTATCTAGTACACTCAACCAAGATAATTTATTAATAATCACAACGAATCGCCAAGGCTACTAATGCCCGAAACGTCTATACTCCGCAAAACTATCCTTTCTTAGGCTCTAGACCGAATCTACAACCAATGCATACACTAAGCATCCTAACAGAACGTTAACGTCTCAATACTCACGGTGAAGCGTCAATCTCTTCCGTGTAACCATGATTATCCTCTAAATCGCAACCTTCAACCTTCTCACAAGTCGAGTGTATATCTTACTCGCACAATAACCCTTAACAACAATATAGTGTAATATTACTCATTACATAAAACATATCCTTATAGAATATACAAACATCATACCAAACCGATAAGTATCAATAAACAATTCATACTTTATATATATATATATATATATACATACTATGGCCTTTATACATAATCCCAAAAAGAAACCACAACTCTACATATAACATAGTCTTATATATACATATAGACTAAACAAGAATCCATACACCACGTGCGATTACCTACCGGTAATCCACAAAATAAACCATATCATATATCAATCTCACATTGGGGTATTATTCCCGATCAAGCAAATAACCAATATTACACAATACACCATATAATGTATGTATGAATGCACATGAGCTACCGATTAAAACGTGTACTCATATTAACGGTAATAGTAACAACGGTATAATTTACTTAATATTTATATACAAGAATATACCTTCCTATTTCGGATAGGCCTCAAAACCCCGCAATGGCCAACCGCCACGCCAAGCACGACCTCAAGCTCTAGGCCGTCCACCACTGTCCCTCTTGGAGCCACTGGATTGTTGACTAGTACTCCTGCATCGATTAACCCTCATCTTCGGGCAATCCTTACGAACATGATCACCGCCACAAGCGAAACACTTTCCCTCGCTTTACCCCAACATCTGTTTCTGCATGTCCCGCCCTCATACAAAAATTACATGTTAACTCGCCGCCTGGCCGCCTCCGACTAGAGGTAGGAACGCCACCCGCCTACCAAGACGTGTGATTTCTTGATTAACTTTCTCGAGGTGCCGCCCGCCTCTATTACCATCATTGCCCCTAATAGTACTCGAGGCTCTTTGAGCATACTCCTCGATGTCCAACTCTATTGCATACGCGATTCACAAATGACTGTAATCCGTAAGTTGTAATGGAACGAGCTGCCTACGATATTTCATCTTTAGACCCTTCACAAACCGTTGGGTCTTCCTAGCCTCATCAGGTACTAAGTAACCACAATAGCGAGCCAACTCTGTGAACTTCGCTGAATACTGAGCCACCGTCATAGCTCCTTGTTCCAATGCCATGAACTCCGCTTCTTCTTTCCGAACTATCGCCGAATGAATCGTGCCATAAACTCCATCGTGAAGTTTTCCCACACTCGAGGCACTCCCTGGTGACTCCAACTATCTCGTAACACATGCCACCAATGGTCACCGCACCAATCAATTTAAACACCGCTAGGGTCACCATCTCTTCTTGACGTACAACCCATAGCTGCAAAGATCTTCTCCATGTTTTCTATCCAAAGTTCTGCTTTAGAAGCATCGGGTCCTCCATCGTAGCTCTCAGGTTCCAACTTCAAGAATCTCGCAAGAAGGATAGAATTGTCTTCCATCCCAAACATCTGCTGAGGGGTCACACGCGGATCCGTAACATTCTCCCCTCTCTCGTAGCCACGAGTTGTACCCGAACGAGGTCTACTAGAACTAGCTCCACGCCAAATTCCTGACATAATACGCCTACAAAGAACACTCAGCGTTAATAACTCAACAACAAACCCAACCCAAACTAGGCCAAGGAACCTATCCTGGCGAAATAGCTAACCTATAGCTCGATATTAATCGTGACACCGACCCGAATTCCAATGCGGAATCCCAAGGTCGTGCCGTCAAGACAAGCTAAAAGATGGACAAGCACCCGCTAAGCGTAGTGGTGCGAGTCAAGAGTTGAACCAACAAACTCTAAACAGGAATGAAAAGCCATAACGGCAAAACCGAATAACCAAAAACTAAAATCATGAAGCAAATCATAAATGGGACCAAAACCTATAGTTTTAAACTAAGGAATACCAAGCTGAGAGACGACTATCTCTCGACAAATCTACGACTCGCGTGACGCAACATTGCGCACGCACAACAAACCATCGGCAACCTAAGGCCGGCAAAACAACAAGAATTCCAACCTGATAAACGACAACTCAACGGCTATAACATGCCGGAGGAATAAATCAACTAATGAATAAGATATTCAAATTCTAACAACTAAACACAAGTCTCACGACTAACGCCGCTCTGAGATGACAATACTAACAATACTAGAATGAGTGAGCTAAAGCATGCTCGAAATAACAAGGAATAACTTCTAAAGATACAACAAATGACTAACGAGTCGGCTACCAAAATAATACAATAACATAATACTAACATAGTCTACCCAAGTAAAGTCTACATAACTTTACATCCGTGTCTCACAAATACAAAATAACAGAATAATAATAAATCCAAGCTTAAAAGCCCTAAGACCACCTTCTAGGAATCACTATCCGGCCGCCGCCACGCTGCATTAACGGATCGCCGCAAAAACTAAGGAAAACAAACACACGAAATGAGTCATAATGACCCAGTAAGTTACTAAATGCAAATGTATGGCATAGCATATCGTGGCATGGCATAATGCATCAACATATATAAAATCATGGTATCTTTATAGTCTACCAATAATAAACTTGTATCATGTCATCATGTAACATAAACTTCATAAACCACATAAGCACGTTTTTTTTCATATAAGTGCTTATACCTAAGCACGTAAAACCAAGATCCGGCCTAGCCCTTCAGATTCAAACCATGGGTCCAACCCTCAAATGATCATAAACCGGGTTTAATCCTCAAATGATCATAACTCACCGCTTCTTTAATGAGTTCCTCGTTACATTCATCCGACTCCGGGATGAGAAATGGGAGCTCGATATCAGGCTAGGAGCCGCTAATACGAGACCACATCCCACTATCGGCCAAATAGTGAGGAGAAAGGGTACCAATGCGGCGATTCATAGCGAATGTTTCCAAAGGCCATGAATCGTCCCATTGCCGACAAAACGACCAAGACGCCACTGACTCAAAATCAAGATGATCAAGTAGATTATTTACTTGTATAAACCAATAAGGACCAAGTTCATCATAAAAGAACTTATTAATTCAAATAGGTCATAATGCTCTACAAAACCCAATAAACAATGCACATACTTGTACACACTTAACATATTCAACTAACTTGTAAGTTTAGTTCAAAACCACGTATTGAGGTATTCATAAACCTCAAGTCATTACCAATTCAAGAATAGCATATAAGCTCAACAATTCACAACATGAGGTCTACTAAAGTCCTCAACTCAAGATTAAATCAAAGACTACTACTTAGTCTAAGAACCACCACAATTCAAAACTTAGCATTAAGCTTCACTTAAAGGCACACCGACTTAGCCAAAGTCCTTATAGCCGACATCATCAAAACCCATCTCATGAATGACAAGACTACCTTGTAGTCTAAACTCGCAAGTACTATCATATGCTCGCGACTAAATTCCTTATAGTGAATTATTCGAATAACATTACTAAATGGTACTCGAGACCATGGGTTGGTCTCTAATACTCCGTGCTTTACAAGCACGCTCTAAACAAGTTCCCAATGGGTCTCTATAACATGAGTGTCTCCATAGGACACAACAAGGTACTCGGATACGCACAACATAAGCAAACGAGACCCGAACATCGTAGGATCTCAACCAAAGGCTTGTTATCACATTATTGGCCTCACAATGACTCCGTTGAGTCTTAATTCTATATTCCATTCTTTATGTGTTTCATAGCCCCACAATTAAACATTTCATTCATATATACTACAAAATCCCAAAGTTCATTCGGGCTTGATTCCCGAGCCCTAAAACCCAAGAATCCATCATAATCATAATCAAACGAAATCCAATTGTCGTAGGATTCCAACCCGAGCTCATTATCACATTATTGGACATATTTCGACTCCGTTGAGTCTAAACACCAAGTTTCATCATTTACATCTCTCATCGATCTCAACATTAACCCCACTTCAACTTAACCATAATTTCTCCAATAATTCGGTTTGACTCTCAAGCCTAAAATTCACAAATTAATCCCAACATAGATCAAACCCATTTCATAACATACATATTTCAAAACATCCTCTTCAAGGCATTATCATGTGAGTTCATACACCCAAAGCCCCAATCAAATTAGGCATATTACTCCAATGAACCCAAATAGCATAAAGGACATGATTTCTAGCATGCTCAAGCCTAGAAACACATAATGAAGAGTAATCATATACTTCAATAATCATAGGAGTCATCTACAAATACCCCTAACAAGTTCATACTCCCAAAAATCCCCAAAATTGGGCAAACATAGCATACAAGTGTTCATTGCCCACAAATAGCATACAAGTTGTTTTCCTTAGGGCCAATGAACCAAAATCAAAAGAAAGTAACTTACCTAGCTTGAGTGAAAACTCAAGAGAACGCAAATCCGATCGGTGAAGTCGTTCTACTCGCCGAGGGCTTCAAGAATCCAAGTTTGAAGGAAATCGGGTGGTCGGATCGCCTTGGATCGAAGAGAGAAGAGCTAGGGCTCAAGAGTCTCCCATGGAGCTCTCTCTCTAGAATACGTATGTGGAGAGGAAGAAATGAAGAGGATTTTCAAGATTTAAAGAGGTTAGGGTATTTATACCCCCAACAATTAAGAAGGGCACAATAGGACATTTCTCAAGTGCAATTAGTGGAGATTAGGGATAATCAAGCTCTAATCCAACCTTAATTAACTTCTAAATAATGTTAGGACATGTTTAGGGTTAAGTATGAGAGGTTAGGAAGGGTTTAGAGGGGGTTTAAGGAGGGTAGAATAGGTAAAACACGTCACAACTCAAAACAGGGAAGAAAATCCCGAACAGCTCGGGGTTGAGGCGGGCGCCTCAACCTCTCCATGCGGCCGCCTCACCTCTTCTCTCGCACAAGGGTGCTCTCAAGATTCCGAGGCGGGCGCCTCACTCCATCCCACGCCGCCCCGAACCTCCAAAACTTGGTCTAAACTTGATCTAAATGATCCCAAACTTATGGGCAACCATTCCTAAGGTCTAACCCAACTCAAAACAAGTCTAAAACACACCCAAACAACTCCCGAAACAACTCGGAGCGAAACCGGGAAGGGGTGCAACAACGTGCAACCGGGACGACGAACGAACTCGAAATCAAACGAGCAATGAAAGGAGACTTTTAAGGCAAGTCTAAGGGCTAATGAAGAAGCTTAAATACTTCTAGGAAGTTGAATAACAACTTAGGGAAATAAGAATCCCAAAGGAGAGGCGATTACGCGACTCGATTCCTCGAACTACGCGATAGAGACGAACGCTATCTCCAAAACTTCCAAATCTTCGATAGACTTAAGGAACACCTCCAACTTGAAGTCTAACACATCTAAACATGTTAATAAACCATCTTAAAGAGGTCTAGGACCCAAACCGAGGTCACGAACACAAAACGGAAGTAAACCCTCAATCGCCGCATTCCGACTATCGCCGGGTCACGACTTGTGACTTTAGCAAGTCAACAACTATATGGAGTCTCTAAATAATGTTTTGGTCTTAATATGGTCTCTCAAACATATCTAGACCCTCTCGCAACCCAAACATACCGTCGACAAGGGAAGAAGTGCAAGAATAGCACGCAAACCGAGACAACGAAGGAGCGGGGCGTCACATGAACAATCTCCAATAGATCGGCCAAGTCAAGATCAAGCTCCGAACAATCTCTAGATCAAAGCAGAGGGTAGTTATGTACTTTCACACTAAAATTGTACCTAAAAGATATGTCTAAAAAATAGCTGGATTTATTTAAAAACATGTTTTAAAAGATATACCAGCTTGTAATTTTTTCTAAAATATTTATGTTTATATTTATAATAGAATCAATCAAAAAAATAATAATAATTTGTGTACTAAGTCCAACATAACATATTTTTAGAAACTGAAGGAGTATTACTAGTAATATTATGGCGTGATGATTTCATTGTGATACCCAAACCTTTTTATTCACTCTCTTGAAATTTGAGCAATCCTCAATAACATATATCTTGCTCTTTCACCTAAATAGTTATGTTTCAAAAAACTAATAATTATTAAGAGATATATAATTAACATTAAAATTAGTCATTATTATTACAATAATATTGGAACATAATTAATATGTTATATATCAAATATGAAAGATAATATTAAAATATTATAAATATAATTTTAAAAAGTAGAACTATCAAAACATCTTAAAATAGTAAGATTGATCAATTATTTAGAACGTACGGAATCTTTTAAAGTCAATTAAAAACAATCCATTGATTTGGTTTTAGTTTTTAAATTTAAAAAAAATTAATCCATTTGGTTCGGTTCATAATTTATGTTTCCAAACCAAACTAAATCAAACTGAACCATATTTTATTTGATTATTTATTATATATACTTCATCCGTCCCAAAATTATCGTCTAGGTTGACTTGGCGTACGGTTTAAGAAAACACATTTGACTGGACTATTAATATTAGTTTGATGTGTAATTTACTTTAAACTTATGTGTATTTGGCTAATAATTAAAGTAGGATGAAAAAATAAGGGTAAAATAGTAAAAGTGTTGTTTTAAAAAAGAAAATTTCAAACAAGAAAATTATTTTGGAACGGACGAAAAAGAAAAGTAGGACAATAATTTTGGGATGGAGAGAGTAATATATATGTATTTCCGGTATATGTATAATAAATAATGTTGTTCTTACCAAATTTCATTGATTCAAATGATATCTTGATTTGTATTTCATTATTTGCTAATATTTGATGTTTGTAATAAAAGTTTGACTTTTGTTATTAATATTTGATGTTAATTTACCAATTAAAAATGTATTTGTCCGATTTTTAATGTTTTCTAAGTTAATTTGATTTTATGTCAAACCATAAAACCCAACTGAACCAAATCAAACCAAAATTTTGAAAGGCTATGTTATTTTTTTTAAGTGTTATTTTTTAAAAAAAATATATAAATTTCAAATTATAATTTTTTTCCAGGAACGAAGGGAGTAATAAATATGGGTCAGTAATTTGAGGGGCTAAAATTTTGAGACAATTGAAAAAAGAAAATAGGCCAATAGCGGGCTTGTTTGGTTGAGTTTAACATTAACATAAACTAATCAAACCACAACAATGGATCATTGCTAAATAAAGAGTATTCCGATAATGACACATTAGTCCAAGAGTTCTTCTTTTGTTGCAAATTAGAGGAGAGGCTTATTTTTGAATTGATGATGATTGATTGTAACCCTCCTCTTTGTCTCTTTTCAAATTACTCTCCTTTTTCCTTACTTGGAGGTACTCATATAAATGTAAAGGTTCATAGATTGGATCTAAATGAAGCCCCGTGAATACCCAAATTTTGATTGGTGCCTAAACAAGTCCATTGAACTACCTAGCATATGGGTTCATTTAAGGAATATTGATTTTTTAACTGGATATAAATAAGTATATGAAATTCAAACTTCACATTTTTAATACTCATTCAATATGTTTACATGAATTTTTAACAATTGTGATGTCCGACAAAGATTAGTAGTTTGATGCTTGTCGAGATATCTTACTTTGATTCAGTACTGCCACATCTTTTCAATACCAACTTTTCATTATTTCTTTAATATATAAGATGTCATCTTCGCTAACACTATGTACTATAGTGCTTGCCTATTTGAAGAATGTGCATGTTTTATTTGGAAGAAAAAACAATGACAACCTACCTAAGTTTATCCTTAATCTATTTTAAAGTGTGTTAAAATGATGGATGAACAAAAGTTGTCCATTCCTTGAGAAATCCAAATAAAGTTATGATTCATGACAAGTGGAGTAAATTGACATTTCTAACCTCCATGCATATAGTTTCTTGAGACTTTGGAAGGGGGACCTTACAAGCTCACAGGTTGGCCTATGAGAAAATTGGAGACAAATGCATTTAGTGAAGCTTGTCATTGAGTTAAAGATGTAGACAAAATCCCAAATGTGAGTAGAGATGCTCCTCTTTCACCCACAACACATGAATACAAACCCTAGTATTTGGTCAAAACACTTTACCAAACAAACATATAAATTTAGTTTAGTGGTAGTGCATGTAAACTATTTAATAAAACATTTGAATAGGAACTTGTTTGTTTTTAGCACTTTTTCGAATCATAATTCATCAATTTCGAATCACGATGTATTTAAATTTGGAATCATACATCACAATTCAATTTATTCAAATGTACTGTGCTTTGGTCTTAATTTTCTTTGTTATTCTCATGTTCCTAAATTATTATCGTATTTAATTTTTTTTTCGTCAAGTCAATTGTTTTTCAAATTAAATGTTTGACATTGTTTACCAGTAATTCATAGCTCATAGCATCAAAAAAAGTAATACAAAATCACATGTTTTATAATATTGAAAAGAATAAAACAAAAGTTGAAAAATAATTGAGAAAGTAAGGCCGTAATTTGTACTTTGTTAATTTTCTCTCATCTTCCTTATTGTACCGAGTGTATATATGCTCTTACTTGCCAGCCATTAAGAATCAATTATAGCCATCATCAGATATCCTTTATTTTCAACAGAACAATAAAATTTTTCGAAATGGTATCACGAGCAATTCTTATTGAAAAAACCTTTAAAAACATATGTTTACTTAAGGATTTTCTACTCTTGCTTGCCAAAACATTCTTTTAACATATAAAAATCTATGTGCAAGTAAAAACCCTAAAACCTTTTAGATCCTGTTCAAACATCTTTCAAATACTTTAAGTGATCTAAATTGTTTTTACTATTTTTTTACATGTTCAGTACTTTGATTTATCGAGTCTATAATAGAAATGGTAGACTATACAAAAGTCATCGCTCCTATAATTATCAACATGAGACATGTCTTGAGATAAAATGATTATTCATTGTGGACATATTATTACTATGTTTTGATAAAATGCTTTAGTGTTTTGTATATGTCATCTTGTAATGGTTCCAAACAAATAGGAGGAGATTGTTGGAATATGTTTCTTGATAATTTACTTATCACCTTGCATATTCTATATACTAGCGATGCACACGTGCGTTGCACGGATTGTACATGTGTATAAAATTATATACTAAATTAAAGTTGAATAATATGTATTTTTTTTAATATGAACAAAATAAACAAAAAATAATAAACAATAAAATTAAATATAGAAAATCCTATAAATTTGAAAAAAAAAATATAAATTTTGGAATACTTTTTATATACAATATTTTTTGTTCAACATGTACGATTATTGCAACTATAAATATCACATAGTAACTCTAGACAAAGCTACATACAACTGATGATAACCAAAAACATGTTTTCAAATGGAATCTTATATTAAACAATGACTTATCATGATTTTTATTCATAGACATTGCGCAAGACTTACTCGACAAAAAAATGTTTTATCTGGAATTTAGAAGAAATTTTATGATCAAATAGTATCAGTAACATACTTGCAATTAAAAGAGTACCACCAGAATTGCCCTTTAAAAGAATTCCACATTTTAAAACATGGTTTCTCAGCCTTATAACAATTAATCTCGTATCATTGCATAACTCAAGTGAATAGATTATGTTACGAAACAACATTATTTGAGTTCTAACCTTCAAATTTAACTCACACTTTGAGATTTCAGAATATGTAATTCAATTGAAATATTCACGAGTAAGTATTGTTCAAATTTAACTCACATTTTGAGATTTCAGAATATGTATTGTTCATTGATGTGATGTAATTAAAAAAAATATACATCTTAATTTTAATATGACTATTTAATTAATGAAACCACAAAAATAAAACATGTATCTCTTTCAACAACATAACTTATATATTACATTTCAATTTTTAATTACATAAAGAATTAACAAAACAAAAAAAAGAAGAGAAAATGTCACTATAATTTGAACATGACATAAAGTTCTCAATATTCTTACTTATTTGTAAAGGACCATCATAAAATGTATTTTTTTTTTGTTTAGTTTATTGAGTTTTGTCTTTTTTTTTCAGTTGTATAGTGTGCATTCATCTGATATTTACAAAATCACAAGCATATATTAATTCATTTGCATACCGTCCGTTTCATACATTGAATAAGTTCCATACTGACACCGTGTCAAAAACATGGACACAAAATTTAGTGATAATTTAAATTAAGACAGACACAAACTAAAAAAACAAACAAAGTTAGGCCATGAGTAGTTTTTATTTATTTTTTGTTTTAAATATTATAGAATTGTATTTCAAGATCTATTAAAAACAATCTTAAATATTTTTATTTACCTATTTTTTATTTATACTAATACTAAGCTATTCAATATTTTTGAATAAATACCATTTTTACTAATTATGTTTATATCTTGATTTTGTTTGTAATTAGTTATATTCACATGAACTCTGTCTGACTTATGAATAGCTTACCTAGAAATTTGATTTCTACATTATGTTTTTTGTGTAATATTTAATATTTATATTGCTTTGGTATGTAATTAGGTATACGTCATTTATATATCATTTTCGAATTTAATTCTCCAAATAAAAAACGTAAACTCAATTGGAATATTTTATGTCAACATCATTAAATGACATTTCTCAAATTCAATTTCAAAAAAAAATATTTGACATAAACAAAACATAAGTGATTCCATTTTTGAAAAGTGAGTTGTGTCGGGAAATTTCTAAAAATTATGCACTTATGTTTTTATATATACTACAACACAACCGTGTAATGTACGATTCAAATATTGATATAAATAAAACAATATAAAATTTTAATGATAACCATATAGCCGAATAATTATATGAAAAATCACGAGTTCAATATGCATATAAAACAAATTATAGAAAATTATGTTTATAAAAACAATAACTTTTTTAACATATCTTTAAATTGATATCGAACTGACATGACATTAACCAAAACAATTTACTTTATACAATACAAATTAAAATTAATCATCAAAAATTATAATCAAAGCACATGTACGATGTACGAAGTCTATATTCATATCAATACAATAGTTAAAACTTTAGTGTTAATTAAATACACAAATGATTGCAATATAAAGATTATGAGTTTCATGTGTAGAATTGAATATCATAATTTTGTAACATTAAAATTAATATTATTTTGTTTGGCTCTCGTGTAGAGTTCAATTAAAAATCTTAACGTATACGCAAATTAATAGAATAAAAAAATTAATGAAAATCAGGAGTCTTTAGGTTTAAAATTGTTTTACCTTTGGAGAAAAAAATCAATTTATAGAATAAAAATATTAAGAATTTCAGTTCAATTCCAATTATAATATCTTTTCTGGATATAAATAATAAAATTTACATTGAAGGCTTTGAAGCTCACAATTCCAATTCTAAACAATGGAATTGAGGTTCACTTTCTCTCATTCTCTACTCTGGAGTCTCAACAAAATTTAAATTCACATATGTGTTTCTCGTATTAAAAAATGATATTAAAATATATGCAAATATATATATATTCTAGCCTGGATATTGATGCAAATTGACAAAAAAAAAACTTGGTTTTGTTATCTCTCATGTTTCTACTATGCATTTTTTTCTCAATATACTAAATAAGAATGTGAAGAGTTTTTAGAATCATTTATCCAATCAATCATAATAATTACATTTTCTATTTTCAACTTCCAATGCAAAAAGTGGCTTATATACAAATTAGAAATGTTTCTAAATTTGGAAAGTCACTTTTAGCGGGAACTTTCAAAACTTACTCCTCTCGTTTTATATATGTATAGATATTGATTTGCTTGTTCCCATTACAGTGAGTCATCACTAGTGGCTAAAAGGTTTGCGTACTGATTAGCGTGGCAACTCGTGTGACATCACATAGATCTTAGATTAGGTGTGACTTGATCGAGTCCTACCTTCCTACATGATGATCAAACAGACCAGCACTTCATATGCACTAAGCACCAGCAGACTTGCGGTAGCGTCAAAAGTCTTCAGCAGACTCGTCACCAGCAGATTTGTCATAAGCAGAACAGAACATCTTGAAGACTCACCACCGGCAGACATGCTACGATTTGATTGTTCACACCAGCAGACATTAGTTCTCTTAAACAGAAGACTTACGCCTCTGGCCCGAACATCTTACCAGCAAACCTAGTTCTGCACGTGATACAGAGAAAAGACTAAAGTAGTTCAAATCAAGACAAATATGTCCAAGCTTCATAAAGCATGACATAGTTAAAGCTACAAGACTTTCTCTCACTCACGTGGTTTGGTAAAGTCAAAAGAATCCACTTTATTGAAAAGACTACCTGACAGTGCATCAGACATCAGACTTGCTTTTCAGAGACTTATCAATACAGTCTGACAGACAACAGTTCCAAGATCCACAGGACAAAATCTTTACTCAACAGTCAGAGATCTTGTGGAAAAAAAAAATCTTTATCTGATAGACTTCAACAACCATATCTCTAAACGGATAGAAACATCAATCTTCATCTCTCAACGATCACATTGACTCCAATCTATATAAGAAATCATTTCTCATCCCCAACAACATACAGAGCGAAGTCAAAAACAAAGACTCCTGCTACAAGAGCTTCAAAGAAACAGAAAGATCTACAACGAGATCGTCTTCACCAACGCATCTCAGATCTCTACAGAAGATTGCAGTGAACTCATCCAGACCTCGGCAAAACACTCTCAGTGGATTGCTAGGAAGAAAAGCTTGGAGAAGAAGAGAGAGAGAGAGATCAAAAACTTCAAAAGACAGAGATCAACGTCTTGGTCAAGAACTCAGTTTTTGATTTGAGTTCTTTACCCTTCTTCGAAGAACTCATCCTTTAGCCAAGCTTCAAGACTCCATTCCAAAAGCTAAAGGTCAAGCTCTTGGATCGATCTGAAGATTGATTTTAGATTATGCCCAAAGAAGATGAAGAGTTGTTTGTAGATATTGCATTCATATCTTCATATTTGTATTCCTATACAAATGTTGTCGATTATGCAACAATCAATCATAATGGAAGGCTGAGTGCTCGGCATTCAATCGTTTAGATATCCTTTATCGGAACAACCTTTAAAATTCTCTTCTCATTTTAGTTTCTCGTTCTGGTCTCCTATTGCCCTCTTTACTTAAAAATTTGTTTACAAATAATTAAGTAAAGATTAAGGCTTGAAAAGACGAGACAGAAACTCTACATAGAGTATATAGGCTGATGTAATCTGTAATTTATCTTTAAATAAATTCAGATGTTCTTTCAAATAATTTATCTTTCAGTCTTCACCTCTCTATGAGCTTTTATAAATTGATTTGTCATTTGAAAAGTTATTCTCTAAATGATCTCCTAAAACCTGCATTTGAAGAAGTATTAAGTGAGCTATTGGTCTGATCATATATTAGTATACAGCCACTTAAGACTTCTCTAAATCTAAGCCTTTCTATTTTCGCTGCTTAAACTCTTTTTAACAGGATTTTGATTTAAAAGGCAGTTTACCGGCATAGTTGAAATCTCTGCTTAGAGTAAGTCTGCTATTAGCCTCTACCAAACATGCTCAACTCGTTAAGACTGCCTATGCCATTAAATATGCGTTTTGAATGTATTTAGAACAAAAGTTTTTAAATGGTATCATAGGCTATTCACCCCCCCTCTAGCCTATTTGAGCATAGTTGTGGACCAACACTGTACCATTGTCAGATCTTACTCTTATGATTTCACACTCTGTTTGAGTTTGAAGATTTCTGAACAATGCAGTGAGTATACCGTAAGTTTCATCATTTGATTGCATCATTTCAACTTATTTATACCTTGAGTAGTCATCAACAATAACCAGGGTATATCTGCTTCCACCTAAGCTTGCAGTAGAAATCGAACCAAACAAATCCATAAGCAGTAATTCAAGAATTCTTTTGGTTGAAAGACATGGTTTTGATTTAAAAGATGCTTTTGTTATTTTTCTTAAGACGCGTGTTTTACATTTCTTGTCGGTAGAAAAATTAAATGATGGCAGACCATTCACTAAAACTTTTTTTGAAAGTTTTGAAAGTTATTTGAAATTCAAATGTGAAAGTCTTTAATGTCATAGCCATGATGTTTTTGAAACACCATTTGCTACTAGACAAATTTGAGTACTGTTATTTAAAGAAAGTAAATCAATATCAAAAATGTTTCTTTTTCTTGTACCAGTAAATAAAACTTCAATTGTGATACTATTTTTGATAAAACAATGAGTAGTTAAGAAAGTACAGTTCATACCTTTATCACCGAATTGAGAAATACTAAGGAAATTATGTTTCAAACCTTGTACCAAGGACACATTGTCAATTTTTGCAGATCATCTAATGATGGATCCATAACCTATTGTTTTTCCTTTTGAGTTATCTCCAAAATTGACTGAGAGTCCTTTGGTTGTAATAATGTCAATAAGTAGTTTGGCTAACCCAATCATGTGTTTAGAGCATCCACTGTCTAATATCCACTCATCAGTTGGTTGATCATTTGTCATTAAGCACGCCTGAAATATGAATATTCAAATAATGGTACCATTTATAACTTTGGGTCCAAAGGGTTAGCTTTCTTTGGTAGCCAAACTTGTCTTAACTTAAGCAGTTTGACTTTGTCAATATGTTTAAATCTAAACAAACATTCATGAGACTGATAACTAAAAGTATAGCAAACTTTGCATTTGTGATAACCAATTTTATCAGTCATTTGAGGGGAGTCCTTTGATTCAACTTAAGTCAGCTTAGAAGTAGTAGCAGCAACAAATTTTAGAGGCTTGAATTTGTCAGTTGTCTTCCTTATGTCCTTTCCTCTCCTATCAGTTGGCTGGCGTATATCAGCCGACTAATTGTTGTCAATTGTTTTAGTAGCTCACAGTTTGTGAGGATTTTGAGTAGAAGACTGACAATTGTCATGGTTCAGCTTCTCCCTTTTGTTGAATGAATTTTTAAGTTGATTAATATTCTTAGGATATTTAAAAGGTATAGCATTATAAGTTGATCCTTTATTCTTTTTTAGCAGAATCTTAAGTTCACCATTTGATTGTCTGATTTCACAATTTCCATCATATTTTGAGTATCCAATACCATGTTGGTCTTCATGATTTTTCTGTTGAGTGGTAATGGTTTCAACAGCAGCTTTTGATTTTGAGTAAGTATCAACAGCATTGGTCAGTCAAAGATTCCTTTCCACAAGGTCAGCAATCTGGGCATCTGACATTTTTGCTTGAATCTCATGTTTTTCATTGATACTTTTAAGTTGAAGCATTTCATTTTGTTGTACTTTATAAAGCACATTGATCTTCTGAAACTCACAATTTTCATCATAAATTCTTTTGAAGTCACCAGATAAAGAAATATGAATTCTTTTAAGTGTTTCAAACTTGAAACACATTTCTTGTATTTGTTCCAAGAGTTCATCAACACGTATGTTAGTAGGCTTCTCCTCTTACTCTTTTGGCATATTAGTTAACTTAATGTCAGCAGTTCTTGGAAAGAATGACTTGACTTTTCTTTCTGGTTGACTTATGATCTCGTTTCCGTGGAAACCATTTCTTATTTTCTTAACCACAAACTGATCAGGTTTGATGATCTTTGTCAGCTTAGGGTTTTTAATATGTGAGCTAGGAAGCTCATCATCAGACTCATTTGAACTGTTGGGACTAGGGCAATCATTTTCTAAATCATATATAGTTGGTTATGCAACAAAACAAAGATGTGCTTCTTGCATAAAATCAGCAGATTCATCTTCAGAATCTATCTCAATCAATGTTGCTAAATTTTGATCTTCAGTAACTAAACCCTTTTGTTTTTCAAAATTTCTGAGAGGTTTTTTGTAATACTCATTTTTGGTAGATGTACAATTTGAAGCAAAATGTTCGGGTTTTCTACAATTAAAGCATAACAACTATTCTTTCTCATATTTTTCTTCATTGTTTTTGAAGTAAGGCTTTTGAAAGTTTGAGGAAGAAGGTCTTTGAAAATTTGAGGAAGGTTTTTGAAAACTTGAGGAAGATCTTTGAAAGTTTGAGGAAGGTTTTTGGAAGTTCTTTTTGAAATATTTAAACTTTCTAAATTGTTTTGCAAAAGCAGCAAATCCATCTTCATCAAAGTCATCATCTGACAGAGATGTAGAAGTTTTTGGTGTCTCTTATTGAGCTTGCAGAGAGATGCCTTTAAAAAAAATTCTCAAGCTCTTGAGTTTTGAGAACTTCTTTTTTATAAATCTTTAGACTAGCAACAAGACTACGTATATGAGTCTTGTTCAAGTCTATTGTTTCCTTTATGGCAGTGACCTTAACATGTCATCTACTTCACAAGCTACTAAGAAAACACATATTTACTAAATACTTTATCAAAATAAGAGCATCTATTACTTACCTCGAGGAATCTAGCATAAGCATTATTTAGGGATTCCTTTGTCCTTTTAGAAGGCATCAAATTCTTGTATGCAATCATAGAGCTTGTTGTACTTGAAGTTTTAATCTCCTTCAACATATTCAACAGGAGCATATCATATTTCTTTAGCAGTAACACAGTCATATATTTGTTTATAGTTTTCACCTGGAACAACACTTGATAGAATGTGAACAACCCTAGCATCCAGCCCATTATTGTTTTGTCCTCCTCAATCCATTCAGATTGAGGTTTAAGGACATATTCTTCAACAGTAGCAGCAAGAGGATTTATATCATCATCATCTGCAAGAGAAGATTTACCAACTTTAGTATTTATTTTCATGGGTTACATAGGACCATCTTTTACACATTCCATCAATCGCTTATCAATGTTGTTCATATATCTTGTAATAATTTATTTCCATATATCAAAGTGATCTTCATCAAAAATAGGTATTTTAGTAACATTGTTTGATTGAAAAGTTCGTGTAGTTGTCGTGATCGAACTTTCAAGTTTTTAAACTTGGAAAATAATAATTTTCAAAAAATGAAGCTCTGAAACGAATTGTAAGTCCATTAGACAACAAATAAGGCTAAAATGGGGTGAATAGCCTTTAAAAACTTTGAGGGTCGTTTTAAAAAACTTCAAAAGTTGCAGCGAAAAATAAAACTTCGGTGAGTCAGCTGATGTAGTGTCAGCTAGCTTAAGTATTGAGGATTCCTTAGAAGCTGATGCTGTCAGCAAGAAAGATAAGATTGGTCAGCTAACTGACACAGTTTGATATGTTTTTAAAAGATCATAAGTTATAAAGAATGAATTGAAAAAATTTTTTTACAAAACAGCTAAGTAATCAACTGATGAAACTTACTGGCTGACACTTAAGTAGATTGAAGCTCCTTAAATGTTAGGATAGTTTGTGTAAGCTTATGAGTAAAATACAAAGCAGTTAAAGTGGTTCATAGTGTAAACTGCTACGTTCACTACCAAGTTGATCAAACTTGGATTTTTGAAGTGCACTAATATTATTAATAATCTAGGTGATCATTAATGGATCAGTGTATAACAAAAACCAGTGTTTGAGGAGTATGATTGAAAGTCAATCACACTTGTGTGACAATCAAATGATTTCTTAATGAATTGAAAGAAGTAAGAAAAATCAAAACAGTGATTGTCTAAAACAATAACTAGAAATAAATAAGAATATAAGACTATCTAACTAATGTTTTGACTGAGGCACTTCAAGTGAGAATTCTTCTTGAGTGAGTATGAATGTTTCAGTTGTTTCTTCAAGTGGTTTCTGTAAATATATATAGAGGTTCTTGAAGTGCAATCTGCTATGAACACATTTGAAATTTGAACAACTCAAATAATTTGAGAGTATCTCTCAAAACATATTTCAAGGATATTGTAAGATATAGCTAACTAAGAGAGATTTCTTCAAAACACAAACAAAGAATTCACTACAAAAAAACAAAGCAACTGAAACAGATTTTTCGGTTGCAATTCATGAAAATCGGTTTCAAATTGATGTTTGCAACAGAAAATGTCCGTAACAAAGTCCATAGCAATAAGCCTCGTCGCAAAATTGTGCAACCACTTTCTTGTGGTTGCAAAAACCTTGCAACAGAAAAAAGTAGTTGTAGATTCGGTTACGATGTGTTTCCTAGGACATTTTTTTATATCCGTTGCAAACAACAACTGATTTATTTCTGTTTCTAATTTGTAACTGGTTTTTTTTGTTTCAAATTTGTTACACATATAACTAAACTAGCAACTGAATTTTTCAGTTTTTAGTAGGCAACCTAATTGCAACTGGTTTTTCTGTTGCAAATTTATTACACATAGAACTGAACTAACAACTAAATTTTTCAGTTTCAAGTAAGCAACCTAATTTGCAACAGGTTTTTCTGTTTCAAATTTGTTACACATAGAACTAAAGTAGCAACTGAATTTTCAGTTTCAAGTATGCAACCTAATTTGCAATAGATTTTTTTGTTTCAAATTTGTTACACATGAAACTAAACTAGCAACTGAATTTTTCAGTTTCAAGTATACAACCTAATGTTTCGGTTGCAAAAGTCCGTTGTTGGTTTGGAACAAAATTTTTTAAAAAAAAGAAAAAACTTGCAACAAAAAATTCTGTTGCATAAGATTATTTTCTGAAAGTAAAATATTACTAATATTATATCTATAAATATTTATCAATTGTACCTGATTGGACATTTCATTTAAAATATCTTAAATCAAACAATTAAAGTCAACAAAGCTTTAAACATTACGTTCAAAATGAATTGACAAACTGTCGTACTAAACTGTTGTATTATTAACTATATAGAATTGTCAAGTTGTCATACTTTAAACTACATAGGAGCTTGTGGACGCTGCTCAGAGCCTCTAAGTCCTCGAATTGAACATCTCTTGAAATTGCAACTGGAAATCAATTTTCATTTTCTCAAATTTAGTCTCATGTGGATTGTATTTGTGCTGTGACTTCATCCCTCATTTTCTCAACTCTTTCGGTCAACTTATCTTCAAACTCTTGGGTCTGTATGAAATCTCCATTTGAACGTGTAGATGAGGAAATCGTGTTGCTACTCAATATCTCAGATGCAGGAACCGATGACCAAAGTCGTACAAACGATTCTTTACAACAACACTAGATACATCGACCCAAGCTGTGGAATCAAAACCATTACATTTCTTTCGAGCAGTATAATCCTCCTAAAATGTAAAAAAAAAATTAATATAATAAGCAACTTTTCTATTTGCATTTTATAAATAATAAAAAGAGCATTGAGATCAAAGATACATCTTTCAATAACGATCGAGTATAATTAAATGTTTAGAGTGAACTAATAAAAGTAATAAAACATTTAGATTAAACTCACAAATATTTTTTTGAAGCTTAGCATTCACAAACTCGCCACTTCCTTGCTTTCTCTTGTGGGTTATAAGGAAAACGTCATCTTCTGTGATCACTTTGTCAGGATTCTTCTTTATATGTAATATTTTCCTACTTGATAGGCAGTAGTAAAAGGTAGGTGGTTTTGTTGGTTTGGAATTCTTATAGCCTTTAAAAGGCATTCCTTTTTTTATTAAAACGGCATATTATTTGTTTGGTTTGAAGAAAATTCCTCCAAGAACATGTTATGTTCTTGTTTTAAAAATCGGTTCAATCCAATCTAGGTGTGTGAAGCCGAGATTGATTGTCCGTCGGATTTCTTTACGTAGAGCGAGTGAAGTTCGACCGGTGAGTCCGCCTATCCGTTCTTTAAGTGTGCTGTTATTGTGTGTGTAGCGAGGGGCTGTTGCGGGGCTGTTTCGGAGTCGTGTTTGGACAGCCTAGTCGTGTAGTTTGGGCAGTCTATTGGCTATTCGAAATTGGTGTTTGTAGGCTAAGTTAGGGGCTGGGTTTGTTAGGGTTACTTTCAAGAAACGGGGCTGTTTTGGGGAGGTTTATTTGTGCGGCTTGGGCAGTCCAAAAGCTGGAACAAATTGGTTAGTTTACAAACAGATTGGTAGGGAGTTTGGGGTTTTATTTTGGTCAGCCTAGATCTTTGAAAAAGAAAAGAAAACAAACAGTTTTTTTTGGATGGTTTGAGACGGGTTTGGGGTTGTGCAAGAAGGCTGAAGCAGATTTTTGGTGTTCAGATTTTGACATCATATCACCAACTTAAGCATACAAAAGATTAACCGGTTATGTTCACATAAGCCTAATAATTCAAACCTGAAAATTTCTTCTCAAGAAGTTCCGACAGATCAGTAATTACAGCTTACTAATTCAACTGTCTGTTAATGTTACCGTGGGAGAGGAAGGGAACAAGAACAACTGATCGGCTAATTAGCAGGACGGCAAGACCCAGTAACTTGAGTAACTGTAGTTAAATGAAATGAAAATATCATAGGGCAATCACAGTGCGGATTTATATCTTGGATTCGATAGTAGTCACAACTATTTCCAACCAGTTCCCAGTGAATTCAACACATCCCACTTCAAAAGGACCAAACAGTGAATATGAACTCATGTACTAGACCCCACACAGATGACAGTGCTAAAACTTGAACCAGTGGAATAAAGTTTTAATCAAGCACATGCACAACCTCAATTTATTATTCTGGTTAGGGTGATTGTGTTTAGATAATGATAAGAACAATAAGCACCAAAATTAGCCTTGACAAAAGAACTAGAAGAAGCACCAAAGGTATTTCATTGTACCTGTGCCAGAAACTCTTCTTCAACAGCTTTGCCTGTTGCAGCTTCTTGTTGAGCTCCCACTTTCCATCTTGTAATCTCTTCTTCAGCAGCAGCAATGTCCACCATAAGCCCCTCAACCTAGACACAAACAAGTCAACCACAGATTAGAAAATCATTGTGATATGAAAGTGAAGGATTCAATTAACTCTCACCATTGCATATTAAAGGAAAATCCGATCACCAACTTAAATATAGAGGAAGATTATATGTCAGCAACTCTAAGAATTAGATCTCTGCTTTCTTATTTCCCATTAAAAAATCAAAAGTAAGAGGTCATAGAATGATTACTTACATTCTCACCTGCCATTCTCTCTTTCTCTTCAAGTTCTTTGACGCATTGTTTCCTCTGCGTTAACTCCTTGGTTTGAACTTCCACATGCTCTCTGAGTAAACTTGTCTATGTCCTAAATTCAGTAAAGTAACACAGAATACAAGTATGGTCAGTTACCACTAATCACAGATCTAATAGCCATTACAATATGGAGGTGAATCCTGAATTAGCAAAATTGTTCCCATTATGCTGATTGTATGTTACAGTACGCAATAAGTTGATAATCACTACAAGAAACGAGAGTATTTGGAACGCTCATTTTCCGTCTCTAAAAGTCCATTCTCCTACCTTAGTCCAGTCCTATATTCTGCTGAATTTTAGGTTAGCATGTTGTTAGCCAGTTTCTAATATATTAGATAGGCAAAAAGTTAGGACAAGCTGAACAAAAATGTGCATCATGCATAAGTATAACACATAAACATCCTATAAGACAAAGTTGTGTTCTGCTATCAATGCATAAATTACTTAACACTTGAATGGATGTCTCTCCCAACTCAACTTACATACAAATACTGACAACTACTCCAAGGTACCTAGAACAGCAAATAGTATGTAAAATAACTGTAAGAAACTCAATCAGAACCATAGTTATCACTTATCACTTTTACTATAGATGCCTGCCTATACAAAGTGCAGGGTTCAGAACGCCAAGTTACTCACCAGCTACTGTGGTGTGACCCACTGAACATCAATCTTGTGTGGGCCAGACAAGCAATAAGATTTCTAACTAGATACCTCGTTGATCATATAGCCACCTAACCCTATACATTTTTAAAAAAAATATGAAGATCGTTGTGTTACCGTGCACCAAATCTTGAATCTAACCCTGCAATCATCTTATTTCGTAAACTAATAGCCCCATAGGTTGCCTCATCAAAATCTGAAAATACATCAATACCTTAGTCGTGAAGGGAACTATTGCAAATACAATATTGCTCTTCTAATATAGGATAAAAATGTAACATGCAAGCTTGTCAATGAAAATATTATTGAAACAAACATGCACACAAATAGTATTCGTTAACAAAAATAAGTAAACACACCATACATATACATGCACACGCAGCAAATTAAAAGGTAATCCATATTGCCTGGGGAGAGAGGGGGCGAGTTTGGGAAGGTTACCTGCAAATAGCCACTGTTACACTAAATGAAATGTGGGCAATTAGGTTCAAGTAAAATGAGCGCCTCCAATCCACACTTACTGTAGTCTCATTGATCAA
The DNA here is from genome assembly GCA_013146195.2 of Codonopsis lanceolata. Taxonomy (NCBI): domain Eukaryota; kingdom Viridiplantae; phylum Streptophyta; class Magnoliopsida; order Asterales; family Campanulaceae; genus Codonopsis; species Codonopsis lanceolata. Next base: position 27,342,345 of record CM028383.1, on the reverse strand, counting down.
GTTATCCAACTGGTAGACAAAAAAAATTGATAGAGGGAATCATTCATTCAAAATAACGAAAATGTGTCCCCTTCACATACCTAACTTTATGCAAGAAGATAGACTACAGGTTCGAACTCCAACAGACTACCACTTAAAATTTCAATATGGGGTCTCCGAAGCATTACCATATTCAAATACATAACGCTTTCATTTGAAGAGCCGAATTAACAACCCATAATTAATTCCAGATAAATTAATATTATGGGATTAAGATGCCACAGGAGTCCAAAATGTAGTCAATGGAGCACCATTTTCAACAACTATAACTCATGAATAATTGAATACCAACTGCAAGTATTTAAGCATACCCTGAAAATTAATGGACCATGATTTGTGCTGATTCAGAATATATATTGAGTTTTGGCCAAATTGCATTAAGGACTTAGCTCTTGAGACTAGCTAGATCACCTGCAATGTTTTAACTAGATTTAATGCTGCTTCTACCTTAGGAGCCCACCTGCGTACAAAGCAAGGATAGTTGCCTTCTAGATTGTCATTGAACCCGTAACCATGCAAGCTCTGAAGTCAAAAGGTGCAGCATCAAACACACAAAGATACATTTATGGTCAATAAATCTGGAAGAAAGCACAGATGGGTCGATATTGCCTCACTAATAGTGGATGCATTTTGAAATATATGATTACTTGCAGATAATAGCATGAAAGATGGATATAAATTCCCCTGCTGCCAGCTAATGGTCCCCAAAGTGTGCTACACAAAGTACAGCTTGTCAAACATTGTGACATTATCAAAAAGACTACGAATCCCATGCAGAACTAGTTGCTTACCTCTATCACAGGCCCCTGTTTACACTTATGAGAAACAGTACACTGATCATGATCATGGCCAGACAAGACGAGTATCTGCAGATGCAGGAAATAGCATATCAGTTCATCTAATGTCTTTTCGCCAAACTACGTTGTTCTTTCTTTCCAACCAATATCAGAACTTAACCATGACTTGGGGAGTGAAGAGAACATACAGGTCTGATATGATCCAACGGGTTGTTTGATGCTTCTTTTGTGATATAGTTTTGATACATGTATCAGTAAAACAACCTTAAAAGCTCACCCTTAGGAATTAGTAGTTAAAGAGTACAATGAAATAAGAAATGTAATTCCATTGAGGAAAAAGGCATGATACTGAGATAAGAAATTTACAATAATTCTTGATCATGAGCTGCACGAGAAATTATCTGAAGATGAAGAAAGAGGATTATGTGAGTTCAGATAGTGACCAAAGCATGCTTTCATATTCAGAACCCACTAATTCACTGCAGTGAGAGCTGAAGTCCATGCAGATACAACTTATAAATGAGATTTGAAGTGGATACAATGTAATCTCGCTTGGCGAAAAACAGATACATCTTAATCTCAACCTGCCAAAAGGTCATGGGGTGGTAATATTTTACCTGATTTATCACTGAGGAAGAACAATGAGGGCCACAATAAGTCCAATCCGGACAATACAGCGGTATATGGGTTAGTAAAACCCTTGGAGATGAAGTAGAATCTAAATGACAAAGAGCATTACTGATGTGTTATCATCTTACAAAAACAACAAACTTATAAACTTGTTAGACAACACAAGTTTGAGGGTATGAAGATTTAAATTACTATTCACGATTCTACTCTACTTATCATCTGTTTTGCTTGAATTATAGTAAGTGTTGATCTCTTAATTAAACATAGGTCAATATATCTTCTAATTCCTACAAGTTCAGAAAGAGAAAAAAAATCCATTCTAGGTCCATAGATCTCTTAATTAACCTCAATTTATTAATTACTTAAATGGCCCTTGAACTTTATAATATGAATTGCCGATTATACCCACATCCGATATCATGTGAGACGCACGTGTATTGATATAACGAAATTAGATAGAAGGACCAATTGCATTACAAGCTTTAGTAGGGGGACGATTTTTAGGAATTTGAAACGAATTTTAAAAAAATGGATAAAATACAGGGACGGTTTAGATAATTTGTCCTAAATTTGTTTTAGACAGTGGTCGGCCTCATCCAAATAGGTGAAATTAGAAATGTGAGAAACATCTCATATATCACTTAATGTATCTTTTCCGTGTGCCACAAAATAATATGATCTATAAAAGACTATAACTCATGTTCAAATTTGATTGGTGATACCATGATCCTGGAAATCTCGACTCGAAATTGTGTAGGAAACTTATTCATATATTCCTTCTTAGTCGTTGACCAAAAGATTTACCGTAAATTCATTCTTATTCGTTGACTTTGCTTAATGGGGATCCATCTAGATCAGCGTGAAGTGGGCTCTCCGCTGAGAATATATTTCCCTATGGAAAGAATCTAAAGATAATTGCATATACTGTTTCCTAGAAAGTGCATATTAGTTTAATGAATCGTGGAAAAATATTCTATCAATATCAATTGATTTAGTCACTATTGTGTCATATGATAATAAATGCAAGACTATATTTAGTTGTACTCTGCACAAAAACCAACTGTTTGAGAAGAAAAGGGTAACTTGAGTTGCTCAACAAAGATAAGAGAGGAAACATCACTTTTGTAGGAGAAACTGACACATCACGGGGGACGGGTCAGGATTGCCACCCCTATTCCCATGCATTAGCAGCAGCACCAAAAGGCAATCACATTTTATGCAATGTGCCCAATTGACACTTGCAGTAACACTAAAGCTAGATAGCAAGATAATACAAGGAAAGAAAGTAAAGGAGAATCAGAATAACGGAATACAAACAGGACATAATCTTCGTAGAGTATGTGTCGTTCAAGTCATAAATGGACACCCAAGCTCATAATTTCAGTCCAAGTTTTATAGAAGCAGCAACCACCACTTAGATAACAGAAAAGCTGCCATCAAACATAAGCCTTGTTCGGCTTCCTGCACCCTAATATTGGATCCTTCTGAGTTGGGTCCATGTATCAAAATTGAAGAAACTGGGGACAGAAAAAGAAAGTTTCCCCAGCATTCCCCAGTTATATTCTTATTTCGTAATGCAGAGTACTTTGGAGAAATTTAGACCTGACATTGAGCTTATCTGGATGGAAATTTCATGCAGATAAGGAAAAGAAAATGTTACTCACATGGAAACATCGCGTTGACATAGCTATCGGTATTGCAAAGGGACTTATGTACCTTCACTATGACTCTAGATTACGAATTATTCATAGAGATCTTAAGGCCAGCAATGTTTTACTGGACAGTGAGCTGAACCCCAAAATTTCAGATTTCGGTATAGCAAGAATTTTTTGAGGGGATCAAACCGAAGGAAGGACAAAGCACATTATATGAACATAGTAAGTGCCATAGAGTATTTTACAAATACACCTAAATCATGTTTGGATCATTTTAATAGTTCAAGTGCCTTGCAGCGGCTATATGTCCCCCGAGTACGCAATTCATGGGAAATTTCTGTAAAGTCTGATGTTTTCAGTTTTGGTGTGCTGTTGATAGAGCTTGTGAGTGGTAAAAAGAACACAAAATATCATCATTCGGCTCACCATTATAGTCACAAAATATCTCATAATTACCATAAAAATCCTGAAAGCAATCTAATGGAGTGAAACTATCGCCATAATCAACCGGCAGAAGCAACTGAGTCGGGTCATATTGTGAAATTGAGCTTGAACCCAAATCCACCATTCCCATACGTTTCGATAACACGGATAGCTTGAGTGAGGAAAAAAGTTATATTGGCAAAAAAGTGGGGTGGGTGTACCATAACTCCATAACATTTAGGATCATTCATGGTCTCTCTGATTGATTTAGAATAAATTAAAGTTTTAAACAAGGTTGGGTAGGCTAGGGTGTTAATTGTTAGTAAGAATTATAGATAACCCCCATTAAAATGCCAAAGGTTGTTTGAGATTTGAAACAGCCTTCCAGTGACAGGACCCAAAAGGACTTACATGCAAAACTATACCACATACAAATTAAGAAGCAGCAAAGCACTGTGGCAACCTAAAGGGTCTGAAAATATTGTAGAACAAATGGATAATCGACAGTTTCATAGTAAATAAAATTAGCCGGCAAAAGCAAATCAAATTAATCAAAAGATTTTTCAATCAAAAGCAGTGAAAAATTCAATTATACAATTGATAGATTTACAATTCAATCGAGCAATTGATCGATGTGAAACTTAAATGAAATTTCCAAGGCTTTACTAACCTTAAAGAGATGTCAAGCGAAGATGAAACTCAGTTGAAGAGAGATAATTAGGGAACGCGATCGGGAAAAGTGAGTGAGCCACACAGTGAAGAGGGAGACGAAGACAGGAGACGAATATCCAACTGACCAGAGGGAGACGAAGATAGGAGAGGGAGGCAGAGACGGAGACGGAGAGAAGAGGAATAGAGAGACGGTGACGGGGGAGAGAGAGGGATCGATAACGACGAGAGGAGTTGGAAACCGGTAACGGAGGGGATCAGGCTTATCGGGTTACGGCAAAAAAAATCCCTAATTAACCTTATTGGGTAAATACGGGTATTCACATATATTAATGGGTCGAGTTGAATTGGGTGAAAGTCAAGTTGGGTGGGTTTTCAAGTCTTGGGTCAAGATTGCCACCCCTGGAAGTCATTTAAATATTGATAAAGAGGGATCAGAAATCACGACAGAGAAGAAACAAGCCACTACAAAGAGGCTGCAAGCTTGTGACATCAACTCAGAAGATCCCTGTAACAAAATTAGCAGCAGTGGAAAGTGTTGGTGTCTTTGGGCCAACTATCTTCGGCAGACTCCCCCATCATCTCCACTAGTAAGTCGGTGGCTTTGACGAAGCCTAAGCGATGTGGTTGAGGAGAGATGGCCTAAATCGAAGAGGCCACCCTTATTGGAAGGGCATACCTCATCTAGCAGCAATTTTATTTTAAAATTAAAATTAAAAACAGGACTCAAAACAATTATTTACCAATGAGAATAAATAATCACAAAACCAACAATTGCAGCCCTAAGAAAGTTTCATTCATGATGAGAGAGTTCATATTCAGGCATATAAGCATATTAATTAAGGTTATCAATGAAGTACCTTGTTCAATTGGGCGCGGAGAGAAGAGGCACCTCGAATTTCGCAAGGCAGAAGTGGAGCGCAGACGAGAGAAGACGCAGTGGACTGGAGAGAGAGCGAGAAGTGAAGAAAAGGGGCAAAACGGTTCAGGTTATTAATTAGGTTGACTATAAGTAAAACATAAGTAGTAGGTTTAGACTTATTTTTACAATTTAATAAAATAAAAATTAATTATGATTAATTGCAACTGAAATTGTCGGGAGAATTTGAAACGAAAATTTATTTGTTTTAAAATCCCTTGCAAAATTAAACGGGTTTCTTCCCTCCAAACTTTTTGCCCAAAACATAATCCCAATTTTTTAAAGTTCTAAATATAAAAATCTGATATTAATAAATACAATTGAAACTGAAACAGAAGTTCATCTGTTTCAAAAACCATTGCAAAATTAGGCGGCATTTTTCCCTCCAACTTTTCCCCCGAAACATGATGCAACAACATAGTTTTCCATTGCAATATGAGTTGCAAAATTAATTTTGCACGTCAATTTTCCTTGAGTATTTTTTATATTGAAACTGATTTCAATTCGGTTGCAAAATACAACTGAAATTGAAACAGAAAATTGAAACAGAAGTTCATCTGTTTCAAAAACCATTGCAAAATTAGGCGGCATTCTTCCCTTCAACTTTTCCCCCGAAACATGATGCAACAAAATAGTTTTCCATTGCAATATGAGTTGCAAAATTAATTTTGCACGTCAATTTCCCTTGAGTACTTTTTATATTGAAACTGATTTCAATTCGGTTGCAAAATACAACTGAAATTGAAACAGAAGTTCATTTGTTTCAAAAACCATTGCAAAATTAGGCGGCATTCTTCCCTCCAACTTTTCCCCCGAAACATGATGCAACAAAATAGTTTTCCATTGCAATATGAGTTGCAAAATTAATTTGTGAACGTCAATTTCCCTTGAGTAGTTTTTATATTGAAAATGATTTCAATTCGGTTGCAAATTTCCGTTTCAGTTGCCATGTTTTCTTGTAGTGGGAAATCAGTTAGTACTATGAGTGTTTTTCCATAAATGAAAACATGCTAACATAAATTGATTCTAGAAGCAATTCTGCTAGCTGACAAAGGTCAGCTGAAGCTTAAAATCAAAGTTATATAATATTTAGCATGTGATCGGCCTTAATGGGTTTAAACAAATATAAATATGCATATCTCAACACGATTCATGGTTTTTGCCACCGTACTGGCGGGTTTTTTTTATTATTATTATTAAAAAAACCAATAGTGGTTTCACACTTACTCCCATGGTGACTCGAACTCACGACCTATTAGGTATGAGTGAAGCGTCTTACCACTACGATGTGATTCGTTGTCCCGAACTGGTGGTTGACATGGAGATTTGTGTGTGTGTGTGTGTGTGTGTGTGTGTATATATATATATAAAGACAGATGCACATAATACTGTCAAATAAGACAGTTTCCGCATAAATCTACTAACTAAAAATAGAAAGTCATCTTTATCTAATATGAGTAAATAAATTTATTGGAAACACAATTCTAATTATTACTCTCATTTAGCCCTATATTAATTTAGTTGTTAATACATTGAAGTATGAACTTGCCTTAGAATATGAAATGGCATACAACTTTATTGTTTACCATATTATACATTGCATTAGACACAAAAAAGTATCATTTACTCTTATTTTTTTTAGATTTTGGTTGGCCACGTGTTATATTCTAAAGGTCGCTTGTGTAAAAACGTTTATACACCGCCGATGGATTAAAAAATTTTAAATGATTATTTAATTATAATAAGTTTCATATCTAAAAAAAATTAATGTTTAGTATAATATAGATTAAACTAGATTTCAAATTCATATTACTTCTTCTTTCCTTGTGCAAAAATTATTTAGGCATATTAATTTATTTAATTCTATACATCAAACTAATAATATTTATAGAACAATTATTTGCTAATTTTTTTCACAGTAATGTTTTTAAAGTAAATTTTATTAAATTTATTTATATATTATTAATTAAAATAATAAACATTTATTCAGGTATTATTGTACTAGAAACATAAATTTCTATTGGTTTACATCATTCACATACTCAAGTAACTTGTCAATTGTTGATTTAACGCATCGTGATAATGGTTTAAATCATTTTGCTACGACCATTGTGAACAGGAAAATACTTTCAACATTATTTATCCTTAATTTATTATTTTAATTTTATTTTACCTTTCCGTTTTATATATTATCGTTTGATTGAAAAAATATTTATGTCCGAGCGTTTAACATACGAATATAAAACTAGGTATAATAATAAAAAGGATTGTTGTTTATTAACCTGTTTATATACATACTTTTATCTTCTTCTTTTTTAATAGGTTTTCTTCTTCTTTTTTCTTTTTTCTTATAATTTGTACTTTAAATAAACGAAGAAACAGAGATACGGAGGTGGATCAAAAAGTCTTGTCTTTAACAAAAATAGAAAATTAAAAAACACTATAAAAAGTAAAAACCAATACGTAATTGACTAATTGCTATAGAAATAATCACTGTTTGCCGATCAATAATGGACCATCTACAAAATGTTGGGCTTGGGCCGCCCTAGTACCTCTCTTATTGCCGTTATTGGCACCAGGGTGAGCAAAAGTTTTTGAAATAATTGTGATCCGTCCACTTTTTAAAATTTTAATTCGTTATATTTTTTCAATTGAAAAAAGGATATTTTTTTGAGTAAAATGATTGCGATATCCTTAAAGAGCCAGAGGTACGTTACGAAAATATACCGCCAATCAAAAATTTATGCACAACGATTCAAAAAATTTATGCACCATTATTCAAATAAATTTTAAAATGCACCGAGATTCAAAAATATATGCACCACGATTCAAAAATATATGCATTAATTTTTGCATCGCGGTTCAATAGTTTAATTGTGTAGTCTAATTGACCAGCGATTCATCAATTTTATTACATTATTTTTTGCACCACGGTTCAATAGTTTAATTGTCTATTCTATTTGCACCACGATTCATCAATTTAATCTGATATTTTGGCACCGCGATTCAAAATAGTTTAACTACCTAATATAATTGTACCGCGGTTCAAAATCATACTGAAACAGACCATGTCCGCAGTCTTCTTCTTCCTTCTCCACTGTCATAAACCTTCTTATTTCTTCTCCTTCGACTTAGTCACTACTTTGAAAATCCTTCAACCCAACACATTTTCATTAAAGTTTCGTAATTAATAATTCAGAAAATTTGTTTACCTTTCGGAGGTGTTGCTCCCGAACCCCCTCGAAGGGGCGTTGCTCCCTCGACCCCAACGACCTGACCAAGCAGGTCAATCCCCGTTTCGTTGTGCAACAATGGTGATTTTCGAATCCAAAATATGTTGTCGGAGCTGTTGAAGGAGATGATGACATTTTATGAACAATATTTCGAAAAGAAGTCTTTTACGGTTGAAAAAAAAGAACGGTGAACTATTGGGATTAAAAACTTTAAAAAAGAGATCGGCCAGAATTTTACCCAAAGTTTTTCAAAATCAGACCGAACTAATTAAATATGACCAATCCAATAAAAATTGGACCGACAACTTATTAGTTTGGTTTCAGTTATAAATTTTTTGTAGAACCAGATAATTGGTTCGGTCCGAGTTCTGATACAAACACATCAGTTCTAGAACCAAACCAAACCAATAGTTTAAATACATATAATGTAATTATGTATGCATTTTAATAAAATAATATTAACTTAAGTCTAAGTATAGATAGTAAATTTATATTTATTTCCTTTTCGACCGTAAACATTCTTCAATATTACTATGAGTATATCATGGATATATCAGTCTAAAATAAACTATTCAGCAAGTATGTCTTCACATGCATGACCCACACAACTCTCATATGCTCGCCTTGAAGCGTATACTGCGCTATCTACGTGGGACATTACACTTGGGTCTTCATTTATCCCGGTCTTCTATCTCTTCACTCACATCCTACACGGATGCCGATTGGGGCGGTTGTCCTGACACTAGACGCTCCACATCTGGTTATTGTGTATTCTCGGGTGAAAATTTGATCTCTTGGTCGTCTAAACGGCCACCTACTTTATCCCGCTCTAGCGCAGAGGCAGAATATCGGGGTGTAGCTAATGTAGTTTCCGAGTCGTGTTGGCTGCGCAATCTTTTGCTCGAGTTGCTTGTTCCCATCAAGAAGGCGACACTTGTTTATTGTGATAACATCAGTGCCATTTATTTATCCGGGAATCCAGTCCAACACCAACGTACCAAGCATATCGAGATGGACATATTATTTGTTCGTGAGAAAGTTGAACGAGGACAAGTACGCGTTTTTCATGTTCCGTCTCGGTTTCAAGTAGCTGATATTTTCACGAAGGGGCTTCCCAGAATACTTTTTGATGACTTTCGTGCCAGTCTCAGCATCCGTCCTCCTCCCGCTTCGACTGCGGGGGTCTGTTAGCAAATATCTATATTTGTGCATGAGATTTTGTAAATCTTGTTTGTATCCTCTATCCCTATCTTTTAGTTATGTAAATATTTACATATCAGAATAGGTATATCAGTTCCTTATTTATAGGCATCGATTGGGTTAGGACTTTTGTATATATGGAAGAGTTGTTGGAATGAAAAGGTACGGAATCAATTTCCTTCACTTATAAGTGGCAAACTGAATCTTTTACAAACGAAAACACTTGCTAACCGTTGTGCACTGCTATAATTGCTACGGACAATCCAAACTCTAAACTTTCTTTAGTTTAGTGAGAATAAAGAGACCGTCGGCAGCAATTTAACAACTTGATTGAACTCATTTATGGACGAGGGGTTTCTACCAGTCCACCATAGTAGAAGTAGTTTCCCCATCATTATTCTTGGCGGTTTGAATGTCGTAGCAATTCAATTGGTCGGTAAAAGTGCCAACGTCTTTCGAGCCCCAGGTTGTTTGACCCGTCCACTATCCGAACATTCTGAAGTAACTAGCTTTGCCAAAGCCTTCTTCAGAAAATGGCCACGCCCATTTCGGTTGTGGTATGCGCCCATCGATCTTTGAATTCACAACCTCTCCTCCCCACTCGATCATCGAAGCGGCGATTAGGTGGGAAAACAGCAGGCGGCCGGTATCCCAAAGACTTTTCCATTCCCAAATTGCATCCACCGTTACCCCCTTTTGGGTCCTACTCCAAACAAACAGAACACAAAATCAACAAATAAAGAACACAGTTATGGTTACAACTGCTTAGTCTTGAATTCATCTCTAACTCAAAAAGAAGAGTTCTATTCAAACATTGTGGGGCCGTGACACGAGGTATTATGTGACCATAGAATTACTAAATATGAAAAGATGCTATAAAAGAAATGCTAGTAACCAAACAAAGACACGAGAAAAATGAAAAGTATCCCCACAAAAATAATCATTGTCGAGACTCACCCGTCTTATTAATTTTATTAATAGTAATTTGATTTAAATATACTTCAAAGCATATGGTTCGTAATTTGAATGAGCATATATCCGCTGGCACTACGGGCACAAAATGTGATATATGTTCTCAAAATTTTATAAACGAAGGGATTGGGGATGGGGATGGGGATGTTCCCTATTAGTGTTTTGAACTTACCTTCCGACAAGTATGCTGATATCATATTGGGAACCACGATAGCCGAAATCGGCTTTATGGCCCCCATCGCTATTTCATTATTGATTTGAATAAAGCTGGCAGAGAAGGTTGTAGCATCCCGTGGCTTTATAAGCATCCCTCGTCATTTTCCATAAGAAGTTGTTAAATTTTAAGAATGACCCAGTATACCATTTAGTATTCTATAATTCTATTACACGCTAATGATGCAAAAACAAAAAGCTAAGCATCAAAAGAAGATGTGGGGGATGGCAACTTACTGTCCAGTAGATGAAAAGTCTAGTGTTGTTATCCCCATATAGATCTCGGCTGACCTGTTTTTCTCCCATTTGAAGAATAAAATTGTTGTTAGAATTTCAAACAGTTGACGCAAATATTAAAATGAAAGAAGTTTGAAATGATAATGAGCTGCCTTCTCTTTGAATTTAGTAGAACAGTGTACAAGCTTTAGAAGACAAATGCATCTAACTATTTGCAGTTAACCCCAAACAACAATAAGATATATTTTAGTTCTTCTGGTGAAGCATGGAATGAAATTATTATCTCAATAGAAATCCATTAAATGGCGAAGCGATTTAGAATGAAATCAGTTTATCTTGGCTTGTCTAGTTTGAACGTTCATAAACGTACCCATTTGTATCTTAAACGAGTTGAAATGAACAAGTATAATCTTGGCTTGTCTATTTTGAAATAGAATGAAACAATTACGATAAATTACCTGCCAACCAGCTTCAATGCTATTGAGATCTGAACCAAAAGAACCTCCCAAAATCCACATCCGAGCCGAGCCAAGTTGAATTCATTTGTTGTACTTTGGGGCCCCAAACATTCATAGTTGCCTTTGCTCCATAAAACTGTCCTTCCACATAAGCTATTGCATACTAAAGGAACTCCAAAATAACAAAACCCCAAAAAGCAGAAAATCAAAAGGAGCAAAAGAACATAAAGAAGATAATATAATTAAGGAAAGCTACAAAACTAAAGATCCCTTTTCAAGTAAAATCCATCTCCTTTAGAATCAACGAACAATTCAAAAATGAGCATCAATGATAACAACCAAATTCTCGCAACTCCAACCCAAAAAAGTTCTTCTAAACCTATTTCAGAGCTGAATTCCAATAATTGATATAACTAGAACAACGTATAGAGTGGTGGGGGAGTACCTCGTGACCACTCTTAGTGATGATGTCGGGTTCAGCAGACCTGGGTTGAGCAACAGCAGAGTGTTTCTTCTTGCCATAACTCTTGACAGAGCTAGCTCTTAAGAGATCCGTCTTCTTTGTTCTTCGAATTGGAACTGTTCCTAGAGGACACCTCCCATTTAAGTGCCATAATTGAGTAATTGGACTTGACCCATCATTGGATTTCCTACTTGAAACTTTGCTCTCACCAATTAACCCTTCTGGATGATAATTTGGCCTCAACTGTACCAATCAAAACCACCCGTATCCAAAAGTCACAAACCAATTCACAAACATACACACCTATATAGTGTGATTTTGAAAACCCAATTTGCACACACACTCACACAACACACAGACAAACGAAGACCTACATGGTGTGACTTATCGTAAAAAATATAGGCCCAATCCTTGTTAGCTTATTTGGGCCCAATTACTTTGTTAGTAGGCTAGTAGCCCATTTATATTAGTTTTTGGATATATAAAGATGTAATAGTTGTTTTAGAAAATTAATTCAATTTCAATAATAATACAATTTCTCTCTTTCTCTCTCTTGTCGTGTTCTGTGCGATCTTTTCCTCTCTCTCCTCCGGCCACCACCGTCAATGGTGGTGGTCCGGCAACTTCTTCAACCATTCAATTCACCAAAAATTAACATGGTATCAGAGCCCAGAGAACCTTTGTGTTCCTGGATTATTGCCTGAGATTCAAGACGCTAAATTCAATCGCGAACGGCAACCTTCATTCATCAACCGTCAATAATGGCCGATTCACCTCGCCTAAGTCGTTCACCACAACTCGATCGACAGATTCCGTCCGATCGGAAGTTCTTTCCTATTCGATTTCGGCATCAAGCGGCAGTGTATTGTTTACCGGAGGATTCACACACGCACACTGTCGATTGCATTCGTATCTGAGCCTCTATGAATTTAAACCAAGACGCCCAGAAGAAAATTTCATCTGCCGATGAGCCCATCTCCAATGGCAAGATCCTCCCTACCCAAATCAAGAAAATCCAAGAAACCCATTTTCTCAGCAACAGTTACCGAGTTTTTGATAATGCGATCTGCTACTCATTCTTGGGTGCAGATATTGGAACTGTCCTTCTCTTGATCGGTCAACCAGTAGTATGGTATGTCACCGTTTTCCTTCTCTCTAACCGTGGCTCGTGTAGCCGTACTTCTATCTGCTCACACTATCTCAATTGAGTACGGCAATTTTACAGTCGTTTGGCAGGCAATCCATTTGTATTGTTTTCTCACTCTGTATTTTCTTGAACAATGGGGAGTGTCTCGAAAAATTCCCATAATTTGAAGCCTTCTTCTATTACTTCTCAAATATCGGCAAGAAAGCCAAAGACCTTCTAACTAAGGATTATCAGTCCTATCAGAAGTTCTCTATCTCGATTTACAGTCATGCCAGAGTGGCACTTACATCAACTGCAATGAAGAAAGGTGGACTCTCAGCTGGTGATGTGCCAGCACAATACAAGTACAAGAATACCCTAATTGATGTCAAATTCGACACAGAGTCAAATATTTTGACCTTCATCATTCAATCAAATCTCTACAGAATCCACAAGAGATCTGTTAACCCACACAAACAAACAAGGCACGTACGGCATAGTCTGCTCGGCTTTGAATTCGGAGACTAATGAACATGTTGTGATCAAAAAGATTGCAAACGCGTTCGATAACAAAATCGATGCAAAGAGGACCCTACGTGAGATCAAGCTTCTTCGCCACATGGATCATGAAAACGTTGTTGCAATTAGAGATATAATACCACCTCCACTCAGAATGTCATTTAATGATTTTTATATTGCTTATGAGATGATGGATACCGACCTCCATCAAATTATTCAGTCTAATCAATCTTTATTAGAGGAGCACTGCCAGTATTTTCTGTACCAGATCTTGCGTGGGTTGAAATACATATATTCTGTCTTCCGGTAATTCTCTTTATTCTTTGTAAAGCATCACCCCAAGTCAACTGTTCAATCTGGTTCTCACTGCCTTGTTTGTAATGACGGTTCTTTCAACTGTGTTTGGAAGGATTGTGCCAAATTTAATATCAAGGAAATTGTATAAATTTCTTTGAACTTCTTGATTTGACCAAAGTCATATGTTGACTTGGTTTTCATATCACTGTGTGGTCGGTGTCCGATTCACATTATTGGATTAAGGATGTACTCTTTCGGACAGAAAAGTTCGATTTGGGATACGCCTTCATTATCTACTAGCCATTTATCGAGTAAGCTTTTCGGGGATTGGCTCCTGTTTGGGCTTCTCAACATCTACTACAAGTGTTTGGGGTGATCCGTTTTGTGGGCTCCGATCAACTTTCTCTACATCTACTACAAGTGTTCGGGGTAATCCGTTTTGTGGGCTCTGATCAACTTGTTCTACATCTACTACAAGTATTTCGGGATGATCCATTTGTGGGCTTCGATTGATTTACTTGTCATTGTTACTACTCTGGCCCATAGAGGTCCATTTGCCGTATAGGCCCATTTGCCGTAAAAGCTCATTTGATTTGTATTGGTCCAAGAGGTCCAGCCCGTTGAGGCTCATTTGTTTGCACTTCTCCAACTCGATCATTTCACAATAGTTGCATGTTCGAGTTGAGGGGGTGTGTTAAAAATATAGGCCCAATCCTTGTTAGCTCATTTGGGCCCAATTACTTTGTTAGTAGGCTAGTAGCCCATTTACATTAGTTTTTGGATATATATAGATGTAATAGTTGTTTTAGGAAATTAATTCAATTTCAATAATAATATAATTTCTCTCTTTCTCTCTCTTGCCGTGTTCTGTGCGATCTTTTCCTCTCTCTCCTCCGGCCACCACCGTCAATGGTGGTGGTCCGGCAACTTCTTCAACGATTCAATTCACCAAAAATTAACACTTATAGTAAACCCAATTTGCACACACACACAAGAACAAACACTAAGACCTTTATGATGTAATTTTTTGAAAACCCAAATTGCATAAACATAACACAGAAACACACACACGCGCAGAGAGAGAGAGATGCCTGAATGGTGTGATTTTGGAGGGAAGGATGATCAAAAGCCGGTTGGTGGGAGATACGCATACCTGATCAATTACATCCCCATCTGGGCTCTGCATCCATTAATACATTTCATTCATACATAATCAAACACACAAAATATAACAACACATACACACACACACACACACACACATATAGCCAAATCCACACACATGCATAAGGAAAAAAGGGTGTGTAGGAAAGAAAGGAGGACCTTGATAGATTTGACGGAAGGTTTATTCAAACGATTCAAGTGTTTGTGAACCTGAAGCCTCTGTTGCGAAAACCTCAGTCTGCTCCCACAACACAAAGGCAACAACAACAAACACATAACCACCACAATTTCAACCAACTTCACCTTCACCATGTTGCTAACTGTATGTTCTCTCTCACACACACTCGAAGTTCCCCTTCTTCATGCAGCCATGATAGTATTAGTGAATAGTGATTAGTAGCTCTGCTTATCCTGCGCACCCCCCAACACCCTTTCAGAGCCTAAAGAAGAAGAAGATGATGATGAATCCAACAAAACCGCCGGCGTTCTTGTTGTTTTCCCGCTATGTTATTGTTTTGCTCGTGATTGAGGAAGGAGGGGGCAAGAAGGGGGTAAAAGTGGAAATAAAGGTTGATGGGAATTTGAAATGAATCGTTTTAGTAGGGAGAGGGGGATCAAGGTTTTTATACCAACCGATTCGTTCTTAATTGAAAGAGTAGGCCGAATGCTCAAAGATTAATTTAGGGACATAATCTAATCATTTAAATCCAACATCGATCTGAAACAATGTGTGATTGAGGTAGAATAATTCTTATCAGTTGATTCACAATTTAAATTTTTTACGCACAAAATATAAAAATTTATAGAGTTTACATTCTAAATAATTGTTCTCATTTCCTTTTTTATTTATTTTAATATACTCTTTTCATTCCAGGTAAACAGTTAACGTTTAAAAGTCAACTTTTTTAAAAAATACTCCCTCCGTCCCTAAATTATCGTTCTCCTTTCATTTTTCTTCCGTTCCAAAATAATTGTCCAATTTGAAACTTCCCTTTTTAGAGCATCACTTTTACCATTTTACTCTTACTTTTTCACTATACTTTAATTATGGGCCACATACACATGAGCTTTAAAGAAAACTACACATTAAACCAATATAAATAATCAAATCAATTATTTTTTCTTAAATTGTGCGCCGGGTCAACTAGGACGATTATTTAGGGACGGAGAGAGTAACATTTTTAATATACTTTTTTCATTTCAGGTAACCAGTTAATGTTTAAAAGTCATTTTTTAAAAAGAAGTAACATTTTTAATATACCCTTTTCATTCCAAGTAAACAATCAACGTTTAAAAGTCATTTTTTTTAAAAAAGTAACATTTTTAATATACCCTTTTCATTCCAAGTAAACAATCAACGTTTAAAAGTCATTTTTTTTAAAAAAAGTAACATTTTTAATATACCATTTTCATTCCAGGTAAACAATCAACGTTTAAAAGTCATTTTTTAAAAAAAGTAACATTTTTAATATACCATTTTCATTCCAGGTAAACAATCAACATTTAAAAGTCATTTTTTAAAAAAAGTAACATTTTTAATATACCCTTTTCATTCCAGGTAAACAATCAACGTTTAAAAGTCATTTTTTTTAAAAAAAGTAACATTTTTAATATACCCTTTTCATTCCAGGTAAATAATCAACGTTTAAAAGTCAACTTTTAAAAAAATAACATTTTTAATATACTCTTTTCATTTCAGGTAAACAGTCAACTTTTAAAAAAAAATAACATTTTTAGTAATTCATTAGTAATAAAATGACACTATTATACTTTAATTTTTCAAAGTAAACTCTTTAAGTGAAACATCCAAAAATAGAATAGTGGACAATTTGCCTAGAACGGATGGATTAAAGGCATGTTTGATTTGATTTATCTGAAAGTGCTTATGACTTATGACTTATCATAAGTTGTTTTTGAAACGTTTTATTTCACTTATGGTAAAATAAGTCATAAGTCATGTACAAGCCACTTAAAACACATGTAAAGTCATGTAAGGTCATAAATTATAAGCACTAAACCTAGTGCTTTATTCTACTTTTAAAAAACATGTGAATCCTCTTCTTAATTGAAATTTTATATATTTCAAGATTACCCTTCTTGATAATAGTAATAAAAACAAAAAGTAATAATAATAATAATTATAATTATTATTATTATTATTATAAATAATAATAATAAAAGGAATTATAATAATATCAATAAATAATAATATGAATAATGATTATAGTTATAATAATAATAAAAATAATATATATAGTATTAATAATGATAAATATAATATACTCTTTTCATTTCTGGTAAACGGTCAACGTTTAAAAGTCAACTTTTAAAAAAATAACATTTTTAATATACTCTTTTCATTCCAGGTAAACAGTCAACGTTTAAAAGTCAATTTTAAAAAAAATAACATTTTTAATATACCCTTTTCATTTCAGGTAAACAGTCAACGTTTAAAAATCAACTTTAAAAAAATAACATTTTTAATATACTCTTTTCATTCCAGATAAACAGTTAACATTTAAAAGTCAATTTTTTTAAAAAATAACATTTTTAGTAATTTATTATTTATTAATAATAAAATGACACTATTATACTTTAATTTTTCAAAGTAAACACTTTAAGTGAAACATCCAAAAATAGAATAGTGGACAATTTGCCTAGAACGGATGGATTATCTTCTTTCAAAACTTTGTTTTTTTGAAAAACAATTTATCATTTTACATTTAATTTTTCTACCTACTTTAATTGTTTCCACATGCGAAATGACATTAAAGAAAGGCAAAAGATTAAGTAAGACGGTCTTATGGATATATTTTGTAAGACAATCTTATAGATATATTTTGTAAGACGGATCTTCCTCATCCGACCCACCGTGTGTTGATGGGTTGAGCTATGAGATAGTGGAGTTCCGTGTTTTGAATTAATATCTGTAAGACCGTCTTACAGGAGACTTACTTTAAAGGAAACAACACATTCCACCAACATAAATTACCCCCCATCCAGGACAAAGAGTCTATTACTCCCTCCGTCCCTAAATAATCGTTTTCCTTTCCTTTTTCGTCCGTCCCAAAATAATTGTCCACTTTGAAACGTACTTTTTTAGAACATCACTTTTACCACTTTACCCTTACTTTTTCATCCTACTTTAATTATGGGCCACATACACATGGGCTTTAAAGAAAACTACACATTAAACCAATATTAATAATCAAATCAAATAAGTTTTCTTAAACGGTGCGCCGAGTCAACCAGGACAATAAATTAGGGATGGAGGGAGTATTTCATTTTGGAATAAATTGTATTCCCTCCGTCCCAAAATTATTGTCTTGTTTTCATTTTTCGTATGTCCCAAAATAATTCTCTTGTTTGAAACTTTCCTTTTTAGGACAACACTTTTACCACTTTACCCTTACTTTTTTATTTTACTTTAATTATAAACCACATATACATAGGTTTTAAAGTAAACTACACATCAAATTAATATTATTAATCAAGTCAAATATATTTTCTTAAACAGTGCGCCAAGTCAACCTAGGCGATAATTTTGAGAAGAAGGGAGTATAATACAGTCAAGTCACTTTTTTTTTTCTTAAACGGTGTACCGAGTAAAAAAACGATTATTCAGGAATGGAGAGGGTATGTTTTGGGTTCCACTTTAAATTAAAATATAAAGCTAAAAAAATACTCCCTCAGTCCCTAAATTATCGTCTTCCTTTTCTTTTTCATTTATCCCAAAATAATTGTCCAGTTTGAAACTTATCTTTTTAGAACATCACTTCTACCACTTTACCCTTACTTTTTCACCATACTTTAATTATGGGTCACATACACAGACTTTAAAGGAAACTACACATTAAACCAATATAAATAATCTAGTCAATTGTTTTTTTAATCCGTAGGCCGGGTCAACTAGGACGATAATTTAGGGACAGATGGAGTACTAACATATAATAAAATTTGGTACTTGGTGTCACTACTCACTAGCAATATGTCTGTATCAGTAAAATGATTAAATAATTTTTTAGTTCCCGAACTATCTCAAAACTAAGCGTTTGGTCCCACGATTTTTTTCTAAATGTGTTTAGTCATTAAAGTTAGTTTTAGCTAAGAGATTGCCCCAAAACGGGGTTAGTGTCAGTTTGCCTGTCAAATGTTTTTTTGTAATCCCAAATTTTCCCTTTAACTCCATCATCCCTTAACTCCACCGGCATTGGCTTCATATCCTCTTTTCTCCTCTGGCACTCTCACTCACTCTTTCTAGAAAATTCTCTACAATTACCCACATCGCGCCGACATCCCCCTCTTCTCAACAGAGTCAGCCAAAGTCCAGAGCGTCATCCCCATTCATCGTCGGCGCCCAATGTCAACCCCGACAACACTCTTCTCTACCCCAGATCCGACCAACCAAACCTCTCTCTCAGTTGCCGTTCCTGCTCCCTCGGTCCCCGGCACATAACCACCGTAGCTTCCATCCACATTCACCCACTTTCATTGTTGCTCTGCAATGACTAGCCTAAATCAATCCCTTCACCTCCCCTCTTCTCAACAGAGTCGACCAAAGTCTAGAGCGCCA
Source organism: Codonopsis lanceolata (assembly GCA_013146195.2). NCBI lineage: Eukaryota > Viridiplantae > Streptophyta > Magnoliopsida > Asterales > Campanulaceae > Codonopsis > Codonopsis lanceolata. The sequence goes on along the minus strand of CM028383.1, from coordinate 27,322,758 downwards.
TCCCCACTCATCGTCGGCGCCCAATGTCAACCCCGACAATACTCTTCTTTACCCCAGACTCGGCCAACCAAACCTCTCATAGCCTTAATAGTCAACAGCTCCGGATCTCCAGGCCCCGTACCCACCAAAAACACATTCCCGGGTCCATTTTTTTCCACCACCATCTTGGGACCCCCCCTGAATTCCCCTCTTTTCCCTCAACACCTGAAGCAATTTCTTCAGCTCCGGCAATTGAAGGGCAATGTCGTAGACTATAATTAAGATGGAATCAGGTGAGAGCGGGCAAGATGATGAGGTTTGTTCTAACCGAGTGTTCTTATATGGCCAGTTGTCTCTTTGGCAGCATTCAATTGAGTGTTTTTCTTGAAGGGTGAGATTGATGATGCTGAGCAGTGAATGGAGTGAAATGGGTTTATAATAATTGAATTGGGTTTTCTTGATTGAGTTAGGAATGAAGATGGAGATGAGAGAAAAGGGAGTTTGCTAACAAGAGTAGCCTTGGCTGTTTAGAGAGAGATGTAAATTACACGTACAAAAACACACTGTTATATATTGTAACTTTGTGTGAGTGTGTGTGAATTGGGACCTTTTTTGAGCTTTTGGAGGAATGGAGAAGGCAAATAAGTAGCTTTTGGAGAATTGAGGGAGACGGTTACTTTAAGGAGATATTTTTGAGTTGTTGACTATAAGTAATTTTGGATCTGAAATATGTTAAAATTTCAGACCTAAACAAGGGAGAGATTCTCACTGTCACTGGCGACGATGGCGTTGATCTGGATCGGAGAAGACGTCAGAGATGCCAATCTGGACGACTAATTTTGGGATTGTGTTTGACGTATAGAGACTAAAGAAATTAGGTTGATGAAGGAGTTGACTATATAAGGGTAAAAGGCAAATATGATATTTCTATAAAATTTTAACGGAAAAACTGACGGTAACCCCGTGAAGGGGTAATCTTTTAGCAAAAACCGACTTTAAGGACCAAACACATTTCGAAAAAAGTCGTGGGATCAAACGCATAGTTTTGAGATAGTTCAGGGACCAAATAATTATTTAATATTCAGCAAAATACGTGTTTATTTATAGTTTTCTCTTACACCCCTAGTTAATTACTACATGTGTTCCAGACAAAGAGTCGACTATTCTATTTTAAAATGTTTCACTTAAAGAATCTAATTTCAAAATTTAAGGTATAAAAGTGTCATTTTATTATCAATTGACTACTAAAAGTGTCATTTTATTAGAAAATTTAACTTTCAAACGGAGATTATTTGCCCTAAACAGATGGAGTATATTTTATAACAAATTTGTTACTCATTAATAAACTAATTACAACATTTTGCTATAGTTAACTAAGGGTGTCAATTTGGAGTCCAGATGTTCCGTAGCACAAAGTGTACAAAGCTATATGATTCATGGATGATCCATGAGTCCATGAGGACCATGACCCATGTTCAAATGTGTTTGATGGTACATGAGTTGTACACTTTTGTGTTATAGGAGATCTTGACTAGTCAATCTGAGTCACCAAACCAAGTCATTTGATCAAGGTTTACGGCTTATATAATTTAGTTCGATTTGATTTTTTGAAAAAATCGAGTCATTTAGTTCAATTCGCAGTCTAGCCTATCGAGTCAAGCTGAACTATCAAACTGTATATTAAAACTGACCATTGATCGATAGTGGAATTATATCCTATATTGGATTAGAGTATATAACGACTAATAAAACCCAAAAAAAAAACTTTAGCGGTGTCAATCTGAGTCATGAAAACAAGTAAAGCCGAATAGTTTGGTTTGGTTTCGAACCGTTAAACCAAACAGAACTGAGTCAAATCGTCGTAGTTTTGTTCAATACGATTCGATTCGATATTTTACAAACCAATGACATGCATTTCAGCTCGAATTTTGTTTCAAATCGAATTAAACTGAACTATTTACATCTCTATAATTAACCAAAATAAAATAGGAAAAATATTTTCTTAGTAATAAATTTTTATTTTGTGTAAGAACTCAAACAAGATTTAAAAAAAAATTAAATGAATATATACTTTTATTACTCCCCACGTTTCTAAATTATCATCATGTTTGACTTGACTGACATACAGATTAAGAAGAACAAATTTATTTTATTATAACTATTAGTATAACATCAGGGTTTGCTTTATATTTCTTGTGTATGTGGTCATAATTAAAGTAATGTACAGTTGGAACTAACAAAAAAAAATAGTGAGTATAATTTTATTAATATATATATATATATATATATATATATATATATAATAATAATAATAATAATAATAATAATAATAATAATAATAATAATAATAATAATAATAATAATAATAATAATAATAATAATAATAATAATAATAATAATAATAATAATAATAATAATAATAATAATAATAATAATAATAATAATAATAACAAACACAAACGTGATTTTCCCGCCTAAAATTAATATCCATAAATGGAAACATTGGAAGCTGAAACTTTTTTTTTCTTTTGTGTTTATGCTAAACAATTAATATTTTTAGATAAGTTGACATGAACAAATTTACACATTTCTATAAACTTTGAATACATTCAATTTGTTAGTATTCTCAGCACAATTCACAATATCATGCTTGACCTTTTATTTTTCATCACATTTATATAAAGTCTGCTGATGTTCTTTACGGATGTTCAACCAATCTTCTGCAAAGTTTTAAAAAAAAATTGATCACGAAATAAGCTTTAGATATTTTGAACCCAAAATATTTACTACAACTATTATGGTTTTTATACTATCCATCCTAAAAGACGTCCACAAACAAAGATTCGAATGGATTCTCAATGTCAAAGTTGCAATGAAATAGTTAGTCCTAGCTGAAATGAACAATGAAGTTGTTGACATAGTCTAACTATAAAATTATACTCCCTCCGTCCCTAAATTATTGTCCTGGTTGACCCGGCACACATATTAAAATAAAACAATTGACTTAATTATTTATATTGATTTAATGTGTAGTTTCCTTTAAAGCTCATGTGTATGTGGCTCATAATTAAAGTAAGGTGAAAAAGTAAGGGTAAAATGGTAAAAGTGATGTTCTAAAAAGGTTAGTTTCAAAGTGGACAATTATTATGGGACGGACGAAAAAGGAAAGGAGGACGATAATTTAGGGACAGAGGGAGTATATTTTTTATAAGCATGAAGAATGGTTAAATAAAAAAAAATTAAGAAATGTAACAGATAAATTTATCAGTTATAAATTCAAATCTCAAAATTTGAGCTATGTATTCTTTTCAAAATAACCTTGAAAAGTATATTTAAAATTTTTGAATGGCATATGGGACAAATGAAAAATCTCTTGGGATTTTTACATTGGGGGGCATTATGGGATTGGGTGGTTAGTTTGGGGTGATTTTCATATTTTGGCCTAAAATAAAATATTTATCATTAAACAATGTTTTTACTAAATAATTGACTTTATTTTAAATATTGATGTCTCAAATTATTAGATTTGCATTTTAAAAAAAAAACTTTAAAAGTTGTACAAGGAAATAGAAGGTAAAACAAAATGATATAGGCTCAATTTTCAGCTCAATAAAAAATTAAAAGAATTTGAATAATCTAGAGAGTTTGCGACGATTTCTTACCGAATGTTAGGTGAATGAAATTTTGAAGTGAAATAATACATGTCAAATGAAGGATTCTAAATGAAAGGTTCTAACTGAATGATTGTATTTGTTAGACGACAGATGTTGAATTTGGTTAGATGTTGAGGTTGTGTATTGTTTTATTAAAAGTAGTTCTCCAGTAAGACCGTCTTACGAGTTTTAATTTGTAAGAGAGAGCCTCACTATCTTGCAACGCAACTCACCGACACACAGTAGGTCGGGTCAAGAAGATTCATCTTACATAAAATACACATAATATTATTATTTTTTCTAAGTTTTTATTTTATATTAATAGGTTAAAATGGACAACTTACATGGCATGTGGCTTAAGGGTGGATGTGAGATTTTAATGGGCTAGATTTTATATATAGTAGAACTTTTAGTGTTTTTCAATGAGGTAAGTTTCTTTTATTTCTCATTTTGGTAAGGAATAATTATGGCCCGGTCCCTTTTTTTTCTAAAATGTTAACCGCTAAAGTACACTTTTTTTTACTGCATAAGTACTTTTTTTTCTTCCTTAAATGTCATCATTCTCACTGAAACAATACTTTTCGAAAACCAAAGCATTACTCTTGGAAGAAGAGTCGGTCGGTTAGGGGAAAAAGAGCTTTCCCTCTCCCTCTGTGTCCCCTCTCTTTGAATCTTAGTCCCTCCTTTAATCAAATCAGTCTTTCCCTCTCCCTTTCTCGCTCTCTCTCAACTGACCTTGATTCGAAAGGGTGAAGGATTAATTAAGCACCTATGTCTCTTTATTCATTTATCTTTCACATATTTTGCTTGAGATTGATCTTGCTTGCCTTATCTTTCTTCCTTAAGTTGACTCCAGCTCATACTTTATACTCCCTCCGTCCCTAAATTATCGTCCTCCTTTCCTTTTTCGTCCGTTCCAAAATAATTGTCCACTTTGAAACTTACATTTTTAGAACATCACTTTAATTATGAGCCACATAAACATGGGCTTTAAATGAAACTACACATTAAACCAATATTAATAATCCAGTCAAATAGGTTTTCTTAAACGGTGCGCCGGGTCAACCAGGACAATAAATTAGGGACGGAGGGAGTATTTCATTTCCTAATGAAAGAAGAAATTCTTGATTTTAATCCACTAGTAAGTCTTTCACTCGTCTTTTCTATATTTCTAAATCCTTCTTCATCCAAGTTCTCCCCTTCTTCATTCGTCAATCGAAAAAGTCGTTCTTTTTGTAGAAACGGTTCTAAAATATACCAGAAAGTAAGTGACCATTGCAATTCTTCCATAACTTAGGAGGCGCGGGATGGGAGCTATCGAAATGGATCATCACTATTAATACAGAAGAATGTCTTTGACACATTTCATTGCTTGCGTCGTAAGCATCATAAGTTCTGACACCGGTATCGTAAGTTCTGACGCCCATCTTTTCCATTGCGATGCTCAATTTTTCTTTGGGCAGGGCTTATTGCGATGCCCATCTTTTCCATTGTGATGCCATCTTTTCTATTGTGATGCCTAGCTTTTATTTAGGTGGGCTTTGTACATGCGTCTTTATTAAGGGTGTGTTTGTCATTTTTCCCTCAAAAGTGTACTTTAGCGATTGAAAAAAATATTGTGGACTTTTGCGGTTAACATTTCTCCAAAAGGTACCGGCCCAGTTATCACATAATAAAATAATATTGTGTCTCGATAATTTTGTTGAAGTCTTTTGAAAGAAATGTATTAAAGTTTTTTGAGTTATTTAGTCCATATGAAAATAATAGTATGAATGGAAGTTTTTTGGTGTTTATTTCTTTGATTTAATAATCTTATATGAATTATGTTGCAGCAAATGTTGCTTCTCAATAGTATAATACTAGATTTTGTGCCCGTGCCTATAGCACGGCGTCAATATGGGACGATGTCAGTATAGGACGGTGTTAGTATTCAAATAAATTAATATAATATATATATATATATATATATATATATATATATAAAGCTAGAATATAACTATTTCATCAAATAGATTTAATAACCCATTTTACATGAAGGAAAAAATAAGAAAGAAGGAGTACAAAATTTAAAAAGAGAAAAAAAAAAAAAAAACTAAGCCTGAAAATGATGGAAGAAAGCCGATTGAAATAAAAACGTAGGAAGAAAAATGTTAATAGGAAACAGTTAGATTAGGTTAAGATAAAAACATTTTAGATGAGATTTAGGAAGAATTGAAAAACGTAAATAGGAAACGGTTAGATTAGGTTGAGATAAAAACAGTTTAGATGAGATTATGAATCTTCTTGACAGTCCTGATCTAGGGGGACACATGTGCCAGGCGAAATAAATTACAGCCGTTTGATATAAGTAAAAATAATAAATCTCAGCCGCTCTTTATCCCACTGAGCTCTATTGTATAGTAGATTGAAGTTTCTAATCAAAATGTATTGTATCCTACTTTAGTTCTTTATTTATCGAATATCACGAATGGTAAAATTTATTATATTATTTTTAAAGTAAATTTTATTATTTATTTATTTATATTTAAAGTATACGTATTTTTTTTTCAGTTGCTACTCAAGTACCCAATACAGGAAAAAACAATTTCTATACATACTCACCTTTCACAAGTTCAAGTATCTCGCACATTGTTGATTCAATAAATCATGGAGAATGTTCAAATCATATTGTCATTTCGAGCAAGAAAAAACGTTTAAATATATATCTCTCACTTACTCAATGTAAAGTTTTGTTATAAATTTTGGAATACTTCGTTTCATAACATTATCTTGAACATGTACGACTATTACAACTATCACTATCACATAACAAAATTTGAAGGCCCTTAGGATCAACAACTCTAGACAAAATGACATATAGTTGGCTAAACTAAAAACATGTTTATTCAAAAGAAGTCATACATTAGACAACCCTAACGTTTATATATAGACATTGTGTAAGACACCATTAGCGGAAACTGTCTTATCTAGAATTTGAATGAAACTCTATGATTAGATGATGTCAGTGACATTCTTGGAATCAAAACAGTACCACCATAATGACCCTTCGAAAGAACTTAACATGTTTTTTGTTAACATGATCACAAATTGTACAATTTATGGACGCAATGCAAAGTTTTGAGACTTACAAAAAAATATAAGACTTCAAGCTCTTGGCAATGACGAATGTAGTCTTGTGTTGAAGGCATTTTCTGAGTGGATTTTAAGTATCGACGACGATACATGTGATGATAAAAATAATGATGTTGCAACAATGGAAGTTTCAAATGACCTTTTAGTTAATTCATCAAATAATTTGATGTAGTAAATTGTTGAAAGTATATATTGGTCATTTTTTGAGTCTTTTATGACGTGTCATATTTGTAAGGACATGATATAAACTTGTGTTGTTCTCTGCCCCGACTCTTTATATTTTTGATATCATAAATGAGTACATAGTATCTAAACAATCACTTAGAAGAAATAACTTATTTGAGTTCAAATTATATGTGCAAGGCAGAGAACAACACAAGTTTGTTTGAATACAATCATTTTACATAGTTTTTTAATAGTATAAAATGTTCAGTATTGTCTAACAATGAATTAACACTTAAGGTTGGTGTTTCGGTGATGTTGTTGAAAAACATTGACCCTGTTGCAGAGTTGTGTAATGGAACATGACTAATCCTTACCATGCTTAAGAATCACGCTGTTGAAGCAAATTTTTTAAATAGAAGCAATGTTAGAGACAAAATGTTTATACCAAGAATGTTATTGTCTCCATTAGATGTGAGGTTGTCTTTCAAATTTCCAGAAAAAATAATTTTCATTGGTAGTATCGTGGGTCGTGATAATTAACAAAAGTCAAGGTCAATCACTTTCAAATGTATGACTCTTCGCGAAGAAGTCAGTATTCAGTCATGGTCAGTTGTATGTCGCAGGTTATAGGGTAGCAAACTGTTCTGATTTGAAGATATTAATACTGATGAAGATAGAAAGTCAACAAATACAACAACAAATGTTGTGTATAAGGAAATTTTTCAAAATCTATAATATTACCAATAAAATTATGTATTTATATTTAAGTAGTTGCCTTAAAAATTACTTTTCTTAATTTATTTTTTTGATTTTGATTTATTTGTTTTACTTGAATATTATTTAATTAAAAATATTTTTGTTCATACGTTTAACGTACGGATGTAAAACTAGTTTATGAATAAAAGTAAATAGTTAGTTTAAGAGAAATCTAAATTTGTGTTCATAATCATAATGATTGTGGTATGGTGGTAGTAGTACTTGTGTTGTGTAGACGGAACAAGGCTTGCAAGTTACAGCTGCAAATATTTGTCGTTTGGGAGGAGTGGTGTTGCTGAATGCTGATGCGTGGCGTGAACCTATAGACATACTCCATGTACGGAGTATTATTATTGTACTCTTTGGTTTGTGTTAAAAAACTCATCCGACATTTTGAAATGCAACCAATTTATACACTTTTTACTAGTACTACCCAACATCAATGGTACTCTCAATCGTATTCTCGACTACGTAATAGGCCTCTTAATTGGGGATGAGTTGTATCAAGTAAAAATAGGTTGAAATGGGTCAAAACTCATTAGAAGCTGAGTATGAAATATATTTAAATGGATCGAATTAAAACAGATTGATCCATTTTCACCCAGATTTTCCCCCAAAAAATCATTAGTTTATAGAGTAAAAAATATCGGATTAAAATGAGTAACATATTCGATCTCGCTTCAACCCGGCTCGTTAAAAAATTTGGGTTCAAATGGGATGCTTGTTTCGATCCAAAAATATTAATGAGTTAGGTTGGATCTTGTACTTTTCAAGCCAGATCAATTGTGTTCACAGGATTCAGATTATAATTCTCAGGCCTTTGTAAGATTAATTTTGATTAGTCTGTGATATCACGTTCCCATTTCGTTCATAAGAAATATTTCGTCTTTCTTTTGTAATTACGTTCCATAAAAAATGTCTATTTTTTAATAAACGCTTTATTCTTGTTTTTCTTATTATTTTAATGTGGATTTTACTTGGACACGGGCTTCAAAAAAAAGTACATAAAATATTTATGTTTATATTTATAATAGAATCAATCAATTTTTTTTTAATTTGTGTACTAAGTCCAACATAACATATTTTTAGAAAGGGAGGGAGTATTACTAGTAATATTATGGCGTGATGATTTCATTGTGATACCCAAACCTTTTTATTCACTCTCTTAAAATTTGAGCAATCCTCAATAACATATATCTCTCTGTTTCACCTAAATAATTACGTTTCAAAAAACTAGTAATTATTAAGAGATATATAATTAACATTAAAATTAGTCATTATTATTACAATAATACTGGAACATAATTAATATGTTATATATCAAATATGAATAATAATGTTGAAATGTTATAAATATTATAGATATAATTTTAAAAAGTAGAACGACCAAAACATATTAAAATTGCAAGATGATCAATTATTTAGAACGTACAGAATCTTTTAAAGTCAACTAGCTTTACACTCGTGCATTAAAGGCACGTCATATATATTTTTCAATCAAATTATACATAAGAAACATGAAGTGAAAAAACAAAATTAAAAGAATAAATTAAAAAGAACTGTTGAAATATATATATATATATATATATATATATATATATATATATATATATATATATATATATATAATTGTAAAACTAATATCATGATTAAAAACTTTAACGGTAATAAATAAAATAAACAAATAATTTTAACGTAAATATTGTGAGTTCGATGTACATAACTGAAATTATTATAACACATCGATTAAGAAAAGGTAAAATTATTAATAGAGAATATAATAAATAAATAAATTATTTTATAAATGTTAGAATATTTTTTTAAATACAACATTTGTCATTAAATATGTGCGATTACTACTACGATCACTATGATTAAATATGTACAATTACTACTACTATCTATCACATAACAAAATACACGTAATCTGTATTAATCAATATTAATATAATTTTTTTATCTTTTAGTTAGTATGTTATGAAAATTAAACACATAATTAAAATGTAAGGATACAAATATAAGTGAATTTAATTATTGTTTATTACATGAATGAAAAATCTATATATATATATATATATATATATATATATATATATATATTTTAGAATACATCTTTAAACGAATATATATTTGTTAGATAATAAAAATTGCACAACAAATTCAAATGACGATAAACCAAAGAAAAACGACTCAAATTACATATTTCTTATAGTCATCCCTCCCCCGAAATGACCAAAATATCCCCGACTCAAAAACTCTTTCATTAATAGTGTCACCTAAATGAGGTGACACTGATAATATATGTACTTAATTATTACAACTATATATACAAATATTTAAGCTCAATTCAATAAACTATGAAATAGACATTTAAACTATGATTGTTCTCAATTCATTATACATTTTACAGAGTATGATACTCAGCTACTTGCCCATATATATAATCACACCACTCTAGAGTCATTGTATATGTTCTTAGAGCAATTAGACTACGATTTACTTGCTCATATTCATCCTCGCTTTTCAACAATGTCATTGAGTGAAAATGGAATTTGGTAATAATGATGTTGTCACCTCTCACCAGGATCATGTTGATCTTTAAAAGTCTACTTATCCAACATGTCATAACTGATGCTACTACTTTTTTTTTAAAGGTTGGAGGGGGCATAGACCTTACTCCAACCCTTACTTTTTAATATTTTAATGCGTTGAAATGCTACAATTATAGATATATGATGCCTTTGGTGTGGCTAGAACAAATAGTGCCTCTGGTGAGGCTTTAAACACCCGACCTTTCTGTTGAAAGTAGTGATGTACCAGGGTGCTTCTAGTGCGGCTTGAACACTCAACCTTTCCGTTAAGATAAGTGAGCAGCTAAATGGGACCTTTGGGTAAGGCTTGAACAACAACGTTGCCTCTGAAGAGGCTTGAACACCCGACCTTTCTATTGAAAGTTGTAAAGTCCAGGGTGTCTCTAGTGAGATTTGAACACCCGACCTCTCCGTTAGGAGAAGTGAGCAGTACCAGTTGAGCTAGAGCTCGTTGGTTGATACTACTAATTTTGTCGGTGAAATTACTTGGTTATATGTAATAAAAGTGGTCACATAGCATTTATGACTGAGTAAGTAATCTTTACTGAGTATAAAATTAGACATGTCAGACTTTAAGGATCCATAATTGTTCATCAAATTATATTTCACTATGTACTTGTTCTTTAGCCTCTATGAATAAAATTTGTCTTAACAAAACTCACAAGTAAATTAATATCAATATAGGAAGATCTTATAGTATAATAAGTTTTTAAATTGTTATTCTTGTTTCCCTTGCATATTGGTAAACAGAGAAAAGACATTGCCTCTTAGATTCATGGTATTTAATTTCTTAATAGTTTTTTATGTTTTTTTTATTTTCTTATCAATACTTGTATATGTGTTCATATATAAATATAATCCTTATTTTGTAATTAGTTACGGTGGTTATTTAGCAATTTTGAGATAAGCAAATTACATTTTTTATTATGTATATCTTCCTATTTTGGTAAGTGCATTTTGAAGAGATCTTGCTATATATGGATGTGCTAATTACATTTGTCATTATATATAGGAAATGTAACAAAACAAAATGTTTCAATTTTCAATGTCATGTTAATTAAATATTTAGTATAAAAATTAAGAAAAATGTAATAAAACAAAGTGTTTCAACTTCCAATGCATATTTGTGTTTCCAATTATGAAAAACATTTAGGCGGAAAAATCATGGTTGTTATTATTATTATTATATATATATATATATATATATATATATATATATATATATATATATATACTATACTATACAATAAAGCTCAGTGGGATAAAGAGCGATTGAGATTGATTATTTTTACTTATATCAAACGGCTATAATTTATTTCATCTGTCACATGTGTCCCCCTGAATCAGGACTGTCAAGAAGATTCTTAATCTAATCTAAACTGTTTTTATCTTATATATAAATCTCATCTAAACTGTTTTTATCTCAACCTAATCTAACCGTTTCCTATTCACGTTTTTCTTCCTAAATCTCATCTAAACTGTTTTTATCCTAAATCTCAATCGGCTTTCTTCCATCCTTTTCAGGCTTAAATTTTTATATTTTTTTTGTTCTCTTTTTAAACTCTGTACTCCTTCTTTCTTCTTTTTTCCTTCATGTAAAATGAGCTATTAAATCTATTTGATGAAATAGTTATATTCTAGCTATATATATATATATATATATATATATATATATATATATATATATATATATATATATATATATATATATATATATATATATATATTATTGATTTATTTAAATACTAATATTGTCATATATTAACATCATCCTATATTAACGTCGTGCCATAAACACGAACACAGAATCTGGTATATATTAAAAACAATCCATTCATTTGAAGGTCACTCAAAAAAGTTTATTGTTTCTCATCGATCCCGAGTGAAATGGAAAGAGATGACAATCATGGAATCCATTTAAACTCCCTTGACCAAATTATCTCTTTATCATTTGTACTCTCTTCCCCTTTTTAAGTACGGGTGTACAACCAATGCATCAAACCATCTAACTAATCATGCTTTGGTTTGGTTTTAGTTTTTAAATTACAAAAATTGATCGATTTGGTTCAGTTCATGATTTATGTTTTTAAATCAAACTTGTTGTGCGGTTGCACCAATAGACGAACTATAGCCAGGAGTTGTTCCAATACAAGAAACGAAGTTAACCAGAAAACAGACCCAAGATTAAAATAAAGCGGATAACGTTACAACCTGGGATGGGGGTAACATTTTAATCACTTGGGGTTACAAAACAGTAAGTAAAGATACTATCTATGAATCTGGAAACACAGTCCAAAATATTGCTCCAAACTGTTATGAGTTAACAGAGGAGGAATATTTTGTTGAGCTTCAAACCAACCAACTAAAACAGAAATTGAGAAGGGACTGAGCAGACAGACTGAGAGACTGAAAAATTAATACACTAAGTATTAAATCAATAATCAGATAACCAACACAGTTATAAAGACTATTAAGCAGAGTAAACGTTAAGTAGTGAAAGCCCCGAAGAGAGCACTCAAACCCGCCGTGTTCATGGACACGACTCGCCGTCACCGGTCATTGACCTCGGCTGTGCATCTCTTTAGGCTCAGATACCCTCTCACAGCCACTGTCCACCGACGAATCCAACTAGGGAACCAACACTCACTGCCAAGGTCAAAGCCACCAAGAAAGGCTCGACCCACTCCGGCAACCAAATACCACGGAGAACAGAGAATGAGAAGAAAAAGAAGGTTCACAGACAAGAAGCTTCTGTGAACTCGCCCAACCAAAGAATCCAGCCACAGACTCACCCAAGGCGAAACAGGGTTCACCAAGAACACTACAATCTCCGCTAATCGCCTCCCACACAGCTCACAAAGACGCTCACAAAAGAAGGAGAGGAACACCGGTGAAATCGGATACAGGCTGGGGCGAACTACTGAAGGCTCGCTCTCTCTCTCTTGGTTTTTCTCTCTCTATAACCGCTCCCTCACAGATTCTTCTCTTAGATCGCTCAGACGACCACTCTCTCTCACTCTGGATTCGCACACCCTGCAAAATGCAGAGGTAGGAGCAATAACAATAGGCGGCAGAAACAAGGAGACAAAACAGTGAGAATGGACAAAGCTGCCCCTTCGCTAAAGCGCAAGGCACGGGATGGGCTGCACCAGCTAATGGGTAGGCTGCACACAAAAGATGGGCCAGCACGATTGGGCTTAGGGAGACACTAGGTAGAAAATGGGCTGCCACTCTAACATTGGGCCTCCTACAATTTCTAACAAAACTAAACCAAGCTAAACCATATTTTATTTGATTATTTATTATATATACTTCATCCGTCCCAAAATTATCGTCACGGTTAACTTGACGCACGATTTAAGAAAATACATTTGAATGAATTATTAATATTAGTTTGATCTGTAGTTTACTTTAAACTCATGTGTATTTGACTAATAATTAAAATATGATTAAAAAGTAAGGATAAAGTAGTAAAAATGCTGTTCTAAAAAGGAAAATTTCAAACAAGATAATTATTTTGGGACGGACGAAAAAAAAAGTAAGACAATAATTTTGGGATGGAGGGAGTAATATATATGTATTTCCGGTATATGTATAATAAATAATGTTGTTCTTACCAAATTTCATGGATTGAAATGATATCTTGATTTGTATTTCATTGTTTGTTAATATTTGATGTTTGTAATAAAAGTTTGACTTTTTTATTAATATTTGATGTTAATTTACCGATTAAAAATGTATTTGTCTGATTTTTAATGTTTTCTAAGATAATTAATTTGATTTTATGTCAAACCATAAAACTCAACTGAACCAAATCAAACCAAAATTTTGAAAGGCTATGTTATTTTTTTTAAAGTGTTATTTTTTTAAAAAAAATTTAAATTTCAAACTACTCTCTCCGTCCCTAAATTATCGTTCTCCTTTCCTTTTTCGTCCGTCCCAAAATAATTGTCCACTTTGAAACTTACCTTTTTAGAACATCGTTTTTACCACTTTATCCATACTTTTTCACCTTACTTTAATTATGAGCCACATACACATGAGCTTTAAAGGAAACTACACATTAAACCAATATAAATAATCAAGTCAATTGTTTTTTCTTAATCTATGCAACAGGTCAACCAGGACAATAATTTAAGGATAGATGGAGTATAATTTTTTCCCGAAACGAAGGGAGTAATAAATATGGGTCAGTGATTTGAGGGGCTAAAATTTTGAGACAATTGAAAAACGAAAATAGGCCAATAACGGGCTTGTTTGGTTGAGTTTAACATTAACATAACCAAATCAAACCACAACATTGGATCATTGCTAAATAAAGAGTATTCCGATAATGACACATTAGTCCAAGAGGTTCATCTTTTGTTGCAAATTAGAGGAGAGGCTTATTTTTGAATTGATGATGATTGATTGTAACCCTCCCCTTTGTCTCTTTTCAAATTACTCTCCTTTTTCCCTACTTGGAGGTACTCATATAAATGTAAAGGTTCATAGATTGGATCTAAATGAAGCCCCGTGAATACCCAAATTTTGATTGGTGCCTAAACAAGTTCATTGAACTACCTAGCATATGGGTTCATTTAAGGAATATTGATTTTTTAACGGGATATAAATAAGTATATGAAATTCAAACTTCACATTTTTAATACTCATCCAATATGTTTACGTGAATTTTTAACAATTATAATGTCCGACAAAGATTAGTAGTTTGATGCTTGTCGAGATATCTTACTTTGATTCAGTACTACCTCATCTTTACAATACCAACTTTTCATTGTTTCTTTAATATATAAGATGTCATCTTCGCTAACACTATGTACTATAGTGCTTGCCTATTTGAAGAATGTGCATGCGTCACTTGGAAGAAAAAACAATGACCACCTACCTAAGTTTATCATTAATCTACTCTAATGTGTGTTTTTAACTTACGGTTGACAGTTACTTCAAATTCAAATGACGGATGAACAAACGTTGTCCATTCCTTGAGAAATCCAAATAAAGTTATGATTCATGACAAGTGGAGTAAATTGACATTTCTAACCTCCATGCATATAGTTTCTTGAGACTTTGGAAAGGGGACCTTACAAGCTCACAGGTTGGCCTATGGCCCTATGAGAACATGAGAATTGGTCTCCCATTGTTGTTTTTCCAATTCTTAACTAAGAATAACACTAAGAATTGAAAATTGATACAACGTGGATGCTTTTAGTAATCCACTTTTTTAACACATAATAGAATTTTTCATATTATTTTATTTTGCCTAAAATGTTCAGATCCATCTCTTTCCACAACCCCAACGTATTCTTTCTAAATTGTTCAAAAGTCACAATTATTGGGGTAACAAAACGGGGATTCACATGATACTTGATGCATTTTTGTAATAGTACTCAGATTGAGGGACATGTCCTTTTGTGATTAACTTAGGCCTCGTTTGATACAACGTTTTGAAAATGCATCTTTTTTAAAACGCAACATGTTCAAAACGCAGTTTTTTTCTTGTAAACACGTTTGGACAACTATTTCAAAATGTTATTTTCATAAACAGAGTAGTTGTAAACGCAACATATTTCAAAAAAAAAAAAAACTCCAAATTGAAGCATTTTAAAACGTTGCACATTTTAAAACGCTACATTGAAACACTTTTAAAGAGAAAACGATGTATTTTTTGTTAGCATTTTGGTCAAAACACTCCACCAAACAAACACATAAATTTAGTTTAGTGGTAGTGCATGTAAACTGTTTAATAAAATACTTGAATAGGAACTTGTTTGTTTTTAGCAAGGTTCTAAAAATCGTTAGGCGGGCGCTAGGCGGCATACTAGCGCCTAGCGCCTAGGGGACTAGTCGGGGTGTAATCGGAGACTAGGCGGGGCCTAGAAGTAAGACATAATTACCATTTTTTGACAATTTACATCAAAGATCAAACATATTGACTACAAATTTAATTTTTTTTATGTTTGTCATTTTATCAAACACTTGTCTATATTTGTAAAATGAACAAAAATATACAAACCTATCATTAATCTCAATTCTCAACAACCCCAAAGCAATAAACCAGCCAAGTTTGGAACTACAAACAAAAAAAGATATTACTCCAGTTCGCCCCCCATTACCTCCCTCTCTGCCTCACCATTATCACTCACCCTTCCTTCTCCTGTTTGCCTCCCTTCCTTCTCCGGTCATCGCATGCCACAAAATTAAAGCTACAAAAATAAAGTAAGGTCAGCGAGGTTTGGCGTATGCGTCGACTTGATTGATTAGGCGGCGACTAAGAAAGTCGCGGCGATAGAGAGGGGCCTAGCGCCTAGGCGGAGCTAAGCGGGGAGTTTTAGAATGCTGGTTTTTAGCACCTTTTCGAATCATGATTCATCAATTTCGAATCGCGATGTATCGCTATGAAATGGAAATGATAGTTACACAATTTAGAATCATACATCACAATTCAATTTATTCAAATGTATTGTGCTTTGGTCTTATTTTTCTTTGTTATTCTCACGTTCCTAAATTATTATCGTGTTTAATTTTATTTTTCGTCAAGTCAATTGTTTTTCAAATTAAATGTTTGACATTGTTTAGCAGTAATTCATAGCTCATAGCATCAAAAAAGTAATACAAAATCACATGTTTTATAATATTGAAAAGAATAAAACAAAAGTTGAAAAATAATTGAGTTGACTCAAAAAAAAAATCAAACAAAACAATAATTTAGAAAGTAAGGGAGCAATTTGTACTTTGTTAATTTTCTCTCATCTTCCTTATTGTATTGAGTGTATAAATGTTGTTACTTGCCAGCCATTAAGAAACAATTATAGCCATCATCAGAAAACCTTTATTTTCAACGGAACCATAAAAAATTTTCAAATGATATCACGAGCAATTCTTATTGAAAAAACCTTCAAAAACATGTGTTTACTTAAGGATTTGCTACTCTTGCTTGTCAAAACATTCTTTTAATATGTAAAAATCTATGTGCAAGTAAGAACCCTAAAACCTTTTAGATCATGTTCAAACATCTTTCAAATACTTTAAGTGATCTAAATTGTTTTTACTATTTCTTTACATGTTCAGTACTTTGATTTATCGAGTCTATAATAGCAATAGTAGACTATACAAAAGTCATCGCTCCTATAATTATCAACATAGGACATGTCTTGAGATAAAATGATTATTCATTGTGGGCATGTTATTACTATGTCTTGATAAAATGCTTTAGTGCTTTGTATATGTCATCTTGTAATGGTTCCAAACAAATATGAGGAGATTGTTGGAATATGTTTCTTGATAATTTACTTATCACCTTGCATATTCTATATACTAGCGATGCACCCGTGCGTTGCACGGATTGTACATGTGTATAAAATTATATACTAAATTAAAGTTGAATAATATGTATTTTTTTTAATATGAACAAAATAAACAAAAAATAATAAACAGTAAAATTAAATATAGAAAATCCTATAAATTTGAAAAAAATAATATAAATTTTGGAATACTTTTTATATACAATAATTTTTGTTCAACATGTACGACTATTGCAACTATAATATCACATAGTAACTCTAGACAAAGCTACATACAATTGATGATAACCAAAAACATGTTTTCAAATGGAATCTTATATTAGACAATGACTTATCATGGTTTTTATTCATAGACATTGCGCAAGACTTAATCGATAAAAAAATGTTTTATCTGGAATTTAAAAGAAATTTTATGATCAAATAGTATCAGTGACATGCTTGGAATTAAAAGAGTACTACCAGAATTGCCCTTTAAAAGAACTCCACATTTTAAAACATGGTTTCTCAGCCTTATAAGTTATAACAATTAATCTCGTATCATTGCATAACTCAAGTGAATAGATTATGTTACGAAACAACATTATTTGAGTTCTAACCTTCAAATTTAACTCGCACTTTGAGATTTCAGAATATGTAATTCAATTGAAATATTCACGAGTATGTATCGTTCAAAGTTAACTCACAGTTTGAGATTTCAAAATATGTATTGTTCATTGATGTGATGTAATTAAAAAAATATATACATCTTAATTTTAATATGACTATTTAATTGAAACCACAAAAATAAAACATGTATTTCTTTCAACAACATAACTTATATATTACATTTCAATTTTCAATTACATAAAGAATTAACAAAAAAAAGAAGAGAAAATGTCATTATAATTTGAACATGACATAAAGTTCTCAATATTCTTACTTATTTGTAAAGGACCATCATAAAATGTATTTTTTTTGTTTAGTTTATTGAGTTTTGTCTTCTTTTCAGTTGTATAGTGTGCATTCATCTGATATTTACAAAATCACGAGCATATATTAATTCATTTGCATACTGCCCGTTTCATACATTGAATAAGTTCCATACTGACACCGTGCCAAAAACACGGACACAAAATTTAGTGATAATTTAAACTAAGACGGACCAAAATTAAAAAAACAAACAAAGTTAGGCCCATGAGTAGTTTTTATTTATTTTTTGTTTTAAATATTATAGAACTGTATTTCAAGATCTATTAAAAACAATCGTAAATATTTTTATTTAAATATTTTTTTATTTATAATAATACTAAGCTATTCAATATTTTTGAATAAATACCATTTTTATGAATTATTTGTATATCTTAATTTTGTTTGTAATTAGTTATATTCACATGAACTCTGTCTGACTTATGAATAGCTTACCTAGAAATTTGATTTCTACTTTATTTTTGTGTAATATTTAATATTTATATTGCTTTGGTATGTAATTAGGTATAGGCCATTTATATGTCATTTTCGAATTTAATTCTCCAAAT
This sequence comes from Codonopsis lanceolata, assembly GCA_013146195.2. Lineage (NCBI taxonomy): Eukaryota > Viridiplantae > Streptophyta > Magnoliopsida > Asterales > Campanulaceae > Codonopsis > Codonopsis lanceolata. Next base: position 27,303,667 of record CM028383.1, on the reverse strand, counting down.
AAAAAATGTAAACTCAATTGAAATATTTTCTGTCAACATCATTAAATGACATTTCTCAAATTCAATTTCAAAAAAAATTATTTGACATAAACAAAATAAGTGATTCCATTTTTGAAAAGTGAGTTTTGTCGGGAAATTTCTAAAAATTATGCACGTATGTTTTTATATATACTATAACACAACCATGTAATGTACGGTTCAAATATTGATATAAATAAAACAATATAAAATTTTAACGATAACCATATAGCCGAATAATTATATGAAAAATCACGAGTTAAATATGCATATAAAACAAATTATAGAAAATTATGTTAATAAAAACAATAACTTTTTTAACATATCTTTAAGTTGATATCGAATTGACATGTCCTTAACCAAAACAATTTACTTTATACAATAAAAATTAAAATTAATCATAGAAAATTACAATCAAAGCACATGTGTGATGCACGAAGTCTGTATTCATATCAATACAATAGTTAAAACTTTAGTGTTAATTAAATACACAAATTATTGCAATATAAAGATTATGAGTTTGATGTGTAGAATTGAATATCATAATTTTGTAACATTAAAATTAATATTATTTTGTTTGGCCCTCGTGCAGAATTCAATTAAAAATCTAAACATATACGCAAATTAATAGAATGAAAAAATTAATGAAAATCAAGAGTCTTTAGGTTTAAAACTGTTTTACCTTTGGAGAAAAAAATCAATTTATAGAATAAAAATATTAAGAATTTCAGTTCTGAAAGGATTAAACCGAGGGATTGACCCTCGGCACGCCAAGGACTTGACCCTCGGCACAATAAAGGACCCCACTTAGAAAGCCACTAGTAGCGAGGACAGGACCACTCGCCCCTAAGATGCACGCGAGTTTCTTTATGGCCGAGTAAATAGATAACTCCCGGTCTCCAACAACTTCGGCCTCGGCTGGCCAGAAATGACCTTTGCGGCCTTCGGCATCATCATCGAATCGGTCCCCAGTATCCTCAGCCTCGGCAATAGTAAACGCTTTTGTCACAAAACCACTCGGCCTCGGCTTTGGATCAATCATCATCTGCCCCGACAAACCATTTCCCTAGGCCCGAGAAAACCGCTACACGCCAATACCAACTCTCTGACAAACGCACAGTTCACTTATTTCTGACAAAAACCCTCAACGCATTTAATGATCGCCGCATTATGCTCCCCAGTCACCTGCCGCCACGTCAACATGAACTTCAGGTATAAATAGAGAGTGCACATTTAATGTGAAGGTAAGCAATTTCAGAGATATTACAACTCCCTTATCACAGCCTTTTATCAAACACTTATCACGACATATTTATTACCATCTTTCCACCGGAAACCTTACTCTCACACTGGAGGGTTCTAGTCGGGCCAGGCTCACTTAACGGTGTTTGTTGTTTAATTTGTGCAGGTTAACCAAGAAGGACGAACCAGCGACCGCCACCTTATCCTTACTCACACATGGACGACAAGACAAGGTCGCCACCAAAAAAGAGAGATCAGTTTGGTTCCGTTGCCGGGAAGCGACGTTCTCAATCACAGCATCCATAGACGAGAAAGGATGGTGAGGCCCAGAAAGCAAGCCTCTAAAAATGTCACCCCCGCTGCATCCACCCGCCCAGAAAAAGAACTTGCCGAGCACGAGGGAAGGGACGCAAGGGAGGACTCCGGCGCCTCGGTACCTGGTGTGTCTGCAAGGGATCAAAGAAGGCTCGCTTTGGCCAAACGACTCTCTAACAAAAACAGAGAGACTGACGTCGACCCCCGGGATGGTTGATTCACTGAGGTTGAGTCTTCCAGAGCCAATGAGGAATAACCTCGCGGAAAAACGAATAAACCCACGATCCAGGAAGAGGCCGACCAGGAATACGCATATTGGGAGCACCAAAGACCACATACACAAAGATACTGAGGGAGGCAATGCGAGCTACGGCAAAAGCCGGGCCCGGGGCAGAGCCCATAATCAACGTGCAAAGCACCCCGACACGTTCTAACTCGGTCTGGCAAACGGTGGAGGCTACGAAAGCCAAAAAAGCAAAATTTACCACCAACGTAAAATCGAGACTTAGCAAGAGGATGACCAGCGAGGGGTCTAGGATGAGCGTTCATTCTCGCCTAAGATTCCCCCCCGGTACGGACAATTGCCAAGCCCATAGCGAGGAGGGAGAGTCCCAGCCCTACGCCCAGTCGTCAACCAACAAATCTTTCTCCAGATCCCGACATCCGTCTCGCCCCATTTCATAAAGCTCGCTTGGTCCCAGATAAGCGCTGAGGAAGAGGTCGAGATACCTCATGCGGAACAAAAGCGACCAATGGCATCCCACCCAAGCCATAGTCTCGGCACAAGGTGACCGACCAATGACTGATGCCGAGATAAGGGCATGGATGGAGAAACTAGAAGCTCGGCAGACCTCAGGAACCAATACGGCCGTCAAGAAAATAGGCGGGTCGTTCATTAAACAGATAAGAGAGGTGGAGGTGCCCTCGAAAGTGAAGATTCCATACTTTGAAGACTTCTTGGTAGTACAACGACCTGGACCATGTGTCGGGGTTCCGAAAATGATCACGGTAACGGACTTCGGCGACATATGGTGCTGGTGTTCGCGGAACCCTAAAGCGAGGCCCAACGGTGGTACAACGGGTTAGCACATGACTCTATCACTGTTGGGATGACTTTAAAGGGCCTTTTGAAAAAATTAAACCGGCGGTGCTCTCCCAAAAAGCGAGACAAACACATTGCAACATGAAACAAGAGAAGCGGTGAAAGCGTGCTCTTATCTGGACTTCGCTTCAAAGAGGTCTGGACCGATTCGGATATTCCCGACACCTCGTAAGGATGTGCTTGGGCGAGGCGATCAGAAACTTCGAACAGCTCCTCGTGAGACCAAGGGACACGATCGGCGAAATGTTCCTAATAGCCTAAAGGGTGGCACTGCTGGACGGCGAGCAACCCTCCACCACAAACAACTCACGAGCGGCCATATCCCTCAGGCACGGTTATCTGCCGACAGGCGGCTCGACAAAAGGGAAAAAATGGGAAATCTCGGCAAGATGACGCCCACCCGGCAAAAAGGAGAGAGGAGGAAAAAAGCGCTAAATTCACTGGCGAGATTAGGGGGGCCAAGGCGAGACTTCGAGTTGGAAGACTTCACCCCCCTCAACGCATCTAGGGAACACATCATGGACGTTTTCTTGACGGAGAACAAGATACGTCCCCCCTTCCCCATGAAGTCATCCCTCGACACACGAAACCCCAGGAAAAGATGCAACTTCCACAACGAGATAGGCCATGTCACGGAAGAATGCATACAGCTCAAAAGAGCAATACAGAGAGTGATAAACGAGGGAGATCGAAGGTTTGTGGCGAGAGAGGCCAACATTCGCACCCCCGGACCGAGGGCTCCGGGGGGCGACAACAGACAACCCGACAACCGGCCAGTGGTAAATACCATCCGAGAAGAAACCCAAAGTATCACGCAGTTGAAAAATGCAATCAACTGCTTGAACAACTCGACAGAAAACATCATGGAAGGGATGGTCGAGCACGAAATGGTCTTTAGGGATACCGAGCTGGCTGTCAATGATTATGCTCGTCAAAACTCGTTGACCCTGCAAATTGGTATACACAACAGCCTAGTCAAACGGGTCTTGATAGATCATTTGGAAGGGATGTAATGTACTACAAGTGCTTTTCGGCACTAGGACTCGGCGACACCCACCTCACTCCAAGCCGAGTCCAACTGAAGGGTTTCACAGGCCACAAAGTCACAGCAAAAGGAACTGTGGCCCTCAGAGTCAGCCTCGGAGAAGGAGACACCGCAAGAAGTGAGGAAATCACTTTTCTGGTCCTCGATCTCCCCTCCCCGTACAACGCCATCCCCGGCGCACCTTCTCAGGAAAAATTTCGAATGGTCGCATCAATGGCCCATCAGCGGGTCAAGTACATGGCCTCGTTCGGGGTGGGGGTCCTAAAAAATGATGCCCGCACTACCCTGGAATACCTCATCAATGAGAAGAAAGAGGCAGAAAATAGATTGAAAAGGCCGGAGGAGGCCGAGGGAAAAGAAGATAAACAAGTTGCCAAACGAGCTCGAGGGCTCGACGGGGAGAGCTCTACCCCGTAGCAATCAAAGCAAGCCAAGGAAGTTGGCCCGTGTCAGGAAAGAGGAACATCGAGCGCCGAGATCGAGCGAGATCGGCGACCTCGATGTCGAGACCATCCGATCTTCTGACCTATGGAAGATGTAGAGGAAGTTATCATAAACTTCAACTACCCCGACCAAAAAATAAACGTGGGAATGGAAATAGCGGGCAACGAGAGAAGAGCTATAATCGAGTTCTTAAGAGACAACACGAACGTCTTTGCATGGCAAGCCGAGGATATGGAAGGCATTGCCGAGGAATAGCGGTTCACCGATTAAGCATCGATCCATCATTTGTACCCATCCAGCAAAAGCCGAGATATTTCTCTCCTGAAAAACAAGATGCAATTAAGGAGGAAATAGCCAAACTGCTTCGAGCCGAGATCATAAGAGAAATCCACTACCCAACGTGGATCGCAAATGTTGTGATGGTCAAGAAGAACAATGGAAAATGGAGGATGTGCGTGGAATTTACCAACCTGAATGAAGCATGCCCAAAAGACTGGTACCCATTGCTGAGGATAGATCAGTTGGTCGATTCTATCTCGGCTACAAAATTTTAAGCTTCGTGGACGCCTACTCAGGGTACCACCAAATCAGGATGTGGAAAGAGGATCAAGGGAATACAGCTTTCCGAGCGACAGGTGCACTCTACTGCTATAACATGATGCCGAAATGGAAGGAGTATATGTGTGTGTTTATGTGTATGTGTAGTGTGTGTGTCTGCGGGTTGTGTGTGTGGGAGGGGGCTGCCGAAATGGAAGGAGTATATGTGTGGGTGAGTGGGCCGACTAGAGGGAGTATATGTGCGGGTGAGTGAGGGAATGAGGGAAAGGGGCCGCGTGAGTGAGGGAGTATATATATGTGAGTGTATGTGAGTGAGGGAGGGGGCTGTTGGGTTTTTTTTTTTTTTTGAGAGAGAGCGGCTGGGAGTGAGGGATTGTGAGAGTGATCGTGAGGGAGAGCTGATTGTGAGGGAGTATGAATATATATAGGAGAGATTGTTTAGTGGTTAAGAAAAGGGGGGAAACCGGCGGCCCCATTCTTTTTCTTTTTCTTTTTGCTTTTTTTTGTTTTCTTTCTTTTTTGTTTTTCTTTTGTTTTTCTTTTCTTTTGTTTTTTTGTTTTATTTATCTTTTCGATTTTCTTTCTTTTTTTTTTGTTTCTTTTTTTTTGTTTGTTTTATTCATTTTCTTAATTTTTTTTGTACCTTTGCTCCTGAAACATACAAGAAATAATTAGTAGTCCATTTTGCAATATTTATTGGACAATATAAAATAGAGTGCAATTTGGGGTGTCTGAGCCCTCAACGATGGAGTTTACGGGTAACCCGAAGCTTACCAAGTAAACGAACATCGTTGAAAAAGATAGACTCCCAAATTCGAGATAAGAAAATATTTTTATGTTGCAATGGTCGGACCTACCGAAATAGGCTGCCTACGTATTCCTTAACAAAGGAAATCAGACCAGACGTAGTTCGGCTCAGCTGGGGACTAAATGCTGCGGTGTAAGTGTTGCGGTGCAAGTGCGGCAATATTAAATGAGCAAGTGTGGCAAAGCTTTATCAAATGAGTACGACAAGGGTAAATATGTGCTGAGATGGTCGCGTCTAGTGATAGGCGCCACGTATCCTTAAACAAGGAATCAGACCAAACGTAGTTCGTCTTGTGGCTATGCAGAGTGAATTGTTTCCTAGGAACTCAGCCTCTACTGGAGAACAAAACCTTTCCCTATAAATCCGGGGCTGTGTACCCCTTAAAGGAAAGTTTCCCACATAGCCAAAATGTATGGAATGCATTGCCTCCTCAGGAACTCAGCCTTCAACGGAGAACAAAACCTTTCCCTATCAATCCGGGGCTGTATACCCCTTAAAGAAAAGTTTCCAAACATCAAACAAATGCACTGTTAAAAAGGAAAATACCTTCATTTCCTTTACCTTTGTCGTGTCCATGCAAAGAAATTCTTGTCGCGATGTTGCTTTGATGTTTGTCGCTTTCTGTTCGTTGTTGCACTTTGCTGGGGATTTTTCTTTTTATCACTGTTCCGGCCTTGGCTGGAAAATCTTTTCCCATGTCCCGCTTTGTTTTCGGCTTTAGCTGGAAAATTTTCTTGATGCTGCTGCACTTTCTTTACTGCTCGTTCTAACCTTGGTCAGAAGCTTCTTTTCTTGCTGCAGCATCTCTTGGTATCAGCTGAAATCGTCTTTTCTTTGCTGTTGTTTTTCTTTTTGCTTGATTTTCTAGCTTCTGTCGAAAATTTCTTCTTCTGCCGCCGCATTTTCCTTGTTGCATGTACCTGAAAATTTCTTTCTTGTACATGCATTTTCCCTCTCCCGATTTTTTTGTTTTTTGATTTTTTTTTGTTTTTGTTTTCTTTTGTTTTTTTTTCTTCTGCATGCCTGTCACTTTTCTTTATTTGTATGCTTATTATCTCTTTTTTTTTCTCTTTCTCTTTTTTTTTTGTTTTTGTTTTGTCTGCTTGGATATACTTCTGATCTATTAGATTTTGGCACTTTTTGGCACTTTTGAAGCATTCCTGACTTTATTAATGATGCATGTGCATGTCCTATTTATGCCTAAATGATGCAATTAAGTAATGATGTATGAAATTTATTTTCACGATGCATGATTAAACTAGTGGTCACTATTTGACCCTACCATGCATGATTTATACTATAAATGCAAATGAGGCTAAATGATGCATGCTTATGTTGCAGGGATATAGTGAATGCCATAAGAATATTTATTTTCATGGTTGGTGGCATTATATTTTCTTTTTAGCGCATCCTTAACGCAGGTTATTGGATACTAAATGCACATGATGAATGTATGTACTACTTTATTTAATGCAAATGTGATGCCTAAAAATTATAGGATGCCTATTAATCATGATGCATGAGTACTTTCCTATTCTATCATGCGTGCAGTAATGCAGAATGCAATACATATTTCTAAGATGCGAAATATACTTTTATAATGCTTAGAATGCAAAAATGTTTATTTATATGAAAAACAATACATAAAAAAAATTTGTTTTTGTTTTTGTTTTTGTTTTTGTTTTGTTTTTGTTTTTGTTTTTGTTTTTGTTTTTGTTTTTGTTTTTGTTTTTGTTTTTGTTTGTTTTGTTTGTTTTTTGTTTTTTTTTGTTTTTTTTTTGTTGAAACCTGTACAAATATTTACAATGCAATGTAATTTTATATGATACAAAATAAAAATATGCAGACTCAAAACACATGCACAAAGTAAAGCTATACCGACCTCTACTGGGTAATGACACGCTGTATTTCCGAAATGGATTTTAAAGGAATATACCTTCGGGTTCGAGCGGGCTTCCCTCTTCTTTTTTTTTTTTTTTTATATATGTGGGGAGAGGAAAAGGCAGTCATCTTTGTTGTTCCCGGCCATATATTTGTTGCAGGGCTACACTTGGCATGAGGCTATTCTCACAACTCCTGCATTTTTCGTAATCAGACAGGGCAGCCGTGAATGATCGGAATCCAAGTCGTCAAGCTGTTTCAGGACAATGGCAACGCAGATGATGAATAGGGCGAGGATACATTCGATCGTGCCTTGCGGAAGAAATACATGGGACCGCCCAGGCGGATGCCACATGTACTGATGGACCACTCCGGGGCTTAAGCTGCAAATGAAGGATAATTTTGGGGGAAACAAAAGGGGGTATAGGCAATAATAGATATGTACAGGCAATTAATGTATAACCTAAATTTCTTTAGCAATTATTCCTAAGTTGCACCTTAGGACCCGTAATATTATATTTTAGTGTTTTATTTGCGAGCTTCTTGTCGTGGTTTTTCTTTTTCTTCTATCAGTCGAGCCCCCTTGCATGCTGAAGACCGGAGGTAAGATGTCGAGGTTTCAAAGAGTGTCTTCCCTCTCCTTATTCTCCTTATTTTTATTTTTTTTTGTTTTGATTTGTTGTTTTTTTTTTGTATTTTTCATCATCTTTTTTATTTGCTCTAATTTTTGCCTAAGCCGCCCTTTCGGGTTTTCAGCCTAGCGAGCCCTTATTTCTCCTTTTTATTTGTTTTTTTTTAATTTTTTTTATGCCCTAACTTTTGCCTAGACCGCCCTTTCGGGTTTTCAGTCTAGCGGGCTGGAGAGGGAAGCATTTGCCAGATAGGTTGGTTCGAGCACCATACCTTTTGAGCTCATTGAAATTGGAGGGCTGAACAAGGTCTTCTTTCCTGGCTTGTAAGGAGTACGGCATCTCCTGACCGGATCCTTTTGACAATATACGGCACATCGTGGAAGAGAGGGGTAGCAGCCTTTGATAAGTAGCCCTCAGTATTTTTTTAGCCCAGACGACATGACATGATAACAGTAGGTCTCCCAAGGGGTGGTGAATGGAGTCTTTTCTTAGTCTCCTGCTGCCTTTGATTTGACTATAGCTCAGCATGCCGTTGATGAAAAAACTTGTTGGGATTAGGAATAATCACTACATTGGACAGCCAGATCAGATATTTTTTCTTTCTTTCTTCTTTTTTTTTATTACCCAAATGAAATTGACGTGCGGCTGTTTCATGCTTTCTTTCTTTTTTCAACTTGTAGTGATCATTCTGTCTGATTAGCTGAGCATCCGGACATGTGAGGGTCCGGTGTTTGACTATGACTGGGTCTACCCCTGACACATCTTCATAGGATTAGGCGAGCATGTCCACAAATTCTTTGAGGAGATCCATGAGTGGTGTTCTTTTGGAGCCTTTTAGGTAGCTGCCGATTTTGATTCCTTGGATTTCCTTGTCCAGCCTCAAATTGATAGTGGGTCAGTCTTCAGTTGTTGTTGATGAATAATGTTGTCCCTGGTGCTCGACTGACTTTACAAGCTCAAGCAAATATTTTTTTATATCTTTTGGGTCCTTTTAAATTACTCATTATTATAATTATTTAATGTGTCTTTTAAATGTAGGTGCAACTAAGAAATAAGCAAAGACCTTTAGATTATTATTAAAAGCACACCGTACAGGGTTTATTACATTATTGAGGACCTGGGGTTTGAGATCCTCAATTTTAGGGAGCGGATTGGTAGATGACCATATCCGTAAGGCTAGGGAAAGGAATAGGGGTAATATATCCGAAGTAGTCCACCAGATCTGCGGGCGTCAAAAGTGGGCCCGTCGTAGCATACTATTTCTGCAGAGGCTTATTAGAAATGGACTCAAACTCAGCAGGGAGCTTCTTCTTCTTTTTTTTTTTTTTTTATAAGTGCCTTCATCCATCATACCCAGGAAACTGTCCCCCAAATTTTCATTTGAAATTTCTTGGTTTAGAATTTTGAGCATCATGACTTTCAAATTTTCGATGTCAGCCTCCATTTTGGCGGGTGGGAGAGTTGGGTTTTGGTATTTGCTGGTAGGGTTAGGGAAGGCTGGGTTGTTTCCTGGCTGTGGTGTCTGGTAAGGATTTTGGGCTGGATATGGATATTGGGCTGGATATGGAATTTGGGCTAGATAAAGATTCTGGGCTGGATAGGGATATTGGGTTCGATATGGATTTTGGATAGAATATGGATTTCGGGTAGGATAGGGATATTGGATTGGCTAAGGACTTTGGGTAGGATAAGGAGGGTGTGATGAAAAAGGGTTAAAATTTTGGTAATAATAGGCATTTGGTGGGTTGGTGTTTGGCTGGAAAATTGGATTTGGAGGAACATGGAAGGTTGATGCTTCTTGGGGGATTACTCACTTTCTGTTGCCATACTGCTCGGATCTGTATTTTCATCTTGATTGCCTTTGTCCGATCGATCGATACCCTCGATCGATTTATGCACTACTTTCCCGTATCAACCGGCCAGTACTATCTCTGCCTTTCCAAGTTCGGGCCAGGTTTCTGAGGAAAATGGGTTATGGAGGTATCAGGAGGTTGGCTGAAGGCCTTTTGGGTTTGGAGTACATCGTGCCTTTATTAGTATATTTTATTATTATTTGTTTGTTCCCTACAGTTGATCGGATAAGCACTTGCTTTATTTTGACGGTCTCAGGACTTTTCCTGGAACAGTGGATTCTTTCTCCAGAGTATAGGACCAACGTATTCCACCTGCCTTTCGACTCCCTAGGACTGGACTGGTCCCAGGCGAAGGGCCTATACTCTTTCCGGGATCCACCATTCGAAATGGTCTAGGTCGAGCATCAAAGAATAATAAATCAGCCCCTGCTTATTATAATTTTTTTTTTGTTATTATTTTTTTTTGTTGCGCAATTTATTTTTCTCTTTTTTTTTACTTGCGCATTTTCTTTTTTTTTTTTGACCTTTTTTTTCATATATATATATATATATATATATATATATATATATCGGTTCATGTTTCAAAAATGCAAAAACCGGTCGGTCAATGAAGTGTCCTGAGAATCTAAATGCATTCTAACGTTGGCTCATGCAGGGGTAGGCTGGCCATGGTGTAGGTAATTCGAATATAGCTATATGCATGTGCGTGTGTGTGGTATCTAGAAAGCAGTAAAATCTTTATTTATTTACAGATATATAAAAAGAAAAATAAAACATATATGGCATGTCTTGCTGTTTGTGTGGATTTTCTCGGCTTTTTTAGTTTGAGCGCAAGCAAGCAAGCACACCACATTAAGAAATAGAAAGAAAAGTGGGGAAACTATCTATCCATGTTAATTACAAATTTTGGTCCTATGTCCCCAAAATAAAATGACAGAATGAATGCAGATATGTATAAATGTACAGAATAAAGTGAAAAAGAAAATGAAATGAAGTAAATAATAATATAGAGCCGGAAGTAAAGCCCCAGCTCTTTTGTTGTGCTGCCCGGAATTTATTCTAATATATATAATATATATATTTTTTGATTTTTTTGAATTTTTTTTTGAATTTTTTTTATACTCTTAAACACGCCTGTAACAGGTATCGAAACGAAACTGCTGCCAGATGGAGGATCATATCCACAAATATAGCCACGGCCGTATGGGAACACTTTATTCAAATGCGTAAATTAATATGACAAGCATATCTGCAGAAACAAATAAAAACAAAAAAGTTTTATTTTACGAGTCTAGCCCTCCATTTTATTTAAAATAAAACAACTCCCCAGCAGAGTCGCCACTGTGAGGTTCCTGGGGTGCGACCCGCGCCCCACGCGCCCTTGGATAGGGGTGCGCGTACGTGCGGATGCAGGACACCACTGCTCTCGTTCCACCCTCCCTTGTTTAGGGGAAGACAAAATCCAAAGTGCGAGAGGAGTGCTGTCTATATTAGCACGTTGGAATGTGCCTCGGTTGCCTTGAGTGGATTTTGTATCCAATATGGGAACTGATGGTTTCCCGCATCAAGTTATCCCTTGTTTAGGGGATAGGGATACGGGATATGGGAATGCATTACCCTTTCATTCCCATTTTCCCTTTTTAGGGAAAACGGAAAAGTGCAAAAAGGATATTGCGACGCCCCCACTATGGATTTATTGAAAATAGCCTTATGGCCCATTCAGATTACTATGGGAGCTTTGGGTTTCCCGCATCAAGTTATCCCTTGTTTAGGGGATACCAGGATATGGGAATGCATCACCCCTCCATTCCCATATCTCCCTTTTTTAGGGGAGAACAGGAAAGTGCAAAGAGAGAATGTTGCGAGGTCCCACTGGATCTGAAAGTTTTAGAGTCGCCATCTTTATTTTAAGGCAAAAATAAAGAAAAACCAGAAAAAGAAAACCAGAGATTTTAAAAAGCGGGTTCAGAGGCTAAGTTACGAGTTGGGAAGGTGCTAGGCACCCAACTCGCCCTTTCGGTCTCGAAAATGGTTTTTGGCTGAAGTATGCTCATTGTCACATTTATTTAGCAAATAAATAAGGTATTATAATGACAAGGGAAATTTAAACAAATACATTCGTGGCCACATTATTTACGGACTCGCAGCCGTCTCCTTCCAATAATTACAAACATATTTAAGAATATTTGGCCATTATAACGACTCTTTTACATAATATTTCCTATTCTAATCCGGGCAGTACAACGACTTATAAGGACTACATTGTGTCGGGTTTAAATAACAACTTTACAAGAAATAAATAAACAATAAGTAAATAAATAAATAAAAAGCGCCTTAAAAGTTATTACCTTCTAGAGCGGGGTGTGCTCGCTCTGTCCTTGTCGGGAGAGGGAGTCTTTTGTTGTTTGTTGTGTGGTTGTTGTTTTGATTTTGGCAGAGTGACGACTTATATGTGGTAGTTTTGGTTTATTTGGTCGGGCGGAATGACGACTTAATTTTTGTGGTTTTGGCCTTTTTGGTTGGGCGGAATAACGGCTTATATATGGTGTTTTTCAGTCTATTACTCGGGCAGAGTAACGGCAGGGTGAGTGTTTGTGTGTATGTGTAGTGTGTGTGTCTGCGGGTTGTGTGTGTGGGAGGGGGCTGCCGAAATGGAAGGAGTATATGTGTGGGTGAGTGGGCCGACTAGAGGGAGTATATGTGCGGGTGAGTGAGGGAATGAGGGAAAGGGGCCGCGTGAGTGAGGGAGTATATATATGTGAGTGTATGTGAGTGAGGGAGGGGGCTGTTGGGTTTTTTTTTTTTTTGGAGAGAGAGCGGCTGGGAGTGAGGGATTGTGAGAGTGATCGTGAGGGAGAGCTAATTGTGAGGGAGTATGTATATATATAGGAGAGATTGTTTAGTGGTTAAGAAAAGAGGGGAAACCGGCGGCCCCATTCTTTTTCTTTTTCTTTTTGCTTTTTTTTTGTTTTCTTTCTTTTTGTTTTCTTTTGTTTTTCTTTTCTTTTGTTTTTTTGTTTTATTTATCTTTTCGATTTTCTTTCTTTTTTTTGTTTCTTTTTTTTGTTTGTTTTATTCATTTTCTTAATTTTTTTTGTACCTTTGCTCCTGAAACATACAAGAAATAATTAGTAGTCAATTTTGCAATATTTATTGGACAATATAAAATAGGGGTACGAATTTGGGGTGTCTACAGGTACGTGGTAAACGAGCGTGGCATTGAGGCAAATCCCGAAAAAATAAAAGCATTAGCCGAGATGAAGGTCTCAATATGCATCAAACAGGTGCGACAGCTGAATGGGAGAATAGTGGCCCTGGGAAGATTCATCTCGAAATCAGCCGAAAAAAGCCTCCCCTTCTTCAAAATCTTAAAAGGAGCGAGAAAATTCGCATGGGACAGAGAGTGCGACCTCGCCTTTGCCGAGCTCAAAAAATACCTCGGCAGCTTACCCTTGCTCAGCTGCCCCATACCGGGAGAAAGACTCTACGTCTATCTCTCGGTCACGGACACGGCCATAGCATCGGTGCTGTTTTGAGAGGAAGAAGGAATTCAGAAACCCATCTACTATGTGTCCCATGCACTGACTGAGGTAGAGACGAGGTACATGCAGATCGAGAAGGTGATTCTCGCGTTAATGATAACGACGAGAAAACTGAAGCCGTATTTCAAAGCCCATGAAATTGGGGTATATACCGACTTGCCTCTGCGAAGAATACTGCACAGGCCAGACGTTGCTGGAAGAATGATGAAGTGGGCTATCGAGCTAACGGAATATGCAATTGTTTATCTTTCAAGGAAAACCATTAGAGCTCAAATCTTGGCTGATTTCATTGCCGAAACCTTTTTTACCTCGGCCGAAGGAAAGAGCGATGCACCGGATCAAGGACCCTCCACCAGCGAACAAGTGCCCAGGCAAGAGTGGCCTCGCAAAACGTGGCCATCTCAACCCTGGACATTATTCGTGGATGGATCGTCTAGAAAAAATGGCAACGGAGCAGGCATCCTCCTCGTAACACCAGATGGAACGGAGATCAGTAAAGCCCTTAAACTGAATTTCCCAGCGTCAAACAACGTTGCCGAGTACGAAGCATTGATAGCTGGTGCTGAACTAGTCGCCGAGATAGGAGCTACTCAAATCTTAATCTTCAGCGACTCCCAGCTCGTCGTGAAGCAGGTTTCGGGGGAGTATGGGGTAAACCACCCAACCCTGGACAAATACCGAGAGCTAGCCGTGGGTGTCCTCGCCCAATTCGAATACTGGGAATTGGAACAAATAGGAAGGGCTGAAAACACATAGGCAGACCACCTCTCCAAAATGGCCACCAGTGAGCTCGGCGAGCTCCCCCCAGGAATATGGATTGAAATCCTGGATACCCCGTCCATTGATAAAGAAAAGGTAATGATGCTGGAACAGGCGACGGAGTGTTGGATCGATGACATCAAAAAGTACATCGACCAGGGGACATTACCCAGCGACAAAGAGCAAGGATGGGCAATGGCAAAAAGGTCGGCCAGATACACTTTAATTGGGGACGTACTATACATGCGATCTTTCACTAAGCCTCTCCTACGGTGTGTCCGACCAGGAATCACACAAGGATTACTAGCCGAGGTACACGGAGGGGTATGTGGAAGCCATCCAGGGGCTCGAACTTTGGCCGACAGGATCATTTTCCACGGATACTACTGGCCGACGTTGAGAAAGGATGCCGAGGCATATGCCCGAAAATGCGACAAATGTCAAAGGTTCGCTACCATTCCAAGATTGCCCTCGGCACCTCAAACCCCGGTAATCGCAGCATAGCCTTTCGAAATGTGGGGACTTGACCTAATTGGGCCATTCCCTCTCGCCAAAGGAAAGAACAAGTTTGTGATAGTTGCGGTGGACTACTTCACGAAATGGATCGAGGCCAGACCCCTAGCAAGCATCACTGAACAAAGGGCCATCGACTTCATTCGAGACAATGTCCTCTGTAGATATGGATTACCGAGGGCCATTGTGTCGGACCACGACACACAGTTTTCAAACAAATTCACGGCAAGTTGCGAGGAGAGAGGAATTCGCCATTGGAAGTCTTCAGTATCACACCCCCAAGGGAACGGCCAAGCGGAGGCTGGAAACAAACAAATACTCCATGCCTTGAAAAGAAGGTTAGATGACAAGAAAGGTGTTTGGCTCGAGGAGCTTCCGGCCGTCTTTTGGGCAATCCGAACGTCTCGCCGAGGTTCAACCGAGGAAACACCCTTCTCCTTGACGTACGGAACCGAGGCCATGGCCCGAGTCGAGATGGCTCTTCCCACTGCAAGAGTCATCCATTTCAACGAAGAGGCGAACACTGAATCAAGGACTCTAGACCTTGATTACCTCGAAGAAAGAAGGCTCGAAGCCAGAATGAAGGCCATCAACTACAAAAAGCTAGCCAAAACCTATCATGACAAAAGGCTGAATCCTCGCACGTTCTCGGTCGGCGACCTTGTATTGAGGAAAATCGAGGTGACTGGAAACAAGCCAGGAAGAAACAAGCTTTCTCCCAACTGGGAAGGACCGTACAAAATCACAGACAGAATTCGAGCAGGAACCTACAGGCTCGCGAAACCAGATGGAACCCCACTAAAAAACCCATGGCATTCAGACCATTTGAAAATGTATTATCAATGACCTGTTATCTTGTTATAAAAGAAAAAATGTCGGTGAAAAAACTTCTTTAAACTATGTATTCAAGACCGCTTTGTCTTACCATTTCTACCTCCTCGCCTAGCCGAGGAGAGGCCAGGCTCTAATGCCTTCAAAAACCTCCTCGTCTAGCTGAGGAGAGGCCAGACTCTAATGCCTTCAAAAAGCTCCTCGCCTAGCCGAGGAGAGGCCAAGCTCCAATGCCTTCAAAAACCTCCTCGCCTAGCCGAGGAGAGGCCAAGCTCTAATACCTCGAATTTAATACTTGCATCAAACAGAAAAACAGCAAAAATAAAGAAACGACAAAAAGATGACAGGAACATCAAACAAATACTAAAAAATACTTGCATTGTACACACCAAGAGTAGAATAATTACAAATTGCCATAAAAAACCATTGTCTTAAAAAGTTTGTAAAAAAAACCTATTCTAAGTCCCCTCCCCTTTCAAGGGCCTCTTCCTCGCGAGCCGCCACTTGCTCAGAAATATATTGGCTCTTGGATAGCTCGTCCCTCCTCGTCTTCTGGCCCTCCAGCTCCGCCATTAGCTGGTCGCCAACGTAGTGCGCCTGTTGTGGGGAGGCCTGCCTCGGCACCGTGAAGCAACGGTAGCTATCCTTTATATACGCATTCTCCTGAGCCAACAGGGCGAAAAAGTTGTTCGCCTCAGCAGGAGGAGGCAGCCACTCGGGAGCTTGAATTGCAGCATCGGCATCCCTTATCTGGCCCAGCTCGGCATCGTCGAAAGGCACGAGCGAGGAAACATCTCGGCATTCCGGACCAAATGAGGCAAGGTTCGCCATCTTCACCACTTCCGGCATCGGCACACCAATTGCCACCGCTGCTCGAAAAGCCTGAACTCGGTTGGTCTCCATATAATTTAGAGACTCTATCCCATAGGCCAGCGAGTCCCGATACCTTCGCAAGACCTCCTCCTCACTGGGCTTTGCAGCTAGCTCGGCCCTTAGATGGTCATTCTCGTCGAGCGCGCCTTTCAACTTAGCCTCCAGCTCGGCCACCCTCCGATCCTTCTCACCGGCCTTATCCTTCAACATTTTTTCCCTCGCCAGCCAGGCGGTCTTCTCGGCATTAAGGCGGGAGATCTCTTCAGTTTTCGACTGCAAGTCCCCTTCCAAGGACTTCACCTTCTCGGCGGAAATAGAGATCTCCCCCTTCGCTTTTTGCAGAGCCCTCTCTAAGACCCTTACCGATTCGGCAGCCTTGATCAGCTTGGCATCATAAGTCGCAAGACAGACGCCGAGCTGCAAAAACAAAAAATAGAATAAGTAAAAAAGCCGAAGCTAAAAGCAAAAATTGAAGAAAAAAGGGTCCCCCGAGATCAACCTACCTCGCTCAAAGCCAATGCACACATATCGTTCAGCTGAAATTCCTTAGCCGGAATCAACATCACCACAGAATCGGCCGGCACAGTTTGAGCCATCAGTCTTTGCCCATAACTCGTGAACGATTCCGAAAAATTGTTGATCGTCTTGACGACATGACCAATAACATACTCGTTGTCTGCCCCCTCCTCGTTCGCCGGGTTAGGGGACTGTGCCGAGGGCGGTGGAAGTTCGGCAGGAGTTGAAGGGAGCGGGGCCGGTCTGAGTTTTTGTCGCGCGCCTTCGGGCTTCGCGCACGGGTTGCTTGCCCTTAGCCTTGGGAGCGAGGGGAAGGAAGGCCACTTTGGTAGGGTCTCAAAGCCAGTGGGCGGCACTTTTCCCTCGGTAGCCGCCGAGGCCTTCGGCTCGGCCGTTCTTCCTCGGCTTTTCGGGCGAAACGATATCCGTGACACAGCCATTTCTACAAAAAACAGGAAGGTCGCATCAGTACTCAAAAGAGACAAATTCAACAAAAAACCGAAGGAAACATAAACAAAACAGGAATAAATGAAATTGACCTGGAGTCGAACACTCAAGCCCGTTTATACCCTCACACCTCGGACATACCGAGCCAAATACCCAACCTTCATGCAAGGTCCAGCCCTCTCGACTCGCATACTCAAAATTAGAGTATGCCCTCTGCACCCCCTCGATGCTGATAGCCGAGATCCAGAACCTTGATAGGAGGCCCTCATCCTCGACTATGGCCTTCCAGTTATATGATCGAACTTGCACCCCTTTATCATTAAACAGGGGGGCCTCGATCGCGATCTTCACAGCTTCATCGGAGGCATTCAAGTTCTTCGTCCTCGAAAGGCCGTGAGGTTTTCCTTGAGGAACCTCAAAGTTCCACCCACGGCTCGATTCCACGAGCAAAACCTTCTCGGACCACCTATGGTCTTTATTTCCAAAACTTGCCAAGAGGGGAAATCCCCGAGGATGCCTGAGAGCAGTCAGCCGGTTCATGGAAATGCTGACCTTGTAATAGTAGAAGAAGAGGCCCAATGTAGGCTCAAATCCCATCGCTCTGGTGCAGACGGCAAAACTCACCAATGCTCGGGTCAAATTGGGCGAGAGGTCCAGCGGTACCGAGCTCGTCTGGGTCAGAAACTCGCAAATAAAATGATCGAGAGGCAAACGCAGCCCCGAAGATTCGAAAAGACTGGAACAAAAACCAACATGGCTGCGAAGACCGCGCAGCTCGGAGATCCCCAATCTCGAGTCCGGAACAGAGCCTCGGAAAATTTCAGAGCCATACGCTCGTGACCACGCCTCCATATCAACCAGGCTTATCTTGTTCTCAATAGGCCTCAAGACGCGAGACACCCTCTCGCCCTCGTCTCCCTCCCTGTCAGAAATAGAAGCCTCTGCTCCACTCGCCATTCTGTCAAGCTGCCGACGCCGTAAAATTCGTTCGATCTGCCGAAAGTGCAAAACTCTCTCCCTGGTAAAAAATTGAGTGATCAGACTTAACGCAATACGATCTCGGCTCGAAAACACTCTCATAGGGGCGTCAGATGGATAGTCCGGGGCAGAAAAAACTTCATCGCCGAACTTCCAGTGCGGGCTAACCTTCACTCCATAACTCGCAAGGAGAAACCTCGCTTGCCGAGGAGTAACCGCCGCCCACCTATTCTCGCACTGCCTATACATAGGACCCCCGCGAGGAGACTTCCCAAAGACTGACTCAAGGAATGGGCCCTCACCATCCGAGTCTACCGAAGAAATCGAGCATGACCCAGAACTCTCCGAGCTCAGAGGGCCCACGGTCGTCTCCTTATGAATCACTATGTCTACCATAATCTCCTCGGCTAAACAAACCCTCACCTCAACACCTCTCCAAGCAGGGCCGCGAGGAACAGACTCAGCTTCGTCGTCACGTAGGTTACAGCCCTAAAAACCGCCGAGGTCTACATCCTCGGCATCGACTGGTCGAAACCTCGAGGGAATCCTCTAAAGGATCTGCTACACCTCGAAGGGTACTGTGGCACGAGAAAGATCCTCGCCCATCGGAGACTCACTCGGAACGTTCTCGGCCGAAGCAGAAGCCTCGGCCACGTTACTAGGAAGAAAAAGAGGAGGACTCCTGACCGACACGGGTATTCGAATTACCCTGTTCCAGTAATCTATCAGTTCCATGGAGGAACTACTAGAAGAAGACGAAGAAGAAAAAATGGGAAAAGGGATCCTACGAGACATACTCTAGAAAATAAAGGAAAGGAAAGAAAAACCGTACCAAATAAAGTCAAGCTGGGAAGACCGCCGGAGAAATCTACAGGAAAGTGGAATAACTCGCCTGAAAAAAGCCAAAAGACGCCGGAAAAGTTAAAACCCAAAACGAAGGAACAGCCCTAAACTCAGTAACAGGCCGGAAAAACACTAAAGTCACTGTGGAAACTACCCGGAGAAGAGGAAAAACATGGAAAAAGGAAGAAAAACATTTACAGGCTTCAAGTAGACAGGGATGTAACGGGATGGAAACAACCGGAATGCCGCCGGAAATCGCCTAAAAATAGTGGAACAATCTGGTAAAGAGAGAAATGAAAGCGGTAAAAAAAGAAAAGAAAGATTAGAAATCTTTTATACCCCACCTGCAACGACATCGTTTCGAGGCGGGGCCCCGGAAATTCATCGGGTCGACCCGCTCGTTTTTCCTGAGCCAAACCTAAAACGGCACCGTGTCACTGATTCCTCTGGATCCGGGAAGGAAAAAGGCGGCATTAAAAACTTTTCGAAATTCGAAACGCCGCCCAAAACGAAAACCAAGAAACCGCCAAGACCCGTATTTAATGACGTGGCAGCCTGAAAGGACAAAACGTCCTGATTGGACGGATATACGAAAAAACCCCATAAACTTCCAACCGATCTCGTCAAAAATCTCGGCATCAGCCTCGAATTAAAATCCCGCAGTCACCCTCGGCAAAAGGCATGACACCGACCTCCCACTACCGAGCAACGATATTACTTCTTGGCCTTCTCGGCATCGAGCAGCCAAAAAGTAGGGGGCCACTGAAAGGATTAAATCGAGGGATTGACCCTCGGCACGCCAAGGACTTGACCCTCAGCACAATAAAGGACCCCACTTAGAAAGCCACTAGTAGTGAGGACAGGACCACTCGCCCCTAAGATGCACGCGAGTTTCTTTATGGCCGAGCAAATAGATAACTCGCGGTCTCCAACAGCTTCGGCCTCGGCTGGCCAGCAATGACCTTTGCGGCCTTCGGCATCATCATCGAATCGGTCCCCAGTATCCTCAGCCTCGGCAATAGTAAACGCTTTTGTCACAAAACCACTCGGCCTCGGCTTTGGATCAATCATCATCTGCCCCGACAAACCATTTCCCTAGGCCCGAGAAAACCGCTGCACGTCAATACCAACTCTCTGACAAACGCACAGTTCACTTATTTCTGACAAAAACCCTCAACGCATTTAATGATCGCCGCATTATGCTCCCCAGTCACCTGCCGCCACGTCAACATGAACTTCAGGTATAAATAGAGAGTGCACATTTAATGTGAAGGTAAGCAATTTTAGAGATATTACAACTCCCTTATCACAGCCCTTTATCAAACACTTATCACGACATATTTATTACCATCTTTCAACCGGAAACCTTACTCTCACACCGGAGGGTTCTAGTCGGGCCGCCCCGACTCCTTAACGGTGTTTGTTGTTTAATTTGTGCAGGTTAACCAAGAAGGACGAACCAGCGACCGCCACCTCATCCTTACTCACACGTGGACGACAAGACAAGGTCGCCACCAAAAAAGAGCGATCAAGTTCAATTCCAATTCTAATATCTTTTCTGGATATAAATAATAAAATTTACATTGAAGGCTTTGAAGCTCACAATTCCAATTCTAAACAATGGAATTGAGGTTCACTTTCTCTCATTCTCTACTCTAGAGTCTCAACAAAATTTAAATTCATAGATGTGTTTCCCGTATTAAAAAATGATATTAAAATATATGCAAATATATATATATATATATATATATATATATATATATATATATATATATATTCTAGTCTGGATATTGATGCAAAGAAATTGACAAAAAAAAACTTGGTTTTGTTATCTCTCATGTTTCTATTATGCATATTTTTTCTCAATATACTAAATAAAATTGTGAAGAGTTTTTGGAATCATTTATCCAATCAATCATAATAATTATATTTTCTATTTTCAACTTCCAATGCAAAAAGTGGCTTATATACAAATTAGAAGTGTTTCTAAATTTGGAAAGTCACTTTTAGCGGGACCTTTCAAAACTTACTCCTCTTGTTTTATATACGTATAGATGTTGATTTGTTTGTTCTCATTACAGTGAGTCATCGCTAGTGGCTAAAAGGTCTGCGTACTGATTAGCGTGGCAACTCGTGTGACATCACATAGGTCTTAGATTAGGTGCGACCTGATCGAGTCCTACCTTCTTACATGATGATCAAACAGATTAGCACTTCATATGCACTAAGCACCAGCAGACTTACGGTAGTGTCAAAAGTCTTCAACAGACTCGTCACCAGCAACTTGTCATAAGTAGAACAGAACATCTTGAAGACTCACCATCGGCAACATGCTACGATTTGATTGTTCACACCAGCAGACATCAGTTCTCTTAAACAGAAGACTTACGCCTCTGGCCCGAACATCTTACCAGCAGACCTAGTTCTGCACGTGCTACAGAGAAAAGACTAAAGTAGTTCAAATCAAGACAAATATGTCCAAACTTCATAAAGCATGACATAGTTAAAGTTACAAGAATTTCTCTCACTCACGTGGTCTGGTAAAGTCAAAAGAATCCACTTTATTGAACAGACTACCTGACAGTGCATCAGACATCAGACTTGCATTTTAGAGACTTACCAATACAGTCTGACAGACAACAGTTCCAAGATCCACAGGACAAAATCTTTACTCAGCAGTCAGAGATCTTGTGGAAAAAAAAATCTCTATCCGGTAGACTTCAACAACCATATCTCTAAACGGATAGAAACATCAATCTTCATCTCTCAACGATCACATTGACTCCAGTCTATATAAGAAATCATTTCTCTTCCCCAACAATATACAAAGCGAAGTCAAAAACAAAGACTCCTGCTACAAGAGCTTCAAAGAAACAGAGAGATCTACAACAAGATCGTCTTCACCAACGCATCTCATATCTCTACAGAAGATTGCAGTGAACTCATCCAGACCTCGGCAAAACACTCTCAGTGGATTGCTATGAAGAAAAGCTTGGAGAAGAAGAGAAAGAGAGATCAGAAACTTCAAAAGACATAGATCAACGTCTTGGTCAAGAACTCAGTTCTTGATTTGAGTTCTTTACCCTTCTTTGAAGAACTCAGCCTTTAGCCAAGCTTTAGGACTCCATTCCAAAAGATAAAGGTCAAGCCCTTGGATCGATCTGAAGATTGATTTTAGATTATGCCCAAAGAAGATGAAGAGCTGTCTGTAGATATTGCACTCATATCTTCAAATTTGTATTCCTATACAAATGTTGTCGATTGTGCAACAATCAATCATAATGGAAGGCCGAGTGCTCGGCATTCAATCGTTCAGATATCCTTTATCGGAACAACCTTGAAAATTCTCTTCTCATTTTTGTTTCTCGTTCTGGTCTCCTATTGCCCTCTTTACTTAAACATTTGTTTACAAATAATTAAGTAAAGATTAAGGCTTGAAAGGACGAGGACAGAAACTCTACATAGAGTATATAGGCTGATGTAATCTGTAATTTATCTTTGAATAAATTCTGATGTTCTTTCAAATAATTTATCTTTCAGTCTTTACCTCTCTATAAGCTTTTATAAATTGATTTGTCATTTGAAAAGCTATTCTCTAAATGATCTCCTAAAACCTGCATTTGAAGAAGTATTAAGTGAGCTATTGTTCTGACCATATATTCGTATATAGCCACTTAAGACTTCTCTAAATCTAAGCCTTTCTATTTTCGCTGCTTAAACTCTTTCTAACAGACTTTTGATTTAAAAGGCAATTTACCGGTAGAGTTGAAATCTCTGCTTAGAGTAAGTCTGTCGTTAGCCTCTACCAGCAGACATGCTCAACTTGTTAAGACTGCCTATGCCATTAAATCTACGCTTTAAATGTATTTAGAACAAAAGTTTTTAAATGGCATCATAGGCTATTCACCCCCCCTCTAGCCTATTTGAGCATAATTGTGGACCAACACTGTACCATTGTCAGATCTTACTCTTATAATTTCACACTCTGTTTGAGTTTGAAGATTTCTGAACAATGCAGTGAGTATACTGTAAGTTTCATCCTTGGATTGCATCATTTCAACTTATGTATACCTTGAGTTGTCATCAACAACAACCAGGGTATATCAGCTTCCACCTAAGTTTGCAGTAGAAATCGAACCAAACAAATCCATAAGCAGTAATTC
This sequence comes from Codonopsis lanceolata, assembly GCA_013146195.2. Taxonomy (NCBI): domain Eukaryota; kingdom Viridiplantae; phylum Streptophyta; class Magnoliopsida; order Asterales; family Campanulaceae; genus Codonopsis; species Codonopsis lanceolata. The sequence continues at coordinate 27,280,304 of CM028383.1, read as the reverse complement.
AAGAATTCTTTTGGTTGAAAGACATGATTTGGATTTAAAAGATGCTTTTGTTATTTTTCTTAAGACGCATGCTTTACATTTCTTGTCGGCAGAAAAACTAAATGATGGCAGACCATTCACTAAAACTTTTTTTGAAAGTTTTGAAAGTTATTTAAAATTCAAATGTGAAAGTCTTTAATGTCATAGCCATGAAGTTTTTGAAACACCATTTGCTACTAGACAAATTTGAGTACTGTTATTTAAAGAAAGTAAATCAATAGCCAAAACGTTTCTTTTTCTTGTACCAGTAAATAAAACTTCAATTGTGATGCTATTTTTGATAAAACTGTGAGTAGTTGAGAAAGTACAGTTCATACCTTTATCATAGAATTGAGAAATACTAAGGAAATTATGTTTCAAACCTTGTACCATGGACACATTGTCAATTTTTACAGATCATCTAATGATGGATCCATAACCTATTGTTTTTCCTTTTGAGTTATCTCCAAAATTGACTGAGAGTCCTTTGGTTGTGATAATGTCAATAAGTAGTTTGGCTAACCCAGTCATGTGTTTAGAGCATCCACTGTCTAATATCCACTCATCAGTTGGTTGATCATTTGCCATTAAGCACGCCTGAAATATGAATATTCAAATCATGGTACCATTTATAACTTTAGGTCCAAAGAGTTAGCTTTCTTTGGTAGCCAAACTTGTCTTAACTTAAGCAGTTTGACTTTGTCAGTATGTTTAAATCTAAACAAACATTCATGAGACTGATAACTAAAAGTATAGCAAACTTTGCATTTGTCATAACCAGTTTTATCAGTCAATTGAGGGGAGTCCTTTGATTCAACTTGAGTCAGCTTAGAAGTAGTAGCAGCAACAAATTATAGAGGCTTGAATTTGTCAGTTGTCTTCCTTATGTCCCTTCCTCTCCTGTTAGTTGGCTGACGTATATCAGCCAACTAATTGTTTTCAGTTGTTTTAGTTGCTCACAGTTTGTGAGGATTTTGAGCAGAAGACTGACAGTTGTCATGGTTCAGCTTCTCCTTTTTGTTGAATGACTTTTTAAGTTGATTTATATTCTTAGGATATTTAAAAGGTATAGCATTATAAGTTGATCCTTTATTCTTTTTTAGTAGAATCTTAAGTTCACCATTTGACTGTCTGATTTCACAATTTCCATCATATTTTGAGTATCCAAGACCATGTTGGTCTTCATGATCTTTCTGTTGATTGATAATGGTTTCAACAGCAGCTTTTGACTTTGAGTAAGTATCAACAGCATTGGTCAGTCGAAGATTCCTTTCCACAAGGTCAGCAATATGGGCATTTGAGATTTTTGCTTTAATCTCATGTTTTTCATTGATACTTTTAAGTTGAAGCATTTCATTTTGTTGTACATTATAAAGCTCATTGATCTTCTGAAACTCACAATTTTCATCATAAATTCTTTTGAAGTCACCAGATAAAGAAATATGAATTCTTTTAAGTGTTTCAAACTTGAAACACATTTCTTGCATTTGTTCCAAGAGTTCATCAATGTTCCAAGAGTTCATCAACACTTATGTTAGTAGGCTTCTCCTCTTACTCTTTTGGCATCTTGGTTAACTTAATGTCAGCAGTTCTTGGAAATAATGACTTGACTTTTCTTTCTGGTTGACTTATGATCTCTTTTCAGTGGAAACCATTTCCTATTTTCTTAACCACAAACTGATCAGGTTTGATAATCTTTGTCAGCTTAGGGTTTTTAATATGTGAGCTAGGAAGCTCATTATCAGACTCATTTGAACTATTGGGACTAGGGCAATCATTTTCTAAATCATATATAGTTGATTATGCAACAAAACAAAGATGTGCTTCTTGCATAAAATCAGCAGATTCATCTTCAGAATCTATCTCAATCAATGTTGCTAAATTTTGATCTTCAGTAACTAAACCCTTTTGTTTTTCAAAATTTCTGGAAGGTTTTTTGTAATACTCATTTTTGGTAGATGTACAATTTGAAGCAAAATGTTCGGGTTTTCTACAATTAAAGCATAACAACTATTCTTTCTCATCCTATTCTTCATTGTTTTTGAAGTAAGGCTTTGGAAAGTTTGAGGAAGAAGGTCTTTGAAAATTTGAGGAAGGTTTTTGAAAACTTGAGGAAGATCTTTGAAAGTTTGAGGAAGGTTTTTGGAAGTTCTTTTTGAAAGATTTAAACTTTCTAAATTGTTTTGCAAAAGCAGCACATTCATCTTCATCAAAGTCATCATCTGACAAAGATGTAGAAGCTTTTGGTGTCTCTTATTGAGTTTGCAGAGAGATACATTTAAAAAAAATTCTCAAGCTCTTGAGTTTTGGGAACTTCTCTTTCATAAATCTTTAGACTAGTAACAAGACTACGTATATGAGTCTTGTTCAAGTCTAATGTTTCCTTTATGGCAGTGACCTTAACATGTCATCTACTTCACAAGCTACTAAGAAAACACATATTTACTAAATACTTTATCAAAATAAGAGCATCTATTACTTACCTCGAGGAATCTATCATAAGCATTATTTAGGGATTCCTTTGTCCTTTTAGAAGGCATCAAACTCTTGTATGCAATCATAGAGCTTGTTGTACTTGGAGTTTTAATCTCCTTCAACATATTCAACAAGAGCATCTCATATTTTTTTAGCAGTAACACAGTCATATATTTGTTTATAGTTTTCACCTGGAACAGCACTTGATAGAATGTGAACAACCCTAGCATCCAGCCCATTAGTTGTTTTGTCATCCTCGGTCCATTCAGATTGAGGTTTGAGGACATATTATTCAACAGTAGCAGCAAGAGGATTTATATCATCATCATCTGCAAAAGAAGATTTACCAACTTTAGTATTTATTTTCATGGGTTGCATAGGACCATCTTTTACACATTCCATCAATCGCTTATCAATGCTATTCATATATCTTGTAATCATTTCTTTCCATATATCAAAGTGATCTTCATCAAAAATAGGTATTTTAGTAACATTGTTTGATGGAAAAGTTTTTGTAGTTATCGTGATCGAACTTTCATATTTTTAAACTTGGAAAATAATAATTTTCAAAAAATGAAGCTCTGAAACGAATTGTAAGTCCATTAGACAACAAATAAGGCTAAAAGGGGGGTGAATAGCCTTTAAAAACTTTTAGGATCGTTTTAAAAAACTTCAAAAGTTGCAGCGAAAAATAAAACTTTTGTGAGTCAACTGATGTAGTGTCAGCTAGCTTAAGTATTGAGGATTCCTTAGAAGCTGATGCTGTCAGCAAGAAAGATAAGATTAGTCAGCTAGCTGATACAGTTTGATATGTTTTTAAAAGATCATAAGTTATAAAGAATGAATAGAAAAATTTTTTACAAAACAGCTAATTAATCAACTGATGAAACTTACTGGCTGACACTTAAGTAGATTGAAGCTCCTTAAATGTTAGGACAGTTTGTGTAAGCTTATGAGTAAAACACAAAGCAGTTAAAGTGGTTCATAGTGTAAACTGCTACGTTCACTACCAAGTTGATCAAACTTGGATTTTTGAAGTGCACTAATAATATTAATAATCTAGGTGATCATTAATGGATCAGTGTATAACAAAAACCATTGTTTGAGGAGTATGATTGAAAGTCAATCACACTCGTGTGACAATCAAATGATTCCTTAATGAATTGAAAGAAGTAAGGAAAATCAAAACAGTGATTGTCTAAAACAATAACTAGAAATGAATAAGAATATAAGACTATCTAACTAATGTTTTGGCTGAGGCACTTCAAGTGAGAATTCTTCTTGAGTGAGTATGAATGCTTCAGTTGTTTCTTCAAGTGGTTTCTATAAATATATATAGAGATTCTTGAAGTGCAATCTGTTAGGAACACATTTGAAATTTGAACAACTCATATAATTTGAGAGTATATCTCTCAAAACATATTTCAAGGATATTGTAATATATAGCTAACTAAGAGAGATTTCTTCAAAACACAAACAAAGAAATCAGTTAGTACTATGAGTGTTTTTCCATAAAAGAAAACATGCTGACATAACTGATTCTAGAAGCAATTCTGCTAGCTGACAAAGGTCAGCCGAAACTTAAAATCAAAGTTATATAATATTTAGCATGCGATCGGCCTTAATGGGTTTAAACAAATATAAATATGCATATTTCAACACAATTCATGGTTTTTGCCACCGTCTTCGGGTTTTTATTATTATTATTAAAAAAATAATCAGTTGTGTTTCCACACTTACCCCTATGATGACTCGAACTCACGACCTATTAAGTATGGGTGAAGCGTCTTACCACTACGATGTGCTTCGTTGTCCCGAACTAGTGGTCGACATGGAGATTTGTGTGTGTGTATAAAGACATATGCACATAATACTGTCAAATAAGACAGTTTCCCGCATAAATCTACTAACTAAAAATAGAAAGTCATCTTTATCTAATATGAGTAAATAAATTTATTGGAAACACAATTCTAATTATTACTCTCATTTAGCCCTATATTAATATTAATTTAGTTGTTAATACATTGAAGTATGAACTTGCCTTAGAATATGAAATGGCATACAACTATTGTTTACCATATTATACATTGCATTAGACACAATAAGTATCATTTACTCTTTTTTTTTAGATTTTGGTTGGCCACGTGTTATATTCTAAAGGTCGCTTGTGTAAAAACGTTTATACACCGCCGATGGATTAAAAAAATTTAAATGATTATTTAATTATCATAAGATTCATATCTAAACAAAATTAATGTTTAGTATAATATAGATTAAACTAGATTTCAAATTCATATTACTTCTTCTTTCCTTGTGCAAAAATTATTTAGGCATATTAATTTATTTAATTCTATACATCAAACTAATAATATTTATAGAACAATTATTTGCTAATTTTGTTAACAGTAATTTTTTTAAAGTAAATTTTATTAAACTTATTTATATATTATTATTTAAAATAATAAACATTTATTCATGTATTAATGTACTAGAAACATAAATTTCTATTGGTTTCCATCATTCACATACTCAAGTAACTTGTCAATTGTTGATTTAACGCATCGTGATGATGGTTCAAATCATTTTGCTACGATCATTGCGAACAGGAAAATACTTTCAACATTATTTATCATTAATTTATTATTTTAATTTTATTTTACCTTTTCATTTTGTATATTATCGTTTGATTGAAAAAATATTTATGTCAGAGTGTTTAACGTACTAGTATAAAACTAGGTATAATAATAAAAAGGATTGTTGTTTATTAACCTGTTTATATACATACTTTTATCTTCTTCTTTTTTTAATTGGTTTTCTTCTTCTTTTTTTCTTTTTTCTTATAATTTGTACTTTAAATAAATGAAGAAAAAGAGATACGGAGGTGGATAGTCAGCAATCCAAACAAGGATCAGAAAGTCTTGTCTCTAACAAAAATAGAAAATTAAAAAACACACTATAAAAACCAATACGTAATTAACTAATTGCTATAGAAATGGTCACTATTTACCGATCAATAGTGGAGCATCCACAAAATGTTGGGCTTGGGCCGCCCTAGTACCTCTCTTATTGGCAACAGGGTGATCAAAAGTTTTTGAAATAATTGTGGGTCGGTCCACTTTTTAAAATTTTAATTTGCTCCCAGTACTGTATATTTTTTCAACTGAAAAAGAGCACTTTTTGGAGTGAAATAACTGCAATACCCTTAATGAAGAGGCACGCTACTTAAAAAATATGCACCACGATTCAAAAATTTATGCAT
>CM028383.1:27154060-27274452 GCA_013146195.2 Codonopsis lanceolata | reverse complement strand
TCGAGAAGATGGTGACCTGAGCGGTGTTTAAAATTGATTGGTGCGGTGACCATTGGTGGCATGTGTTGAGATAGTTGGAGTCACCGGGGAGTGCCTCGAGTGTGGGAAAACTTCACGAGGGAGTTTATATTGCGTTCATTAGAGCGATAGTTCGGGAAAGCGGAATTCGTGGCATTAGAACAGGAGCTATGGCCGGTGGCTCGGTTATTCGTGAAGTTCACTTGAGTTGGCTGCGGATACTTAGTACGATGAAGTTAGGAAGACCCAGCGGTTTGTGAAGGGTCTAAAGATGAAACAAAGACTCGTTCCATTACAACTGCGGTTTTAGAATTTGTGAATCAGCGTATCTGATAGGAGTTGGGCGTCGGTATGCTCAAAGCCTCGAATACTTTAGGGCAATGATGGTAATAGAGGGCCAAGCGGCACCTCGAAGTTAATCAGAAATCACTTGCGTCTTGGTAGGCGGAGTGGCGTTCCTACCTCTATCGGGAGGCAGCCAGGCGGTGCTTTATGTAATTTTGTATGAGGGACGGGACATGCAGAATCAGTGTTGGGAGAAAGTGTTTCGCTTGTGGCGGTGATCATGTTCGTAAGTTGCGAAGATGAGGGGTTAATCGGTGCAGGGAGAACTAGTCGACAATCCGGTGGCTCCCGAGGGGCAGGTGGTGGGCGACTTTGAGGCTTGAGGTCAAATGCGCATGTGGGTTGGCCATTGCGGAGTTTTGAGGCCTATCAGAAATAGGAAGGTATATTCGTATATATATATACGTAAATTATATCGTTGCTACTATTACCGTTATTATGAGTACACGTTTTAATCGGTAGCTCATGTGCATTCATGCATACATTATATGGTGTATTGTGTAATATTGGTTATTTGCTTGATCGGGAATAATACCCCAATGTGAGATTGATATATGATATGGTTATTTTTGTGGATTACTGGTAGGTAATCGCCGTGGCATTATGGATTCTTGTTTAGTCTATGTATATATAAGACTATGCTTATATATGGAGTTGTGGTTTTTTGCGGATATACATAAGGGCCATAGTATGTATATGTATATATATGAATATATATAAAGTATGAATGTATATTAATACTTATCAGTTTGGTATGATGTTTGTATATTCTATGAGAAATATGTTTTTATATAATAAGTAATATTATACTATATTGTCGATTAAGGGTTATTCTTGAGTAGGATATACACTCATTTGGCGAAGGTTGAAGGTTGCGATTTAGAGGATAATTGTTTACGGGAGAGATTGGCGCTTCATAGTGAATATTGGGACATTAACGTTACGTTAGGATGCTTAGTGTATGCATTGGTTGTAGATTGGTCTAGAGCCTAAAAGGATAGTTTTCGGGTGTAGGCGTTCGGGCATTAGTAGCCTTGTCGATTAAATTGTGATTATTAATAAATATCTTGGTGAGTGTACTAGATACGCGAGTTTTGTGATAATATGATTGTTGTTGTCAAGGTAATAGGCCTTGTTACTTGGTTTGATTTTTATTCGGTTAGTGCATTAGTTGTAGAAACACCTACTTGATGCATTGCATAGTAGTATATTAAATTTTCATCTCATAATATCATGTTCATTCATTTCCTTAGCATAGGAGACTATTAAAGGATGCTTAAAACCTTTTTAATCATGAACCTCGCATCCTTTTACAGCAGCTTTTGAAATCAATTTAGTCGGTACCCTAAATTGGTGATCAAGAGGTAGATTGGTGGACTAGGATTGGTAGTGAGTAGGTTAAACATTGACTATACGTTACCAAATGGATGGACATGGTTGGAAATTTTCAAAACATGGCATTGTGTGCTCTTGTGTGTTCTTACGCGATAGGAAATCGCAGTATGATTGCATAGTTGAAATGCCAATTTGGTTATCTTTGATTTGTTTGTAAATTGCTCCATGCAATTACTAATTCTTGTAAACTTAGAATCTTTTTGTGCTTGAATTTCATGATGTGCCCCAAAACAAATAGTTTCGGTAGTTGAGCGATGTTCTTATATTGAAGTTTGGGACTTTGCCTACATGGTTGGCGTAATGTGTTCATATGTGTATTCGCGACTCAAGTATGAGTCATGTTATTTTCAACAGAAGTAAGTCTTGATGTTGTTGTGTCTATTGAGAATTCTTAGACTTTGAATTTGGATTATTAGAGTTTAACCCTCGTGTATATTGTGGTGGTAGAATTAGGGATTCGAGCCTAGGTTGGTGGTTTTGAACTTGGTGTATTGTGGTTTGTATCATGATTTAGAATTGGAATGGATTCTTTTAAAATGGAGAGGGTGTGCCCGCTCCTCGTTGTCTCGGTTTGCGTGCTATACTTGCACTTCTTCCCTTGTCGGCGGTATGTTTGGGTTGCGAGAGGGTCTAGATATGTTTGAGAGACCATATTAAGACCAAAACATTATTAGAACCCCATAGTTGTTGACTTGCTAAAGTCACAAGTTAAATGACCGGCGATAGTCGGAATGCGACGCGATTGAGGGTTTACTTCCGTTTGTGTTCGTGACCTCGGTTTGGGTCCTAGACCTCTTTAAGATGGTTTATTAACATGTTTAGATGCATTAGACTTCAAGTTGGAGGTGTTCCTTAAGTCTATCGATGATTTGGGAGCTTTGGAGATAGCGTTAGATCTCTATCGCGTAGTTAGAGATCGAGTGCGTAATCGCCTCTCCTTTGGGATTCTTATTTCCCTAGTTGTTATTCACTTCCTAGAAGTATTTAAGCTTCTTCATTAGGCCTTAGACTTGCCTTAAAGTCTCCTTTCATTGCTCGTTTGATTTCGAGTTAGTTAGTCGTCCGGTTGCACGTTGTTGCACCCTTCCGGTTTCGCTCAGAGTTGTTTCGGGAGTTGTTTGGGTGTGTTTTTAGACTTGTTTTGAGTTGGGTTAGACCTTAGGATGGTTGCCCATAAGTTTGGGATCATTTAGATCAAGTTTAGACCAAGTTTTGGAGGTTCGGGGAGGGGCGGCGCATGGGATGGAGTGAGGCGCCGCCTCGAGATCACGAGAGCACCCTTGTGCGAGAGAAGAGGTGAGGCGGCGCATGGAGAAGGTTGAGGCGCCCGCCTCAAGCCCCGAGAATGATCTGTTGGGATTTTCTTCCCCTGCTTTGAGTTGTGGCGTGTTTTACCTATTCTACTCCTTAAACCCCTCTAAACCCTTCCTAACCCCTCATACTTAACCCTAAACATGTCCTAACATTATTTAGAAGTTAATTAAGGTTGGATTAGAGCTTGATTACCCCTAATCTCCACTAATTGCACTTGAGAAATGCCTATTGTACCCTTATTGTTGAGGAGGTATAAATAGCCTAACCTCTCCCAAATCACCAAACCTCTCATTTCTTCCTCTCATACGTATTTCTAGAGAGAGAGCTCCATGGGAGACTCTTGAGCCTAGCTCTTCCCTCTTCGATCCAAGGCGATCCGACCACCCGATTTCCTTCAAACTTCGGATTCTTGAAGCCCTCGACGAGTAGAACGACTTCACCGATCGGATTTGTGTTCTCTTGAGTTTTCACTCAAGCTAGGTAAGTTACCTTCTTTTGATTTTGGTTCATTGGCCCTAAGGAAAACAACTTGTATGCTATTTGTGGGCAATGAACACTTGTATGCTATGTTTGCCCAATTTTTGGGGATTTTTGAAGTATGAACTTGTTAGGGGTATTTGTGGATGACTCCTATGATTAATGATGTATATGATTACTCTTCATTTTGTGTTTCTAGGCTTGAGCATGCTAGAAATCATGCCTTTATGCTATTTGGGTTTATGGTGGAGTTATGCCTATGATTGGGGCTTTGGGTGTATGAACTCACATGATAATATGAGTAGAAACATTTAATTGAAATTGTATGACTTATGAAATGGGTTTTGATCTATGTTGGGTTTATTTGTGAATTTTAGGCTTGAGAGTCAAACCCGAATCATTGGAGAAATTATGGTTAAGTTGAAGTGGGGTTAATGTCGAGATTGATGAAACTTGGTGTTTAGACTCAACGGAGTCGAAATATGTCCAATAATGTGATAATGAGCTCGGGTTGGAATCCTACGACAATTGGATTTCATTTGATTATGATTATGATGAATTCTTGGGTTTTAGGGCTTGGGAATCAAGCCCGAGTGAACATTGGGATTTTGTAGTATATATATGAATGAAATGTTTAGTTGTGGGTCTATGTAACACATAAAGAATGGAATATAGAATTAAGACTCAACGGAGTCATTGTGAGGCCAATAATGTGATAACAAGCCTTTGGTTGAGACCCTACGATGTTCGGGCCTCGTTTGCTTATGTTGTGCGTATCCGAGTACCTTGTTGTGTCCTATGGAGACACTCATGTTATAGAGACCCATTGGGAACTTGTTTAGAGTGTGCTTGTAAAGCACGGAGTATTAGAGACCAACCCATGGTCTCGAGTACCATTTAGTAATGTTATTCGAATAATTCACTATAAGGAATTTAGTCGCGAGCATATGATAGTACTTGCGAGTTTAGACTACAAGGTAGTCTTGTCATTCATGAGATGGGTTTTGATGATGTCGGCTATAAGGACTTTGGCTAAGTCCGGTGTGCCTTTAAGTGAAGCTTAATGCTAAGTTTGAATTGTGGTGGTTCTTAGACTAAGTAGTGGTCTTTGATTTAATCTTGAGTTGAGGACTTTAGTAGACCTCATGTTGTGAATTGTTGAGCTTATATGCTATTCTTGAATTGGTAATGACTTGAGGTTTATGAATACCTCAATACGTGGTTTTTGAACTAAACTTACAAGTTAGTTGAATATGTTAAGTGTGTACAAGTATGTGCATTGTTGATTGGTTTTGTAGAGCATTATGACCTACTTGAATTAATAAGTTCTTTTATGATGAACTTGGTCCTTATTGGGTTATACAAGTAAATAATCTACTTGATCATCTTGATTTTGAGTCCACCCGCGCTCTTGGTCGCTTTTGTCGGCAATGGGACGATTCATGGCCTTTGGAAACATTCGCTATGAATCGCCGCATTGGTACCCTTTCTCCTCACTATTTGGCCGATAGTGGGATGTGGTCTCGTATTAGCGGCTCCTAGCCTGATATCGAGCTCCCATTTCTCATCCCCGGAGTCGGATGAATGTAACGAGGAACTCATTAAAGAGAACTGGTGAGTTATGATCATTCGAGGATTAAACCCGACTATGATCTTTGAGGGTTGGACCCATGGTTTGAATACAGAAGGGCTAGGCCCAGATCTTGGTTTTATGTGCTTAGGTATAAGCACTTATATGAAAAAGAACGTGTTATGTGGTTTATGAAGTTTATGTTACATGATGACATGATACAAGTTTATTATTGGTAGACTATAAAGATACCATGATTTTATATATGTTTGTGCATTATGCCATGCCACGATATGCTATGCCATACATTTGCATTTAGTAACTTACTGGGTCATTATGACTCATTTCGTGTGTTTGTTTTCCTTAGTTTTTGCAGCGATCCCGTTAGTACGCTGCGTGGCGGCCTGGATAGTGATTCCTAGAAGGTGGTCTTCCGGGCTCTAAGCTTGGAATTATTATTATTATTATGTTATTTTGTATTTGTGAGACACGGATGTAAAGTTATGTAGACTTTACTTGGGTAGACTATGTTAGTATTGTGTTATTGTATTATTTTGGTAGCCGACTCGTTAGTCGAGCTGTTGTATCTTTTAGAAGTTATTCCTTGTTATTTCGAGCATGCTTTAGCTCACTCATTCTAGTATTGTTGGTATTGTCATCTCCGAGCGGCGTTAGTCGTGAGACTTGTGTTTAGTTGTTAGAATTTGAATATCTTATTCATTAGTTGATCTATTCCTCCGGCATGTTATAGCCGTTGAGTTGTCGTTTATCAGGTTGGAATTCTTGTTGTTTTGCCGGCCTTAGGTTGCCGATGGTTTGTTGTACGTGCGCAATGTTGCGTCACGCGAGTCGTAGATTTGTCGAGAGATAGTCGTCTCTCAGCTTGGTATTCCTTAGTTTAAAACTATAGGTTTTGGTCCCATTTATGATTTGCTTCCGCAGATTTTAGTTTTTGGTTATTCTGTTTTGCCGTTATGGCTTTTCATTCCTGTTTAGAGTTTGTTGGTTCAACTCTTGACTCGCACCACTACGCTTAGCGGGTGCTTGTCCATCTTTTAGCTTGTCTTGACGGCACGACCTTGGGATTCCGCATTGGAATTCGGGCCGCCACAGCTCATACTAGGAGCTTGCTCGAGGCCTGAGAGATCAATGGACAGAGCCGGTGGTAAGGACGCCGTGCTCGTGGTCGCAAGCTTTCCCAAGTCTGCATTGGATAGGATTTTTATTACGGTTTGCTCGATTTTGATTTTGTTCAGGTGGTTGTTCGGAGCTTGATCTTGACTTGGCCGATCTATTGGAGATTGTTCGTACTAGGAGGTTGTTCTGGAGGTCGGAGAGATCAATGGACAGGCGCTTGGTGACGCCGGCTCGATGGCTGTTTCCAAGTCTGCATAGGATATGATTTCTATTACGGTTTGCTCGATTTTGATTTTTTTCAGGCGGTTGGGGTCTAGCTCCGGCACCGGTTCCGGTGGTTCCATGGTTGTGTTGGAGTGAGAACAATGTAGAGACTAGAGAGAGAGGAGTAAAGTGAAAGTTTATATAGGATTTGACATGCTGGGAAAATGATGAAGTTGAAGCTGTTTGGGAAGTTGATGGGCTCCATCAATCCCTTTTTGCCGCAAACGCTTCGAACCAGTTGTTCAGAATCTCTTTCGATTTTGATTTTAAATTTTGAAGGTTTTGATGCCAGACATCAGGTTGATTTTTTGCATCATGTTGATTTCTGATGCCTGGCATCAGGTTGATTTTTGGCATCAGGTTGATTTTTGGCATCAGGTTGATTTATGATGCCTGACATCAGGTTGATTTTTGGCTTGACATCAGAGTTTTCATTAATGAAATTTTTGTCATTTGGCAAGCAATTTGTAGTTTTATGAAATGTGTAAAAAATTAATGATCTTAGATGAAAACATGTTTTCAAAATTACACCCATTTGAAATTCCCCCAATATTTTATGTACTTTTCTTTGAAGCCCTTGTCCAAGTAGAATCCACATTAAAATAATAAGAAAAAACAAGAATAAATCGTTTATTAAAAAATAAACATTTTTTTATGGAACGTAATTACAAAAGAAAGACAAAATATTTCTTATGAACGAAATGGAAGAAATTTTGTTTAATAACAAAATAACGTGATATCACAGACTAATCAAAATTAATATTACGAAGGCCTGACAATTATAATTTGAAAAACCTGTGAACACAATTGATCAGACTTGAAAATTACACGATCCAACCTAACTCATTAACATTTTTGGGTCAAAACAAGCATTCTATTTGAACCCATAATTTTTAACGAGCCGGGTTGAAGCGGGATCAAATATGTTACTCATTTTGATCCGATATTTTTTACTCTATACACTAATGATTTTTTGGGGGGAAATCTGGGTTAAGATGGATTAATCTGTTTTAATCTGATCCATTTCAATATATTTTATATTCATATTTCAATGAAGTTTTCGATTCATTTCAACCCACTTTTACTCGATACAACTCACCCAATTAAGAGGCCTATTACGTAGTCGGGAATACGATTGAGAGTACCATTGATGTTGGGTAGTACGAGTAAAAAGTGTATAAATTGGTTGCATTTCAAAATGTGGGATGACTTTTTTAACACAAACCAAAGAGTACAACAATAACTCCGTATATGGACTATGGAGTATGTCTATAGGTCCACGCCACGCATCAGCATTCAGCAACACCACTCCTCCCAAACGACAAATATTTGCAGCTATAACTTGCAAGCCTTGTTCCGTCTACACAACACAAGTACTACTACCACCATACCACAATCATTATTAGGGGTAAGTTTGGTCCGGTCCAAATTTTTTTTTTTTAAAGAAAATCGGAATCAGACCAATAGTCTGATTCTCAAAAAATTTAGAATCGGAACCAACCCAATATGTATGAAAATCAATATATTGGTCAGGTCCAAAACCAATCAAAGATGTATGAGAATCAGGATCGGACCAATACTATGATTTTTTATTTTTTAACTATTTAATACAAATGCAAAATAAAAAATTTAAGGCTGAAACTTGATAAAAAAATTAAAAAACTTTCGATAAAAGTATATTCAACAGTTAAAAATGTCAAACTTTTAAACTCATAGCATAACAAACCGGTGGAAACAAAATAATAAAAGAGTACCAACTAAAAAGTAGAACAATGAAAGTATTAGGAATTAATATATATATAATATATAATAAAATAAATAAATAAACAACATATTGATTCGGTTCGGTTCGGTCCGGTTCCGTGTTTTTTTAGTTCGAGAATCGGGACCAACCCAAATGTCCGATTTTATGAAAATTCAGATCCAAGACCAAACCAAAGTATTGGTCCGGTCCAATTTTGATTGGTTTGATTCGATTCTATTGGTTCGGCCCGATTCTGAAAAAATCCTGCACACCCCTAATCATTATGATTATGAACACAAATTTAGATTTCTCTTAAACTAACTACTTACTTTTATTCATAAATTAATAAAATTATACTCACGATTTTTTTGTTAGTTCCAACTGTACTTTATTTTAATTATGACCACATACACAAGGAATATAAAGCAAACCCCGATGTTATACTAATAGTTATAATAAAATAAATTCGTTTTTCTTAATCTGTATGTCAGTCAAGTCAAACATGATGATACTTTAGAAACGTGGGGAGTAATAAAAGTATATATTCATTTAATTTTTTTAAATCTTGTTTGAGTTCTTACACAAAATAAAAATTTATTACTGAGAAAATATTTTTCCTATTTTAATTTGCTTAATTATAGGGATGCAAATAGTTCAGTTTAGTTAGATTTGAAACATAATTCGAGCTGAAATGCATGTCATTGGTTTGTAAAATATTGAATCGAATCGTACTGAACAAAACTACAACGATTCGACTCAGTTCTGTTTGGTTTAACAGTTCGAAACCAAACCATTCGACTTTACTTGTTTTCATGACTCGGATTGACACCGCTAAAGTTTTTTGGGTTTTATTAGTCGTTATATACTCTAATCCAATATAGGATATAATTCCACTAACGATCAATGGTCAATTTTAATATACGGTTTGATAGTTCAGCTTGACTCGGCAGGCTAGACTGCGAATTGAACCAAATGACTCGACTTTTTCAAAAAATCAAATCGAACTAAATTATATAAGTCGTAAACCTTGATCAAATGACTTGGTTTGGTGACTCAGATTGACTAGTCAAGATCTCCTGTAACACAAAAGTGTACAACTCATGTATCATCAAACACATTTGAACATGGGTCATGGACTCATGGATCATCCATGAATCATATAGCTTTGTACGCTTTGTGATACTGAACATCTGGACTCCAAATTGACACCCTTAGTTAACTATAGCAAAATGTTGTAATTAGTTTATTAATGAGTAACAAATTTGTTATAAAATATACTCCATCTGTTTAGGGCAAATAGTCCCCGTTTGAAAGTTAAATTTTCTAATAAAATGACACTTTTAGTAGTCAATTAGTAATAAAATGACACTTTTATACCT
Organism: Codonopsis lanceolata; assembly: GCA_013146195.2. NCBI lineage: Eukaryota > Viridiplantae > Streptophyta > Magnoliopsida > Asterales > Campanulaceae > Codonopsis > Codonopsis lanceolata. The sequence goes on along the minus strand of CM028383.1, from coordinate 27,264,809 downwards.
TAAATTTTGAAAATAGATTCTTTAAGTGAAACATTTTAAAATAGAATAGTCGATTCTTTGTCCGGAACACAGGGAGTAATTAACTAGGGGTGTAAGAGAAAACTATAAATAAACACATATTTTGCTTAATATTAAATAATTATTTGGTCCCTGAATTATCTCAAAACTATGCGTTTGATCCCGGACTTTTTTCGAAATGTGTTTGGTCCTTAAAGTCGATTTTTGATAAGAGATTGCCCCTTCACGGGATTACCGTCAATTTTTCTGTTAAAATTTTATAGAAATATCAAATTTGCCCTTTACCTTTATACAGTCAACTCATTCATCAACCTAATATCTTTAGTCTATACGTCAAACACAATCCCAAAATTAGTCGTCTAGATCGGCATCTACAACGTCTGTTCCGATCCAGATCAACGACATCGTCGCCGGTGACAGTGAGAATCTCTCCCTCGTTTAGATATGAAATTTTAACATATTCCAGATCCAAAATTACTTATAGTCAACAGCTCAAAAATCTCTCCTTAAAGTATCCGTCTCCCTCAATTCTCCAAAAGCTACTTATTTGCCTTCTCCATTCCTCCAAAAGCTCAAAAAAACGTCCTAATTCACACACACGCACACACACACACACACACACATATAGAGTTACTATATAACAATGTGTTTTTGTGCGTATAATTTACATCTCTCTCTAAACAGCCATGGCTACTCTTGTTAACAAACTCCCTTCTCTCTCATCTCCATCTTCATTCCTAACTCAATTAAGAAAACCCAATTCAATTATTATAAACCCATTTCACTCTATTCACTGCTCAGCATCATCAATCTCACCCTTCAAGAAAAACACTCAATTGAACGCTGCCAAAGAGACAATTGGCTATATAAGAACACCCGGTTGGAACAAACCTCATCATTTTACCCGCTTTGACCTGATTCCAGCTCAATCAGAGTCTACGACATTGCCCTTCAATTGCCGGAGCTGAAGAAATTGCTTCAGTTGTTGAGGGAAAAGAGAGGGGAATTCGGGGGGTCCCATGATGGTGGTGGAAAAAAATGGACCCGGGAATGTGTTTTTGGTGGGTACGGGGCCTGAAGATCCAGAGCTGTTGACTATCAAGGCTATGAGAGGTTTGGTTGGCCGGATCTGGGGTAGAGAAGAGTGTTGTCGGGGTTGACATTGGGCGCCGACGATGAGTGGGGATGGCGCTTTGGACTTTGGCTGACTCTGTTGAGAAGAGGGGAGGTGAAGGGATTGATTTTGGCTGGTCATTGCAGGGCAACAATGAAAGTGGGTGAATGCGGATACGTCGATTGTGGATGGAAGCTACGGTGGTTATGTGCCGGAGACCGAGGGAGCAGGAACGGCAACTAAGAGAGAGGTTTGGTTGGCCGGATCTGGGGTAGAGACGAGTGTTTTTGGGGTTGACATTGGGCGCCGACGACGAGTGGGGATGACACTCATGGACTTTGGGTGACTCTGTTGAGAAGAGGGGGAGGTCGGCGCGATGTGGGTAATTGTAGAGAATTTTCTAGAGAGAGTGAGTGAGAGTGCCAGAGGAGAAGAGAGGATATGAAGCCAATGTCGGTGGAGTTAAGGGATGAAGGAGTTAAAAGACAAATTTGGGATTTTAAAAAACATTTGACGTGAAAACTGACAGTAACCCCGTGAGGGGGCAATCTCTTAGCAAAAACTGAGTTTAATGACCAAACACATTTATAAAAAAGTCGCGGGACCAAACGCTTAGTTTTGAGATAGTTCGGGAACCAAACAATTATTTAATCATTTTATTGATATATAAATAATGCTAGTTAGTAGTGACACCGAGTACCAGATTTTATTATATGTTAGTACTCCATCCGTCCCTAAATTATCGTCCTAGTTGACCCGGCGTACGGATTAAAAAAACAATTGACTATATTATTTATATTGATTTAATGTGTAGTTTCCTTTAAAGTCCATGTGTATGTGACCCATAATTAAAATATGGTGAAAAAGTAAGGAAAAAGTAGTAGAAGTGATGTTTTAAAAAGATAAATTTCAAACTTGACAATTATTTGGGGATGGACGAAAAATGAAAGGAAGACGATAATTTAGGGACGGAGGGAGTATTTTTTTAGCTTTATATTTTAATTTAAAGTGGAACTGAAAACATACTCTCTCTCCGTTTCTGAATAATCGTTTTCTTTGACTCGGTATACCGTTTAAGAAAAAAAATAAGTGAATTGACCGTATTATACTCCCTTCGTCTCAAAATTATCGTCTGGGTTGACTTGACGCACTGTTTAAGAAAATATATTTGACTTGATTATTAATATTAGTTTGATGCATAGTTTACCTTAAAACCCATGTATATGTGGTCCATAATTAAAGTAAAATGAAAAAATAAGGGTAAAGTGGTAAAAGTGTTGTCCTAAAAAGGAAAGTTTCAAACAAGATAATTATTTTCGGACATACGAAAAAGGAAAGTAAGACAATAATTTTGAGACGGGAATACAATTTATTCCAAAATGAAATAGTAGACTCTTTGACCGGGACCGGGGGGGTATGTTTGTGGAATGTGTGGTTTCCTTTAAAGTAAGTCTTCTGTAAGACGGTCTTACAAATCTTAATTCAAAACTCGGAGCTCTACTCTCTCACAGCTCAACCCATCAACACACGGTGAGTTGGATCAGGAGGATCCGTCTTACAAAATATATCTATAAGACTGCCTTACAAAATATATCCATAAGACCGTCTTACTTAATCTTTTGCCTTTCTTTAATGTCATTTTGCATGCGAAAATAATTAAAGTAGGTAGAAAAATTAAATGTAAAATGATAAAGTGTTTTTCAAAAAAAGAAAGTTTTGAAAGAAGATAATTAATCCATCCGTTCTAGGCAAAGACTCTACTATTCTATTTTTGGATGTTTCACTTAAAGAGTTAATTTGCTTTGAAAAATTAAAGTATAATAGTGTCATTTTATTGAGTCTAGATCTCCTGTACCACTTGTGTGTACCACTGGTGTACCACTTTTTACTCAACCATTGCATCCCAACTATTGCATCTTAACCAATGGTTGAGATGAAAAGTGGTATACCAAGGGTACACACAAGTGATACAGGAGATCTTGACTCCATTTTATTACTAATGAATTATTAAAAATGTTATTTTTTTAAAAAATTGACTTTTAAACGTTGACTGTTTACCTGGAATGAAAAGAGTATATTAAGAATGTTATTTTTTTAAAGTTGACTGTTTATTTGGAATGAAAAGAGTATATTAAAAATGTTATTTTTTTTAAAGTTGATTTTTAAACGCTGACTATTTACCTTAAATGAAAAGAATATATTAAAAATGTTATTTTTTTAAAAATTGATTTTTAAACGTTGGCTATTTACATGAAATGAAAAGAGTATATTAAAACAAAAAAAAAAAAAAGAAATGATAACAATTATTTAGAATTGAACGGAGTAAACTCTGGTGTCGTTTGGTAGCCAGTATTAATGTCAGATAGGATTAATAAGCCAAGTTACCTGATATTTGGTACGCAGCAAGTGGTCGGGACTAATAGCACGAGTTATCCGGATAAAGTCATTATTCCCTCACTATTAATACCAACGGGGAGGGTGGTATTATTAGCGCCCTCACTAAAAAAAATTGGGATTAACATTCATAATCTCAAAACTATCCTCGATATACAAATGAGGATTAATAGCGAGAATTAGTACTGGGATTAATAATACTATTTATCCTTGTCTGACTACCAAACAAGCGCTCTATAAATTTTTATACTTTGTGAATCAACCGATAAGAATTATTCTACCTCAATCACACATTGTTTTAGATCGATGTTGGATTTAAATGAATGTCCCTAAATTAATCTTTGAACATTCGGCCTACTCTTTCAATTAAGAAGGAATCGGTTGGTATAAAAACCTTGATCCCTCTCTCCCTACTAAAACGATTCATTTCAAATTCCCATCAACTTTTATTTCCACTTTTACCCCTTCGGCCCCTCCTTCCTCAATCACGAGCAAAACAATAACATAGCAGTGGAAAACAACAAGAACGCGGCGGGGTTTTGTGGATTCGCCTTCTTCTTCTTCTTTAGGCTCTGAAAGGGTGTTGGGGGGGTGCACAGGATAAGCAGAGCTACTATTCACTATTCACTAATACTATCATGGCTGCATGAAGAAGGGGAACTTCGAGTGTGTGTTGTAAACGTGTGACATTATTTGGTTTCCTAATTTTTGACTTGTCCAAATTCAATGTATGTATTATAGTCAAAGTTACCTTGTATGTATTAGGAAAGTATTTTGTGTAGGTTGTAAATTGATTTTCTTTGCTCAATTATTGTAATTGCCGTGCATATATAGGCTGAAAACAGTGAATGAAAGTTGATAGGCTGGGTTCTTCTTCTTCTGCGTCTGTTTCTTCTCCTTCTGTATTCTATTTTTTTCTTTTTTTCTTGTTTTCTTATATGGTATCAGAGCCCCTAAGGAGCTATGGAAGATGGTTCTGTTGCTTCATCAAAAATCACGGGTGCTTCTCCTTCCCACTCCCAAACCCCTTCCCAAATCCCAAACTCTCTTCCCCTCTTTCTTAACATACAATCGTACATGGGTCACACTCACCTTACAGCCAAAAACTACCTGAATTGGAGCTCTCTTTTCAAGTCTGTTCTGCAAACCCACAAACTTATGTATACCATCACCACCCAGAAAAACCCACATGTCGCTCACCTTGCCGATGGGATAACCCCAAACCCAGACCACAACCATTTCGTCCAAGCCTCTGGACTAGTTGCCGGCTGGATTAAAGCCACAGTCATGTCTAAAATCCAGCCTCGTGTCAATCCATGTGAAACCGCATTTGAGGCATAGGATATTCTTGCTAAAAGGTTCGGAGGAACCTCACTGTTCACATACGTAAACTACGTGATGAGTTGAACTCTCTCTCGCCCTGGACATGTCCATTGACGATTACCTTCTTCGTGCTATCACCCTTGTTGACTCTCTAGCCAAGGCCGGAGAAATTGTGCCCGAAAACGAGGTCCAAGGTAGAATCTTGAATGGGCTGGGACCAACTTATAAAGAGTTTATAACCACCCAAAATAACAAACCCGCCATTACCATTGATGAACTCCAAGATCTACTTCTTCAAGAAGAAGAACTTCAACAAAAGTTTGCCAACCTCTCCCTTAATTCCACTACTGCCCTAGCATCCTCTACCTTACCAAACCCACAGTTATACTTACCAGGGAAATAGCCAATCCTATCACTCGGGCAGAGGTAACAATAGCATGAACAGAGGAAGAGGGCGGTCATGGTGGAAGAATAAAGGTCGAGGTGGCCGTGGACAAGGTCTCTTACCAACCCCCCCACATCCGAATACCCGTCGATATGAGCCACCGAACCCCTTTACTCACATTGAACCTACATCCACTTGCCAACTATGTCGTAAACCTGGTCATCTAGCCCCACAGTGCCATGATCGTGCCAATTTCGCTTACACAGCCCAATCCAGTCCCGTTTCCTACCCCATTCCCTATCCTTATTCTTACCAACTGTATCCTACACCTTATCCGTTTCCCCAAGCACCCACTTATGGTTTTTCTCCTGCAAACAGAACATCTTCCATGCCTCTGTCGTTCGTTCTTGACTCGGGTGCCACTAATCACATGTCCCCATCCACGGAAAATCTCTTTCATATCAAACCATATTAAGGTACTGATTCTGTTATCGTGGCTAATGGGACTCGTGTGCCTATCTCTTGTGTCGGACAGTCTTCTTTTCTTGGTGGTAACCGCGTTTTTAATTTACGTAATGTTTTATGTGTTCCTACCATGCACAAGTCTTTAATTTCCATTCGTAAATTTTCTTTAGATAATAACTGTTTTTTTGAGTTTGACGGTTTTGGCTTTCGTGTGAAGGACAATCAAACGAAGCAGACCATTCTTTCTGGCAATAGCTCGACCGATTACGCTTTTGATTCCACCACCAATCTTAATCCGCTCGCTCTCATCGGGGAACATGCTTCGTCTTCTACGTGGCATGCTCGTCTGGGTCATCCGTCTTCTCCTATTTTTGAGTCCTTTGTAAAACAAGTTCGAATTCCGATTAGCGGATCCCTTAAAAATAAGGGTGTGTGTCATGTTTGCCCTATGGGCATCGTTTTTATTTAAGTGTTGTCGATGATTTTTCTCGGTTTGTGTGGATTTTTCCTTTGATTCATAAATCTGACATTACATCAGTTTTCGCCACTTTTAAAACTCAGATTGAAAATCAATTATCTAGAAAAATTTCTGCAGTGCACACTGTTAAAACAATCCAGATAGATGGGGGGGGGGTGAATTTATGAATCGTCAATTTCTATCTTTTCTCTCTCAAAATGGTATTCGACATCAATCCACGTGTCCCTACACCCCTCAACAAAATGGTGTTGTTGAACGTAAACACAGACACATTGTCGAAATGGGTTTGTGCTTACTTGCTCAATCAAAAGTTCCATAGAAGTATTGGCTTGAGGCCTTCTCCACCGCCGTCTTTCTCATAAATCGATTACCAATGAGTCAATTGAATTATATCTCTCCTTATCACAAATTATTGAAAAGACTTCCCGACTACCGGTTTCTTAAGACTTTCGGCTGTTTGTGTTTTCCTCATTTAGTTCCTTATAATAAACACAAGTTAATGCCTAAATCTCTACCATGTGTTTTTCTTGGCTACGATAGTTTTCGTAAAGGGTATCGTTGCCTGGACTTGCAAACAAACAGATTATATATTTCTCGTCACGTTTTATTTGACGAGTCCGCTTCCGCTTGCTAGTGCTCCCTTCCCATAGGTTCTTCTCCCCCCCAGGTTCGCCATTATCCTCACCAAAGTCATACGCCTCAGCCCACTCGTCCAACCACCGGATCTGCGTTCCTATGACAAGGCCAATGTCCCTGCCAACTCTATGACCTCGGCTCATATCCCCTCCTTTGATCCGTCTCAGTCCACAAGGCCCATGCCTCTGCCAACACACTCCGTTCGCTCTCCAGCTTGCTTGCTCCATCCATCCATCTCCGGATCTTCTCGTGATCTCCTCCAAGAGCACGCCTCACTGCCTTCCTCCACACGTCCAGAATTTGCTAACAGCCCCATTCCATGTTCACTTCAGGAAAAAACCACTAGTGATACATCCTCTATTCCTCTCAAATTCCGGAGCATCAATGAAATAGTCTACAACCATCCTCTTCCTGAAGCCCTCGCTGCTGTTGCTACAGATTCTGTGCATTTCGAACCCCGATCTTTCAAACAGGCTGCCTCACTTTCACAATGGCAACAGGCCATGCACAATGAGCTTACTGCATTACGCAAAACAGACACCTGGTCTCTCGTTCCTCGGCCTCCCGGTGTCAATGTTGTTGGCAGTAAATGGGTTTATAAAATAAAGCGAAAGGCAGACGGCACAATTGAACGCCACAAGGCTCGTCTGGTTGCCCAAGGATACACCCAACGGGAGGGCATCAACTACGACGAAACTTACAGTCCAGTTGTCAAGCCACCTACAATCCGTACATTGCTTTCTCTAGCACACTCTCGGGGATGGCAAATTGAACAACTAGATGTCCGCAACGCTTTCCTTAATGGCATTCTTAATGAAGAAGTGTACATGGCACAACCTCCCGGCTTCAGTGACCCAACTAATCCAACTCATGTATGCAAGTTACACCGTGCAATCTATGGGTTGAAACAATCTCCGCGGGCATGGTTCCAGCGCCTCCATGATTTTCTCGTTAGTCTGGGATTCTTTAACAACAAGTGTGACAGTTCCCTATTCATTCGACATAGCGGGGCTGACATGGTGGCTATTCTTGTATATGTCGATGATATTCTTGTGACAGGTTCCTCCTCTCTTTTGGTAACCACAGTCATCGATCAAATATGTGCAACCTTCGAAAGTCGTCGATTGGGGCCCTTGGGGTATTTTTTGGGTATTGAGGCCACCCGCACAACCACCCACCTTAGTCTTAATCAGTCCCGCTATGCCTCCGAAGCCGCCAAAATTCAACATGGAAGGTAAGCCAAAACTCCCATGATTACTAGTTCACATTTGAATTCTGCCACCGGAGACCCCTTGCCTGATGTCACTCTCTATCGTAGCATGGTCGGAGCCCTGCAATATCTCACGTTGACTCGGCCTGACATTTCTTTTGCCGTCAATCAGGCGTGTCAACACATGCATGCTCCACGCACCTCGCATTTGCAGGCTGTTAAGAGGATTTTTTGTTTTGTTAAAGGGACGATCACTCTTGGTCTTTCCTTCCGAGCCTCCTCTGATCTCACCCTGTCCGCTTTTTCAGATGCGGATTGGGCAGGTTCTCCGGATGATCGCCGATCAACCATCGGTGCATGTGTGTTTATTGGTCCTAATGTTGTCTCTTGGACAGCCAAGAAGCAATCTACTGTTTCCCACTCTAGTAGTGAGGCTGAATATCGCGCTTTGGCAACTACGGCTGCCGAGTTGAGGTGGTTCTCTTTTCTTTATCGTGAACTTGGTCTGCACCTCCACGCCCCAATCATCCACTGTGACAACATCTCTGCCATTCACATGTCTCGTAATCCTGTCTTCCATGCTCGCACCCGTCATGTGGAAATTGACTACCACTTTGTACGTGAATTACAACAACGGGGTTTTCTTAGACTTCGTTACATTTCTACACGTGATCAAATTGCCGACGTCTTCACTAAAAGCCTAGCTCAACCACGGTTAAAACTTCTTTCGGACAAGCTGCAGCTTCGTTCTACTCCTCTTGGCTTGCGGGAGGGTGTAAACGTGTGACATTATTTGGTTTCCTAATTTTTGACTTGTCCCAATTCAATATATGTATTATAGTCAAAATTACCTTGTATATATTAGGAAAGTATTTTGTGTAGGTTGTAAATTGATTTTCTTTGCTCAATTATTGTAATTGCCGTGCATATATAGGCTGAAAACAGTGAATGAAAGTTGATAGGCTGGGTTCTTCTTCTTCTGCGTCTGTTTCTTCTGCGTCAGTTTCTTCTCCTTCTGTATTCTGTTTTTTTCTTCTTTTCTTGTTTTCTTGCGTCAGTTTCTTGTGTGAGAGAGAATTAGCAACATGAAGGTGGTTGAAATTGTGGTGGTTACGTGTTTGTTGTTGTTGCCTTCGTGTTGTGGGAGCAGACTGAGGTTTTCGCAACAGAGGCTTCAGGTTCACAAACACTTGAATCGTTTGAATAAACCTTCCGTCAAATCTATCAAGGTCCTCCTTTCTTTCCGACACACCTTTTTTTCCTTATGCGTGTGCGTGGATTTGGCTATATATATGTGAGTGTGTGTTGTTATATTTTGTGTGTTTGATTATGTATGAATGAAATGTATTAATGGATGCAGAGCCCAGATGGGGATGTAATTGACTGTGTACGTATCTCCCACCAACCGGCTTTTGATCATCCTTCCCTCCAAAATCACACCATTCAGGCATCTCTCTCTCTCTCTGCGCGCGTGTGTGTTTCTGTGTTATGTTTATGCAATTTGGGTTTTCAAAAAATTACATCATAAAGGTCTTAGTGTTTGTTCTTGTGTGTGTGCAAATTGGGTTTTCAATAAATCACACCATGTAGGTCTTCGTTTGTCTGTGTGTTGTGTGAGTGTGTGTGCAAATTGGGTTTTCAAAATCACACCATATAGGTCTGTATGTTTGTGAATTGGTTTTTGACTTTTGAATACGGCTGGTTTTGATTGGTACAGTTGAGGCCAAATTATCATCCAGAAGGGTTAATTGGTGAGAGCAAAGTGTCAAGTAGGAAATCCAATGATGGGTCAAGTCCAATTACTCAGTTATGGCACTTAAATGGGAGGTGTCCTCTAGGAACAGTTCCAATTCGAAGAACAAAGAAGACGGATCTCTTAAGAGCTAGCTCTGTCAAGAGTTATGGCAAGAAGAAACACTCTGCTGTTGCTCAACCCAGGTCTGCTGAACCCGACCTCATCACTCAGAGTGGTCACGAGGTACTCCCCCACCACTCTATACGTTGTTCTAGTTATATCAATTATTGGAATTCAGCTCTGAAATAGGTTTAGAAGAACTTTTTTGGGTTGGAGTTGAGAATTTGGTTGTTATCATTGATGCTCATTTTTGAATCGTTCCTTGATTCTAAAGGAGATGGATCTTTAGTTTTGTAGGTTTCCCTAATTATATTATCTTCTTTATGTTCTTTTGCTCCTTTTGATTTTCTGCTTTTTGGGGTTTTGTTATTTTGGAGTTCCTTTAGCATGCAATAGCTTATGTGGAAGGAGAGTTTTATGGAGCCAAGGCAACTATGAATGTTTGGGACCCCAAAATACAACAGCCCAATGAATTCAGCTTGTCTCAGATGCGGATTTTGGGAGGTTCTTTTGCTTCAGATCTCAATAGCATTGAAGCTGGTTGGCAGGTAATTTATCGTAATTGTTTCATTCTATTTCAAAATAGACAAGCCAAGATTATACTTGGTTAATTTCAACTCGTTTAAGATACAAATGGGTAGGTTTATGAACGTTCAAACTAGACAAGCCAAGATAAACTGATTTCATTCTAAATCATTTCAGTTACGAATGGATTTCTATTGAGATAATAATTTCATTCCATGCTTCACCAGAAGAACTAAAATATATCTTATTGTTGTTTGGGGTTAATTGCAAATAGTTAGATGCATTTGTCTTCTAAAGCTTGTACACTGTTCTACTAAATTCAAAGAGAACGCAGCTCATTATCATTTCAAACTTCTTTCATTTTAATATTTGCGTCAACTGTTTGAAATTCTAACAACAATTTTATTCTTCAATTGGGAGAAAAACAGGTCAGCCATGATCTATATGGGGATAACAACACTAGACTTTTCATCTACTGGACAGTAAGTTGCCATCCCCCACATCTTCTTTTGATGCTTAGCTTTTTGTTTTTGCATCATTAGCGTGTAATAGAATACTAAATGGTATACTGGGTCATTCTTAAAATTTAACAACTTCTTATGGAAAATGACAGAGCAATGCTTATCAAGCCACGGGATGCTACAACCTTCTCTGCTCAGGCTTTATTCAAATCAATAATGAAATAGCGATGGGGGCCAGCATAAAGCCGATTTCTGGCTATCGTGGTTCCCAATATGATATCAGCATACTTGTCTGGAAGGTAAGTTCAAAACACTAATAGGGAACATCCCCATCCCCAATCCCCTTCGTTTATAAAATTTTGAGAACATATCACATTTTGTGCCCGTAGTGCCAGCGAATATATGCTCATTCAATTTACGAACCATATGCTTTGAAGTATATTTAAATCAAATTACTATTAATAAAATTAATAAGACGGGTGAGTCTCTCTCTCAGACAATGATTATTTTTTGTGGGGGTACTTTTCTTTTTCTGTGTCTTTGTTTGGTTACTAGCATTTCTTATATAGCATCTTTTCATATTTAGTAATTCTATGGTCACATAATACCTCGTGTCACGGCCCCACAATGTTTGAATAGAACTCTTCTTTTTGAGTTAGAGATGAATTCAAGACTAAGCAGTTGTAACCATAACTGTGTTCTTTATTTGTTGATTTTGTGTTCTGTTTGTTTGGAGTAGGACCCAAAAGGGGGTAACTGGTGGATGCAATTTGGGAATGGAAAAGTGCTGGGATACTGGCCAGCCAGTCTGTTTTCCCACCTAACTGCCAGCGCTTCGATGATCGAGTGGGGAGGAGAGGTTGTGAATTCAGCATCAGATGGGGCGCATACCACAACTGAAATGGGCAGTGGCCATTTTCCTGAAGAAGGCTTTGGCAAAGCTAGTTACTTCAGGAATGTTCAGATAGTGGACGGGTCAAACAACCTGGGGGCTCCGAAAGACGTTGGCACTTTTACCGACCAATTGAATTGCTACGACATTCAAACTGCCAAGAATAATGACTGGGGAAACTACTTCTACTATGGTGGACCTGGTAGAAACCCCTACTGTCCATAACTGAGTTCAATCAAGTTGTTAAATTGCTGCCGACGGTCTCTTTATTCTCACTAAACTAATAATTACAATATAATTACATGAAACAGGAATATTGACCATCCTCACTTAGGAGATGAATCTATGAACATTAATAATTACAATATAATTACAAGAATATATAACTATAATTACGTGTTCTATCATACCCCCGCAGTCGAAGCGGAAGGAGGCCGGACGCTGAGACTGTTCCGAAAATCTTCAAAAAGTTCGCGCGGAAGCCCTATAGTGAAGATATCTGCTAACTGATATCGAGACGGAACATGTAGTACACACACTTGGCCTTTTTCTACCTTTTCACGTACAAACAAGATGTCGAGCTCAATATGTTTGGTACGTTGATGCTGAACCGGATTACCAGATAAATATATAGCATTAATATTATCACAATAAACCATAGTGGCCTTAGAAATAGGAACATGGAGCTCAAGGAGTAAATTGTGAAGCCAACAAGTCTCGGCTACAACATTAGCCACTTCGCGATATTCTGCCTCGGCACTAGAACGAGACAGAGTAGGTTGTCTCTTAGAAGACCAAGATATTAAATTATTACCTAAGAAAACACAATACCCGGACGTTGAGCGGCGTGTGTTGGGACAGCCCGCCCAATCGGCATCTGTATATGCGGTGAGAGTAGAAACCGTAGAATGAGAGAGGTGTAGACCGAGCTCAAGAGTGCCCTTCACATAGCGTAAAATACGCTTAAGGGCTGCCATATGTTCCTGTTTAGGATCATGCATATGTAAACAGACTTGTTGAACTGCATAGCTGATATCCGGACGTGTGAATGTGAGATACTGCAAAGCACCAGCCAAACTCCGATATTGGGTCGGATCATCGTATGGAGTGCCAGAAGTTCCAAGCTTTGCTTTGGTATCCACGGGAGTAAGGGATGGCCGACATGTGGACATGCCAGCACGCTTTAAAATATCCTCGGCATACTTATTCTGACACAAGAATAGACCGTCAGCAGTACGAGTAACAGCAATTCCCAAAAAATAGTTTAAATGCCCGAGGTCTTTCATTGCAAACTCAGAAGCAAGAATAGTCATAAATCGCTGATGGAGACTGTCAGAAGAAGCTGTAAGAATAATATCATCAACATATAAAAGAAGATAAGCAGTCCCATCACCACGATGGAACACAAAAAGAGAATGATCCGAACGACTATGTTGAAATCCCATAGTGGACACAAAATCAGTAAACCGTTGGTACCACGCTCGAGGAGCTTGCTTTAATCCGTAAAGAGATTTTTTAAGTAAACAGACATAGCCCGGATGAGTAGTATCATGAAAACCCATAAGTTGATGCATGTAAACGGTTTCCTGTATAGAACCATGTAGAAAAGCATTTTTCACATCTAACTGGTGAATGGACCATGATTTTGCCAAGGTCAGGCTGAGAACGGTACGGATTATAGCCGGTTTCACAACTGGACTAAATGTCTCTGTACAGTCTATCCCCACTTGCTGGGACCTGCCATCACATACAAGACGGGCCTTATACCTTTCAAAAGAACCATCAGAATTTTTCTTATGTGAGAAAATCTACATGCAACGAATAATATTGACATTATTGGGACGGGGGACAAGTTCCCATGTCTCATTTTTAATTAGAGCATCAAATTCTGCTTGCATGGCCAATTAGAGCATCAAATTCTGCTTGAATAGGCGACGGAGAAGTAGTTGAGAAAAGATTGAAAAACTGTTTCGGTTTAACAATTCCATGCATGCTTCGGGTGGTGATGGTTCGGGGTTGATTTGTAATATGGCCAGGAGAAGGACTAGCGGTTGGATTTTCTGTACCCGAAGAAATTGAACCAGAACCAGTAGAAGTACCATTGGGGGGGGGGAAAGTGGCGAGATATGTGGAGAATCAGGTGCAGTTTGTTCCTGGTCCAGTGGGGAGCCAGGTGGAGAAACGGGCAGTGCCGGGGACTCATCTGTGTGTGGTTGGGGTGGAGGATTGGACCACTGATGGAAGTAAGGATGAAGAGGTTGGTCCAAGAAGGAATAGTCTGAGGGTGAGACATGTTGTGGAGGTAATGGTGTGGACGCAAACGGAAATTGTCGCTCCTCGAACACCACATGACGAGAAATTATGATTTTTTGTTTTTCTAAATCATAACATTTATAACCTCTATGATTGGATGGGTAACCCAAAAACACACATGGAGTAGACCGATTTTGAAGTTTGTGTTGATGGGTAGAGGGGAGGAGAGGAAAACACAAACATCCAAAAACCCGCAAATGAGTGTATGACGGAGTACGCTGGTAAAGAAGTTGGGTTGGAGACTGAAAATCAAGACCTTTCTGAGGGGTTATATTCAAGAGATATGTTGCCATGTCTAATGCATGATGCCAAAAAGAAGGTGGCATGGAGGCATGTGCAAGGAGGGTTCGTATAAGGTTATTGATAGTACGAATTTTCCGTTCAGCCTTACCATTTTGGGAAGAAGTATAGGGACATGAAAATCTAAAACTCATACCATGGAGGCGAAAGAATGATTTAAATTGGTCATTGTCAAACTCCCTACCATTATCACATTGAAAACACTTTACCGTTCGTTCAAATTGTGTGGAGACAAATTTACTAAAGGAAAGGAAAATGTCTGGGACCTGTGATTTCTTTCCAATTGGAAAAGTCCATAAAAAATTTGTGAAATCATCCAGAAGAAGAAGATAGTATTTATGTCCTGAGGAACTCAAAACTGGAGACGTCCACACGTCACTGTGGACAATATCAAAAGGTAAAACAGTCCAAGATTGAGACGGATTAAACGGTAATTTAATGTGTTTACCATAAACACAAGACTGACAAATACCATCGGAATTTGATGTCTTACAAGGAATTAAATTTTGTCTGCAAAAAGAGCGAAACACAGGTTCGCCAGGATGACCTAAACGATTATGCCATAAATTATTATTAAAAGCTGTAAAAGTTGACGGAGAGATTTGTGAACAATTGGATGTGTTGGTGATTGGGTAGAGATCTCCGGTGCTATCACATCGCATGATGGGTACCCCCGTTCGAATATCCTTCACTGAAAAACCACAAGGATCAAATTCAATAGAAACATTATTATCGGTCGTGAAACGACGAACATAAATCAAGTTTTTAACCAATTTAGGTGCATGAAGAACATTAGTGAGTTTAAGAGGTGGATAGGGAGGAGATAGAGTCTGTTGTCCGTACCCAACAACTGGAATAGCATTGCCATCACCAACAGTTATATATTTATTTTGATTGCTCAAATTAAAATAAGACGAAAGGTTACCTGAAGACCCCGTCATATGTGAGGTTGCACCAGTGTCCATATAAGCATTGTCATCCGGAACATTCATTGTCATAGTGTGCATTGCAACTTCTACATCAGTGGGTATGTAAGAGGATGAACTCGGCCCTTGAGCAGTGTAAGACTGGGCTGGCCGTGGACCTAACACACCAGGATTTCCACTGTAATTTGTCCAACCTGTAGTAGGATACGGGCACGGTGGGAAAGCCCATTGCTGTTGCGGGTTCCAGCCTGGAAACGGCCACCATGGGGACTGTTGTGGCGGCTGCCACTGACGGAATGAACCAGACTGATGGTGATTGTTGGAGCCACGACCGCGTCCCCTACCAGTCCGTCCACGACCACCATCCTGCTGCCTGCCATGATTAGAAATCTGTTGACCATTGGAGCATCTACCTCGGCCACCCCCATAATTATTCATGCGATCACTGTTGCGATTTCCACCCCCAGGCTGCTCTTTTTGTTCATCAAAAACACCACTGCTTGCCAACAGTGCAGAATTTGCTGCTGTTGCAGCCATACTAGCCTGTTTAGCTTTGCGAGATTCTTCCATAATCAGCCTAGAACGAACCTCATAGAAGGTGGGTAGGGGGTTGGTTTGTTGGATTAATGTTGCTACACTGTCATAACTTTCATTCAGGCCGGCGATGACTTGAAGAACCATCCGATTATTAGAAACTGGAGCACCCACATTAGCCAACTGATCTGCAAGTGTTTTTAACTCCTTGCAATACGCAGAAATACTAGGGAAATCATCCAACATGATTTGAGAGAATTGATTCTCAAGGTGGACAGCACGTGAGTGTTTATTATCAAGAAAAATACCTTCGAGACGCTCCCATGTTTGTTGTGCAGTTGAACCCGGCTCTAGTATTGTCTGCAATAAATCTGGAGAAATTGTCCCGTAAATCCACTGAAGAACCAACGAATCTAGGCGCGACCACAAATTCTTATCAACTGATGATTCCTCCACAGTCTTCCCTTTGTCATCCTGCTGAGGTGGAATAATATGGTCGATGACTTCAAAAACATTGCAATGGATACGAAAAAGCTCCGCCCATGATACATATTTCCCTGTCTCTGGTTCAAGAATAATAGGAATAAAATTCCTAATGTTTCCCACTGTAAACGCAGGATGAAGTGTTTGGTGAGGGGCCATTGTTACTTGACAGAAGAAGTAATGAAAGAAAAGAGAGAATAGGATAATAGGATAGAAACGAGAGAGAGAGAGAGAGAGACGTGAGGGAGATGGGAGGCATTAGGCTAGCTCTGATACCATAATAGAATTCAATCCCCCTTTCCTCTATTCCATCAAGAGTCAATATATACAAGTACATGAAACAGTACATGAAACAGGAATATTGACCATCCTCACTTAGGAGATGAATCTATGAACATTAATAATTACAATATAATTACAAGAATATATAACTATAATTACGTGTTCTATCACTCACTAAACTAAAGAAAGTTTAGAGTTTGGATTGTCCGTAGCAATTATAGCAGTGCACAACGGTTAGCAAGTGTTTTCGCTAGCTTAGCTTAAAGCATGCACGAGATCAGTTTCACTTGCAGTCTTGCAGAGGTTGACACTTACACAAAATATCAAAAACCACCTTTTTCTGCTACATGTATACCGCTTCTCTAGCTCATCCACAATAGTTTATTACTGTATTTTATTTTTAGATGTTTTATTTAAATAGTTAATTTTTAAAAATTACGATAAGTATTATTTTATTACTAAAATTTACATTGGTGATGCTTTATTTAGAAAAGGATGACATACAACTTACTTGTTTTATGGTTCATACATACTTTATACAACACCTATATTTTACTTAATACAAACAATTTTTTTTGAAAAGTTTAAGAAAATACCCTTGATCACCCTTTATTAAGCAAAAAATAAAAAAGTACTAAGTATTCCCCATCCATTTAAAAGTAATATATTCAATTTACAACGGCTAGTTTTTATTTTATTATTTAAAAAATTAAATTAAAAAAAGAAACACAATTACAATTAATAGTCAAAATCAAAATAAATAGCTATATTTGAACAAGCAAAATGAGAATGTAATTATATAATTCATTTACAACGTTTGACAGTGGGAGGGTAGTGTGAGAACAAGATTATTTTGGACAGGTTGAGAAAAGCAGACACACAATTTATGTGATGATTTGTTTGACTTGCAAGAAATGTGGGATCTGAGCGCAAGATTTCGTCACAAGACTCATTCAGTCAGGGATGCGGGCAACAAAGAGATTGGTAAAATTAATTAGGTCACCCTACGTCGATGACATAACATCCTTTCCTCCTTTCGGTTCTAGTATTAAAGCTTTTAAAAATCAGGATCACAAACTTGTCAATAAGGTGTCAATTAGGGGTGATCATGGATCATGGTCCTGTTCGGTCCTGTTTTTGCTAAAAAAATGAAGAGTTAAAATCAGACCAATACTCTGGTTATTAAGAAATGAGTGATAATCGGACCGGTACCATGCGGCAAAATTATAATCACAAAAGTCCATTATTTTTTAAAACCGCTACAGTACACTTTTTTTTGGAGGGGGGGGGGACGACGAAAATACCCTTAATAAAGGAAAGACGTGCACACAAAACCACTATCCTAATTTGTGCGTCAGTAAAAATATTTGGGCGTCGTTCAATTTTTTTTGGGTGTCGTTCATCAATTTCGGACATGATTTTAACAAAACGATGCCTAATTAACTAACAACGAGATACAATTTTTAAAAAAGATGCCTAATTATTTATATACCGAGACAGGATTTGATGGAACGATGCTTAATTAAGTACCACCGAGACGTGATTTGAAGGAACGATGCCTAATCAAGTAACACTGAGGTAGGATTGGAAAAATAAATTGAAGTCTGTTACCATATTAAAAAACGACGCCTAATTAGAAAGTCCGAGACATGATTCTAAGGATTGAGGCCTAATTAAGTAATACCGAAGCACGATTGGAAGGATTCTGTCACCATGTTAAAGAAACGACGCCTAATTAGTTAGATCGAGACACGATTGTAAGGAACGATGCCTAATTAAGTAACACTGAGGCACGATTGGAAGCATTGATGCCTAATTATTTATATACCGAGACAGAATTGTAACACCGAGGCAGAATTGTAAATAACGACGACTAATAAACTAAAACCGAGGTATGATTGTAAGGAACAATCCCATAATCGAAACCAACGATGCCCGAATCGAAACTATTGATACCAAAATCGAAACCTACGACACCCACATCGAAACATCTGACGCGCACATCGAAACAACGTTGTAAGTTTGGTTGAGGTCTGTGAATCGATTGGATTCGTCGAGGGACTTACATTACTTGATGTAGAATATTTCAAAAATCTAAGGAAGTTGCCAAGAAAATTTGTTCGGACCAAACTTGCTATTTCCTACCTTTGTTTCAGACAGTTCTTCTAGGAAGCAAGACCAATCCAAATCCAATCCAATCCGGATGACACAATCGAACTCATTGGATTTCACGCACGCAATTGGAAGTCATGATATTAAAAGAATGGAAGTACAACTAGTAGCATATTCTAGATTTATAAGATAAATCTTGGATCTTGGACTCAACTCCCGAAAGCTTACTTTCTATAAAGTTTCAATCCAATTCTACAAGTCGAAGATGATTTTGTTGCGGATTTTCATGGCGTTGCCGTTTGTTATCGGAGTAGTTGATTGTTGTAATTCAGCCATTGTTGTTGGATTTGAAGCTACAACTGTTTGAAAATTATCAAAGAGCAAGTTGTGTGAAATGGCGACATAGTTTTAGGAGGATGAGAGGCATTTAAGGAAGAATTTAACGATAATGGACTTTTGCGGTTTTAAAAAAAGATTACCTAAGCGGTTGAATTTCTTTCAAAAGATACTGGCCTGCAATTAATCTTTAAGAAATTCAGAACCTACTAACCAAATATTTATGAGAATCAATACTTTGGTCCGGTCCAGAACCAACCAAAATTTATGAGAATCAAAATCGAACCAATACTTCAGTTATCAATTGCTTAATACAAACAAATTAGTAATTTTGGGGCTAATTATGAGTTGCCTTATCTTTCTCGTGAAGTTATTGAAATTTCTTATCTATGTTTAAAATAAAAGGTGAAAATGTAAGAATTTTTTTCATGAAATTAATGATGTTTCTTATTTATACTTGTACTTAAAATAAAAAGTACAAATGTCAGCAGCATAATTATATAAGGTATTTTCCAAGATTAGACTGATATATCCATGCTATACCCATTGTAATATTGATGAATGTTTACGGTCGGAAAGGAAATAAATATAAATTTACTATTTATACTTAGACTTAAGTTAATATTATTTTATTAAAATACATACATAATTACATTATATATATTTAAACTATTGGTCCGATTCGGTTCTAGAACTGATGTGTTTGTATCAAAACTCGAACCGAACCAATTATCTGGTTCTACAAAAAATTTATAACTGAAACCAAACTAATAAGTTGTTGGTCCAATTTTTATTGGATTGGTCAGATTTTATTAGTTCGGTGTGATTTTGAAAAACTTTGGGTAAAATTCTGGCCGGTCTCTTTTTAAAGTTTTTAATCCAAATAATCCACTGTTTTTTTTTTTTTTCAACCGTAAAAGACCTTTTTTCGAAATATTGTTCCGAAAATGTCATCATGTCCTTCAACTGCTCCGACAACATATTTTGGATTCGAAAATCACCATTGTTGCACAACGAAACGGGGATTGACCTGCTCGGTCAGGTCGCTGGGGTCAAGGGGGCAACGCCCCTTCGAGGGGGTTCGGGAGCAACGCCTCCGAAATGTAAACGAATTTTCTGAATCATTAATTACGAAACTTTAATGAAAATCATGTGTTGGGTTGAAGGATTTTCACAGTGGTGACTAAGTCGAAGGAGGAGGAATAAGAAGGTTTACGATAGTGGAGAAGTAAGAAGAAGACTACGGACATGGTCTGTTTCAGTATGATTTTGAACCGCGATACAATTATATTAGGTAGTTAAACTATTTTGAATCGCGGTGTCAAAATATCATATTAAATTACCAAAATATGAAAAACACCCTGATGTTTCCACCAAATCCCAAAATGGTACCCAACCTAAGGTTTGTGCCATAAGCATACCTGACATTACAAATTGTCCCATAGTGCACTCTCGACCAGACGGCCATTTCAATTGGTACGTTAAGTAGCACGTGCAATAGCACGTGCAGGGTAAAATAGACATTTCCCTACAGACCTTCACAAAAACGTGGGAAACTTCAAGGTATAAATTGAAAATTCAAAAATTTCTCACGCCCTAATTGAGGCGATAAACAGTTAGGGTTAGGGTTGAAGAGGATTGAAGGCTGTGATTGAAGCTGGAATCGAAGCTGCGATTGAAGGCGAAAAATGACGATAACTAGGACACAAGAAGTGCAACGAAAGGTAATTGGGTAAGTCTACTATTGAAGATGAAGATGAAGGGAAAACAAAGAGCACACATGGTTTTGGAACTTTTGAAGGTAACGTTTCTATTTGATTTCTTATTTTCGATGCATATATCGCTTTTTGAAATAGTTGATTGCAATTTTTGTATCACAATAAAGTCTTTAAAAGCAAGGTGCAAGCCTAGAGAAAGAGTATGTGTCAAGAATATGTAGAATGTGTTGAATAAAGTAATAAAGAATCACATGATTTATTACTATTTTGAACAAAAATAAAGTGAGAGGAAATAAAGTATGTGGATGTACTCAAGATTTTTTTAATTGTTTTCATGGAATATGCATCACAACAAATGTATTTTTTGTTTATTGACAAATTTGTCGATATTTGGAGGTAAAAGAAGAAGAATAGTTAGAGAAAGAGATTGTGTTAGAATATTTAGTTACAATTTTCTATAAAATGCTTATATTTAGTATAATGATGTGACTAGTATAATGACTTTAATATTTATATGTTTACTAGGTTAAGAAGAAAAGGAGTATCTTGTGGAACATGGTGTTGCCCCAAGAAGAAAGACCCATGAATGATAATCAAGGTACTGCTTCCAACAGAAGTCCAGGGCTTACAAAATCTCAGGCAAGGAGAGGGCCATTTGGGAGTCCACATGCTTTGTCATCTGATTTTCCAACAGTGAGTTTTTTTGAATGATATGATGGCTTATTTCATTCAGATATAAGTTCAATATGATATCTAATTATTATCTCAGGTAAGGAGAGGACCATTACTGTTTCCTGTTGCTTCATCCCAAGATCCTCTAACAATATAGCCAATGTCTCAACAATCTGTATGTGTTTTCAAGGACCATTACTGTTTCTGTTGTTGGGATTACACTAACATTGTTAATTTCTTTCAGAGACCAGGACATAGGATGATTATGCCTGAGATTCCATCTGCTGCAACAGTAATTGGAGGTACTTCAATTCCTGCCACAAATTTCAATTGGAGGGGGAATAGATGTGTTACCCTTGGAAGCTTACAACCTGCAGCAAACTCAAAGAAACAAAAGGTTGCTAAACAAAATGATCAAGTGGAAGATGCCATGCCTTGAAGTAATGTGTTGGGAATGTAATTGCCTTTTTTGCACAGTTAGAATAGTTAAGTTAGTGGCCTTTTGTAAAGGACCAATTAACCAACCCTTTTGTATACTTTGGCCTTTTTTAGTATAAAGGACCAATTAATGTGTTGTGAATGGTATATTTTGTGTAATGGCCTTTTTTAGTATAAAGGACCAATAAACCAACCCTTTGTATATTTTGGTTATTTTGAGTATAATATTGAAATACTTTGTGTAATGGTCTGTTTTACAATGCTTGTCATCAACCCTTTTTTTCTACAATTTCATCAATGCCATGTTTTAGATTCATCAATGCCCTGTTTTTTGATTCATCAAGTTATCATGAATACAATTTCATCAACTAAGAGATGAGTAGTCTACAAATTAGCAATCAACAAATTTTCATCAATTTGAGCTATCAACAAATTAGTAACAAATTTTTATCAATTTGAGTAGTCTACAGTCAACCATTACATCCTACCTATTACATCCAACCATTACATCCTACCTATTACAAACCCAAAAATTAGCAAAAACACCAATTTGAGTGTTTGTTGCTTGTTGCTCTCCTTCACTTCAAACCACAACAAGTAACAACATCAACAACAAAATAAAACTAAAACACCCAAATAGTAGGTCAATGAACATTTTTCACTCCCAAATACGCCTGATTTTCAATTGCATTATCTCTTTTTCATGGCGATTAATGGCATGTAGCAGACCTGGAATAACTGCAGTGGATCGGGGGCACATTGGGGGATCATGCCAAGAAAAATAATGACATCCTCCACCATCCTGTAAATCATCAAGTTAAAAAATGGAAGGTGAGTTAAATTGGCTCAAGCCTAAATCCAATCAAATTTATTAACATAAAGCAACATTAAAACTCAATACAACAAAACACATTTCATGTCAACACATATGAAATTGAACCGTCAAATTAACCCAAGAATAATTGAAGTTTATTAATTCAACAATGCACCTTTCATGTCGACAAAACCCATGAAGGAATAATTATAAATCAGATTTGTTAATAACTTACTTGACTATAATTTGGGCAACCAAAGAACCTTCGCCCCGGATTTGTACCCGTCCAAGCTGTCTTCAACACCCTATTATTGCCACAATAGCATTTCGCCATGGATGAAGAGGAAAAAGTGAGGTCGAGCTCCCACATATTGCCAGATGAGGACGAAGACGAAGCAGAACCAGCAAGCTCAATTAGGGCGTTTGTAATTGGGGAAATTTGTGAACTTTCAATTTATACCTTGAAGTTTCCCACCGTTTTGTGAAGGTCTGCAGGGAAATGTCTATTTTACACTGCAAGTGCTATTTCACGTGCTACTTAACGTACCAATTGAAACGGCCGTCTGGCCGAGGGTGCACTATGGGACAATTTGTAATGTCGGGTATGCTTATGGCACAAACCTTAGGTTAGGTACCGTTTTGGGATTTGGTGGAAACTTCAGGGTGTTTTTCGTATTTTGGCCAGATTAAATTGATGAATCGTGGTGCAAATAGAATAGACAATTAAACTATTGAACCGTGGTGCAAAAAATAATGCAATAAAATTGATGAATCGCGGGTCAATTAGACTACACAATTAAACTATTAAACCGCGATTCAAAAAATAATGCATATATTTTTGAATCGTGGTGCATTTTTAAATTTATTTGAATAATGGTGCTTAAATTTTTTGAATCGTGGTGCATAAATTTTTGATTGGCAGTATAATTTCATAGTGTGCCTCTAGTTCATTAAAGATATCGCAGTCATTTCGTTCTAAAAAGTGCTCTTTTTTGGTTGAAAAAATATACAATGCTGACAGCAAATTAAAATTTTAAAAAGTGGACGGATCACAATTATTTCAAACACTTTTGCTCACCCTGGTGCCAATAAGAGAGGTACTAGGGCGGCCCAAGCCCAACATTTTGTAGATACTCCATTATTGATCGGCAAATAGTGATTATTTCTATAGCAATTAGTCAATTACGTATTGGTTTTTACTTTTTATAGTGTGTTTTTTAATTTTCTATTTTTGTTAGAGACAAGAATTTTTGATCCACCTCCGTATCTCTGTTTCTTCGTTTATTTAAAGTACAAATTATAAGAAAAAAGAAAAAAGAAGAAGAAAAACAATTAAAAAAGAAGAAGATAAAAGTATGTATATAAACAGGTTAATAAACAACAATCCTTTTTATTATTACACCTAGTTTTATATTCGTACGTTAAACGCTCGGACATAAATATTTTTTCAATCAAACGATAATATACAAAACGGAAAGGTAAAATAAAAATAAAATAATAAATTAGGGATAAATATTGTTGAAAGTATTTTCCTGTTCGCAATGGTTGTAGCAAAATGATTTAAACCATCATCACGATGCGTTAAATCAACAATTGACAAGTTACTTGAGTATGTGAATGATGTAAACCAATAGATATTTATGTCTCTAGTACAATAATACCTGAATAAATGTTTATTATTTTAATTAATAATATATAAATAAATTTAATAAAATTTACTTTAAAAACATTACTGTGAACAAAATTAGCAAATAATTGTTCTATAAATATTATTAGTTTGATGTATAGAATTAAATAAATTAATATGCCTAAATAATTTTTGCACAAGGAAAGAAGAAGTAATATGAATTTGAAATCTAGTTTAATCTATATTATACTAAACATTAATTTTTTTAGATATGAATCTTATGATAATTAAATAATCATTTAAATTTTTTTAATCCATCGGCGGTGTATAAACGTTTTTACACAAGCGACCTTTAGAATATAACACGTGGCCAACCAAAATCTAAAAAAAAAAAAGAGTAAATGATACTTATTGTGTCTAATGCAATGTATAATATGGTAAACAATAAAGTTGTATGCCATTTCATATTCTAAGGCAAGTTCATACTTCAATGTATTAACAACTAAATTAATATTAATATAGGGCTAAATGAGAGTAATAATTAGAATTGTGTTTCCAATAAATTTATTTACTCATATTAGATAAAGATGACTTTCTATTTTTAGTTAGTAGATTTATGCGGGAAACTGTCTTATTTGACAGTATTATGTGCATATGTCTTTATACACACACACACACACACACACACACAAATCTCCATGTCGACCACTAGTTCGGGACAACGAAGCACATCGTAGTGGTAAGACGCTTCACCCATACTAATAGGTCGTGAGTTCGAGTCATCATAGGGGTAAGTGTGGAAACACAATTGATTTTTTTTAATAATAATAATAATAACCCGCCAGCACGGTGGCAAAAACCATGAATTGTGTTGAAATATGCATATTTATATTTGTTTAAACCCATTAAGGCCGATCACATGCTAAATATTATATAACTTTGATTTTAAGTTTCGGCTGACCTTTGTCAGCTAGCAGAATTGCTTCTAGAATTAGTTATGTCAGCATGTTTTCTTTTATGGAAAAACACTCATAGTACTAACTGATTTCTTTGTTTGTGTTTTGAAGAAATCTCTCTTAGTTAGCTATATATTACAATATCCTTGAAATATGTTTTGAGAGATATACTCTCAAATTATATGAGTTGTTCAAATTTCAAATGTGTTCCTAACAGATTGCACTTCAAGAATCTCTATATATATTTATAGAAACCACTTGAAGAAACAACTGAAGCATTCATACTCACTCAA
Source organism: Codonopsis lanceolata (assembly GCA_013146195.2). NCBI lineage: Eukaryota > Viridiplantae > Streptophyta > Magnoliopsida > Asterales > Campanulaceae > Codonopsis > Codonopsis lanceolata. The sequence continues at coordinate 27,239,249 of CM028383.1, read as the reverse complement.
GAAGAATTCTCACTTGAAGTGCCTCAGCCAAAACATTAGTTAGATAGTCTTATATTCTTATTCATTTCTAGTTATTGTTTTAGACAATCACTGTTTTGATTTTCCTTACTTCTTTCAATTCATTAAGGAATCATTTGATTGTCACACGAGTGTGATTGACTTTCAATCATACTCCTCAAACAATGGTTTTTGTTATACACTGATCCATTAATGATCACCTAGATTATTAATAATATTAGTGCACTTAAAAATCCAAGTTTGATCAACTTGGTAGTGAACGTAGCAGTTTACACTATGAACCACTTTAACTGCTTTGTGTTTTACTCATAAGCTTACACAAACTGTCCTAACATTTAAGGAGCTTCAATCAACTTAAGTGTCAGCCAGTAAGTTTCATCAGTTGATTAATTAGATGTTTTGTAAATTTTTTTTCTATTCATTCTTTATAACTTATGATCTTTTAAAAACATATCAAACTGTGTCAGCTAGCTGACTAATCTTATCTTTCTTGCTGACAGCATCAGCTTCTAAGGAATCCTCAATACTTAAGCTAGCTGACACTACATCAGCTGACTCACAAAAGTTTTATTTTTCGCTGCAACTTTTGAAGTTTTTTAAAACGATCCTCAAAGTTTTTAAAGGCTATTCACCCCCTTTTAGCCTTATTTGTTGTCTACTGGACTTACAATTCGTTTCAGAGCTTCATTTTTTTAAAATTATTATTTTCCAAGTTTAAAATTTTGAAAGTTCGATCACGATAACTACAAAAACTTTTCCATCAAACAATGTTACTAAAATACCTATTTTTGATGAAGATCACTTATATGGAAAGAAAGGATTACAAGATATATGAATAGCATTGATAAGCGATTGATGGAATGTGTAAAAGATGGTCCTATGCAACCCATGAAAATAAATACTAAAGTTGGTAAATCTTCTCTTGCAGACGATGATGATATAAATCCTCTTGTTGCTGCTGTTGAAGAATATGTCCTCAAACCTCAATCTGAATGGACTGAGGAGGACAAAACAACTAATGGGCTGGATGCTAGGATTGTTCACATTCAATCAAGTGCTATTCGAGGTGAAAACTATAAACAAATATATGACTGTGTTACTGCTAAAAAAATATGAGATGCTCTTGTTGAATATGTTGAAGGAGATTAAAACTCCAAGTACAACAAGCTCTATGATTGCATACAAGAGTTTGATGCCTTCTAAAAGGGCAAAGGAATCCCTAAATAATGCTTATGATAGATTCCTCGAGGTAAGTAATAGATGCTCTTATTTTGATAAAGTATTTAGTAAATATGTGTTTTCTTAGTAGCTTGTGAAGTAGATGACATGTTAAGGTCACTGCCATAAAGGAAACAATAGACTTGAACAAGACTCATATACGTAGTCTTGTTGCTAGTCTAAAGATTTATGAAAAAGAAGTTCTCAAAACTCAAGAGCTTCAGAATTTTTTTTTAATGTATCTCTCTGCAAGCTCAATAAGAGACACCAAAAGCTTCTACATCTTTGTCAGATGATGACTTTGATGAAGATGAATTTGCTGCTTTTACAAAACAATTTAGAAAGTTTAAATCTTTCAAAAAGAACTTCCAAAAACCTTCCTCAAACTTTCAAAGATCTTCCTCAAGTTTTCAAAAACCTTCCTCAAATTTTCAAAGACCTTCTTCCTCAAACTTTCAAAAGCCTTACTTCAAAAACAATGAAGAAAAGGATGAGAAAGAATAGTTGTTATGCTTTAATTGTAGAAAACCCGAACATTTTGCTTCAAATTGTACATCTACCAAAAATGAGTATTACAAAAAAACCTTCCAGAAATTTTGAAAAATAAAAGGGTTTAGTTACTGAAGATCAAAATTTAGCAACATTGATTGAGATAGATTCTGAAGATGAATCTGCTGATTTTATGCAAGAAGCACATCTTTGTTTTGTTGCATAATCAACTATATATGATTTAGAAAATGATTGCCCTAGTCCCAACAGTTCAAATGAGTCTGATAATGAGCTTCCTAGCTCACATATTAAAAACCCTAAGCTGACAAAGATTATCAAACCTGATCAGTTTGTGGTTAAGAAAATAGGAAATGGTTTCCACGGAAAAGAGATCATAAGTCAACCAGAAAGAAAAGTCAAGTCATTCTTTCCAAGAACTGCTGACATTAAGTTAACCAAGATGCCAAAAGAGTAAGAGGAGAAGCCTACTAACATAAGTGTTGATGAACTCTTGGAACATTGATGAACTCTTGGAACAAATGCAAGAAATGTGTTTCAAGTTTGAAACACTTAAAAGAATTCATATTTCTTTATCTGGTGACTTCAAAAGAATTTATGATGAAAATTGTGAGTTTCAGAAGATCAATGAGCTTTATAAAGTACAACAAAATGAAATGCTTCAACTTAAAAGTATCAATGAAAAACATGAGATTAAAGCAAAAATCTCAAATGCCCAGATTGCTGACCTTGTGGAAAGGAATCTTCGATTGACCAATGCTGTTGATATTTACTCAAAGTCAAAAGCTGATGTTGAAACCATTATCAATCAACAGAAAGATCATAAAGACCAACATGGTCTTGAATACTCAAAATATGATGGAAATTGTGAAATCAGACAGTCAAATGGTGAACTTAAGATTCTACTAAAAAAGAATAAAGGATCAACTTATAATGCTATACCTTTTAAATATCCTAAGAATATAAATTAACTTAAAAAGTCATTCAACAAAAAGGAGAAGCTGAACCATGACAACTATCAGTCTTCTGCTCAAAATCCTCACAAACTGTGAGCTACTAAAACAGTTGACAACAATTAGTCGACTGATATACGTCAGCCAACTAACAGGAGAGGAAGGGACATAAGGAAGACAACTGATAAATTCAAGCCTCTATAATTTGTTGCTGCTACTACTTCTAAGCTGACTCAAGTTGAATCAAAGGACTCCCCTCAATTGACTGATAAAACTGGTTATCACAAGTGCAAAGTTTGATATACTTTTAGTTATCAGTCTCATGAATGTTTGTTTAGATTTAAACATACTGACAAAGTCAAACTGCTTAAGTTAAGACAAGTTTGGCTACCAAAGAAAGCTAACTCTTTGGACCCAAAGTTATAAATGGTACCATGATTTGAATATTCATATTTCAGGCGTGCTTAATGGCAAATGATCAACCAACTGATGAGTGGATATTAGACAGTGGATGCTCTAAACACATGACTGGGTTAGCCAAACTACTTATTGACATTATCACAACCAAAGGACTCTCAGTCAATTTTGGAGATAACTCAAAAGGAAAAACAATAGGTTATGGATCCATCATTATAAGATGATCTGTAAAAATTGACAATGTGTCCTTAGTACAAGGTTTGAAACATAATTTCCTTAGTATTTCTCAATTCTGTGATAAAGGTATGAACTGTACTTTCTCAACTACTCACAGTTTTATCCAAAATAGCATCACAATTGAAGTTTTATTTACTGGTACAAGAAAAAGAAACGTTTTGGCTATTGATTTACTTTCTTTAAATAACAATACTCAAATTTGTCTAGTAGCAAATGGTGTTTCAAAAACTTCATGGCTATGACATTAAAGACTTTCACATTTGAATTTTAAATAACTTTCAAAACTTTCAAAAAAAGTTTTAGTGAATGGTCTGCCATCATTTAGTTTTTCTACCGACAAGAAATGTAAAGCATGCGTCTTAAGAAAAATAACAAAAGCATCTTTTAAATCCAAACCATGTCTTTCAACCAAAATAATTCTTGAATTACTGCTTATGGATTTGTTTGGTTCGATTTCTACTGCAAGCTTAGGTGGAAGCAGATATACCTTGGTTGTTGTTGATGACAACTCAAGGTATACATAAGTTGAAATGATGCAATCCAAGGATGAAACTTACAGTATACTCACTGCATTGTTCAGAAATCTTCAAACTCAAACAGAGTGTGAAATTATAAGAGTAAGATCTGACAATGGTATAGTGTTGGTCCACAATTATGCTCAAATCGGCTAGAGGGGGGGGGTGAATAACCTATGATGCCATTTAAAAATGTTTGTTCTAAATACATTTAAAGCGTAGATTTAATGGTATAGGCAGTCTTAACGAGTTGAGCATGTCTGCTGGTAGAGGCTAACGACAGACTTACTCTAAGCAGAGATTTCAACTCTGCCGGTAAACTGCCTTTTAAATCCAAAGCCTGTTAGAAAGAGTTTAAGCGAAAATAGAAAGGCTTAGATTTAGAGAAGTCTTAAGTGGCTGTATACGAATATATGATCAGAACAATAGCTCACTTAATACTTCTTCAAATGCAAGTTTTAGGAGATCATTTAGAGAATAGCTTTTCAAATGACAAATCAATTTATAAAAGCTTATAGAGAGGTAAAGACTGAAAGATAAATTATTTGAAAAAACATCAAAATTTATTCAAAGATAAATTACAGATTACATCAGCCTATATACTCTATGTAGAGTTTCTGTCCTCGTTCTTTCAAGCCTTAATCTTTACTTAATTATTTGTAAACAAATTTTTAAGTAAAGAGGGCAATAGGAGACCAGAACGAGAAACTAAAATGAGAAGAGAATTTTCAAGGTTGTTCCGATAAATGATATCTGAACGATTGAATGCCGAACACTCGACCTTCCATTATGATTGATTGTTGCACAATCGACAACATTTGTATAGGAATACAAATCTGAAGATATGAATGCAATATCTACAGACAGCTCTTCATCTTCTTTGGGCATAATCTAAAATCAATCTTCAGATCGATCAAGAGCTTGACCTTTAGCTTTTGGAATGGAGTCCTGAAGCTTGGCTAAAGGTTGAGTTCTTCGAAGAAGGGTAAAGAACTCAAATAAAGAACTGAGTTGTTGACCAAGACGTTGATCTATGTCTTTTGAAGTTTCTGATCTCTCTCTCTCATCTTCTCCAAGCTTTTCTTCATAGCAATCCACTGAGAGGGTTTTGCCGAGGTCTTGATGAGTTCACTGCAATCTTCTGTAGAGATATGAGATGCGTAGGTGAAGACGATATCGTTGTAGATCTCTTTGTTTCTTTGAAGCTCTTGTAAAACCCTGAAATGTTGCTTGATTGTGTTATGCACGGATTCAAACACTTATAATCATCATTAATATGTTCATTTAGCTCCCGTTTATGTTTAGAGTCAATAGCATGATCGTTGACGTCGTTCAAGATGCATGTATGCACTTTTCTTTCGCGAGATGCTTTGAATCGCGGGCTTGAGATTTATGTTGTAACTTCATGGATAATTATTAGAGGGCATTTAAAACATCATTTACATGCCTTGGATGTTGGTTAGATGCTAGTTGCATCGACGGTTTGGTTGCTAGTTTGATTCTAGCGATAACCCTTCTCAGTTTGACTTTTTCGGTTGTCGTTCGGAGAGTTACTTTGAGTTCTTGGCCATGTTTTGTTGGGTTTGAGACTTGATTCCTTTTGTTATAGGTTGGAGGACATTAAGGTTGAATTGTAGACCATTTTTGGCTTGGAAGGACTCGAGAGCATGCGGGAGAGCCGGGACAGCCGAGGAAGCAAGAAAACATGGAATCTTTGGATTTCGGCATGGCGCTCGCATGGTCTTCACCCCATGCGACCGCATTGGTCCACGAACCCGGTTCGGGATTTTGATCCCTTTTGTGTTGTTCGAAACTTTGACCCAATTAACCCATTTTAAACCACACCTTAACCCTCTACTTAGCCTAAACATGTCCTAAACACCTATTAGAGTTATTAGGGGTTGATTAGTGGTTTAATTAGGAGATTAATCCCTATTTAAACCCCAAAACTGATTTGTTTCCTCATTCTTAGCATAGAGCGGCTTCTCGTCTTAAATGAGCCTTCGGCGAAAACTTGAGAGAGAGCTTTGGAGGTTGATTTCTAGGGTTCTTGAAGGTTCCATTTTGAAGGCCATAGCTTGGGAGCTTCATTTCTCAAGGTACTCCATAGTTTTGAAGAAGGGATTGAAGAGAACAACACCCACCATGAAGGATTTCGGGATTCAACCTAGAAGGGGGCTGAACACAAGTAAGTTTCTACCTCTCTTCCTTTGATTTTTAGGCTCCATTGACCCTAGGGAAACAACCAATTGTGCTATTTGAGGTCAATGGAAGCCATTGTTAGGGTTTATAGAAGATGCATGAACCCTAGGTTTCAAATTCTTGTTAGAGATGGGTAAACCTATGTGAGACTTGTTTTATATGGAATTCATATGCCAATTAGTCTATTAAACTTTGCTATATGAATTGTTCATATGTATTGAGCTTGAATGACAAAGATACTTGGAAGGGGATTTTCCCCAAATTGTGTTTGGCTTGTTAAACATGATGGTAAGCCTAATTATTGTGTTATACATGTTTAGTGGAGTCTATTGAATTTGGTTATGTCGATTTTCCATGAGTATTGATGTTGGTTTGATTGAGATACTTGGAGGGTGCCTTGCCCTAATTTTGTTTTAGCTTGCAATCTATTAATGTGAGCTTGATTAATATGTTTTATATGCTTAATAGAGTATATTAAACCATGTTGTGAATTTTAATCATGATTTGAAGGTTATGATTGGTATGATGACTTGGATGAAATTATGCACAAGATGGCTAACTTATTCTAAGTTGCATTGTTAATTAGTTTGTTGGGTTTATATGATTTTATTGAACATCGGGTTTACGGTTTTGGCGATAGTTATGAATATAGGGGGATGATGAAGCCTAAGCTTCTATTCCTTGAATTTTCGGAAAACTTAGATTGAACTCAACGGAGTTAACCTTTGGGTTAGTGTGAATCCTAGGAACTATAATCTTAAGTCCTACGGAATTTTGGGTAGAATTCATGGAGGTCGAGCCTCCAAGAAGTTTTGAAGTGTGTGAAGCACACTTGATTATGAGAGCTTATATGATTCTCGGTTGTGATGTTTATGCTAGTTGTGGATGAAATGCATGACTAGTTTGATGGTAGAGTGTTTACCTACTTGTTTTGAGCATATGAGTATATATTACTTGTGCTTGGGTTTTGAGTCAGTTGAGTCGGTTTGTTGAGTTTTGGTGGGGCGATACATCGTCTTCACGCAATTGTGAGATTCGTGATCGCGATGGATCGCCGTCGGGTTTGCACACACCCTCCATCGATGGCCACGGTGGGGAAGTAGTTTATCTTAGTTGTAGTAATACACATGACTTTGATAACTATGGAACTCGGCGGAGGCTGTCTCGGGGCGTCGATATCTGAGAGGGATATCGAGGGCACATAAAGGTTTTGCACGTGTTTTTGCAGGAGCGACACGCGCGGAAGAATTGGTAATGGTATCATATCCCGTTTATATGAATTGTTTCACAAGTGCTTATGTGAATAATGTGCTTGGTGATTTGGATATGATATGATGGTTGTTTCGGTTTTATAAATGTTATACTTTATAGATAACATGTTGTTTAAGGTTGTTAAGCATGAATGCTTAAACATGAAAATCATTTGAATGATGCATTAAGCCAAAAGCATGGATCATTGTTGTTAAGTTTATATGCCTTGACATGAATATTATGGGAAGGCTGTGTTATAACAATAACATGAATTACTGTGTTAAGCTAGAAGGCTTTAACATGAATATTATTCGAATGCGGTTTTATGCCAGAAGCATGAATTATTGTCGTTAAGCTTATATGCCTTGACATGTAAATTATTGGAAGGTTATGTTATACCGATAACATGAGTTATGATCGTTGAGCATAAAATGCCTTGATATGGATTTTAGTGAGATGTTATACTATAATGATAACATGTTCTATTAATGTTGAGCATGGATGCCATAACATGATTTATATAAGGTTATTTCATGACGATAGCATGATGTAATTTATGATTGAGTATTATGCCATGATAGGAAGTTACGGTTAGTAACTTACTAAGTCTTTGTGACTTACTTTTATTTGTTGGTTGTTTTCCCTAGATCCGAGCCGAGCATGCGGATCCAAGTAAATCAAGAAGGTTACGTTGACAAGGAATTTTGTTGGCAAGGTTGCTACTTAGATGTTTATTTTGTTTTTGGTGAGGTCGTTGGGAAGATGAAGTTATGTAAACTTCATGATTGGGTAGCAAACTTGAATGTGATTAGTAATATTGTAATTTTGTTGTTAGCCTATTCTTTGGTAGCCGACAAGTAAAAGTCGTGCTTGATGTATATTGGTGGTTATTCTTCCATATGTTTTCTTGTTGTTAGTACTTATAATTGCTAGTACTTATGTTATTGGTAGCCGACTTGTATTAGTCGCGCTTGGTAAAATTGGTGAATATGTTTAGCATGTTACATTGCTAGTTAAAGTATTATGCTTGTTCTCCGGCATGGTTGTAGCCGTTGAGTTGTTAGACTAGAGTCTTAGACTTAGTGTAATGTTGGGTTCAGTTGTAGCCGCCGATGACTTGGTTTATATTGTGCTATATTTGAATTGCATAACAGGAGTTTGTTCTACGTGCCCAATGTTGCGGCACGCGAGTGAATTTTTGGCCGAGAGATTAACTATCTCTTTGGTTGTTTTTAGTTTGAGCTTGTTAGCTCGGGCGCCACTGTTATATTATATTTTGCTTCCGCGTATGTTTTGAGTTGTCGGTGTATCGCCGTTATGGCCCTACCCATTATTTGCTACTTGTTTGTTGTTATTTGCTTTCCGGCGGCACGACCTTGGGATTTCGTCTTGGGATCCGGGTCGGGTCGTCACAGTTGGTATCAGAGCTATGATTATAAATTTAGCTTTCAGCCGGGATAGGTTCCTTGGCTTTGGGGGTTGGTTTGTGTGATTTGTGATATCTTAACGTCGAGAGTTATAGTATGTTAAGATGTTTGAACTAGAATGGGTGTTAGCACTAGTAGAAGTGCCAATGTTGATAAATAAGGTGGTACTAGTAGTATCCATGATTGGGAATCCACCGGGGAATTGGTGGCAAATATTATGATATTGTGATTCAACATTTATGGATTTTCATAGAATTAGCTCATTAGAGTAAGAGTACTTAGTACCGAATGAGACTAGGAAGACTCCATAAATTGTGAAAGAGTTAAGGATTAAGGATGAGGTATTACAGGCAATTTATCCTGATACAGCTTACGGATTATCGAGGGGCTGTGGTTTATACTTATGAGAAAAAGTTAAATATTAAGGAACGCACCTGAGAGAGGACCTCAGGGAATATTAAGGTTGATGAGGTGGTTAGAGGACAGTTGGTACCTCCTGAAGCTGTGTAGGCAAATCCGTGGACTAGTAAGCGGAGTGATGCTTTTACCTAAAATCATAGATGAAGAGGTGATAAATTATTGTATAAATTTCGTTTGAGGAATGGGACACCAAGTGTAGGTGTTGGAGCAATATAGACAAGTGTTTAGTTTATGGTGGTGATCACATTGGAATGGATTGCCTTAAATTGAGGATTAATGACTCTAAAAGAGCTAATAAGCAGTCTAGTGACCCTTAGTGAAATGGTTATAGACGGGCTAGGGTTTGAGATTGTTTGCGTACGTGACGGTTGGCCATTGCGGAGTTTTTGAGACCTACCTTGGATAGGAGGTAATTCATTATACGGATATTATGGTTGTTATTATCGCTATTATGAGTGCACGTTGTATCGGTAGCTCATATGCATTAATACATACATTGCATTGTGTGTTGAGATTGAATTATTTTTGCTTTCCTCGATTTATGGATATTATTGAGGAGGATGTCCGAGTATGGGATTGGTTTACGGTTTTGGTTGAAATTTTGATTTTTCGGTAGAGCAGATCGATTGCAAAGAAAGTAATACGGTTATGTAAGCCTATATGGATGGCGATGTTATACATATGTGAATATTGAATATGTGATAATGCTACTAGTGGTAAATACTAGTGGTGCGTTAAATTTGTATGCTCTATAGAGATATGTGTACAGTAAAATAATTATACTTTGTTGTGTGGTTTTTATGCGAGTAGGATGCGCTTGAATCGCACGATCGATACTTAGTGGTTCTGAGATGGATTACGGTTATTACGAGCAAATATACCGCTAAATCACGACTAATAGCGTGTCGTCGCCGCGCGAGAGTATTTCGTGTGTGTTTTGACGAATACGAGATTTTTGGACTAAGGCAATGAAAGACGTAGTTTTTCTGAGTTACATGAGTTTTATGCATTACATGAATCGTGGGAATTACATGGAGTATATGAGAAGATGTATGATGATACTTGGTTATTTTATATCACTTTTGCATGATATACATGTGTACATGCGACACTGTTAATGATATGAATTTTATCATTTCGTTGATGATTTAAAATTATGAGTAAAATATATTTGTGATTATGAAGTATAGACATAACTTGTACCGGTGCGTGTGTTATTTTTAAAGGAGAATTAATATATGATCTTTATATGCGAACATGCATGGTAGATGCATTTTGTTAAAGAGAAAAGACATGATTTATAAGAGTAATAAATATGTCTAACGGAAATAGTTGTATTTGAGCATGAACATGCTTATATGCATTAGTAAGCAATGTAATTTGTTTAATGTATAGCATGATAAAATCTTGATTCTCATGCCTTGTGAATATACCATGATTACACTGTTGCATGATTATGTGAGACTGTAGTAAAGGATGCTTAAGATTTTTCTCATAACCCTTCGCATCCTTGCAACGAAAGCTTTTGAAATCCAATTTAGCCGGTACCCTAAATTGGTGATCAAAAGAGGTTCGTTGGTGGACTAGGATTGGTAGTAAGCAGGTTAGAAATTGACTAAACCTCTTACCAGAAGAAAAGGAAAATGAATGGAATAAACTTTCACATGATGCTATTATGTGCATTGTCTATGATTTGGAAGTTGCGAGCATGACTTGCATGATCCTGAATGTTAACTTATTTGTTTAGAAGTGTGTTGTGGAACACTCTTCCTTAAATTGTGAATTGCTCTATCGGCCATTTTTACCTCTCATGATTTAGAATTCTTGTATTTATATCTCATGTTGTAGCTCCGAAGCAAATAGTTTCGGGAGACTTATGTTTATAAAGTCCTTGAATACGCTCCGATGATATATTTGGAATTCACATGCTTAATTAATTAGTTATGGAATTTGTGAGTGCTATGCGACTCAAGTATGAGTCAAGATATTTTCAACCTAAAGTGCTTGGTATTATGGTTATTGAAAATTTTCGAACTTGTGTATGTGGGATTTTTGGTAGTTTGGTTTTTGCCTCCTTGGTTGATTTGTAAGATAGTAGACTCGGAGACTGAGTCTAGGTTTATGGTTTGAGTGGGGATAAGGAGTACGAGTTCACGATGAACCAAGATGGGTTTTCGACTTTCAAGGGTAAAGTTTGTGTTCCTTCAGTTGATGATGTGAAGCGACAAATAGCGGATTATGTGTCGAGGTGTCTAACTTGTCAGCAGGTGAAGGCGGAACACCAAAGACTCTGGGGTTGTTACAACCGTTGGATATTCGGAGTGGAAATGGGAACATGTTACGATGGATTTTGTTTCGGGGTTTCCGCGTACCCGTAAAGGTTTTGATGCCGTTTGGGTTGTATTGATCGACTCACGAAGTCGGCTCATTTTATTCCGATTGCGACGACATATTCATTGAGTCCGTTAGCGGCATTATATGTGCAGGAGATTGTTAGATTGCACGGGGTTCCAGTTAGTATTGTTTCAGACCGGGATCCGAGGTTTACATCGAGGTTGGAGAAGCAAGATTATGGGGTTCAGAGATTGTTCAGCAGTCAGTTGAGAGTGTGAAATTAATTCGGGATAGATCGCTCACCGCTCAAAGTCGACAGAAAAGTTATACGGATAATAGAAAGAGAGATTTGGAATTTCAGGTTGGAGACTTTGTATTTCTTAAGGTATCGCCTAGAAGGGGTACCAAGAGATTTGGAAAGAAAGGGAAATTATCATCGAGGTTCGCGGGACCTTTTGAGATTCTTGAGCGAGTTGGGAGTTTGGCTTACAGGGTGGCTTTACCGTCTTTTGGAGATTCATAATGTGTTTCATGTGTCTATGTTACGGAAATATCTTAAGGATGATTCCCATGTTCTTGAGTATGAGGAGATTACTTTTCAGCCGGATTTGTCTTATGTGGAGCAGCCGGTGAAGATACTTGACACGAAAGAGCAAGTTTTGAGGAGCAAGAAAATTCCATTAGTGAAAGTTCTTTGGAAGAATCATGAGATCGAGGAAGCAACTTGGGAGACCGAGTTGGAGATGCGAGAGAAATATCCTCATTTGTTTGATGACTACGGTAAGAATTTAGGGGCTAAATTCCTTAAAGTAGGGGAGAATGTAAAACCCTGAAATGTTGCTTGATTGTGTTATGCACGGATTCAAACACTTATAATCATCATTAATATGTTCATTTAGCTCCCGTTTATGTTTAGAGTCAATAGCATGATCGTTGACGTCGTTCGAGATGCATGTATGCACTTTTCTTTCGCGAGATGCTTTGAATCGCGGGTTTGAGATTTATGTTGTAACTTCATGGATAATTGTTAGAGGGCATTTAAAACATCATTTACATGCCTTGGATGTTGGTTAGATGCTAGTTGCATCGACGGTTTGGTTGCTAGTTTGATTCTAGCGATAACCCTTCTCAGTTTGACTTTTTCGGTTGTCGTTCGGGAGAGTTCTGCCTGAGTTCTTGGCCATGTTTTGTTGGGTTTTGAGACTTGATTCCTTTGGTTATAGGTTGGAGGACATTAAGGTTGAATTGTAGACCATTTTTGGCTTGGAAGGACTCGAGAACGCATGCGGGAGAGGCCGGGACCGAGCGAGGAAGCAAGAAAACATGGAATGCTGGATTTCAGCATGAAGCGCTCGCATGGTCTTCACCCCATGCGACCGCATTGGTCCCTGAACCCAGTTTACGGGATTTTGATCCCTTTTGTGCACTATTCGAAATTTTGACCCAATTAACCCATTTTAAACCACACCTTAACCCTCCTACTTAGCCTAAACATGTCCTAAACACCTATTAGAGTTATTAGGGGTTGATTAGTGGTTTAATTAGGAGAGTTAATCCCCCCTATTTAAACCCCAAAACTGATTTGTTTCCTCATTCAGCCGCATAGACAGCTTCAGCTTTGCGTCTTCTGTGAGCCTTCAACAGAAAACTTGAGAGAGAGCTTTGGAGGTTGATTTCTAGGGTTCTTGAGGGTTCCATTTTGAAGGCCATAGCTTGGGAGCTTCATTTCTCAAGGTACTCCATAGTTTTGAAGAAGGGATTGAAGAGAACAACACCCACCATAAAGGATTTCGGGATTCAACCTAGAAGGGGGCTGAACACAAGTAAGTTTCTACCTCTCTTCCTTTGATTTTTAGGCTCCATTGACCCTAGGGAAACAACCAATTGTGCTATTTGAGGTCAATGGAAGCCATTGTTAGGGTTTATAGAAGATGCATGAACCCTAGGTTTCAAATTCTTGTTAGAGATGGGTAAAACTATGTGAGACTTGTTTTATATGGAATTCATATGCCAATTAGTCTATTAAACTTTGCTATATGAATTGTTCATATGTATTGAGCTTGAATGACAAAGATACTTGGAAGGGGATTTTCCCCAAATTGTGTTTGGCTTGTTAAACATGATGGTAAGCCTAATTATTGTGTTATACATGTTTAGTGGAGTCTATTGAATTTGGTTATGTCGATTTTCCATGAGTATTGATGTTGGTTTGATTGAGATACTTGGAGGGTGCCTTGCCCTAATTTTGTTTTAGCTTGCAATCTATTAATGTGAGCTTGATTAATATGTTTTATATGCTTAATAGAGTATATTAAACCATGTTGTGAATTTTAATCATGATTTGAAGGTTATGATTGGTATGATGACTTGGATGAAATTATGCACAAGATGGCTAACTTATTCTAAGTTGCATTGTTAATTAGTTTGTTGGGTTTATATGATTTTATTGAACATCGGGTTTACGGTTTTGGCGATAGTTATGTATATAGGGGGATGATGAAGCCTAAGCTTCTATTCCTTGAATTTTCGGAAAACTTAGATTGAACTCAACGGAGTTAACCTTTGGGTTAGTGTGAATCCTAGGAACTATAATCTTAAGTCCTACGGAATTTTGGGTAGAATTCATGGAGGTCGAGCCTCCAAGAAGTTTTGAAGTGTGTGAAGCACACTTGATTATGAGCTTATATGATTCTCGGTTGTGATGTTTATGCTAGTTGTGGATGAAATGCATGACTAGTTTGATGGTAGAGTGTTTACCTACTTGTTTTGAGCATATGAGTATATATTACTTGTGCTTGGGTTTTGAGTCCTGAGTCGGTTTGTTGAGTTTTGGTGGGGCGATACATCGTCTTCACGAATTGTGAGATTCGTGATCGCGATGGATCGCCGCCGTTTGCACACACCCCTCCATCGAAGGCCACGGTGGGGAAGTAGTTTATCTTAGTTGTAGTAATACACATGACTTTGATAACTATGGAACTCGAGCGGAGACTGTCTCGGGGACGTCGATATCTACGAGAGGGATATCGAGGGCACATAAAGGTTTTGCACGTGTTTTTGCAGGAGCGACACGCGCGGAAGAATTGGTAATGGTATCATATCCCGTTTATATGAATTGTTTCACAAGTGCTTATGTGAATAATGTGCTTGGTGATTTGGATATGATATGATGGTTGTTTGGTTTATAAATGTTATACTTTATAGATAACATGTTGTTTAAGGTTGTTAAGCATGAATGCTTAAACATGAAAATCATTTGAATGATGCATTAAGCCAAAAGCATGGATCATTGTTGTTAAGTTTATATGCCTTGACATGAATATTATGGGAAGGCTGTGTTATAACAATAACATGAATTACTGTGTTAAGCTAGAAGGCTTTAACATGAATATTATTCGAATGAGGTTTTATGCCAGAAGCATGAATTATTGTCGTTAAGCTTATATGCCTTGACATGTAAATTATTGGAAGGTTATGTTATACCGATAACATGAGTTATGATCGTTGAGCATAAAATGCCTTGATATGGATTTTAGTGAGATGTTATACTATAATGATAACATGTTCTATTAATGTTGAGCATGGATGCCATAACATGATTTATATAAGGTTATTTCATGACGATAGCATGATGTAATTTATGATTGAGTATTATGCCATGATAGGAAGTTACGGTTAGTAACTTACTAAGTCTTTGTGACTTACTTTTATTTGTTTGTTGTTTTCCCTAGATCCGAGCCGAGCATGCGGATCCAAGTAAATCAAGAAGGTTACGTTGACAAGGAATTTTGTTGGCAAGGTTGCTTGTGACGACCCGACCCGGATCCCAAGACGAAATCCCAAGGTCGTGCCGCCGGAAAGCAATTAACAACAAACAAGTAACAAATAATGGGTAGGGCCATAACGGCGATACACCGACAACTTAAAACACATGCGGAAGCAAATGAAATAAAACAGTGGCGCCCGAGCTAACAAGCTCAAACTAAAACAACCAAAGAGATGATTAATCTCTCGGTCCAAAAATTCGACTCGCGTGCCGCAACATTGGGCACGTAGGACAAACTCCCTGTTATGCAATTCAATAATAAGCATAAAATAAACCAAGTCATCGGCGAAACTACGGCCGGAACCCAACATTAAACTAAGTCTAAGACTCTAGTCTAACAACTCGACGGCTAATACATGCCGGAGAACAAACATATTATTAACTAGCAATATAGCATGCTAAACATTTTTTTCACCAAAAAACCAAGCGCGACTAAAACTTGTCGGCTTCCAACAACTTAAGTACTAACAATTAAAAGTACTAACACAAGTAAGCATATGGAGATAAAGCCATAAATATACATCAAGCACAACCACCACCGGTTGGCTACCAAAAGAATAAGCTAACATCATAAATACAACATTACAATCATATTAAGGTTTGCTACCCAAATCATGAAGTTTACATAACTTCATCATCCCAACGACCTCACCAAAAACAAAATGAACAACTATGTAGCAACCTTGCCAAAAGAATCCCTTGCCAACGTAACCTCCTGGATTTACTTGGATCCGCTCGAGCGACTCGGATCTAGGGAAACACAACCAACAAATAAAAGTAAGTCACAATGACTTAGTAAGTTACTAACCATAACTTCCTATCATGGCATAATGCTCAATCATAAAATATGTCATGCTATCGTCATGAAATAACCGTATATAAATTCATGTCATGGCATCCATGCTCGACATTAAATAAATATGTTATCGTTAAAGTATAACATCTCATCATAAAACCATGTCAAGGCATTTTAGTCCTAAACAACAATAATTATACCTTTGGCATAAAACAACATTCCCATAATATTCATGTGGTAGCATATATGCTTAACAACTTAAATCAATATGTTATCTATTAAGTATAACATGTAAGAAACCAACACAAACATCATATCATATCCAAATTCACCAAGCACGTTATTTACTTAAGCACTTGTGAAACAATTCATATATATAAGGGATATGATACCATTACCGAAAATTCCTCCGCGCGTGTCGCTCCTGCAAAAACACGTGCAAAACCCTTATGTGCCCTCGATATCCCTCTCGTAGATATCGACGTCCCCGAGACAGTCTCCGCTCGAGTTCCATAGTTATCAAAGTCATGTGTATTACTACAACTAAGATAAACTACTTCCCCACCGTGGCCATCGATGGAGGGGTGTGTGCAAACCCGGCACGGCGATACATCGCGATCACGAATCCCATAATTCGTGAAGACGATGTATCGTCCCACCAAAGACTCAACAGACCGACGCCAGCTGGACTTAAAACCCAAGCACAAGTAATATATACTCATATGCTCAAAACAAGTAGGTAAACACTCTACTATCAAACTAGTCATGCAATTCATCCACAACTAGCATAAACATCATAACCGAGAATCATATAAGCTCTCATAATCAAGTGTGCTTCACACACTTCAAAACTTCTTGGAGGCTCGACCTCCATGAATTCTACCCAAAATTCCGTAGGACTTAAAATTATAGTTCCTAGGATTCATACTAACCCAAAGGTTAACTCCGTTGAGTTCAATCTAAGTTTTCGAAAATTCAAGGATTAGAAGCTTAGGCTTCATCAACCCCCTATGTTCATAACTATCGCCCAAAACCACAATCCCAATGTTCAATATACTCATATAAACCCAACAAACTAATTAACAATGCAACTTAGAATAATTTAGCCATCTTGTGCATAATATCATCCAAGTCATCATACCAATCATAACATTCAATTCATGATTAAAATTCACAACATGGTTCAATATGTTCTATTAAGCTTGTAAAACATATTAATCAAGCTAACATCATTAGATTGCAAGCTAAAACCAAATTAGGGCAAATCACCCTCCAAGCATCTCAACCAAACTAACATCAATCTACATGAATACACAACATAATCAAGTTCAATAGGCAATTTAGAACATGAATTTCACATAATCATGGTCTCACATAGGCCAATCAAGTTCTAACATAAATTTGAAATCCTAGGGTTCATACATTTTCTATAAACCCTAACAATGGCTTCCATTGACCCAAATAGCATACATGGTTGATTCCCTAGGGTCAATGGAGCCTAAAAGGAAGAAGAAGAAAGGTAGAAACTTACCAAAACTTAGCCCTAACAAGCTGAGAATTCGTGCCCTAACAATGGTGTTTCTCCTCAACTCTTTCTTCAAACTTGAAGGTAGAATGGGGAAGATGAAGACTCCATTAATGGCCTCCAAGATCAGCCCTTCAAGACCCACGAATCTCCTCCTCAAGCTCTCTCTCTCAAGCTCTTTGGTTGCTCCCAGAATTTGCAAGAAGAGAGAAGGGGAAGTCGACTTTTCTGCTGGCCGAATAGAATGAAGAATGCGGCAGTTTTCTCTCTTATATAAGGGGGATTAACTCACTAATTACCCCACTAATTAACCCCTAAATCTCCTAATAGATGTTAGGATTAGTTTAGGTTAAGTAATTGGGTCAAGGTGTGGCTTAAAAATGGGTTAATTGGTCAAACATTCGGACAGCATAGAAAAAGAGGCAAAATCCCGACTTTCTGGAATTTAGACCTTGCGGTCGCTTGGGCTTATGGTGATGCGACCGCATCACCCCCTATTTCAGAATTCTAGGTTTTGTTCAATCCTTGCTCGATCCCGGCCTCTCCCGCGTGCGTTCTCGAGTCCTTCCAAGCCAAAATTGGTCTACAATTCAACCTTAATGTCCTCCAATCTATAACCAAAGGAATCAAGTCTCAAACCTCATCAAAACAGGGCCAAGAACTCAGGCAGAACTCGCCCGAACGACGACCGGAAAAGTGAAACTGAAAAGGGTTTTCGCTAGAATCCAACTAGCAACCAAACCGTCGATGCAACTAGCATCTAACAAACATCCAAGGCATGTAAATGATGTTTTGAATGCCTTCTAACAAATAACCATGAAGTTACAACATAAAACATAAACCCGAGATTCAAAGCATCTCGCGAAAGAAAAGCGCATACATGCATCTCAAACGACGTCAACGATCATGCTATTGACTCTAAACATATACGGGAGCTAAATGAACATGTTCATGATGATTATCAATGTATGAATCCATGCATAACACAATCAAGCAACATTTTAGGGTTTTACATTGCTACTTAGATGTTTATTTTGTTTTTGGTGAGGTCGTTGGGAAGATGAAGTTATGTAAACTTCATGATTGGGTAGCAAACTTGAATGTGATTAGTAATATTGTAATTTTGTTGTTAGCCTATTCTTTGGTAGCCGACAAGTAAAAGTCGTGCTTGATGTATATTGGTGGTTATTCTTCCATATGTTTTCTTGTTGTTAGTACTTATAATTGCTAGTACTTATGTTATTGGTAGCCGACTTGTATTAGTCGCGCTTGGTAAAATTTGGTGAATATGTTTAGCATGTTACATTGCTAGTTAAAGTATTATGCTTGTTCTCCGGCATGGTTGTAGCCGTTGAGTTGTTAGACTAGAGTCTTAGACTTAGTGTAATGTTGGGTTCCGGCTGTAGCTTCGCCGATGACTTGGTTTATATTGTGCTGTATTTGAATTGCATAACAGGGAGTTTGTTCTACGTGCCCAATGTTGCGGCACGCGAGTCGAATTTTTGGGCCGAGAGATTAACTATCTCTTTGGTTGTTTTTAGTTTGAGCTTGTTAGCTCGGGCGCCACTGTTATATTATATTTTGCTTCCGCGTATGTTTTGAGTTGTCGGTGTATCGGCGTTATGGCCCTACCCATTATTTGCTACTTGTTTGTTGTTATTTGCTTTCCGGCGGCACGACCTTGGGATTTCGTCTTGGGATCCGGGTCGGGTCGTCACAGTTGGTATCAGAGCTATGATTATAAATTTAGCTTTCAGCCGGGATAGGTTCCTTGGCTTTGGGGGTTGGTTTGTGTGATTTGTGATATCTTAACGTCGAGA
This sequence comes from Codonopsis lanceolata, assembly GCA_013146195.2. Lineage (NCBI taxonomy): Eukaryota > Viridiplantae > Streptophyta > Magnoliopsida > Asterales > Campanulaceae > Codonopsis > Codonopsis lanceolata. Next base: position 27,219,783 of record CM028383.1, on the reverse strand, counting down.
GTTATAGTATGTTAAGATGTTTGAACTAGAATGGGTGTTAGCACTAGTAGAAGTGCCAATGTTGATAAATAAGGTGGTACTAGTAGTATCCATGATTGGGAATCCACCGGGGAATTGGTGGCAAATATTATGATATTGTGATTCAACATTTATGGATTTTCATAGAATTAGCTCATTAGAGTAAGAGTACTTAGTACCGAATGAGACTAGGAAGACTCCATAAATTGTGAAAGAGTTAAGGATTAAGGATGAGGTATTACAGGCAATTTATCCTGATACAGCTTACGGATTATCGAGGGGCTGTGGTTTATAGTTATGAGAAAAAGTTAAATATTAAGGAATGCACCTGAGAGAGGACCTCAGGGAATATTAAGGTTGATGAGGTGGTTAGAGGACAGTTGGTACCTCCTGAAGCTGTGTAGGCAAATCCGTGGACTAGTAAGCGGAGTGATGCTTTTACCTAAAATCATAGATGAAGAGGTGATAAATTATTGTATAAATTTCGTTTGAGGAATGGGACACCAAGTGTAGGTGTTGGAGCAATATAGACAAGTGTTTAGTTTATGGTGGTGATCACATTGGAATGGATTGCCTTAAATTGAGGATTAATGACTCTAAAAGAGCTAATAAGCAGTCTAGTGACCCTTAGTGAAATGGTTATAGACGGGCTAGGGTTTGAGATTGTTTGCGTACGTGACGGTTGGCCATTGCGGAGTTTTTGAGACCTACCTTGGATAGGAGGTAATTCATTATACGGATATTATGGTTGTTATTATCGCTATTATGAGTGCACGTTGTATCGGTAGCTCATATGCATTAATACATACATTGCATTGTGTGTTGAGATTGAATTATTTTTGCTTTCCTCGATTTATGGATATTATTGAGGAGGATGTCCCAGTATGGGATTGGTTTACGGTTTTGGTTGAAATTTTGATTTTTCGGTAGACAGTCGATTGCAGTAAAGTAATACGGTTATGTAAGCCTATATGGATGGCGATGTTATACATATGTGAATATTGAATATGTGATAATGCTACTAGTGGTAAATACTAGTGGTGCGTTAAATTTGTATGCTCTATAGAGATATGTGTACAGTAAAATAATTATACTTTGTTGTGTGGTTTTTATGCGAGTAGGATGCGCTTGAATCGCACGATCGATACTTAGTGGTTCTGAGATGGATTACGGTTATTACGAGCAAATATACCGCTAAATCACGACTAATAGCGTGTCGTCGCCGTGCGAGAGTATTTCGTGTGTGTTTTGACGAATACGAGATTTTTGGACTAAGGCAATGAAAGACTTTACAGAGTTTTGACTGTTGTGAGTTACATGAGTTTTATGCATTACATGAATCGTGGGAATTACATGGAGTATATGAGAAGATGTATGATGATACTTGGTTATTTTATATCACTTTTGCATGATATACATGTGTACATGCGACACTGTTAATGATATGAATTTTATCATTTCGTTGATGATTTAAAATTATGAGTAAAATATATTTGTGATTATGAAGTATAGACATAACTTGTACCGGTGCGTGTGTTATTTTTAAAGGAGAATTAATATATGATCTTTATATGCGAACATGCATGGTAGATGCATTTTGTTAAAGAGAAAAGACATGATTTATAAGAGTAATAAATATGTCTAACGGAAATAGTTGTATTTGAGCATGAACATGCTTATATGCATTAGTAAGCAATGTAATTTGTTTAATGTATAGCATGATAAAATCTTGATTCTCATGCCTTGTGAATATACCATGATTACACGTTGCATGATTATGTGAAGCCTGTAGTAAAGGATGCTTAAGATTTTTCTCATAACCCTCGATCCTTGCAACGAAAGCTTTTGAAATCCAATTTAGCCGGTACCCTAAATTGGTGATCAAAAGAGGTTCGTTGGTGGACTAGGATTGGTAGTAAGCAGGTTAGAAATTGACTAAACCTCTTACCAGAAGAAAAGGAAAATGAATGGAATAAACTTTCACATGATGCTATTATGTGCATTGTCTATGATTTGGAAGTTGCGAGCATGACTTGCATGATCCTGAATGTTAACTTATTTGTTTAGAAGTGTGTTGTGGAACACTCTTCCTTAAATTGTGAATTGCTCTATGGCCATTTTACCTCTCATGATTTAGAATTCTTGTATTTATATCTCATGTTGTAGTTCGAAGCAAATAGTTTCGGAGACTTATGTTTATAAAGTCCTTGAATACGCTCCGATGATATATTTGGAATTCACATGCTTAATTAATTAGTTATGGAATTTGTGAGTGCTATGCGACTCAAGTATGAGTCAAGATATTTTCAACCTAAAGTGCTTGGTATTATGGTTATTGAAAATTTTCGAACTTGTGTATGTGGGATTTTTGGTAGTTTGGTTTTTGCCTCCTTGGTTGATTTGTAAGATAGTAGACTCGGAGACTGAGTCTAGGTTTATGGTTTGAGTGGGGATAAGGAGTACGAGTTCACGATGAACCAAGATGGGTTTTCGACTTTCAAGGGTAAAGTTTGTGTTCCTTCAGTTGATGATGTGAAGCGACAAATAGCGGATTATGTGTCGAGGTGTCTAACTTGTCAGCAGGTGAAGGCGGAACACCAAAGACCTGCGGGGTTGTTACAACCGTTGGATATTCCGGAGTGGAAATGGGAACATGTTACGATGGATTTTGTTTCGGGGTTTCCGCGTACCCGTAAAGGTTTTGATGCCGTTTGGGTTGTATTGATCGACTCACGAAGTCGGCTCATTTTATTCCGATTGCGACGACATATTCATTGAGTCCGTTAGCGGCATTATATGTGCAGGAGATTGTTAGATTGCACGGGGTTCCAGTTAGTATTGTTTCAGACCGGGATCCGAGGTTTACATCGAGGTTGGAGAAGCAAGATTATGGGGTTCAGAGATTGTTCAGCAGTCAGTTGAGAGTGTGAAATTAATTCGGGATAGATCGCTCACCGCTCAAAGTCGATTAAAAGTTATACGGATAATAGAAAGAGATTTGGAATTTCGGGTTGGAGACTTTGTATTTCTTAAGGTATCGCCTAGAAGGGGTACCAAGAGATTTGGAAAGAAAGGGAAATTATCATCGAGGTTCGCGGGACCTTTTGAGATTCTTGAGCGAGTTGGGAGTTTGGCTTACAGGGTGGCTTTACCGCCGTCTTTGCTGGAGATTCATAATGTGTTTCATGTGTCTATGTTACGGAAATATCTTAAGGATGATTCCCATGTTCTTGAGTATGAGGAGATTACTTTTCAAATTGGATTTGTCTTATGTGGAGCGGGTGAAGATACTTGACACGAAAGAGCAAGTTTTGAGGAGCAAGAAAATTCCATTAGTGAAAGTTCTTTGGAAGAATCATGAGATCGAGGAAGCAACTTGGGAGACCGAGTTGGAGATGCGAGAGAAATATCCTCATTTGTTTGATGACTACGGTAAGAATTTAGGGGCTAAATTCCTTAAAGTAGGGGAGAATGTAAAACCCTGAAATGTTGCTTGATTGTGTTATGCACGGATTCAAACACTTATAATCATCATTAATATGTTCATTTAGCTCCCGTTTATGTTTAGAGTCAATAGCATGATCGTTGACGTCGTTCGAGATGCATGTATGCACTTTTCTTTCGCGAGATGCTTTGAATCGCGGGTTTGAGATTTATGTTGTAACTTCATGGATAATTGTTAGAGGGCATTTAAAACATCATTTACATGCCTTGGATGTTGGTTAGATGCTAGTTGCATCGACGGTTTGGTTGCTAGTTTGATTCTAGCGATAACCCTTCTCAGTTTGACTTTTTCGGTTGTCGTTCGGAGAGTTACTTTGAGTTCTTGGCCATGTTTTGTTGGGTTTTGAGACTTGATTCCTTTGGTTATAGGTTGGAGGACATTAAGGTTGAATTGTAGACCATTTTTGGCTTGGAAGGACTCGAGAACGCATGCGGGAGAGGCCGGGACCGAGCGAGGAAAGCAAGAAAACATGGAATGCCGGATTTCAAGCATGAAGCTCGCATGGTCTTCACCCCATGCGACCGCATTGGTCCCTGAACCCAGTTTACGGGATTTTGATCCCTTTTGTGCACTGTTCGAAATTTTGACCCAATTAACCCATTTTAAACCACACCTTAACCCTCCTACTTAGCCTAAACATGTCCTAAACACCTATTAGAGTTATTAGGGGTTGATTAGTGGTTTAATTAGGAGAGTTAATCCCCCCTATTTAAACCCCAAAACTGATTTGTTTCCTCATTCAGCATAGAGCGACTTGACTTTGTCTTACGTGAGCCTTCAGCAGAAAACTTGAGAGAGCTTTGGAGGTTGATTTCTAGGGTTCTTGAAGGTTCCATTTTGAAGGCCATAGCTTGGGAGCTTCATTTCTCAAGGTACTCCATAGTTTTGAAGAAGGGATTGAAGAGAACAACACCCACCATGAAGGATTTCGAGATTCAACCTAGAAGGGGAATTTGAACACAAGTAAGTTTCTACCTCTCTTCCTTTGATTTTTAGGCTCCATTGACCCTAGGGAAACAACCAATTGTGCTATTTGAGGTCAATGGAAGCCATTGTTAGGGTTTATAGAAGATGCATGAACCCTAGGTTTCAAATTCTTGTTAGAGATGGGTAAACCTATGTGAGACTTGTTTTATATGGAATTCATATGCCAATTAGTCTATTAAACTTTGCTATATGAATTGTTCATATGTATTGAGCTTGAATGACAAAGATACTTGGAAGGGGATTTTCCCCAAATTGTGTTTGGCTTGTTAAACATGATGGTAAGCCTAATTATTGTGTTATACATGTTTAGTGGAGTCTATTGAATTTGGTTATGTCGATTTTCCATGAGTATTGATGTTGGTTTGATTGAGATACTTGGAGGGTGCCTTGCCCTAATTTTGTTTTAGCTTGCAATCTATTAATGTGAGCTTGATTAATATGTTTTATATGCTTAATAGAGTATATTAAACCATGTTGTGAATTTTAATCATGATTTGAAGGTTATGATTGGTATGATGACTTGGATGAAATTATGCACAAGATGGCTAACTTATTCTAAGTTGCATTGTTAATTAGTTTGTTGGGTTTATATGATTTTATTGAACATCGGGTTTACGGTTTTGGCGATAGTTATGAATATAGGGGGATGATGAAGCCTAAGCTTCTATTCCTTGAATTTTCGGAAAACTTAGATTGAACTCAACGGAGTTAACCTTTGGGTTAGTGTGAATCCTAGGAACTATAATCTTAAGTCCTACGGAATTTTGGGTAGAATTCATGGAGGTCGAGCCTCCAAGAAGTTTTGAAGTGTGTGAAGCACACTTGATTATGAAGCTTATATGATTCTCGGTTGTGATGTTTATGCTAGTTGTGGATGAAATGCATGACTAGTTTGATGGTAGAGTGTTTACCTACTTGTTTTGAGCATATGAGTATATATTACTTGTGCTTGGGTTTTGAGTCCAGTTGGAGTCGGTTTGTTGAGTTTTGGTGGGACGATACATCGTCTTCACGAATTGTGAGATTCGTGATCGCGATGGATCGCCGTGCCGGGTTTGCACACACCCCTCCATCGATGGCCACGGTGGGGAAGTAGTTTATCTTAGTTGTAGTAATACACATGACTTTGATAACTATGGAACTCGAGCGGAGACTGTCTCGGGGACGTCGATATCTACGAGAGGGATATCGAGGGCACATAAAGGTTTTGCACGTGTTTTTGCAGGAGCGACACGCGCGGAAGAATTGGTAATGGTATCATATCCCGTTTATATGAATTGTTTCACAAGTGCTTATGTGAATAATGTGCTTGGTGATTTGGATATGATATGATGGTTGTTTCGGTTTTATAAATGTTATACTTTATAGATAACATGTTGTTTAAGGTTGTTAAGCATGAATGCTTAAACATGAAAATCATTTGAATGATGCATTAAGCCAAAAGCATGGATCATTGTTGTTAAGTTTATATGCCTTGACATGAATATTATGGGAAGGCTGTGTTATAACAATAACATGAATTACTGTGTTAAGCTAGTAGGCTTTAACATGAATATTATTCGAATGCGGTTTTATGCCAGAAGCATGAATTATTGTTGTTAAGCTTATATGCCTTGACATGTAAATTATTGGAAGGTTATGTTATACCGATAACATGAGTTATGATCGTTGAGCATAAAATGCCTTGATATGGATTTTAGTGAGATGTTATACTATAATGATAACATGTTCTATTAATGTTGAGCATGGATGCCATAACATGATTTATATAAGGTTATTTCATGACGATAGCATGATGTAATTTATGATTGAGTATTATGCCATGATAGGAAGTTACGGTTAGTAACTTACTAAGTCTTTGTGACTTACTTTTATTTGTTGGTTGTTTTCCCTAGATCCGAGCCGAGCATGCGGATCCAAGTAAATCAAGAAGGTTACGTTGACAAGGAATTCTGTTGGCAAGGTTGCTACTTAGATGTTTATTTTGTTTTTGGTGAGGTCGTTGGGAAGATGAAGTTATGTAAACTTCATGATTGGGTAGCAAACTTGAATGTGATTAGTAATATTGTAATTTTGTTGTTAGCCTATTCTTTGGTAGCCGACAAGTAAAAGTCGTGCTTGATGTATATTGGTGGTTATTCTTCCATATGTTTTCTTGTTGTTAGTACTTATAATTGCTAGTACTTATGTTATTGGTAGCCGACTTGTATTAGTCGCGCTTGGTAAAATTGGTGAATATGTTTAGCATGTTACATTGCTAGTTAAAGTATTATGCTTGTTCTCGGCATGTTTTAGCCGCTGAGTTGTTAGACTAGAGTCTTAGACTTAGTGTAATGTTGGGTTCAGGCTGTAGCTTCGCCGATGACTTGGTTTATATTGTGCTATATTTGAATTGCATAACAGGGGAGTTGGTTCTACGTGCCCAATGTTGCGGCACGCGAGTCGAATTTTGGGCCGAGAGATTAACTATCTCTTTGGTTGTTTTTAGTTTGAGCTTGTTAGCTCGGGCGCCACTGTTATATTATATTTTGCTTCCGCGTATGTTTTGAGTTGTCGGTGTATCGCCGTTATGGCCCTACCCATTATTTGCTACTTGTTTGTTGTTATTTGCTTTCCGGCGGCACGACCTTGAGATTTCGTCTTGGGATCCGGGTCGGGTCGTCACAGCTCTTGTAGCAGGAGTCTTTGTTTTTGACTTCGTTTTGTATGTTGTTGGGGAAGAGAAATGATTTCTTATATAGACTGGAGTCAATGTGATCGTTGAGAGATGAAGATTGATGTTTCTATCCGTTTAGAGATATGGTTGTTGAAGTCTATCGGATAGAGATTTTTTTTTCCACAAGATCTCTGACTGTTGAGTAAAGATTTTGTCCTGTGGATCTTGGAACTGTTGTCTGTCAGAATGTATTGGTAAGTCTCTAAAAAGCAAGTTTGATGTCTGATGCACTGTCAGGTAGTCTGTTCAATAAAGTGGATTCTTTTGACTTTACCAGACCACGTGAGTGAGAGAAATTCTTGTAACTTTAACTATGTCATGCTTTATGAAGTTTGGACATATTTGTCTTGATTTGAACTACTTTAGTCTTTTCTCTGTAGCACGTGCAGAAACAGGTCTGCTGGTAAGATGTTCGGGCCAGAGGTGTAAGTCTTCTGTTTAAGAGAACTGATGTCTGCTGGTGTGAACAATCAAATCGTAGCATGTCTGCCGGTGGTGAGTCTTCAAGATGTTCTATTATACTTATGACAAGTCTGCTGGTGACGAGTCTGCTGAAGACTTTTGACGCTACCGTAAGTCTGATGGTGCTTAGTGCATATGAAGTGCTGATCTGTTTGATCATCATGTAAGAAGGTAGGACTCGATCAGGTCGCACCTAATCTAAGACCTATGTGATGTCACACGAGTTGCCACGCTAATCAGTACGCAGACCTTTTAGCCACTAGTGATGACTCACTGTAATGAAAACAAACAAATCAACATCTATACGTATATAAAACGAGAGGAGTAAGTTTTGAAAGGTCCCGCTAAAAGTGACTTTCCAAATTTAGAAACACTTCTAATTTGTATATAAGCCACTTTTTGCATTGGAAGTTGAAAATAGAAAATGTAATTATTATGATTGATTGGATAAATGCTCTAAGCACTCAATTTTAGTACCAAATGATGTGGTTTCCAATGTGTCATCTTATTTGGCATTTTATGGGCTCCACTATAAGTTAAAAAGGTATGTTAATAATATGACACATAAGATGCCACATCTTTTGGTACCCAAAATTAAGTGCTATTAGAGTGGCCCTAGCATTACCCTTGGATAAATGATTCCAAAAACTCTTCACATTCTTATTTAGTATATTGAGAAAAAATATGCATAATAGAAACATGAGAGATAACAAAACCAAGTTTTTTTTTTTTTTGTCAATTTCTTTGCATCAATATCTAGACTAGAATATATATATATATATATATATATATATATATATATATATATATATATATATATGTGTGTGTGTGTGTGTGTGTGTGTGTGTGTGTGTGTCTATATATATATATATATATATATATATATATATATATATATATATATATATATATATATATATATATATATATATATATATTTGTATATATTTTAATATCATTTTTTAATACGGAAAACACATCTGTGAATTTAAATTTTGTTGAGACTCTAGAGTAGAGAATGAGAGAAAGGGAACCTCAATTCCATTGTTTAGAATTGGAATTGTGAGCTTCAAAGCCTTCAATGTAAATTTTATTATTTATATCCATAAAAGATATTAGAATTGGAATTGAACTGAAATTCTTAATATTTTTATTCTATAAATTGATTTTTTTCTCCAAAGGTAAAACAGTTTTAAACCTAAAGACTCTTGATTTTCATTAATTTTTTTATTCTATTAATTTGCGTATATGTTTAGATTTTTAATTGAACTCTACACGAAATCCAAACAAAATAATAGTAATTTTAATGTTACAAAATTATGATATTCAATTCTACACATCAAACTCATAATCTTTATATTGCAATCATTTGTGTATTTAATTAATACTAAAGTTTTAACTATTGTATTGATATGAATATAGACTTCGTGCATCGCACATGTGCTTTGATTGTAATTTTCTATGATTAATTTTAATTTGTATTGTATAAAGTAAATTGTTTTGGTTAAGGACATGTCAATTCGATATCAACTTAAAGATATATGTTAAAAAAGTTATTGTTTTTATTAACATAATTTTCTATAATTTGTTTTATATGCATATTGAACTCGTGATTTTTCATATAATTATTCGACTATATGGTTATCATTAAAATTTTATATTGTTTTATTATATCAATATTTGAACCGTACATTACACGGTTGTGTTGTAGTATATATAAAAACATACGTGCATAATTTTTAGAAATTTCCCGACAAAACTCACTTTTCAAAAATAGAATCACTTATTTTGTTTATGTAAAATATTTTTTTTTGAAATTGAATTTGAGAAATGTCATTTAATGATGTTGACAGAAAATATTTCAATTTGAGTTTACATTTTTTATTTGGAGAATTAAATTCGAAAATGACATATAAATGGCCTATACCTAATTACATACCAAAGCAATATAAATATTAAATATTACACAAAAATAAAGTAGAAATCAAATTTCTAGGTATGCTATTGATAAGTCAGACAGAGTTCATGTGAATATAACTAATTTCAAACAAAAATAAGATATAAAAATAATTCGTAAAAATGGTATTTATTCAAAAATATTGAATAGCTTAGTATTATTATAAGTAAAAAAAATAGGTAAATAAAAATATTTACGATTGTTTTTAATAGATCTTGCAATATAGTTCTATAATATTTAAAACAAAAAATATATAAAAACTACTCATGGGCCTAACTTTGTTTGTTTTTTTAATTTGGGTCCGTCTTAGTTTAAATTATCAATAAATTTTGTGTTCGTGTTTTTGACACGGTGTCAGTATGGAACTTATTCATTGTATGAAATGGGTAGTATGCAAATGAATTAATATATGCTTGTGATTTTGTAAATATCAGATGAATGCACACTATACAACTGAAAAGAAGACAAAACTCAATAAACTAAACAAAAAAAATACATTTTATGATGATCCTTTACAAATAAGTAAGAATATTGAGAACTTTATGTCATGTTCAAATTATAGTGACAATTTCTCTTCTTTTTTTTGTTAATTCTTTATGTAATTGAAAATTGAAATGTAATACTCCCCCCGTCCCTAAATTATCGTCCTCCTTTCCTTTTTCGTTCGTCCCAAAATAATTGTCCACTTTGAAACTTATCTTTTTAGAACATCACTTTTACCACTTACCCTTACTTTTTCACCATACTTTAATTATGAGCCACATACACATGGGCTTTAAGGAAACTACACATTAAACCAATATTAATAATCCAGTCAAATAAGTTTTCTTAAGTTTGTAGGGTCAAAGACAATAAATTGACGGAGATATATAAGTTATGTTGTTGAAAGAGAGACATGTTTTATTTTTGTGGTTTCAATTAAATAGTCATATTAAAATTAAGATGTATATATTTTTTAATTACATCACATCAATGAACAATACATATTCCGAAATCTCAAAATGTGAGTTAAATTTGAACGATACATACTCGTGAATATTTCAGTTGAATTACATATTCTGAAATCTCAAAGTGCGAGTTAAATTTGAAGGTTAGAACTCAAATAATGTTGTTTCGTAACATAATCTATTCACTTGAGTTATGCAATGATACGAGATTAATTGTTATAAGGCTGAGAAACCATGTTTTAAAATGTGGAGTTCTTTTAAAGGGCAATTCTGGTGGTACTCTTTTAATTCCAAGCATGTCACTGATACTATTTGATCATAAAATTTCTTTTAAATTCCAGATAAAACATTTTTTTATCGATTAAGTCTTGCACAATGTCTATGAATAAAAACCATGATAAGTCATTGTCTAATATAAGATTCCATTTGAAAACATGTTTTTGGTTATCAGCAGTTGTATGTAGCTTTGTCTAGAGTTACTATGTGATATTATAGTTGCAATAGTCGTACATGTGGAAAAAAAAATTATTGTATATAAAAAGTATTCCAAAATTTATATTATTTTTTTCAAATTTATAGGATTTTCTATATTTAATTTTATTGTTTATTATTTTTTGTTTATTTTGTTCATATTAAAAAAATACATATTATTCAACTTTAATTTAGTATATAATTTTATACACATATACAATCCGCGCAACGCACGGGTGCATCACTAATATATAGAATATGCAAGGTGATAAGTAAATTATCAAGAAACATATTCCAACAATCTCCTCATATTTGTTTGGAACCATTACAAGATGACATATACAAAGCACCAAAGCATTTTATCAAGACATAGTAATAACATGCCAACAATGAATAATCATTTTATCTCAAGACATGTCCTATGTTGATAATTATAGGAGCGATGACTTTTGTATAGTCTACTATTGTTATTATAGACTCGATAAATCAAAGTACTGAACATGTAAAGAAATAGTAAAAACAATTTAGATCACTTAAAGTATTTGAAAGATGTTTGAACAATCTCTAAAAGGTTTTAGGGTTCTTACTTGCACATAGATTTTTATATGTTAAAAGAATGTTTTGACAAGCAAGAGTAGCAAATCCTTAAGTAAACATATGTTTTTGAAGGTTTTTTCAATAACAATTGCTTGTGATACCATTTGAAAATTTTTTATGGTTCTGTTGAAAATAAAGGTTCTCTTATGATGGCTATAATTGTTTCTTAATGGCTGGCAAGTAACAGTATATATACACTCAATACAATAAGGAAGATGAGAGAAAATTAACAAAGTACAAATTGCTCCCTTACTTTCTAAATTATTGTTTTGTTTGACTTTTTTTTTGAGTCAACTCGATTATTTTTCAACTTTTGTTTTATTCTTTTCAATATTATAAAAAATGTGATTTTGTATTACTTTTTTGATACTATGAGCTATGAATTACTGCTAAACAATGTCAAACATTTAATTTGAAAAACAATTGACTTGACGAAAAATAAAATTAAAAACGATAATAATTTAGGAACGTGAGAATAACAAAGAAAAATAAGACCAAAGCACAGTACATTTGAATAAATTGAATTGTGATGTATGATTCTAAATTGTGTAACTATCATTTCCATTTCATAGCGATACATCGCGATTCGAAATTGATGAATCATGATTCGAAAAGGTGCTAAAAACCAGCATTCTAAAACTCCCCGCCTAGCTCCGCCTAGGCCCCTCTCTACCGCCGCGACTTTCTTAGTCGCCGCCTAATCGATCAAGTCGACGCATACGCCAAACCTCGCTGACCTTAATTTATTTTTGTAGCTTTGATTTTGTGGCATGCGGTGACCGGAGAAGGAAGGGGGGTAAACAGGAGAAGGAAGGGGGAGTGATAATGGTGAGGCAGAGAGGGAGGTAATGGGAGGCGAACTGGAGTAATATCTTTTTTGTTTGTAGTTCTAAACTTGGCTGGTTTATTGCTTTGAGGTTGTTGAGAATTGAGATTAATGATAGGTTTGTATATTTTTGTTCATTTTACAAATATAGACAAATGTTTGATAAAATGACAAACATAAAAAAATTTAAATTTGTAGTCAATATGTTTGATCTTTGATGTAAATTGTCAAAAAATGGTAATTATGCCTTACTTCTAGGCCCCGCCTAGTCCCCGATTACACCCTAACTAGTCCCCTAGGCGCTAGGCGCTAGTGTGCCGCCTAGCGCCCGCCTAACGATTTTTAGAACCTTGCTAAAAACAAACAAGTTCCTATTCAAGTATTTTATTAAACAGTTTACATGCACTACCACTAAACTAAATTTATGTGTTTGTTTGGTGGAGTGTTTTGACCAAAATGCTAACAAAAAATACATCGTTTTCTCTTTAAAAGTGTTTCAATGTAGCGTTTTAAAACGCAGCGTTTTAAAAATGTGCAACGTTTTAAAATGCTTCAATTTGGAGTTTTTTTTTTTTGAAATATGTTGCGTTTACAACTACTCTGTTTATGAAAATAACATTTTGAAATAGTTGTCCAAACGTGTTTACAAGAAAAAAAAACTGCGTTTTGAATATGTTGTGTTTTTTAAAAGATGCATTTTTCAAAACGCTGTATCAAACGAGGCCTAAGTTAATTACAAAAGGACATGTCCCTCAATCTGAGTACTATTACAAAAATACATCAAGTATCATGTGAATCCCCGTTTTGTTACCCCAATAATTGTGACTTTTGAACAATTTAGAAAGAATACGTTGGGTTGTGGAAAGAGATGGATCTGAACATTTTAGGCAAAATAAAATAATATGAAAAATTCTATTATGTGTTAAAAAAGTGGATTACTAAAAGCATCCACGTTGTATCAATTTTCCAATTCTTAGTGTTATTCTTAGCTAAGAATTGGAAAAACAACAATGGGAGACCAATTCCCATGTTCTCATAGGCCAACCTGTGAGCTTGTAAGGTCCCCCTTCCAAAGTCTCAAGAAACTATATGCATGGAGGTTAGAAATGTCAATTTACTCCACTTGTCATGAATCATAACTTTATTTGGATTTCTCAAGGAATGGACAACGTTTGTTCATCCATCATTTGAATTTGAAGTAACTGTCAACCGTAAGTTAAAAACACACTTTAGAGTAGATTAATGATAAACTTAGGTAGGTGGTCATTGTTTTTTCTTCCAAGTGACGCATGCACATTCTTCAAATAGGCAAGCACTATAGTATATAGTGTTAGCGAAGATGACATCTTATATATTAAAGAAACAATGAAAAGTTGGTATTGAAAAGATGAGGCAGTACTGAATCAAAGTAAGATATCTCGACAAGCATCAAATTACTAATATTTGTCGGACATCATAATTGTTAAAAATTCACGTAAACATATTGGATGAGTATTAAAAATGTGAAGTTTGAATTTCATATACTTATTTATATCCCGTTAAAAAATCAATATTCCTTAAATGAACCCATATGCTAGGTAGTTCAATGAACTTGTTTAGGCACCAATCAAAATTTGGGTATTCACGGGGCTTCATTTAGATCCAATCTATGAACCTTTACATTTATATGAGTACCTCCAAGTAGGGAAAAGGAGAGTAATTTGAAAAGAGACAAAGAGGAGGGTTACAATCAATCATCATCAATTCAAAAATAAGCCTCTCCTCTAATTTGCAACAAAAGAAGAAGGGGGAATTTCAAGTGGGTACAATTTTGAAAACATGTTTTCATCTAGGACCATTAATTTTTTACACATTTCATAAAACTACAAATTGCTTACCAAATGACAAAAATGTCATTAATGAAAACTCTGATGCCAATCCTTGGCATCAGAAATCAACCTGATGCCAGACATCAGAAATCAAGCCGATGCCAAAAATCAACCTGATGCCAGGCATCAGAAATCAACCTGATGCCAAAAATCAACCTGATGTCAGGCATCATAAATCAACCTGATGCCAAAAATCAACCTGATGCCTGGCATCAGAACCTTCAAAATTTAAAATCAAAACTCAAAAACCTAAATCAAACGTCAAAATGCTGAAACTGTTTCGCATCTCCATCTGAGATTGGTTCAATAAATTCAACATTCTCACCATTGATAAGGACAACAAGTACGGTTGGAAGGAAATTATTTTACCCGAAGACCTGAACCCCACGTCCGGCGACGGATCAAGGTCGTCATCAGACAATTTACACAGTACCAGTTGCTTGAGTGAGTAAGACTTGCTTGCTTTGAAATTGAGAAAGAGTTGGTAAGAATAATCAGTAGGTATCAGTAATTGATCATAGGGGTGCTTGACTTTCATTTTGACTCTTAGATTAAGTTGAATTTAATATGAGATATGTACCTGTCTAACCTTGGGCTTGAAATGGCGAAGTTGATGGCACACTGTATTGGTGATGTCCGAGAGACGGTTCCCCGGATACCCAGTGACCACCGGAAAGAATTATTGTTCTCACTACCAGTTCCACTTCAAAGCAGAAGGTAGTTATGTACTTTTGCACTAAAATTGTACCTAAAAGATATGTCTAAAAAATAGTTAGATTTATTTGAAAACATGTTTTAAAAGGTGTACCAGCTTGTAATTATTCCAAAGAAGAACTCTTGGACTAATGTGTCATTATCGGAATTCGGAATACTCTTTATTTAGCAATGATCCAATGTTGTGGTTTGATTTGGTTATGTTAATGTTAAACTCAACCAAACAAGCCCATTATTGGCCTATTTTCTTTTTTCAATTGTCTCAAAATTTTAGCCCCTTAAATCACTGACCCATATTTATTACTCCCTTCGTTTCGGGAAAAAAATTATACTCCCTCCGTCCTTAAATTATTGTCCTGGTTGACTCAGCGCACAGATTAAGAAAAAACAATTGACTTGATTATTTATATTGGTTTAATGTGTAGTTTCCTTTAAAGTTCATGTGTATGTGGCTCATAATTAAAGTAACGTGAAAAAGTAATGATAAAGTGGTAAAAGTGATGTTCTAAAAAGGTAAGTTTCAAAGTGGATAATTATTTTGGGACGGACAAAAAAGGAAAGGAGGACGATAATTTAGGGACGGATGGAGTAGTTTGAAATATAAAGTATGAGCTGGAGTCAACTTAAGGAAAAAAGATAAGGCAAGCAAGATCAATCTCAAGCAAAATCTGTGAAAGATAAATGAATAAAGAGACATAGGTGCTTAATTAATCCTTCACCCTTCCGAATCAAGGTCAGTTGAGAGAGAGCGAGAAAGGGAGATGGAAAGACTAATTTGATTAAAGGAGGGACTAAGATTCAAGGAGAGGGGACACATAGGGAGAGGGAAAGCTCTTTTTTCCCCTAACCGACCGATTCTTCTTCCAAGAGTAATGCTTCGGTTTTCGAAAAGTATTGTTTCGGTGGGAATGATGACATTTAAGGAAGAAAAAAAAAGTACTTTTGCAGTAAAAAAAAAGTGTACTTTAGCGGTTAACATTTTAGAAAAAAAGGGACCGGCCCATAATTATTCTTTACCAAAACGAGAAATAAAAAAACTTACCTCATTGAAGAACACTAAAAGTTCTACTGTATATAAAATCTAGCCCATTAAAATCTCACATCTACCCTTAAGCCACATGCCATGTAAGTTGTCCCTTTTAACTTATTAATATAAAATAAAAACTTAGAAAAAAAATAATATTATGTGTATTTTATGTAAGATGGATCTTCTTGACCCGACCCACTGTGTGTCGGTGAGTTGCGTTGTAAGATAGTGGGGCTCTCTCTTACGAATTAAACTCGTAAGACGGTCTTACTGGAGAACTAATTTTAATGAAGCAATACACAACCTCAACATCTAACCAAATTCAACATCTATCGTCTAACAAATACAATCCTTCAGTTATAACCCTTCATTTGACATGTATTATTTCACCTCAAAATTTCATTCACCTAACATTTGGTAAGAAATCGTAGAAAACTCTCCAGATTATTCAAATTCTTTTAATTTTTCATTGAGCTGAAAATTGAGCCTATATCATTTTGTTTTACTTTCTATTTCCTTGTACAACTTTTAAAGTTTTTTTTTAAAATACAAATCTAATAATTTGAGACATCAATATTTAAAATAAAGTCAAGTATTTAGTAAAAACATTGTTTAATGATAAATATTTTATTTTACTGTTCGAGATTTGTTATATTCAAAATTTTTAAATATACTTCTCAAGGTTATTTTGAAAAGAATACATAGCTCAAATTTTGAGATTTGAATTTATAACTGATAAATTTATCTGTTACATTTCTTAATATTTTTTATTTAACCATTCTTCATACTTATAAAAAATATACTCTCTCTGTTCCTAAATTATCGTCCTCCTTTTCTTTTTCGTCCGTCTCATAATAATTGTCCACTTTGAAACTTAACTTTTTAGAACATCACTTTTACCATTTTACCCTTACTTTTTCACCTTACTTTAATTATGAGCCACATACACACGAGCTTTAAAGGAAACTACACATTAAACCAATATAAATAATTAAGTCAATTGTTTTTTCTTAATCTGTGCGCCGGGTCAACCAGGACAATAATTTAGGGACGGAGGGAGTATAATTTTATAGTTAGACTATGTCAACAACTTCATTGTTCATTTCAGCTGGGACTAACTATTTCCTTGCAACTTTGACATTGAGAATCCATTCGAATATTTGTTTGTAGATGTCTCTTAGGATGGATGGTATAAAAACCATAATAGTTGCAGTAAATATTTTGGGTTCAAAATATTTAAAGCTTATTTCGTGATCAATTTTTTTTTAAACTTTGCAGAAGATTGGTTGAACATCCGTAAAGAACATCAGCAGACTCTATATAAATGTGATGAAAAATAAAAGGTCAAGCATGATATTGTGAATTGTGCTGAGAATGCTAACAGTTTGAGTGTATTCAAAGTTTATAGAAATGTGTAAATATGTTCATGTCAACTTATCTAAAAATATTAAATGTTTAGCATAAAAACAAAATAAAAAATATTTAAAAAAAAAATGTTTCAGCTTCCAATGTTTCCATTTATGGATATCAATTTTAGGCGGGAAAATCACGTTTGTTATTATATATATATATATATATATATATATATATATATATATATATATATATATATTAATAAAATTATATTGACTATTTTTTTTATTAGTTCCAACTGTACCTTACTTTAATTAAGACCACATACACAAGAAATATAAAGCAAACCCTGATGTTATACTAATAGTTATAATAAAATAAATTTGTTTTTCTTAATCTGTATGTCAGTCAAGTCAAACATGATGATAATTTAGAAACGTGGGGAGTAATAAAAGTATATATTCATTTAATTTTTTAAATCTTGTTTGAGTTCTTACACAAAATAAAAATTTATTACTGAGAAAATATTTTTCCTATTTTATTTTGGTTAATTATATAGATGTAAATAGTTCAGTTTAATTCGATTTGAAACAAAATTCGAGCTGAAATGCATGTCATTTGTTTGTAAAATATCGAATCGAATCGTACTGAACAAAACTACTATGATTCTACTCAGTGCTGTTTGGTTTAACAGTTCGAAACCAAACCAAACCAAACCAAACTATTCGGCTTTACTTGTTTTCATGACTCAGATTGATACCGCTAAAGTTTTTTTTGGGTTTTATTAGTCGTTATATACTCTAATCCAATATAGGATATAATTCGACTATCGATCAATGGTCAGTTTTAATATACGGTTTGATAGTTCAGCTTGACTCGATAGGCTAGACTGCGAATTGAACTAAATGACTCGATTTTTTCAAAAAATCAAATCGAACTAAATTATATAAGCCGTAAACCTTGATCAAATGACTTGGTTTGGTGACTCAGATTGACTAGTCAAGATCTCCTATAACACAAAAGTGTACAACTCATGTACCATCAAACACATTTGAACATGGGTCATGGTCCTCATGGACTCATGGATCATCCATGAATCATATAGCTTTGTACACTTTGTGGTACGGAACATCTGGACTCCAAATTGACACCCTTAGTTAACTATAGCAAAATGTTGTAATTAGTTTATTAATGAGTAACAAATTTGTTATAAAATATACTCCATCTGTTTAGGGCAAATAATCTCCGTTTGAAAGTTAAATTTTCTAATAAAATGATACTTTTAGTAGTCAATTGATAATAAAATGACACTTTTATACCTTAAATTTTAAAATTAGATTCTTTAAGTGAAACATTCTAAAATAGAATAGTCGACTCTTTGTCCGGAACACATGGAGTAATTAACTAGGGGTGTAAGAGAAAATTATAAATAAACACGTATTTTGCTGAATATTAAATAATTATTTGGTCCCTGAACTATCTCAAAACTATGCGTTTGATCCCACGACTTTTTTCGAAATGTGTTTGGTCCTTAAAGTCGGTTTTTGCTAAAAGATTGCCCCTTCACGGGGTTACCGTCAGTTTTTCCGTTAAAATTTTATAGAAATATCATATTTGCCCTTTACCCTTATATAGTCAACTCCTTCATCAACCTAATTTCTTTAGTCTCTATACGTCAAACACAGTCCCAAAATTAGTCGTCCAGATTGGCATCTCCGACGTCTTCTCCGATCCAGATCAACGCCATCGTCGGCAGTGACAGTGAGAGAGCCCTTGTTTAGGTCTGAAATTTTAACATATTTCAGATCCAAAATTACTTATAGTCAACAACTCAAAAATCTCTCCTTAAAGTAGCCGTCTCCCTCAATTCTCCAAAAGCTACTTATTTGCCTTCTCCATTCCTCCAAAAGCTCAAAAAAGGTCCCAATTCACACACACACACACACACACAAAGTTACTATATATAACAGTGTGTTTTTGTACGTGTAATTTACATCTCTCTCTAAACAGCCATGGCTACTCTTGTTAACAAACTCCCTTCTCTCTCATCTTCATCATCATTCCTAACTCAATCAAGAAAACCCAATTCAATTATTATAAACCCATTTCACTCCATTCACTGCTCAACATCATCAATCTCACCTTTCAAGAAAAACACTCAATTGAATGCTGCCAAAGAGACAACTGGCTATATAAGAACACTCAGTTAGAACAAACCTCATCATCTTGCCCGCTCTCACCTGATTATAGCTTAATTATAGTCTACGACATTGCCCTTTAATTGCCGGAGTTGAAGAAATTGCTTCAGGTGTTGAGGGAAAAGAGGGGAATTAAGGGGGGGTCCCAATATGGTGGTGGAAAAAAATGGACCGGGGAATGTGTTTTTGGTGGGTACGGGGCCTGGAGATCCGGAGCTGTTGACTATCAAGGCTATGAGAGGTTTGGTTAGCCGGATCTGGGGTAAAGAAGAGTATTGTCGGGGTTGACATTGGGCGCCGATGATGAGTGGGGATGGCGCTCTAGACTTTGGGCGACTCTGTTGAGAAGAGGGGAGGTGAAGGGATTGATTTAGGCTAGTCATTGCAGAGCAATAATGAAAGTGGGTGAATGTGGATATGTCGATTGTGGATGGAAGCTACGGTGGTTATGTGCCGGAGACCGAGGGAGCAGGAACAGCAACTGAGAGAGAGGTTTGGTTGGTCGGATCTGGGGTAGAGAAGAGTGTTGTCGGGGTTGACATTGGGCGCCGACGATGAGTGGGGATGACGTTCTGGACTTTGGCCGACTCTGTTGAGAAGAGGGGGATGTCGGCGCGATGTGGGTAATTGCAGAGAATTTTCTAGAGAGAGTGAGTGAGAGTGCCAGAGGAGAAAAGAGGATATGAAGCCAATGCCGGTGGAGTTAAGGGATGATCAAGTTAAAGGGAAAATTTGGGATTTAAAAAAAAACATTTGACAGGCAAACTGACACTAACCCCGTTAGGGGGCAATCTCTTAGCAAAAACTAACTTTAATGACTAAACACATTTAGAAAAAAAGTCGTGGGACCAAACGCTTAGTTTTGAGATAGTTCGGGAACCAAACAATTATTTAATCATTTTACTGATACAGACATATTGCTAGTGAGTAGTGACACCAAGTACCAAATTTTATTATATGTTAGTACTCCATATGTTCCTAAATTATCGTCCTAGTTGACGCGGCGTACAGATTAAAAAAACAATTGACTAGATTATTTATATTGGTTTAATGTGTAGTTTCCTTTAAAGTCTATGTGTATGTGACCCATAATTAAAGTATGGTGAAAAAGTAAGGGTAAAGTGGTAGAAGTGATGTTCTAAAAAGATAAGTTTCAAACTGGATAATTATTTTGAGATAAATGCAAAAGGAAAGGAAGACGATAATTTAGGGACGGAGGGAGTATTTTTTTAGCTTTATATTTTAATTTAAAGTGGAACCCAAAACATACTCTCTACGTTCCTGAATAATCGTTTTTTTTTTACTTGGTACACCATTTAAGAAAAAAAAAGTGACTTGACTGTATTATACTCCCTTCGTTTCAAAATTATCGCCTAGGTTGACTTGACGCACTCTTTAAGAAAATATATTTGACTTGATTATTAATATTAGTTTGATGTGTAGTTTACTTTAAAACCTATGTATATGTGGTTCATAATTAAAGTAAAATAAAAAAGTAAGGGTAAAGTGGTAAAAGTGTTATCCTAGAAAGGAAAGTTTCAAATAAGAGAATTATTTTGGGACATACGAAAAAGGAAAACAAGACAATAATTTTGGGACGCAGGGAATACAATTTATTCCAAAATGAAATAATAGACTCTTTGTCCGGGATGGGGGGTAATTTATGTTGGTGGAATGTCTTGTTTCCTTTAAAGTAAGTCTCCTGTAAGACGGTTTTACATATGTTAATTCAAAACACGGAGCTCCACTATCTCACAGCTCAACCCATCAACACACGGTGGGTCGGATGAGGAAGATCCGTCTTACAAAATATATCTTTAAGATTGTCTTACAAAATATATCCATAAGACCGTCTTACTTAATCTTTTGCCTTTCTTTAATGTCATTTTGCATGGTGGAAATAATTAAAGTAGGTAGAAAAATTAAATGTAAAATGATAAAGTCTTTTTCAAAAAAAAACAAAGTTTTGAAAGAAGATAATCCATCCGTTCTAGGAAAATTGTCCCCTAATCTATTTTTGGATGTTTCACTTAAAGTGTTTACTTTGAAAAATTAAAGTATAATAGTGTCATTTTATTTTTTATAAATAATAAATTACTAAAAATGTTATTTTTTTAAAAAAATTGACTTTTAAATGTTGACTGTTTATCTGGAATGAAAAGAGTATATTAAAAATGTTATTTTCTTAAAGTTGACTTTTAAACGTTGACTGTTTACCTGAAATGAAAAGGGTATATTAAAAATGTTATTTTTAAAAAAAATTGACTTTTAAACGTTGACTGTTTACCTGAAATGAAAAGAGTATATTAAAAATGTTATTTTTTTAAAAGTTGACTTTTAAACGTTGACTGTTTACCTGAAATGAAAAGAGTATATTATATTATATTTATCATTATTAATACTATATATATTATTTTTATTATTATTATAACTATAATCATTATTCATATTATTATTTATTAATATTATTATAATTCCTTTTATTATTATTATTTATAATAATAATAATAATTATTATTATTATTACTTTTTTTATTTCTATTATCAAGAAGGATAATCTTGAAATATATAAAATTTCAATTAAGAAGAGGATTCACATGTTTTTTAAAAGTAGAATTAAAGCACTAGGTTTAGTGCTTATAACTTATGACCTTACATGACTTTACATGTGCTTTAAGTGACTTGTGCATGACTTATGACTTATTTTACCATAAGTGAAATCAAACACTTCAAAAACAACTTATGATAAGTCATAAGTCATAAACACTTTCAGATAAGTCAAATCAAACATGCTTTTAATCCATTCGTTCTAGGCAAATTGTCCACTATTCTATTTTTGGATGTTTCACTTAAAGAGTTTACTTTGAAAAATTAAAGTATAATAATGTCATTTTATTACTAATGAATTACTCAAAATGTTATTTTTTTAAAAAGTTGACTTTTAAACGTTGATTGTTTACCTGAAATGAAAAGAGTATATTAAAAATGTTATTTTTTTAAAATTTGACTTTTAAACGTTGATTATTTACCTGGAATGAAAAGGGTATATTAAAAATGTTACTTTTTTTAAAAAAGAAATGACTTTTAATATTTGATTGTTTACTTGGAATGAAAAGGGTATATTAAAAATGTTACTTTTTTAAAAAATGACTTTTAAACGTTGATTGTTTACCTGGAATGAAAAGGGTATATTAAAAATGTTACTTTTTTTAAAAAATGACTTTTAAACGTTGATTGTTTACCTGGAATGAAAAGAGTATATTAAAAATGTTACTTTTTTTAAAAAATGACTTTTAAACGTTGATTGTTTACCTGGAATGAAAATGGTATATTAAAAATGTTACTTCTTTTTAAAAAATGACTTTTAAACATTGACTGTTTACCTGAAATGAAAAAAGTATATTAAAAATATTACTCTCTCCGTCCCTAAATAATCGTCCTAGTTGACCCGACGCACAATTTAAGAAAAAATAATTGACTTGATTATTTATATTGGTTTAATGTATAGTTTTCTTTAAAGCTCATGTGTATGTGACCCATAATTAAAATATGGTGAAAAAGTAAAGGTAAAATGGTAAAAATGATGTTCTAAAAAGGTAAGTTTCAAAGTGAATAATTATTTTAGGACAGACGAAAAAGAAAAGGAGGACGATAATTTAGAGACGGAGGGAGTATTTTTTTTTAAAATTGACTTTTAAACGTTGACCGTTTACCTGGAATGAAAAGAGTATATTAAAACAAATAAAAAAGGAAATGAGAACAATTATTTAGAATGTAAATTGTGAATCAACCGATAAGAATTATTCTACCTCAATCACACATTGTTTCAGATCGATGTTGGATTTAAATGATTAGATTATGTCCCTAAATTAATCTTTGAGCATTCGGCCTACTCTTTCAATTAAGAAGGAATCGGTTGGTATAAAAACCTTGATCCCTCTCTCCCTACTAAAACGATTAATTTCAAATTCCCATAAACTTTTATTTCCAGTTTTACCCCCTTCTGGCCCCCTCCTTCCTCAATCACGAGCAAAACAATAACATAGCAGTGGAAAACAACAGTAAACGTCGGCAGGTTTTGTTGGATTCATCATCATCTTCTTCTTCTTTAGGCTCTGAAAGGGTGTTGGGGTGTGCGCAGGATAAGCAGAGCTACTATTTACTATTCACTAATACTATCATGGCTGCATGAAGAAGGGGAACTTCGAGTGTGTGTGAGAGAGAACATACAGTTAGCAACATGGTGAAGGTGAAGTTGGTTGAAATTGTGGTGGTTATGTGTTTGTTGTTGTTGCCTTTGTGTTGTGAGAGCGGATCGAGGTTTCGCAATGAGGCTTCGTGTTCACAAACACTTGAATCGTTTGAATAAACCTTCCGTCAAATCTATCAAGGTTCTCCTTTCTTTCCCACACACCCTTTTTTCCTTATGCGTGTGTGTTGTTATATTTTGTGTGTTTGATTATGTATGAATGAAATGTATTGATGGATGCAGAGCCCAGATGGGGATGTAATTGACTGTGTACGTATCTCCCACCAACCGGCTTTTGATCATCCTTCCCTCCAAAATCACACCATTCAGGCATCTCTCTCTCTCTCTCTCTCTCTGCGTGTGTGTGTTTCTGTGTTATGTTTATGCAATTTGGGTTTTCAAAAAATTACATCATAAAGGTCTTAGTGTTTGTTCTTGTGTGTGTGTGCAAATTGGGTTTACAATAAGTGTTAATTTTTGGTGAATTGAATGGTTGAAGAAGTTGCCGGACCACCACCATTGACGGTGGTGGCCGGAGGAGAGAGAGGAAAAGATCGCACAAAACACGGCAAGAGAGAGAAAGAGAGAAATTGTATTATTATTGAAATTGAATTAATTTCCTAAAACAACTATTACATCTATATATATCCAAAAACTAATGTAAATGGGCTACTAGCCTACTAACAAAGTAATTGGGCCCAAATGAGCTAACAAGGATTGGGTCTATATTTTTAAAACACCCCCTCAACTCGAACATGCAACTATTGTGAAATGATCGAGTTGGAGAAGTGCAAACAAATGAGCCTCAACGGGCTGGGCCTCTTGGACCAATACAAATCAAATGAGCCTTTACGGCAAATGGGCCTATACGGAAAATGGGCCTCTATGGGCCAGAGTAGTAACAATGACAAGTAAATCAATCGAAGCCCACAAATGGATCATCCCGAAATACTTGTAGTAGATGTAGAACAAGTTGATCGGAGCCCACAAAACGGATTACCCCGAACACTTGTAGTAGATGTAGAAAGTTGATTGGAGCCCACAAAACGGATCACCCCGAACACTTGTAGTAGATGTTGAGAAGCCCAAACAGGAGCCAATCCCCGAAAAGCTTACTCGATAAATGGCTAGTAGATAATGAAGGCGTATCCCAAATCGAACTTTTCTGTCCGAAAGAGTACATCCTTAATCCAATAATGTGAATCGGACACCGACCACACAGTGATATGAAAACCAAGTCAACATTTGACTTTGGTCAAATCAAGAAGTTCAAAGAAATTTATACAATTTCCTTGATATTAAATTAGGCACAATCCTTCCAAACACAGTTGAAAGAACCGTCATTACAAACAAGGCAGTGAGCACCAGATTGAACAGTTGACTTGGGGTGATGATTTACAAATAATAAAGAGAATTACCGGCAGACAGAATATATGTATTTCAACCCACGCAAGATCTGGTACAGAAAATACTGGCAGTGCTCCTCTAATAAAGATTGATTAGACCGAATAATTTGATGGAGGTCGGTATCCATCAGCTCATAAGCAATATAAAAATCATTAAATGACATTCTGAGTGGAGGTGGTATTATATCTCTAATTGCAACGACGTTTTCATGATCCATGTGGCGAAGAAGCTTGATCTCACGTAGGGTCCTCTTTGCATCGATTTTGTTATCGAACGCGTTTGCAATCTTTTTTATCGCAACATGTTCATTAGTCTCCGAATTCAAAGCCGAGCAGACTATGCCGTAAGTGCCTTGTTTGTTTGTGTGGGTTAACAGATCTCTTGTGGATTCTACAGAGATTTGATTGAATGATGAAGGTCAAAATATTTGACTCTGTGTCGAATTTGACATCAATTAGGGTATTCTTGTACTTGTATTGTGCTGGCACATCACCAGCTGAGAGTCCACCTTTCTTCATTGCAGTTGATGTAAGTGCCACTCCGGCATGACTGTAAGTCGAGATAGAGAACTTCTGATAGGACTGATAATCCTTAGTTAGAAGGTCTTTGGCTTTCTTGCCGATATTTGAGAAGTAATAGAAGAAGGCTTCAAATTATGGGAATTTTTCGAGACACTCCCCATTGTTCAAGAAAATACAGAGTGAGAAAACAATACAAATGGATTGCCTGCCAAACGACTGTAAAATTGCCGTACTCAATTGGAAAACAGCGACATACCATACTACTGGTTGACCGATCAAGAGAAGGACAGTTCCAATATCTGCACCCAAGAATGAGTAGCAGATCGCATTATCAAAAACTCGGTAATTGTTGCTGAGAAAATGGGTTTCTTGGATTTTCTTGATTTGGGTAGGGAGGATCTTGCCATTGGAGATGGGCTCATCGGCAGATGAAAAATTTTCTTCTGGGCGTCTTGGTTTAAATTCATAGAGGCTCAGATACGAATGCAATCGACAGTGTGCGTGTGTGAATCCTCCGGTAAACAATACGCTGCCGCTTGATGCCGAAATCGAATAGGAAAGAACTTCCGATCGGACGGAATCTGTCGATCGAGTTGTGGTGAGCGACTTAGGCGAGGTGAATCGGCCATTATTGACGGTTGATGAATGAAGGTTGCCGTTCGCGATTGAATTTAGCGTCTTGAATCTCAGTAATAATCCAGAACACAAAGGTTCTCTGGGCTCTGATACCATGTTAATTTTTGGTGAATTGAATGGTTGAAGAAGTTGCCGGACCACCACCTTTGACGGTGGTGGCCGGAGGAGAGAGAGGAAAAGATCGCACAGAACACGGCAAGAGAGAGAAAGAGAGAAATTGTATTATTATTGAAATTGAATTAATTTTCTAAAACAACTATTACATCTTTATATATCCAAAAACTAATATAAATGGGCTACTAGCCTACTAACAAAGTAATTGGGCCCAAATAAGCTAACAAGGATTGGGCCTATATTTTTTACGATAAGTCACACCATGTAGGTCTTCGTTTGTCTGTGTGTTGTGTGAGTGTGTGTGCAAATTGGGTTTTCAAAATCACACTATATAGGTGTGTATGTTTGTGAATTGGTTTGTGACTTTTGGATACGGGTGGTTTTGATTGGTACAGTTGAGGCCAAATTATCATCCAGAAGGGTTAATTGGTGAGAGCAAAGTTTCAAGTAGGAAATCCAATGATGGGTCAAGTCCAATTACTCAATTATGGCACTTAAATGGGAGGTGTCCTCTAGGAACAGTTCCAATTCGAAGAACAAAGAAGACGGATCTCTTAAGAGCTAGCTCGTCAAGAGTTATGGCAAGAAGAAACACTCGCGTTGCTCAACCCAGTCTGTGAACCCGACATCATCACTAAGAGTGGTCACGAGGTACTCCCCCACCACTCTATACGTTGTTCTAGTTATATCAATTATTGGAATTCAGCTCTGAAATAGGTTTAGAAGAACTTTTTTTGGGTTGGAGTTGCGAGAATTTGGTTGTTATCATTGATGCTCATTTTTGAATCGTTCGTTGATTCTAAAGGAGATGGATTTTACTTGAAAAGGGATCTTTAGTTTTGTAGCTTTCCTTAATTATATTATCTTCTTTATGTTCTTTTGCTCCTTTTGATTTTCTGCTTTTTGGGGTTTTGTTATTTTGGAGTTCCTTTAGTATGCAATAGCTTATGTGGAAGGACAGTTTTATGGAGCAAAGGCAACTATGAATGTTTGGGGCCCCAAAGTACAACAGCCCAATGAATTCAGCTTGGCTCAGATGTGGATTTTGGGAGGTTCTTTTGGTTCAGATCTCAATAGCATTGAAGCTGGTTGGCAGGTAATTTATCGTAATTGTTTCATTCTATTTCAAAATAGACAAGCCAAGATTATACTTGTTCATTTCAACTCGTTTAAGATACAAATGGGTACGTTTATGAACGTTCAAACTAGACAAGCCAAGATAAACTGATTTCATTCTAAATCGTTTCAGTTACGAATGGATTTCTATTGAGATAATAATTTCATTCCATGCTTCACCAGAAGAACTAAAATATATCTTATTGTTGTTTGGGGTTAACTGCAAATAGTTAGATGCATTTGTCTTCTAAAGCTTGTACACTGTTCTACTAAATTCAAAGAGAAGGCAGCTCATTATCATTTCAAACTTCTTTCATTTTAATATTTGCGTCAACTGTTTGAAATTCTAACAACAATTTTATTCTTCAAATGGGAGAAAAACAGGTCAGCCGAGATCTATATGGGGATAACAACACTAGACTTTTCATCTACTGGACAGTAAGTTGCCATCCCCCACATCTTCTTTTGATGCTTAGCTTTTTGTTTTTGCATCATTAGCGTGTAATAGAATTATAGAATACTAAATGGTATACTGGGTCATTCTTAAAATTTAACAACTTCTTATGGAAAATGACAGAGGGATGCTTATAAAGCCACGGGATGCTACAACCTTCTCTGCTCAGGCTTTATTCAAATCAATAATGAAATAGCGATGGGGGCCAGCATAAAGCCGATTTCTGGCTATCGTGGTTCCCAATATGATATCAGCATACTTGTCTGGAAGGTAAGTTCAAAACACTAATAGGGAACATCCCCATCCCCATCCCCAATCCCCTTCGTTTATAAAATTTTGAGAACATATATCACATTTTGTGCCCGTAGTGCCAGCGGATATATGCTCATTCAAATTACGAACCATATGCTTTGAAGTATATTTAAATCAAATTACTATTAATAAAATTAATAAGACGGGTGAGTCTCTGACAATGATTATTTTTTGTGGGGATACTTTTCATTTTCTGTGTCTTTGTTTGGTTACTAGCATTTCTTTTATAGCATCTTTTCATATTTAGTAATTCTATGGTCACAT
Source organism: Codonopsis lanceolata (assembly GCA_013146195.2). Taxonomy (NCBI): domain Eukaryota; kingdom Viridiplantae; phylum Streptophyta; class Magnoliopsida; order Asterales; family Campanulaceae; genus Codonopsis; species Codonopsis lanceolata. Next base: position 27,191,064 of record CM028383.1, on the reverse strand, counting down.
AATACCTCGTGTCACGGCCCCACAATGTTTGAATAGAACTCTTCTTTTTGAGTTAGAGATGAATTCAAGACTAAGCGCTTGTAACCATAACGTGTTCTTTATTTGTTGATTTTGTGTTACGTTTGTTTGGAGTAGGACCCAAAAGGGGGTAACGGTGGATGCAATTTGGGAATGGAAAAGTCTGGGATACCGGCCGGCCGCCTGTTTTCCCACCTAATCGCGCTTCGATGATCGAGTGGGGAGGAGAGGTTGTGAATTCAAAGATCGATGGGGCGCATACCACAACCGAAATGGGCGTGGCCATTTTCTGAAGAAGGCTTTGGCAAAGCTAGTTACTTCAGAATGTTCGGATAGTGGACGGGTCAAACAACCAGGGGCTCGAAAGACGTTGGCACTTTTACCGACCAATTGAATTGCTACGACATTCAAACCGCCAAGAATAATGACGGGGAAACTACTTCTACTATGGTGGACTGGTAGAAACCCCTCGTCCATAATCGAGTTCAATCAAGTTGTTAAATTCGCCGACGGTCTCTTTATTCTCACTAAACTAAAGAAAGTTTAGAGTTTGGATTGTCCGTAGCAATTATAGCAGTGCACAACGGTTAGCAAGTGTTTTCGTTTGTAAAAGATTCAGTTTGCCACTTATAAGTGAAGGAAATTGATTCCGTACCTTTTCATTCCAACAACTCTTCCATATATACAAAAGTCCTAACCCAATCGATGCCTATAAATAAGGAACTGATATACCTATTCTGATATGCAAATATTTACATAACTAAAAGATAGGGATACAGGATACAAACAAGATTTACAAAATCTCATGCACAAATAACCCCGCAGTCGAAGCGGGAGGAGGACGGATGCTGAGACTGGCACGAAAGTCATCAAAAAGTATTCTGGGAAGCCCCTTCGTGAAAATTTCAGCTACTTGAAACCGAGACGGAACATGAAAACGCATACTTGTCCTCGTTCAACTTTCTCATGAACAAATAATATGTCCATCTCGATATGCTTGGTACGTTGGTGTTGGACTGAATTCCCGGATAAATAAATGGCAATGATGTTATCACAATAAACAAGTGTCGCCTTCTTGATGGGAACAAGCAACTCGAGCAAAAGATTGCGCAACCAACACGACTCGGAAACTACATTAGCTACACCCCGATATTCTGCCTCTGCGCTAGAGCGGGATAAAGTAGGTTGCCGTTTAGACGACCAAGAGATCAAATTTTCACCCGAGAATACACAATAACCAGATGTGGAGCGTCTAGTGTCATGACAACCGCCCCAATCGACATCCGTGTAGGATGTGAGTGAAGAGATAGAAGACCGGGATAAATGAAGACCCAAGTGTAATGTCCCACGTAGATAGCGCAGTATACGCTTCAAGGCGAGCATATGAGAGCTGTGTGGGTCATGCATGTGAAGACATACTTGCTGAATAGTTTATTTTAGACTGATATATCCATGCTATACCCATAGTAATATTGATGAATGTTTACGGTCGGAAAGGAAATAAATATAAATTTACTATCTATACTTAGACTTAAGTTAATATTATTTTATTAAAATGCATACATAATTACATTATATGTATTTAAACTATTGGTTCGGTTTGGTTCTAGAACTGATGTGTTTGTATCAGAACTCGGACCAAACCAATTATCTGGTTCTACAAAAAATTTATAACTGAAACCAAACTAATAAGTTGTCGGTCCAATTTTTATTGGATTGGTCATATTTAATTAGTTAGGTCTGATTTTGAAAAACTTTGGGTAAAATTCTGGCCGATCTCTTTTTTAAAGTTTTTAATCCCAATAGTCCACCGTTCTTTTTTTTTTTTCAACCGTAAAAGACTTCTTTTCGAAATATTGTTCATAAAATGTCATCATCTCCTTCAACAGCTCCGACAACACATTTTGGATTCGAAAATCACCATTGTTGCACAACGAAACGGGGATTGACCTGCTTGGTCAGGTCGTTGGGGTCGAGGGAGCAACGCCCCTTCGAGGGGGTTCGGGAGCAACACCTCCGAAAGGTAAACAAATTTTCTGAATTATTAATTACGAAACTTTAATTAATAATATATAAATAAATTTAATAAAATTTACTTTAAAAACATTACTGTGAACAAAATTAGCAAATAATTGTTCTATAAATATTATTAGTTTGATGTATAGAATTAAATAAATTAATATGCCTAAATAATTTTTGCACAAAGAAAGAAGAAGTAATATGAATTTGAAATCTAGTTTAATCTATATTATACTAAACATTAATTTTTTTAGATATGAAACTTATTATAATTAAATAATCATTTAAAATTTTTAATCCATCGGCGGTGTATAAACGTTTTTACACAAGCGACCTTTAGAATATAACACGTGGCCAACCAAAATCTAAAAAAATAAGAGTAAATGATACTTTTTTGTGTCTAATGCAATGTATAATATGATAAACAATAAAGTTGTATGCCATTTCATATTCTAAGACAAATTCATACTTCAATGTATTAACAACTAAATTAATATAGAGCTAAATGAGAGTAATAATTAGAATTGTGTTTCCAATAAATTTATTTACTCATATTAGATAAAGATGACTTTCTATTTTTAGTTAGTAGATTTATGCGGAAACTATCTTATTTGACAGTATTATGTGCATCTGTCTTTATACACACACACACACACACACACACACACACACACACAAATCTCCATGTCAACCACCAGTTCGGGACAACGAATCACATCGTAGTGGTAAGACGCTTCACCCATACCTAATAGGTCGTGAGTTCGAGTCACCATGGGGGTAAGTGTGAAACCACTACTGATTTTTTTAAATAATAATAATAAAAAACCCGCCAGTACGGTGGCAAAAACCATGAATCGTGTTGAAATATGCATATTTATATTTGTTTAAACCCATTAAGGCCGATCACATGCTAAATATTATATAACTTTGATTTTATGTTTCAGCTGACCTTTGTCAGTTAGCAGAATTGCTTCTAGAATCAATTATGTCAGCAATGTTTTCTTTTATGGAAAAACACTCATAGTACTAACTGATTTCTTTGTTTGTGTTTTGAAGAAATCTCTCTTAGTTAGCTATATCTTACAATATCCTTGAAATATGTTTTGAGAGATACACTCTCAAATTATTTGAGTTGTTCAAATTTCAAATGTGTTCCTAACAGATTGCACTTCAAGAACCTCTATATATATTTACAGAAACCACTTGAAGAAACAACTGAAACATTCATACTCACTCAAGAAGAATTCTCACTTGAAGTGCCTCAATCAAAACATTAGTTAGATAGTCTTATATTCTTATTCATTTCTAGTTATTGTTTTAGATAATCACTGTTTTGATTTTCCTTACTTCTTTCAATTCATTAAGGAATCATTTGATTGTCACACAAGTGTGATTGACTTTCAATCATACTCCCAAACACTGGTTTTTGTTATACACTGATCCATTAATGATCACCTAGATTATTAATAATATTAGTGCACTTCAAAAATCCAAGTTTGACCAACTTGGTAGTGAACGTAGCAGTTTACACTATGAACCACTTTAACTGCTTTGTATTTTACTCATAAGCTTACACAAACTATCCTAACATTTAAGGAGCTTCAATCTACTTAAGTGTCAGCCAATAAGTTTTATCAGTTGATTACTTAGCTATTTTGTAAAATTTTTTTCAATTCATTCTTTATAACTTATGATCTTTTAAAAACATATCAAACTGTGTCAGCTAGCTGACCAATCTTATCTTTCTTGCTGACAGCATCACCTTCTAAGGAATCCTCAATACTTAAGCTAGCTGACACTACATCAGCTGACTCACCGAAGTTTTATTTTTCGCTACAACTTTTGAAGTTTTTTAAAACGACCCTCAAAGTTTTTAAAGGCTATTCACCCCATTTTAGCCTTATTTGTTGTCTACTGGACTTATAATTCATTTCGGAGCTTCATTTTTTGAAAATTATTATTTTCCAAGTTTAAAAACTTGAAAGTTCGATCACGACAACTACAAAAACTTTTCAATCAAACAATGTTACTAAAATACCTATTTTTGATGAAGATCACTTTGATATATGGAAACAAATGATTACAAGATATATGAACAACATTGATAAGCGATTGATGGAATGTGTAAAAGATGGTCCTATGCAACCCATGAAAATAAATATTAAAGTTGGTAAATCTTCTCTTGCAGATGATGGTGATATAAATCCTCTTGCTGCTACTGTTGAAGAATATGTCCTCAAACCTCAATCTGAATGGATTGAGGAGGACAAAACAATTATGGGCTGGATGCTATGGTTGTTCACATTCTATCAAGTGCTGTCCCTAGGTGAAAATTATAAACAAATATATGATTGTGTTACTGCTAAAGAAATATGATATGCTCCTGTTGAATATGTTGAAGGAGATTAAAACTTCAAGTACAACAGGCTCTATGATTGCATACAAGAGTTTGATGCCTTCTAAAAGGACAAAGGAATCCCTAAATAATGCTTATGATAGATTCCTCGAGGTAAGTAATAGATGCTCTTATTTTGATAAAGTATTTAGTAAATATGTGTTTTCTTAGTAGCTTGTGAAGTAGATGACATGTTAAGGTCACTGCCATAAAGGAAACAATAGACTTGAACAAGACTCATATACGTAGTCTTGTTGCTAGTCTAAAGATTTATGAAAAAGAAGTTCTCAAAACTCAAGAGCTTGAGAATTTTTTTTAAAGGCTTCTCTCTGCAAGCTCAATAAGAGACACCAAAAACTTCCACATCTCTTTCAGATGATGACTTTGATGAAGATGGATTTGTTGCTTTTGCAAAACAATTTAAAAAGTTTAAATCTTTCAAAAAGAACTTCCAAAAACCTTCCTCAAACTTTCAAAGATCTTCCTCAAGCTTTCAAAAACCTTCCTCAAATTTTCAAATACCTTCTTCCTCAAACTTTCAAAAGCCTTACTTCAAAAACAATGAAGAAAAGGATGAGAAAGAATAGTTGTTATGCTTTAATTGTAGAAAACCCGAACATTTTGCTTCAAATTGTACATCTACCAAAAATGAGTATTACAAAAAACCTCCCAGAAATTTTGAAAAACAAAAGGGTTTAGTTACTGAAGATCAAAATTTAGCAACATTGATTGAGATAGATTCTGAAGATGAATCTGCTGATTTTATGCAAGAAACACATCTTTGTTTTGATGCATAATCAACTATATATGATTTAGAAAATGATTGCCCTAGTCCCAACAGTTCAAATGAGTCTGATGATGAGCTTCCTAGCTCACATATTAAAAACCCTAAGCTGACAAAGATCATCAAACCTGATCAGTTTGTGGTTAAGAAAATAAGAAATGGTTTCCACGGAAAAGAGATCATAAGTCAACCAGAAAAAAAAGTCAAGTCATTCTTTCCAAGAACTGCTGACATTAAGTTAACCAATATGCCAAAAAAGTAAGAGGAGAAACCTACTAACATACGTGTTGATGAACTCTTGGAACAAATGTAAGAAATGTGTTTCAAGTTTGAAACACTTAAAAGAATTCATATTGCTTTATCTGGTGACTTCAAAAGAATTTATGATGAAAATTGTTAGTTTCAGAAGATCAATGAGCTTTATAAAGTACAACAAAATGAAATGCTTCAACTTAAAAGTATCAATGAAAAACATGAGATTCAAGCAAAAATGTCAGATGCCCAGATTGCTGACCTTGTGGAAAGGAATCTTCGACTGACCATTGCTGTTGATACTTACTCAAAGTCAAAAGCTGTTGTTGAAACCATTATCAGTCAACAGAAAGATCATGAAGACCAACATGGTCTTGGATACTCAAAATATGATGGAAATTGTGAAATCAGAGAATCAAATGGTGAACTTAAGATTCTGCTAAAAAAGAATAAAGGATCAACTTATAATGCTATACCTTTTAAATATCCTAAGAATATTAATCAACTTAAAAAGTCATTCAACAAAAAGGAGAAGCTGAACCATGACAATTGTCAGTCATCTGCTCAAAATCCTCACAAACCGTGAGCTACTAAAACAATTGACAACAATTAGTCGGCTGATATACGTCAGCCAACTGACAGGAAATGAAGGGACATAAGGAAGACAACTGACAAATTCAAGCCTCTAAAATTTGTTGCTGCTACTACTTCTAAGCTGACTTAAGTTGAATCAAAGGACTCCCCTCAAATGACTGATAAAACTGGTTATCACAAATGCAAAGTTTGCTATACTTTTAGTTATCAGTCTCATGAATGTTTGTTTAGATTTAAACATACTGACAAAGTCAAACTGCTTAAGTGAAGACAAGTTTGGCTACCAAAGAAAGCTAACCCTTTGGACCCAAAGTTATAAATGGTACCATGATTTGAATATTCATATTTCAGGCGTGCTTAATGGCAAATGATCAACCAACCGATGAGTGGATATTAAACAGTGGATGCTCTAAACACATGACTGGGTTAGCCAAACTACTTATTGACATTATCACAACCAAAGGACTCTCAGTCAATTTTGGAGATAACTCAAAAGGAAAAACAATAGGTTATGGATCCATCATTAGATGATCTGTAAAAATTGACAATGTGTCCTTGGTACAAGGTTTGAAACATAATTTCCTTAGTATTTCTCAATTCGGTGATAAAGGTATGAACTGTACTTTCTCAACTACTCATTGTTTTATCAAAAATAGTATCACAATTGAAGTTTTATTTACTGGTGCAAGAAAAAGAAACGTTTTTGCTATTGATTTACTTTCTTTAAATAACAGTACTCAAATTTGTCTAGTAGCAAATGGTGTTTCAAAAACATCATGGCTATGACATTAAAGACTTTCACATTTGAATTTCAAATAACTTTCAAAACTTTCAAAAAAAGTTTTAGTGAATGGTCTGCCATCATTTAGTTTTTCTGCCGACAAGAAATGTAAAACATGCGTCTTAAGAAAAATAACAAAAGCATCTTTTAAATCAAAACCATGTCTTTCAACCAAAAGAATTCTTGAATTACTGCTTATGGATTTGTTTGGTTCGATTTCTACTGCAATCTTAGGTGGAAGCAGATATACCCTGGTTATTATTGATGACTACTCAAGGTATAAATAAGTTGAAATGATGCAATCAAATGATGAAACTTACGGTATACTCACTGCATTGTTCAGAAATCTTCAAACTTAAATAGAGTGTGAAATTATAAGAGTAAGATCTGACAATGGTACAGTGTTGGTCCACAATTATGCTCAAATAGGCTAGAGGGGGGTGAATAGCCTATGATACTATTTAAAAACTTTTGTTCTAAATACATTTAAAGCGCATATTTAATGGTATAGGCAGTCTTAACGAGTTGAGCATGTCTGCTGGTAGAGGCTAACGACAGACTTACTCTAAGCAGAGATTTCAACTCTGCCGGTAAACTGCCTTTTAAATCAAAAGCCTGTTAGAAAGAGTTTAAGCAGCGAAAATAGAAAGGCTTAGATTTAGAGAAGTCTTAAGTGGCTGTATACGAATATATGATCAGAACAATAGCTCACTTAATACTTCTTCAAATGCAGGTTTTAGGAGATCATTTAGAGAATAGCTTTTCAAATGACAAATCAATTTATAAAAGCTCATAGAGAGGTAAAGACTGAAAGATAAATTATTTGAAAGAACATCTGAATTTATTCAAAGATAAATTACAGATTACATCAGCCTATATACTCTATGTAGAGTTTCTGTCCTCGTTTTTTCAAGCCTTAATCTTTACTTAATTATTTGCAAACAAATTTTAAGTAAAGTGGGCAATAGGAGACCAGAACGAGAAACTAAAATGAGAAGAGAATTTTCAAGGTTGATGTTTCTATCCGTTTAGAGATATGGTTGTTGAAGTCTATCGGATAGAGATTTTTTTTTCCACAAGATCTCTGACTGTTGAGTAAAGATTTTGTCATGTGGATCTTGGAACTTTTGTCTGTCAGGCTGTATTGATAAGTCTCTGAAAAGCAAGTCTGATGTCTGATGTCTGATGCACTGTCAGGTAGTCTGTTCAATAAAGTGGATTCTTTTGACTTTACCAAACCACGTGAGTGAGAGAAAGTCTTGTAGCTTTAACTATGTCAGGCTTTATGAAGCTTGGACATATTTGTCTTGATTTGAACTACTTTAGTCTTTTCTCTGTAGCACGTGTAGAACCAGGTTTGCTGGTAAGATGTTCGGGCCAGAGGCGTAAGTCTTCTGTTTAAGAGAACTGATGTCTGCTGGTGTGAACAATCAAATCGTAGCATGTCTGCCGGTGGTGAGTCTTCAAGATGTTCTGTTCTGCTTATGACAAGTCTGCTGGTGACGAGTCTGCTGAAGACTTTTGATGCTATCGCAAGTCTGTTGGTGCTTAGTGCATATGAAGTGCTGATCTGTTTGATCATCATGTAGGAAGGTAGAACTCGATCAGGTCGCACCTAATCTAAGACCTATATGATGTCACACGAGTTGCTACGCTAATCAGTACGCAAACCTTTTAGCCACTAGTGATGACTCACTGTAATGGGAACAAGCAAATCAATATCTATACATATATAAAACGAGAGGAGTAAGTTTTGAAAGTTCCCGCTAAAAGTGACTTTCCAAATTTAGAAACATTTCTAATTTGTATATAAGCCACTTTTTGCATTGGAAGTTGAAAATAGAAAATGTAATTATTATGATTGATTGGATAAACGATTCTAAAAACTATTCACATTCTTATTTAGTATATTGAGAAAAAATATGCATAGTAGAAACATGAGAGATAACAAAACCAAGTTTTTTTTTTGTCAATTTCTTTGCATCAATATCCAGGCTAGAATATATATATATATATATATATATATATATATATATATATATATATATATATATATTTGCATATATTTTAATATCATTTTTTAATACGGGAAACACATCTGTGAATTTAAATTTTGTTGAGATTCCAGAGTAGAGAATAAGAGAAAGTGAACCTCAATTCAATTGTTTAGAATTGGAATTGTGAGCTTCAAAGCCTTCAATGTAAATTTTATTATTTATATCCAGAAAAGATATTATAATTGGAATTGAACTGAAATTCTTAATATTTTTATTCTATAAATTGATTTTTTTCTCCAAAGGTAAAACAGTTTTAAACCTAAAGACTCCTGATTTTCATTAATTTTTTTATTCTATTAATTTGCGTATACGTTAAGATTTTTAATTGAACTCTACACGAGAGCCAAACAAAATAATATTAATTTTAATGTTACAAAATTATGATATTCAATTCTACACATGAAACTCATAATCTTTATATTGCAATCATTTGTGTATTTAATTAACACTAAAGTTTTAACTATTGTATTGATATGAATATAGACTTCGTACATCGTACATGCGCTTTGATTATAATTTTCGATGATTAATTTTAATTTGTATTGTATAAAGTAAATTGTTTTGGTTAAGGACATGTCAGTTCGATATCAATTTAAAGATATGTTAAAAAAGTTATTATTTTTATAAACATAATTTTCTATAATTTGTTTTATATGCATATTGAACTCGTGATTTTTCATATAATTATTCGGCTACATGGTTATCTTTAAAATTTTATATTGTTTTATTTATATCAATATTTGAATCGTACATTACACGGTTGTGTTGTATATATATAAAAACATAAGTGTATAATTTTTGGAAATTTCCCGACAAAACTCACTTTTCAAAAATGGAATCACTTATGTTTTGTTTATGTCAAATTTTTTTTTTGAAATTGAATTTGAGAAATGTCATTTAATGATGTTGACATAAAATATTCCAATTGAGTTTACGTTTTTTATTTGGAGAATTAAATTCGAAAATGACATATAAATGGCGTATACCTAATTACATACCAAAGCAATATAAATATTAAATATTACACAAAAAATAAAGTAGAAATCAAATTTCTAGGTAAGATATTCATAAGTCAGACAGAGTTCATGTGAATATAACTAATTACAAACAAAATCAAGATATAAAAATAATTCGTAAAAATGGTATTTATTCAAAAATATTGAATAGCTTAGTATTATTATAAATAAAAAATAGGTAAATAAAAATATTTAAGATTGTTTTTAATAGATCTTGAAATACAGTTCTATAATATTTAAAACAAAAAATAAATAAAAACTACTCATGGCCTAACTTTGTTTGTTTTTTAAGTTTGTGTTCGTCTTAGTTTAAATTATCACTAAATTTTGTGTCCGTATATTTGGCACGGTGTCAGTATGGAACTTATTCAATGTATGAAATGGACAGTATGCAAATGAATTAATATATGCTTGTGATTTTGTAAATATCAGATGAATGCACACTATACAACTGAAAAGAAGACAAAACTCAATAAACTAAATAAAAAAAATAATTTATGATGGTCCTTTACAAATAAGTAAGAATATTGAGAACTTTATGTCATGTTCAAATTATAGTGACATTTTCTCTTTTTTTTTTTGTTAATTCTTTATGTAATTAAAAATTGAAATGTAATATATAAGTTATGTCGTTGAAAGAGATACATGTTTTGTTTTTGTGGTTTCAATTAAATAGTCATATTAAAATTAAGATGTATATTTTTTTTAATTACATCACATCAATGAACAATACATATTCTGAAATCTCAAACTGTGAGTTAAATTTGAACGATACTTACTCGTGAATATTTCAATTGAATTACATATTCTGAAATCTCAAAGTGTGAGTTAAATTTGAAGGTTAGAACTCAAATAATGTTGTTTCGTAACATAATCTATTCACTTGAGTTATGCAATGATACGAGATTAATTGTTATAAGGCTGAGAAACCATGTTTTAAAATGTGGAGTTCTTTTAAAGGGCAATTCTGGTGGTACTCTTTTAATTGCAAGTATGTCACTGATACTATTTGATCATAAAATTTCTTTTAAATTCCAGATAAAACATTTTTTTGTCGATTAAGTCTTGCCCAATGTCTATGAATAAAAATCATGATAAGTCATTGTTTAATATAAGATTCTATTTGAAAACATATTTTTGGTTATCATCAGTTGTATGTAGCTTTGTCTAGAGTTACTATATGATATTTATAGTTGCAATAATCGTACACGTTGAACAAAAATTATTGTATATAAAAAGTATTCCAAAATTTATATTATTTTTTTTTCAAATTTATAGGATTTTCTATATTTAATTTTACTGTTTATTATTTTTTGTTTATTTTGTTCATATTAAAAAAATACATATTATTCAACTTTAATTTAGTATATAATTTTATACACATGTACAATCCGTGCAACGCACGGGTGCATCGCTAGTATAAAGAATATACAAGGTGATAAGTAAATTATCAAGAAACATATTTTAACAATTTCCTCCTATTTGTTTGGAACAATTACAAGATGACATATACAAAACACTAAAGCATTTTATAAAAACATAGTAATAATATGCCCACAATGAATAATCATTTTATCTAAAGACATGTCTCATGTTGATAATTATTGGAGCGATGATTTTTGTATAATCTACCATTGCTATTATAGACTCGATAAATCAAAGTACTGAACATGTAAAGAAATAGTAAAAACAATTTAGATCACTTAAAGTATTTGAAAGATGTTTGAACATGATCTAAAAGGTTTTAGGGTTTTTACTTGGCACATAGATTTTTATATGTTAAAAGAATGTTTTGGCAAGCAAGAGTAGCAAATCCTTAAGTAAACATATGTTTTTAAAGGTTTTTTCAATAAGAATTGCTCGTGATACCATTTGAAAAAATTTATGGTTCTGTTGAAAATAAAGGATATCTGATAATGGCTATAATTGTTTCTTAATGGCTGGCAAGTAACAACATATATACACTCAGTACAATAAGGAAGATGAGAGAAAATTAACAAAGTACAAATTACTCCCTTACTTTCTCAATTATTTTTCAACTTTTGTTTTATTCTTTTCAATATTATAAAACTTGTGATTTTGTATTACTTTTTTGATGCTATGAGCTATGAATTACTGGTAAACAATGTCAAACATTTAATTTGAAAAACAATTGACTTGACGAAAAAATAAATAAATACGATTATAATTTAGGAATGTGAGAATAACAAAGAAAATTAAGACCAAAGCACAGTACATTTGAATAAATTGAATTGTGGTGCATGATTTCAAATTGTGTAACTATCATTTCCATTTCATAGCGATACATCGCGATTCGAAATTGATGAATCATGATTCGAAAAGGTGCTAAAAACAAACAAGTTCCTATTCAAGTATTTTATTAAACAGTTTACATGCATTACCACTAAACTAAATTTATGTGTTTGTTTGGTGGAGTGTTTTGACCAAAATACTAACAAAAAATACATCGTTTTCTCTTTAAAAGTGTTTCAATGTAGGGTTTTAAAAATGTGCAACGTTTTAAAATGCTTCAATTCGGAGTTTTTTTTTCTTCGAAATATGCAGCGTTTTCAACTACTTTGTTTATGAAAATAACATTTTGAAATAGTTTTCAAACGTGTTTATAAAAAAAAATTGCGTTTTGAACATGTTGCGTTTAAAAAAAATTGCATTTTCAAAATGTTGTATCAAACAAGGCCTAAGTTAATTACAAAAGGACATGTCCCTCAATCTGAGTACTATTACAAAAATACATCAAGTATCATGTGAATCCCTGTTTTGTTACCCTAATAATTGTGATTTTTGAACAATTTAGAAAGAATACGTTGGGTTTGTGGAAAGAGATGGATCTAACATTTTAGGCAAAATAAAATAATACTCCATCCGTCCCTAATTTATTGTCCTGATTGACCCAGCGCACCGTTTAAGAAAACCTATTTGACTGGATTATTAATATTGGTTTAATGTGTAGTTTCTTTTAAAGCTCATGTGTATGTGGCCCATAATTAAAGTAGGGTGAAAAAATAAGAGTAAAATGGTAAAAGTGATGTTCTAAAAAGGTAAGTTTCAAAGTGGACAATTATTTTGGGACGGACAAAAAAGGAAAGGAGGACGATAATTTAGGGACGGAGGAGGGAGTATGAAAAATTCTATTATGTGTTAAAAAAGTGGATTACTAAAAGCATCTATGTTGTATCAATTTTCCAATTCTTAGGCTCCGTTTGTTTCACGGAAAATGACTTCCGGAAAATGTTTTCCTCATTTTCCGGTGTTTGGTAACCTTAGGAAAATGCAGTCAACGTAAAAGGTTTTCCGAGTCAACGGAAAATGAAGGCTTCTTTTCCGGAAAATGACTTACGGATTCATTTTCCGTAAGTCATTTTCCAAATGTTCGGGCACCCTCCGCCCCCTTTCACAATTGCACATATTTACTTACACACATAATATTTCACTCAAAAAATAAATTGTTTAGAAATATAAATAAAGTTTGTGCATACTATTTATAAATTATAATTTTAATAAATGCTTACTACGTTCTAAAATTAATGTCACCTTTATGATTTAGAGATATCCTAACCATTGTCAATCTTCTATTTTAAAACGTTTTTTTTTCATATCAATTATCAAAAAATTTATTTGTAATTGTGAGATTGAAAAAAGATAGACATTGATTTGACACCACTAATGATAAATTGAGAGTTACTAAAGAAAAATTACTTAAAGTCCAACACTATTTTATTTTCAATATGTGCATAAATATTAGAATATTTTTTTTTGTATTTATTCATATATAGTTTTCTGTAACATTCTTTAGGGACATCCTAAACATCGTCTATTTTCTATTTTAAAACGTTTTTTTCATATCAATTATTAAAAAAAATTATTTGTAATTTTGAGATTAAAAAAAGATGGACCTTGTTAAAAAAGATGGTCCTTATTGATTTTCCAGGGACATCCTAAGCATTGTTTATTTTCTGTTTTTATTTTTGTATTTATTCATATATTGTTTTCCGTAACATTTTCCGTGTGTTTGCCAAACACTCGTAAATGTTTTCTGACATATTTTCAAAAGATTTACCAAACACCTGGAAATGAAATCTTTTGATTTTCCAGAAATCATTTTCCAGAAATCATTTTCTGGAAATGATTTTCCGTGAAACAAACGGAGCCTTAGTGTTATTCTTAGCTAAGACTTGGAAAAACAACAATGGGAGACCAATTCTTAGAGGAGAGAGAAAACAATAAATTCTTAGCTAGAATAAATAAAAAGAATCTTCTTAACAGTACTAACAACATATGTGATCGGTTTTTTTTTTGGGGGTGGGGGGCAAATGAAATAGTTTTTTTTTTATTGTGATGTATTTTAATTTAATTTTTTTTGTATATGAAGATGTATAAGAATATTATACCATGTAAAGATATGTTCTTAAGTGAGTAAGAAGAAAAAAATGTGTAGATGACAATATGACTCAAATAAAAAGATATGTAAAAATAAGAAATAATATTGTTGATGCTCTAAACAGGTTAGAAACTTCAGAAAGGAGACCGCCTTATATTTCCTCCCAAATTCAATAACAACACATTACCAAACCAAAACCCAAAAACCAGGACAAATAAGGGAACCGACCCAGAAAGTGTAAGATAATAAGGAATAAGAAAAATGTAAAATTCCGGCCGGTCCTTTTTCCAAACTTTCTAACATTTTCAGTACCTTTTTTTTTCAATCGCAAAAGACCATTTTTTGAAATATTGTTCGAAAAATGTCATCGTCTCCTTCAATAGCTCCAGTTGAACGGTTTGTTTGATTCATTATGTACGAAACTATAATAGATCTGTGTTGAATTGAAAGATTTTTCAGTATGGCAGAAGAGGAGGGGGAAGAAGAAGACTTACGACGGAGAAAGAAGGTTGATGACATAGTCTGGTTCATTATCATTTTGTATCGTAGTGCAAAAATAGATTAGATAATATTTTATGTATCGCAGTTCAAAAATTAATTTATCGCGGTACATAAAAATTAATACCGCGCTACAATTTGAATTATGTATAAGTATCGCAGTTTAAAAATTAATTCATTGTGGTACATAAAAGTTGGTACTGCCGTGCAATTAGAATAGACAAGTAAACTATTTAACCACAGTACAAAAATTAATGCAATAAAATTAATGAATCGCGGTGCAGTAGGATTATATAATTAAGTTATTGAACTGCGGTGTAAGAATTAATACAATAAAATTGATGAATTGTATTGTAAAAATTAATGCAATAAAATTTATGAATTGCAGTTCAATAGTCAATACACCGCAATTTATATATGTAGTGCGTCTCATGTTCATCAAGGGCATTATAGTCTCTTTAACCTCAAAAGTTTTCTTTTTTATTTTGAAAAAGAAATACAAAACTGTAGCGATTAGAAATTTTGAAAAATGGACCGATCCATAATTTTTCCATAAGAAAACCCAGCTGAAGCCCATTTCTAACCCACATTTTAAAAAGACGAACTGATCATGAATCACATCAAAGCTGAAGAGGCAGTTGGAAATTTGAAGACCAAGACAGTCGCCTCGAGTCTGGGCGTTGCCTTTCGGTTACTTTGCTTTTAATACAGACTATACATACTTTCTCACCTCTTCTCTACGTATTATATATATATATTACTCCATCCGTCTCTAATTAATCGACCTAATTGATTCGGTGCATAATTTAAGAAAAAATAATTGACTTGATTATTTATATTTATTTAATATGTAGTTTTCTTTAATGTCCATATGTATGTGTCCCATAATTAAAATAAAGTGAAAAACTAAGGGTAAAGTGGTAAGAGTGATGTTCTAAAAAGGTAAGTTTCAAAGTGAATGAAAAAAAAAAGGAGGACGATAATTTAGGGACGGAGGGAGTATATATACACACATTTTTTTATAGTCTTATACTCCTTTTGTTCTGAGTAAATAGTACCCGTTTAAAAGTTAATTTTTTTAAAAATGATATTTTTAGTAGTTTATTAATAATAAAATAATATTTTTATGACATAATTTTTAAAAATGTACTATTTAAATGAAATATTTTAAAATAAAATAGTGAAATTTTTACCAGGAATGGAGAGAGTAAGTTATAACCAATCCAATCGTTATCTCTTTCCGTTAAAAGTAATCCTTTCCGTTGAAGCATGCATTTGCTTGACCATTGTGTGAGGAACAACCATTGCTTTTTCTATGTAAATTTTTTTTTGGATTTAATCAGTTTACTCATTTAAAGTTGTTGGGTCAACTCGTGTTCACATTCCGCCGATGTAAATTAAACATTTGTGTTGGTGTTGGTGTTGGATCCACGACATATCATAGATTTATAGATCACGATCTCGATCGTGTCGGTACAAGTTAGAGATTAGTATTATCTAGGGGTGACAAAATGAGTGTTATGGATAAATAGATAATAGGCTATTATCCATGCCATTTTGCCACCCCTAGCGTCAAGGTTCTAAAAAATTTATGTCAAGGCTAGGCGGGGCCTAGAATTAAGACATAATTACCATTTTTTGATAATTTACATCAAATATCAACACACATTGAATACAAATTTAAATTTTTTTATGTTTGTCATTTTATCAAACGCTTATCTATATTTGTAAAATGAACAAAAATATACAAACATACCATTAATCTCAATTCTCAACAACCCCAAAGCAATAAACAAGTCAAGTTTATAACTAAAAGCAAAAAAGATATTACTCTAGTTCGCCCCCCATTACCTCCCTCTATGCCTCACCATTACCACTCCTCTTTCCTTCTCCGCCCTTCTTCCTTCCTCCTGCCACCGCATACCACAAAATCAAAGCTACAAAAATAAATTAAGGTTGGTGAGTGGTCGATTAGGCGGCGACTAAGAAAGTCGCGGCGGTAGAGAGGGGTCTAGCGCCTAGGCGGGGTCTAAACGGAGCTAGGCGGGGAGTTTTAGAACACTGCCTAGCGTTACCTAAATATCGCCCGTGATAGTTCATAATTTGTGAAACCCCAATTAACACAATCTTCTTCACATTTCTCTTCGACTCTTGAAAATGCGAATTACTAACAAATAAATAAAATTATGGTTTGTTATGAGATTAATTTTTTGGAATGAGCGAAAATATTAATATTATTACTTTTTTAATAATCCAACTACAGAATACTGTTTATTAATACAAAGTTGTGGCCTAAATTGTTTTGGCTTGGTTTGGTTGAGTTAGATAAAAACTATAAATCGAACTGCTTCCATCGGTTCCAAACCAAACTAAACCGAACCGAGAATAAGGGGGTTTCGGCTTACACACCTAAATTACAAAGTCATTATCACCGGCCAGGAGAGATTCATGGGTAGAAGAGGCTGAAGGGAGATGGAGTAAGAGAGAAACGTAGCGACGGCCGATGGGTGCCAAGTCCGTTTCATATATAAAGAAAGGCAAGTTTCCCCTACCCCGCCTTCCCTCTTCTCCCTTCCCTTTCACATCAAGCAGTTAGTTCTGCAAGTTCCACGTTGATGCTTTCCCTTACAGTTGTTCAACTGGTTTCTTTAATAAACAATCTACACTTTATTGTCATAATGAATTAATGATGTCTCACCACTTACAATTATCCTGATCTTAATTATAGAATAAAACTATTCAAGTCAAGAGGACCAAAAGTTGGTGTAAAGCCACTAGTTTTGGCACCGTCCCAGATTGCTTTCAAGTGTTCAGCTCAATAAGGTCATGTTTCTTTTACAAAATAAATTATTTCTAATTAAGTACATTTTCAATGTTAAAATAATCTATTCTCTTTTCTTTTGTTTAACTAATAAAATTTGGGAAAATTTCTGCCGTACATTTTTATCAACATTTTTTTTTCTCTTGTCTAGCGTTTTTTTTTCAACTTCTAAAGTCTGTTTTTCAAAATATTGTTTCTAAAATGTCTGAATCGTCTTCTTCCACAGCTCCGATCAACACTTTGAGTTAGAAAATCACGATTATGCACAATGAACGGGAATCAACACAGTAAACTGTTTTTATGAATTATTAAGTACGAAACTGTAATAGACCAGTGCTGGGTTGACTTATTTTTCAGTAAGGACGAAAGTGGAGGAGAAAAAAGAAGGCTAACGACGAAAGAGATGAAAGAAGAGAGCGAATGACATGGTCTGGTTAATTATAATTTTGCATCGCGGTGCAAAAATTGGATTGGAGATTTAAATCGATGCATCGCATTGTAAAAATTGATGCAATAAAATTAAGTCTCGCGGTGCAAAAATTGATGCAACGCGATGCATCTGACTGAATGATTCATAGCGTGCCTCAGACTCATTAAGAATATCGTAGTTTTTTTGCCTTAAAAAATGACTTTCTCCGGTGAAAAGAAATATGCAATACTGAAGCGATTGAAAATTTTAGAAAGTAGATTGACCTAAATTTACTCTATAAAACTTGGGGTATTTACAAAAATGGCCAAGTCAAAGATGACTTGGTCATTTGTAGCCTCACTTAAAAAAAATACACTTTTATGGCCTGGTTTATCGATAAACCAGTGATAAACCACGACTGGTTTATCGGTAAACCAGTAAAAATACACCCCCTTAACATCCGAAATCACTGGTCGACAGAGTGGTCGACAGATCGACCACTTGGTCGACCAAGTCATTTTTGGTTTATTGATAAACCAGTGTAAACCACGTGGTCGACAGACCGACCACTTGGTCGACCAAGTCGATTTTGGTTGATTTTTGGTCAAATGCTATATATGTTCATCAATCGGGTCCAATAGCCGCATTTGACTAATGTCACATAAAACTTGGCCCACCCATACCCATGCTTTGCCCATTTACCACTTCTATATATTACCATTGGCGACAAACCTAAGGATACCTTAAAAAAAGAGAGAAGAAAGATAAAATTGAGACTTTTTAGTATTATAAAAGATGAACTTTGAGTATCTATACATATATAAAATGAGAGGTGTGATTTTTGGAAAGTTTCCGTCAAAATGCACTTTCTAAAAATGACAATACTTTTACATTGTATATGTGTCATTAATACATTGAGAAATGAAACGAATTTGTAATCAAAATTAATTAGATAAATAAATCTGAAAAACTTTTGGCATTCTTTCTTTGACTTGTGAAATTGACAACCATATAATCTTAGGGGTGAGCTTGATCCAGTTCGGTCCAGTTTTTTGGGAAAAAAAGAAAAGAAAGCCGGACATTGGTTCTCAAAAAAATTTAGAACCAAAACATTGGTCCGGTCCAAAACCAATCAAAGATGTATGAGAACCAGGACCGGACCAATACTATGATTTTTTTACTTTTTAACTGTTTAATACAAATACATAATAAAAATTTTAAGACTGAAACTTCATAAAAAAAATGAAAAAACCTTCTATAAAAGTACATTCAAGAATTAAAAATGTCGAACTCATAAACTCATAGCATAACAAACTAGTGGAAACAAAATAATAAAAAAATACCAATTAAAAAGTAGAACAAAGAAAATATTAGGAATTAATATATATACTTATATAATAATAATATTATATATATATATATATATATATATATATATATATATATATATATATATATATATATATATATATAATTAAATAAAAAACATATTTGGTCGGTTCCATCCGGTTCCGTATTTTTTTAGTTCGAGAACCAGGACCAACCCAAATTTCCAATTTTATGAACATTTAGATCCATGACTAAACCAAAGTATTGGTCCGGTCCAGTTTTAATTGGTTCGATCTAGTTCTATTGGTTCGGTTCGGTTCCGAAAAAATCATGCACACCCCTACCATATATACTAAAATATTTCAACCTCATTCACATCCGGCAATATAAAAAATAGTTATGATTTTTTTTAACTATATTGAAATTTCAATGAGCTAATAAATAATTATTTATTTCAATTGTTGAATTTAATAATCGCTTATCAATTGAATAATAAATGAATAAATTATCAAAACAATTACATTAATTATCATTGAAGATTAATTCCTTCTGTTGTAACTAGACGCCTAAGGGAGTTAGACAGTTCCTTAGCTTTTCTCTTCTCGAGCAGTTTTCAAATATAAAACCACTATAAATTTGTTACAATTTTGTTTGTTGAACATCATTGCTAAAAACAATTGAGGATAATATACCAATATAGAATAAATCTATATAAAATGCCTCCCTCTCTCATTTTGTTTAGAGACATCAGCCAGACCAAGGGTAAGCCTAGATAACTCAATGGTTTTTCATGCAAAATGTATATTTTACAATGTAAAAGTATCTTTCCAATCCTGTAATATTTACTGTATTCTTTTAATTTCGATTGCTTAGGATCTCATGTACTTGGTCCTCTTTTTTTTTCTTTTCTTTTTTCTAGAGATTATAGAGCTATAATAAACTGAAAACAGTTATATATGTGAAATTATTAAAATTTCAGGGTACCTTTGTAATCAATAAATAGCTTAAACATATGTAATGTCTAGGATTAAAGATGTAGGGAATAAATTACGATAATTTAATAAACTTCATGTTCAAGTGTGTGTGCTAAATTTAATACAATACAATTTAATAAATTAGTGACTACAAAGAGGTCAATTTTGAAGTGAACAACTAAATTAGATACAAGTGATTTAAAATAGATGTATTTTAATTATAAAAATGTTAAAAAATATAGATCTTCAAAATACAAATCTAAAAATTCGAAATATATATTTTTTTCTATACTCAAAATCTAAAAAATTCGGGTATAGCGTTAAATACTGAAAATATAAAAAAGTCTCGACTTATTTAAATCATATTAAAAAAAATAATTAGGTAAAGAAGCATAAATAATTGGATCTTATTATAAGCCTTTTTTTTTCAATTCACTAATTAAAATTAAGCTCCATGATTTAAAAAAAAATTGAAATACAAAGTTGAATACTTTATAAAAAAATCTAACGCACCTTGCTACGAAATGATTTGATCTGATTCTATTTTGGTTGAGGAAAGTCGGCGGATAAATTTTTGAAACAAAGGGTTCGAAGAGATGAAGAGTCATTATCTCATGTCCAACGGAAGAATTTCCTAGGTTTAATGCTATAAAAATAAGAAATGTGACCTTTTAGACGACTTCATTGAGTATGAGTGAGAGTGAGGCGATGTGTAAATAAGTTAGAGTGAGTGGGGGTGGGGTTTTTAGGTTAGAGAGTGAGAAGCTTTTTATCTATATAACAAGTGCTTGAGATTTTTTTGGGCCAGATTGGTTATAATTGGAGTAATAGTTGTTGTTCATTAAAGCAATAATAATTTGAATTGAATCAATTGAGAAATTTGGGTAACGTGAAATTTTGAGTATTTTTAGTCATTTTTGTTGTTGTTTGTTTTGGGGAGAAATTCGGATCCATCCACTATGTAAAATTTTCAACCCCTACAGTTTTTTATGTTTTTTTAAACTAAAAAAGACACGTTTAAAGCGAAAAGACTACGACTTTTAATGAACCGAAGGCGCGTTACAGATCAATTCATCAATTTAAATCACATAATCTAATTTATGCATCGCGCCTTAAATCATAATGTACCAAACTTCATCTCTCTATTTTCATGTACACAATCAACATATGATTCAAAATTAATGCATCTTACCTACATCTCATATCTAAGTCGATACATCACAATTTACAAATGATACATTGTGATTCAAAATTGATGTATAGAGTTGCAAAAAGGGTATTTAAAAAAGAACAAATTTTATTTAGACCTTTCATCAAACAATATATGCACTGTAGGACAAACACAAAAGTAAATTTATTTTGAATCATACACACAAACACAAAATGAAAAAGAAGAAGAGCGATGTATAAAGAAGGAAGAGAATGTGAGGACATAACATGTATTTTTATATGTTTATATTTTCAATAACCAATGTTTTTTTATAGCTACAACATTAGTACAAAATATCGGAAACTATTATCTCTATCAAATTTTGTCATTTAGAAGCACATGTCTATTATTAATTGTTGATTTAACGAATGACGAAGATGGTTGAATTTCATCCAATCCTTCCTTTCTGAATAAGGAAATGTATCTAAATAAATTTATAATTACTTTTTTTAATTTATATGATCTATCTTTAATTTTACTTTTTATTAATTTTTTAATTTTTTCATATTAAACTATTTAATTGTATATTCTTCAATTTTAATTAAGTATATAACTTTATACCAATGTACAAACCATACAACGCACGAAAACATCACTAGTATTAAAATAAATTGTAGGTATTGTATTAAATATCGCCATAAAATTTATTTTCAATATTCCACGTGTTTAATTCCATTACCAATTGACAATACCATTGGAATGCCATTCCTCTCACCATAACCATTCCTTTATGATTAATGGAGTATATAATATGCCTTTAAAAAATAATTATACGCAAAGTCAAACTTCAAATACTTCATCATTGAGAAAAGTTGGTGAAACGATTCATTTTTTTTAATGTAAATTATAATATAATTTATGTAATCTCTATGTCACACCTACCATGAATAAGTCATAATTGGAATTCCTTATCCTACTTTATAATTAGATATTGATATGACTCCTTCCCAAATCACAATATCAAGTTATCAACATCCATTTCCAATTTTTCATCATTATCTATTTATCTTACCTCTACGATTACTTATCTTCTTCAAATACTAAAAAAAATTAAAAATAACCCGAGCGTAAGTACTTATTAGTTTACTAAAATTGACACTTATTAACGATAACACTATGAGATAATTTTTATTACGGTTTATTTCTTTTCATTTTACAAAAAATATACGTAAGATTTTTTATTTTTTGGATGGAGGGATAAGTTATTTTTCTAATAAACTTGACATTATTCCCAAGTAAAATTAGAAGAACCATGTGATAATTAATCAAAAACATCTCCTTCCATAGAATCTTATGAGAGGTTTTTTTCGAAATTGTCAATGATCTAGCTGGAATTATAAACTCAAATTAGGTAACATAACCGGTGGTAGTGGATATATAATATTATAAATCACAACTAAAAACAACCTAATTAATTTTGATTTTATATACCCCATCATTCTAGCACTACTAATATTTTCCAAAACGAAAATGATGCATTTACAATTTTTTTTGTGCGAAAGTGTTGTACAATACAACTCTTTTGATTATATTACGTATCTCTTTCCAAATAGAAAAATGATAATTATATTTTACGTTTCAACGTCGTCACATTTAAGTTGTATATGATGCTCTCAATGTTACACACTAGAGTTTTGGTTGAAAAAAGAAGCGATGATACTAAATAGATTTTTTAATTTTGCTAGGTTTATCACCAGAATTATCACTATGGTGACAACTATACCTTAAAGATGCACATGCACTTCACATGCACTTTGCCTTCAAGACAAAGTTATCATCAGAATGATAATCTTAATAGTAAACTTAGTATTTTTTTTCTAGATTTTTTTTGTCGCAAACGCACAATAACTACACATTTTTTTTGTTTCTATATGGGAGTTGATTTACCTAATAAAGAAATATACAACATAATTTCTTTATTATTATTATTTTTTTAGTAATTGCTTAAGAAGAAGTATAAACCAACACGGCCACACCACACCACACGTACAATGGAAGAAAAATTTCAAAAAGAGAAAAATTCAAAAAGACGTTACTCTCTCTATCTCTGTTTATATTGGCTCCCTTCCTCCCTTTCTTCTTCTTTGTCCTCTCCACCCGCCATTATTCTCTTTCCTTTCTTAAGAAAACCTCTCCTAACATTTAACCACCTGAGAACGATCATATAACTCTCTCTCTCTCTGTGAGTTTATGTTGGTAAGTTTTCTGTGTTTGTACATTGCATTTTTCCAGCCATTGTACATAGACAAGTTATTCCATTATTGTTTGATTGTGTTCTTGCATGTTTTACAGATTTAGATGTGTCGGTCTTCACTCTTTGCTAAGAAATCGACATGACAGGAGCAAATGAAAGTTACCCGAGTCCCATGGAGACGACCAGACAACGATCCGTGTGAGTTTTCTTAATCTACTCCACCTTGTGCATTTATCTACGAGTATTTGAATTCGTTTGTGCTTATGTCAATCCAAATAACTCGGATTTTTCTTCCATCCATTGATCTTTGAGTCCAGTTCTCCGGATGTTTTTTTTATCGTCTTGGTTCTTAGGAAGTACCTTTGGCTATGCATTCACTAGTGCTAACGGATTCGATTCTATTCTGTCAAAGCAATAGACAAATTTGCGACATGGCTTAGAAATGATACACCCTGGGAAATTTTATTCCTATTCATCATCGTGATCTGTTTCGTCCCACATCACTTTACATCAGCTTTTATGTTCTTTCTGAGTATTCTGTTGGCACTTTGAAGATGAACGAGCTTCAGTATATATAGTCAGTCATATTTTGGTCAGATCATGAAGAAACCCCCTCCGAAAGAAATCTTTCATGCTTAGAGAGTCGATGATTCCGAAAACCGTCCTTTTTAATTGACAAGAGTCTCAATTTGTGGATTCATTACCAAAATTTGGCCATTTGAAACTAGTTAAGCACTTGTCGTTGTTGTTGTTCTTCTTCTTCTTAATTCATCTGCTTCTATGCCGTTTTTAACAACTAATGTATAGTTTGTGGAAATCAGCGAAGAAGTATACAAGAGAAGGTCTCAAAGAAATAAAGTGAAGGATGACGAGAAGCCCTTCCACATCCAAATCCAAGAGAAAGGAGCGAAATGCAAGTATAACCCGCTCAAAATAGTTCTACCTATCATTCTACTCGGAGCGCTCATAACACTTATTCGCTCTCCAACTATCTGTCAACACGAACACATATCACACGCTGTTTCCCGGTAATCCAATGATCGAAATTGTATTTCCCTATACGAATTAGATTTATACAAAGCTCGGTGATCATTTCTAGCTTATATAATGCAGGCCACATTTTGTGAACAGGTGGATATGGGGTGGATTAGATCCGAGATACATACCACATTTGGATACCAAATGGGAAGAAATTTCGAGTGTCGTGGAGAAAATATCTGACAAGAAAAGAATACAAGGGATCGGGCTTTTGAACTTCAATAAGAGTGAGATCGATGGTTGGAAGCTACTTTTCCCCAACGCTAACCATTTAGCTCTGCAGCTGGACTATGCTGAGAAAAACGTAACTTGGGACTCTTTGTACCCTGAGTGGATAGACGAAGAACAAGAAGATGAAGTTCCCAGTTGTCCATTGCTACCGGGGATTGAAGTACCTCGCAAAAGACTTGACATCATTGCAGTTAAGCTTCCTTGTAGAAACGAAGGGAACTGGTCAAGAGATGTGGCTAGGCTACACTTACAACTTGCAGCTGCAGGGCTAGCTGCCTCGGCCAAGGGCTATTATCCTGTGCACACGCTTATAGTTTCAAAGTGCTTTCCAATGCCAAACCTGTTCACTTGCAAGGAACTTGTTACTCGCAAAGGTCACACGTGGTTGTACAAACAAGACTTGAATCTATTGAGACAAAAACTCCACCTCCCGGTTGGCTCGTGTGAGCTTGCACTTCCGCTTAAAGCTAGAGGTTAGTAATCTTTGAGATCTATTATCATCGTTTGTTCTAGTTTTGAAATCTCTAACTAAAACTTTTGGAACCAGAAAGAGATTACGCAAGGAATGTGCAGCGAGAGGCATATGCAACGATCCTGCATTCTGCTGAAGTCTATGTTTGCGGAGCCATAGCTGCAGCCCAAAGCATTCGGATGACAGGTTCCACCCGAGATCTTGTGATACTTGTTGACAAAACGATCAGCGACTACCATAGGAGTGGACTTGAGTTGGCAGGTTGGAAAACCAGAACAATCCAGAGGATTCGAAACCCGAAAGCAGAAAAAGATGCCTACAACGAATGGAATTATAGCAAATTTCGACTATGGCAGCTGACAGATTACGACAAGATCATTTTCATTGATGCCGATTTGCTTATACTGAGAAACATTGATTTCTTATTTGGAATGCCAGAGATTTCAGCTACGGGAAATAATGGCACACTTTTCAACTCTGGAGTTATGGTGATAGAGCCATCGAATTGTACCTTCGAGCTATTAATGGAGCATATTTATGAGATCAAGTCGTATAATGGTGGAGACCAGGGGTACTTGAATGAAGTCTTTACATGGTGGCATCGAATACCGAAACACATAAACTTCTTGAAGAATTTTTGGATTGGGGACAACGAAGAAACAAAGGAAAAGAAAACTCGACTTTTCGGGGCAGAGCCTCCGGTTCTGTACGTGCTCCACTATCTTGGAATAAAGCCATGGCTATGCTTCCGAGACTATGATTGCAATTGGAATGTCGATATACAACAAGAGTTTGCAAGTGACGTTGCTCACGCGAGGTGGTGGAAAGTGCACGACACCATGCCAGAGCAGTTGCATCAGTTTTGCCTGTTGAAATCGAAGCAGAAGGCACAGTTGGAGTGGGATCGAAGGCAAGCCGAGAAAGGAAACTTCACGGATGGCCATTGGAAAATCAAAATTCAGGATCGACGTATAAAGAAGTGCATCGACAATTTGTGCTCTTGGAAAAGCATGCTACGACACTGGGGCGAAACAAACTGGACGGACGAAAAAAATTTCAATCCTACACCACCTGCCATCACCAGTTCATCTCTTTCAGGCTTGTGAGCTTCAGTTTTCTTCTTTCTCCTGGGTTTTTTTCTTCTTCTTCTTCTTCCAGTTTTGTCGATGTAAATAATGAATTATATGGGGGGCATAAAGGCATTCATTCTAGACGATTTATCTATCGATCGACTTTGAGTAGATTAGACATTTGAACCTTTGGGTTCTTTGAGGTCTTTCTTATATGACTTAATTTCAAGATTTGGATCAGATGATTTTGAGACTTTCTTTTTCAAAGGAAACGTGTATGAACAGCTCCTTCTTATACCATGTTAATCATTCATGTAACAACATACGCTACCATCGAGATTGAAGCACAACAATGTATATATATATCATACATTCATACTTATAACACTCTTCTCTTGAGTGGGGCCTCCTTTGAACTTCAAACAGATCAGTTTGTTCTGGTGCTATCCTACCTCATAGCATAGCAATTAGCAAAGCCGAATACTCCAACCAAATACCATCTCAAGAAAGAGCCATCAAAACCATGTAGTTTAAGTCTCAAATTAAAGGAATTTTGGGAGAAATGGGTACTTTTTTCAAACATTTAACCTTTCCACTTCCTTGTTATTTTTTTCAACCGTTAAGATCCATTTTTATGAAAGATGCATTAATTGTATACTGGAAAGAATGTACATGAAGGTCGGGTTCGTTTAATTTTGCAGTGTGATGCATCATCAATCTTTGCATTGCAATGTAAAATTGAATAACATAATTTAAAATTGGATCAAGGTGATTAAATTTTTGATACATCACGATATAAAAATTGATACATCGCGATGCAAAATTGGATTAGTTCATTCTGATTGATGGATTGCAATGCAAAATTTGATGCAACTCGTTGCATTTAGATGAGTGATTCGTAGCGCCTCAAGCTCATTAAGGGTATTGTGGTTTTTTCGTCCTCAAAAGTGACTTTTTTCCGATTGAGAAAAAAAATGATGGACCGAAACAATTAAAAACTTATGAAAGTGGACCGGTCAGAATTTACCCCCAAATTTTATCCAGAGTAAAGATTAATTGGACGAACTAAGCTGTTGTTGACAGTAAAACTCAATGTCATAAAAAACTAAGCTGTTGGAATTTTACTGTATAAACAATATATGAAAAGAAATAGTAAAAGGTAGAAAACAAACACACATAATCATCAAGTAGCTACCATAAATTTAATCACCTAACACTTTAAAACAGATATATATATATATATATATATATGTTCAACTGCCCGGTTATTTTATCCCACAGTAAAATAGTAAATGATTTGCACAAATCCAAAACAGCGTTCTACTTTCAAAGATTTCCTTTGGCATATCCATTGCAGGAGCAACCATCTTGCTTCAAGAAATGCCTCCATTTTAAATAGCTGAAATATTTCCAACCTGTTAGTGAATAAGGGGTATTATAAAAGGGTGTTATGTGTAACTTATTGTCTAATATGCACGTATATATAAATACCCTAGCCTATCTTGTTTAGGGTTAAGACTTCCAAATCATATTCTTCTTTCTTCTTCTCTTCTCTGTTTCTTTACATGGTATCAGAGCAAGTTTCTCCATAACAAACTTGGTTTGATCTATATCTATTTTTTATTTTTTATTTTCCTTTCTCTACATGCAAAGGTAAGGATGTCGTGTTCCTTTCGTGCGTCGCCAGGCTGTGCGATGCTTTGAGTAGTTGCCGGAGTGTGCAACCTTGATTGATAGGCCAGCCCAGGTTGTGGTTTGCTAGTTGTGTTTGTAACCGAGGGTTTCTGTAGTGCGCAAGGGGTCACAAGTCGTCGCCAGCTTCTCCAAACGAGTTTGCAGGGTTTCTGAGTGAGTTAAGTCGTTGGGGGCTTCGCTTTGCGCCACCTAGACGAGTTCGCAGTCTCTAGGGGACGCCGGATGATCTGTTTTTGTCGCCGAGTTCAACGCCAGGCGCGTCTGGGAATTTTCATCTCTTCTGGTTCGCCCAAGTCCAGGCAGTCTACTTGTGTGGTTAGTTTTCTGGTTGGACGTGTGTTTTGCCTCTGCTGCTGTTTGTTTGGTCTTTTGGTACCTATTATTGTTGGGATTCTTGTGTTCTGCGTATTGTGGCGACTTCTGAGACTGTTTCGGCAGTGATCACCACTCCTAATAAGCTTATAGATAAAAAGCTTGATGGTACAAACTATATGATGTGGCGTAAGGTGGTTAGTAAGAGTCTTATTGGTATGGAAAAGGGCGATCATCTCACGGCTATATATTAAAACTGGTGAAGGTGCGAAGGTTTGGATTCGAGATGATGCATTACTCTTTGGTCAGATGATGAATTCCATGACAGATAATGTTGCCGCGATAATTTGAATCGCCAGTATGACTTGTCCACTGATGTGTTTCGATAGAATCAAAGAGATCACACCGTGATTCAGTACTTTGCTAATTTTAAGAAAATGTCTTAGGAATGGTGCACTTTGCTTCCAATTACGGCCGATGTTAAGTGAAAGTGAATCCTGATGGTTCCCTTGCTCGATTGAAGGCTCGTCTGGTTGCGAAGGGTTATGCCCAAACTTATGGTGTGGATTATTCAGAAACCTTCTCTCCAGTTGCAAAATTGGCTTCTATTAGGTTGCTTGTTTCTCTTGCTACATCATACCACTAGCCGCTTCACCAACTAGATGTCAAAAATGCTTTTCTTCATAGTGACCTACACGAAGAGGTTTATCTTGAACAACCTCCTAGTTTTGTTGTTCAGGGGGAGTCAGGGATGGTGTGTAAGTTAAAAAAATCGTTGTATGGTCTGAAACAGTCTCCTCGAGCTTGGTTTGGTCGATTTAGTGAAGTTGTGTTAGAGTTTGGCCTTATGTGGTGCAGCAGTGATCATTCAGTCTTTTATCGACAGTCTGAAGCATGGTGTATTCTCTTGGTTGTGTATGTTGATGATATCGTCATTACTGGCGGAGATAGTGTGGGAATTTATGCTCTAAAGTCTTTCCTTCAAGAAAGATTTCAAACAAAAGATCTTGGGAACCTCAAGTACTTTTTGGGAATTGAAGTTGCCCGTTCGAAACAAGGCATCTTTCTTTCTCAACGAAGTATGTACTGGACTTACTTACTAACACTGGGATGTTAGGGACAAAACCAGCTGAGACTCCTATGGATGCTAATGTGAAGCTTAGAGATGATGATGGTGAAGAATTGAATCATCCGGAGAGGTATCGTACGCTTGTAGGGAAGTAGAACTATTTAGCTATGACTAGACCGGACATTGCATTTGCAGTAAGTAAAATTAGTCAGTTTATGTCGTCTCCACGATCTACTCATTGGGAGGTTGTTGTACAAATCCTCCGATATCTCAAAAGAGCTCCAGGTCGTGGGTTACTTTATCGAGATCATGGGCACATAAGAGTTGAGGGTTTTTGTGATGCTGATTGGGCTGGATGTCCTATTAGTAAGAAGTCAACCACGGGATATTGTATATTTGTTGGAGGCAACTTAGTGTCTTGGAAAAGTGATAGATGTCTTATTTTAATTATTTTCCTTGCAAGTGGACAAGACTATTGGAGAATAGTTTTGGGAAGCAAGGGTCGAACCACAGAGACAAGATGATCACAGATAGTACGATTTATTGATAGCAAATTATTAATCTAAGGGAGTTTTTATATTTATTCTATTCTAAACTAATTATTATTATTCTTGTTTAACTAATTAGCAGCAATTACAGGTTATGAAGATCTTATTGTGGATGGCAATCTAGGATTAGGGTTTCACTTATATCTCCTCTATGTTTAATTTTAAAATAATTATCATTCAATCTCTTGGGTTCGTTCACAAAATATAGATATAGCCTGTTGAATTACGTTCAGTCTCCATCTTCGAATAATCCATTCATTCTATATCCTAAGCACAAGAACATATGATCTAACTGTCACTTAGGTCATTTATGGAACCTGACCCTAACTTATCACTCTCGTGCATCGATAAGTCCAATTTATTGTGATATTGAGCCAGTGTACGACATATGCACATTGATCATGCAGTTATCCGCACCTCTAGACCTTTATTATTCATGATTACATTCATTTGTTCAAAGTGAAATGATATAGGGATTGATAATCACAACAATCAACAAGAATTGAATGAACATAAATATAAATTAAAGCATAGATTCGATACAAGTTACCTCCCACCTCCTAGATTAATGAAGATTTAGTTCATCCTTGAAGATGAACAACACATGGAGATGAATGAGTTCATGAATCGATCTTCAATACTTGTAATTACAATGACTAATTATGTTATACAACCTAAAATCTATTCTAAAGCTATAGAAAACTACTTTCTAACAGTTTCCAACCGTTTTTTTGGTCGTCCTATGCTCTGGCTGCTATCGACCTCTATTTATACCGAGGAGTTGTAGGGCAATTAGATCTCTTGTGAAAACGCAAATCTAGGCATTCTGACTACCTTGCGGTCGCAAGGTCTAAGGCACCTTGTGTCCGCAAGGTCCTTCAATAATCCGGGGTTGAGTTCTCTTGTTTCTGTCCACCTTGCGGAGGTAAGGTCTTCTGCACCTTGCGACCGCAAGGTTCCCAACTTGACTCTTCTTCCTTTCTTTTTCACTTTTACACTCTGACCCCTTCTTGGAATTTTCACCTAAAAGCCTTCTGCTTTGTATACTTTTATCTAAAACCCTGAAACTCACAAAATCACTGAAAAACACATATCAATAGCCAAAAGCCTCGTGAAATAGCTCAATTTAAGTCATAGAAGTATAAGAAATCGATGTATAAAATACATCGATCAAATACCCCCAAACTTAAACTTTGCTCGTCCACGAGTAAACAATACTTATAAATACAAAAGCAATTAATTAACAAAAATAACAAAAATCTTTTTGGAGGGTGACACTATTTACACTCCTCTATAAACCCACAAACTCAAGGAGACTCTTTCGAGTGACTCGACTATGCAGATAAATACAAAGACTAATAAATACAAAAAGCAAATAAAAACTATTCTGAACATAAAACAAAACAAAAATATTTTTGGCTTCAACCTCAAGTTATAATAGCATGGCATAACAAAGCAGTCTCAGTTCGATGCTCACCACATATGTGCAGGCTTAGTTACATAAAACCAACTGACTTTTTCTTAAAACTGCTACTACTCTTAATTTCTCCGTGTGTGTGTGATCACCAATCTTAGAGAATATCTTAACTAAAACTGTTTTATTAAGCTAAGCACCACATTCATATGAAAATCAAAATTTAATTAAAACCAATGCATTGTAAAACATGAGATCTACCATCCAAACCTGGTCTATTACAGAAAGAGAGGTCACCAAGGATTTCAAAAACTTATACATCCATCCCATGCACTTCTATGTATGACATACAATGCTCTCCTATCCCAATTACTTGTAATAGCTAAGATTATGCTAACACAGTGAGCTCTTGGCGAATAATATGAACATGAAGTGTTTGATCAATTCTATATGACTCACTTAGCAGAGAAAACATGCACAAGCATTGGCAAGAAGATCATTAGGTCTTTATTAGCTTGTAATGTAAGGCCAAGGTGATGGGGGATTTGATGGAAAGAGATTGGAATTCAAAGTGAGAGAGTAAGACTACCCTTTATCCCTCATACTTCCAAGGAAAAGGAAGTTTTCCCTATTTAGGCTAGGACCCGCAAAGGCTATAAGTAGGGGGTGTTTACTGTTACTTTTCAGTTTTCTTCTTCCCCCCCAAACTTGTTTTGGACATTATATCTCTCTAAAAACATCTCATCATTTTTCTCAGCAATATTTTTCTAACATATTTTCTTGAAAGTTATGCTTTCATTTGAATCTATTTGCACTCTTCTTCTTCCGTTTCATTTTTCTATATATATATCTATATATATGTGTGTGTGAT
The DNA here is from genome assembly GCA_013146195.2 of Codonopsis lanceolata. Lineage (NCBI taxonomy): Eukaryota > Viridiplantae > Streptophyta > Magnoliopsida > Asterales > Campanulaceae > Codonopsis > Codonopsis lanceolata. Next base: position 27,158,594 of record CM028383.1, on the reverse strand, counting down.
ATATATATATATATATATATATATATATATATATATATATATATATATATATATATATATATATATATATATATATATATATATATAATTTTTTTCAACGACGGAAGGAAGAAGTCTTCAGAAAACTTGCTTGACTGAAAAATGGTCCTCTATAATCAATTTCCCACCCACATCCTACCCTCTCAAAGGGTAGGCTAAAAGAGTATAGGCTAAATGGTTAAGTTAATGTGGGTAATAGAAACGATGTCGAATGGGGGTTTTATGTGTGCTTAGCACACTCCATTCTTTTTAATTAGGCTCAAAAGGGGACACTAGGGATATTTTTAGTAAAGGTCAGGGAATATTTAGGCTCTAACGATCCAAAGATGGCCTAAGTCATTTCTTAATGCCAAATGCTCATGTAGTTTTTAAAGCAAGTAAGACACACAAAATATCATATCAACTATGGGAATTGTGGGGTTGAATGTTTAGCATCACTGGATTTCACATAAGCATTCGCTAAGACAGATGGTAGGGACAATCGAGACTAACATGCAGATACGGTTCGAAAGTGTGCTTGAGATATATTAGTGAGAAAAATCAAAGGGATCTAACTATCGTGCAATTGGCCCTAAGTTACAATTTAATGCAACAATTATGTTCGAATGGCTATGCATCATATTCCTGTGCATATCTTGTTGTAATGAAGTAGGTGCTATAAACTTTATAAAACTATTCTAATTAATCCATAATTATGATGGTGTGGGTGTATGAAGAATTTGGAGAAAAGTAAAAGTTTCGCAAAATCAAGTAAATTCTAGAAGACCAACGAGCTCTAGCTCAACTGGTACTGCTCACTTCTCCTAACGGAGAGGTTGGGTGTTCGAGTCTCACTAGAGACACCTTGGACTTTACAACTCTCAGTAGAGAGGTCGGGTGTTCAAGCCTCTTCAGAGGCATCGTTGTTGTTAAAGCCTTATCCAAAGGCCCCATTTAGCTACTCACTTATCTCATTTAGCTACTCACTTATCTCATTTAGCTACTTACTTATCTTAACGGAGAGGTTGAGTATTCAAGCTCTACCAGAGGCACCCTGGTATTTAACTACTCTCAACCGAGAGGTCGGGTGTTCAAAGCCTCACCAGAGGCACCATTTGTTCGAGCCACACCAAAGGCATCATATATATATAATTGTAGCCTTTCAAGGCATTAAAAATAATAAAAAATTAAAAAAAAAAGAGTAAATTCCAGAAAGATCTACAGACTAGCTATGCGGTTCATTGCATTAACTCCTCATTGACTAGTACTACCACACCTAAGACTCGAGGATGAAAATTTTTAATTAAAATATTTTTTTTATAATTTTAAAATTTTAAGGTTTTTTTTTAATAAAGAAAATTAGAGATGTTGATGACACAATTGATGATGGGTCCCCATGGAAGGAATTCACGAGCATCCAAAATTAGGGTATTCTGGTCAAGGCAACATCTCCAAAAATAAGAAAAATTCAAAAGAAAGAAAGATGCGGTGAGGCGACCGATAGAGGAAAAAAATTTTCCTCACCAAAAAAAGCAGTGACTCCACTCCTCCTTAGGCTAGGACCCGCTAAGACTCTGGGCTTAGAATCCCCCCAAACTTATTTTCTATTTTGTCCCCAAAATTGAGGAACATATGTGAGGTTTGATGGGGAAGGGCAAATATCAAAAGGACATAACATGCCCACCTAACGAAAGAGGGTGAAACTTAGGCCTCGACTCATGGTTAGTAGGGAGGAAATAACGTTCGAGGACGAAACTCGGGGATCGTGCTAGGTGGCAGCCCATAATAGTTGGAGACATTTTGTCCCACGGTGTTAAACCAAGCCGAATAAGTGATGCAGTCGGCGCATTTATTGCTGCTTCGACTTCACCATGTCGGATTTGGAGGACTTCTCCGGCACATTGGAGATTTCATCCAGCGGATCCATCTCCTCCTCAGACTCATCTCGTGAGGAACCCCTACACTCGCATTTGGTGATGGTGCTCAAAACAAAATCGCCTTAGTGATGGCGGGGCACATCTCGGCCTCTCGCGTGTCGAGGCCATCTGTTCACTCACGCGTCCTTACGATCCGGTAATCAAATGTGGGAGGCGAACCCCGTATTACTACCTCTAATAAGGGTCTTAATTTGGCCGATTGATCGGGCGGCGACATCAACAGACCCACCGGTCATGATGGTGTAGATCGGGGCGGCCTTAGCCCAATCACCGTGTGTTGGTGGTGGTAGGCATAAGGCGGGGAGCGGAATAAATTTGAACACAAGCCTGGCCGGTGTCCAAAAGGAAGGACTCCTCCATGGTGCGTGGACCGAATGGTGGATTACGGGTTTTGGGTCCACACCACCGGGGATGGGAGATGGTCGCATTGACCATCTCGGCGAAATAGGGGTGAAGGTGGGTGCTATAGTCGTTCGGCACCCTCTGCGAAGTTGGAGGTGCCATAATACCTGTTAATGCTTTGGGACAAAAAGTTAACACTAACGCCCCTAACATTAACGGTCTCTAAAACTAAAACCACCATCTGCCATGCCAATGCGGCATTGGCATAAAACTCTCAGACAATAGACACGATTGCCTTGTCAGGGAGACTCGGTCAACAACCCCCCGCTTACGTCTTGTGAATTCATTGTGGAGGCCAAATTCGGCAGCCTTGAATCCCCTCTTGGGAATCAAGGACTTGGGAGCTTTGCAGTGTATCTCTCTGAGGCCTCAAAGGATATAAAGTGGCGGTGGTCATAGTTTTGCTCTTCCTCTGACAGGGCTAGAAGAAGAAGAGGCGCTAGTATTTACGACGCACTTAATAAAAATTTTAACAATTAAAATATTATTTTTAAAATTTAAAATTTAAAATTTAAAATTAAATTATTTCCTAAAGCATGCAAAAATATATTCTACGTAAATTTTCTAACACCCTAACATGCAATTATTATAGTACGTAAGAAAAAATGGAAGAGGGTTAGAGTTACTTGAGGATTGCAGCTTTAGGGTGGAGAGTCGTCGGAGTTCGAGCTTTTCTGCCGGCAAAAATGGTGTCCCTTCACCTTGCTTCGAACTTCAATGGGGTGTAATGGTGGATGAAGGTAGAGGAGAAGTTTGAAGGAAGAAGGAATTCTTGTAAACCGGGCCAGAATTTGGAAGGAGTTGAAGAATTTCGCCTGAAGATGGAAGGGTGGAGGAGCTGCTGCTGTTGCTTGAAGAAGGAGGGTGAATTTTCTGGTGATCTACAATGAAGCCCCGACACATCTTTATATAAAGGTACGCTGGGTCGCGAGGTGTGCTTGCGTCATGCAGTGGGCGATCAACGATTCGATTCCCACGTGCATCTTTGCAGTTCACGATAACCATTTATGTAGCAGGACCTTTGCGGTCGCAAGGCCTAGAGGCACCTTGCGTCCAGTAGGTGCGGTGTTAATCCTTTGTTTCCTTTTCATCCTTTTTCGGCGGTTTAGGTTGGGTCCACTCAGATTGGGATTCCGAGATTATGTTTTGTCACTTTCTGCGTATTAAAATTCTACAAAAACTCTAAACTAACAATATTAGCAACATATAAATACAACATTAAGATGCTTTTCTCCCCCAAACTTGGATTTTGGTATATTTAATTTCAAAATTAAATGTCCAAAATTAAATTTAAAAGAGAATAGCATATTTAAATTAACTACAAAAGCAATAAAAATTCATCATAGTGGGTTGCCTCCCACTTAACGCCTTTGTTTAACGTCTTTGGCTCGACCCAAGCGCAAACCTAGTCATCGGGTGGTGCATTGTCGGCTAAGCAATTAATTCAATTCGCTCAAGCCCGACATCGGTTCAAAGATGCGGCTTGAGTCGGTGTCCATTAACTTTAAACACCGTTTGTTCTTGGATTCCTTATGTCAATAGCTCCATGAGAATAAATTCGGATAATTGTAAAAGGACGAGACCACTTCGATTTTAATTTTCGAGAATAGCCTAAGTCTAGAATTAAAAGTAAAACTTTCAATCTGGTCGAAACATTTTTATTGGCCAATCCCATGTCATGAGTAGGTCTTTTCTTTATACGTTTTAGCATTTTCATCACAATTTAGCCTTTGTTCTTCTAATTCATTTTAATTGAAACAATCTTTCCTCACCATGGTTAAATCTAAATTTAAGTCTTTGATAGCCCAATAAGCTTTATGTTCAATTTCAAGCGGTAAAATGACATGCTTTTGCCATATATCATTCGGTATGGACTCATTCCTATCGGGGTTTTTATAGCGATTCGGTATGCCCATAAAGCATCCTTAAGTTTAGCTTCCCAATCTTTCGATTGGGCTAACGGTCTTTTCTAACTTTGCTTTAATTTGTCTATTACTTACCTCTACTTGGCGGATGTCGAGGATGATAGGGTGTAGCTAACTTGTGAGTTACACCATGTTTCTTAAGGACATTATTTAATAATTTATTAGTAAAATGAGTTCCTTGGTCACTCGATTATGGCCTTAGGTACTCCATATCTAGCAAAAAGATCTTCACAATTTAACGAGTTTTACCGT
>CM028383.1:27096078-27153960 GCA_013146195.2 Codonopsis lanceolata | reverse complement strand
GAGACATGGGGTATATATGTTCATGAAAAATGACATGTCTCTTACGACAAGGTTTTCTTTTGTTTCAAGGTTATATAGGAGATAACCTTTTTGTCCAGTAGGATAACCTAGGAATACAGATGGAATGGCTCTTGGTGCAAATTTTTCTGAATTGTGAATAGAAGAATATCATAGGCAACCAAAAGATCTCAAAAGAGAATAATTCACTTTGGTGTGTGTTAGACATTAAGGGTAATTTAGTAAATTAGATGGTAGGGTATTTGTTATATATATATATATATATATATATATATAGTTTTTGTTTAATAGAAGCAAGAGCGCATAGAGATTTGGTCTGCGTAAACGATCGCGATTCCCTGCCGGCTCCTCTTTTCTTCTCCTTTTTTATTTCTGTTTACATGGTATCAGAGCCAGGTTGAATATTCCGAGACCAGGGGTTGACTCGGAATAGTAAGGCGACCGTATTTGTGTAGTTTGTCAGTCGAAACTGTTGACTTTCCGATGTCATGCGTCGGTGAGTGGTGGCGCGTGAGATCATAATCGGAACCCTAGCTTTCGGAATAGCAGTGTGTAGGTGTCGAATTTGTATGTCACTAGGTTTCAAAGTGTTAGTTGATGATATGGTGACTGATAGGTGTGATTCCGGCTATTACCTGAAGATTCCGGCTTGGAACTGTACTCTGCCCTCGTTTGATTTTTTTTATTGTTGTTGTTCAGACTTGCTTGATAGTTTGAACTCTCTTTCTGTTTCTTTTGATGGCTGACGACCTATCTACGGGGTCTACGGGACCAATAATGACAATTGTTTCTAACCAAAATAGATTGATTGACATTATCTTGGAGGCCGACAGGTCTAATTTTGCGGAATGGCGATATTTAGTTCAGGTGAACATGGGTGGTTTACGGAAAAGGACATCTTGTTGAAGATTGTCCTCTTGATCAAAGGTGGCTAAGGTGTGGTTGGATGATGACAATGGTGTTTGAAAATTGTGAATTGTATTAGTAGGAAAATTATCTTGTCTATGCAACACACGCAAAAGCGATTAAGGAGCTGTGGACACTCTGCATAAATGGTTCTCTGAGCAAGTAACTTGAATAGGTTGTATAATGCTCTGTGAGGAAGTTCATCGTCCCTAGTCGAAAAGGCGGAGTCTTATGGATTATTATTATGACTTCATGCGTATGAGCGAGGATTTCACTTGCCGTATGCTATTTCGATGATGTTGAGGAGATGAAAGCTCAACGTGAAAAGTTGTTGATGTTTAGGCGGCTATCAGGGCCGGAGAAAGAGTATATGATATGGTTCGATCTCGGTTATTGTCAAATAAAGATTTGGGTACCTTGTTTGATGCCTTTGATAGGCTTTTTGTACAGGAATAGTGAGTCATCACATGTGGAGGTATCTGAAAATGATTAGTTTCCTGAGGAATGGCTATCGTGGAGAGGTAGAGATGGAGAGTGGTGGTTTCGAGGTGGAACTCATGGTGGTAGAGATCAGGAGGTTGTGGAGGACCTAGGGTGTGTGTTACAATTGTGGAGACCAAGGTCATTTCAAAAACCGGTGTCCTAAGCCTCTCTTCCGGCAACAAATGGAGTATCGGCAAAACACCAGTCGATTCGCTCTCTGGGTTCGCAGAATTCGAGCAAATTTGTCAACCGGAGACCCATAATGTTGTTATGAATGACGAGGAGTTTGCCAGGTTTTCACAGTACCAGATGTCTCAGCAGTCTTAGCAGCCTTCCTCTTCATCCAAAGCAACTTTAGCCAAGTCAGGTAAACCCATAACATGTCTTTTGTTTTCGGCTGGGCCTGGGTAATTGACTTCGGGGGCTCTTGACCATATGAGGCGGAGATTCAGGTATGTTATCTTCTTGTAATTAAATCGAATAAGTTTACATTGTACTCTTGGCGATGGATCTTCTTCCAAAGTCTTGGGTAGTGGTAGCACTACTATTAAACTTCTTTATCATTGACATATGTGTTATACTTGCCCAAGTTTCCTTATAATTTGATATAGTTAGTAAACTCTGAGTCCTTAAATTGTTGTGTTTCTTTCTTTTCACAGTTGTGTCTTTTTTAGGATCTGGGGACTTGGGATTATTGGTAAAGGAAGTGAAACTGATGGATTGTACCTGCTCGATGAAGTTGTTGCTACTCACTCTTCTACTGTTGCATCGGTTGCGTGTCAAAGTACTTTGTCTCCTCTCCAGCTACACTGTCATTATGGTCATCCGTCGTTGCCTGTCCTAAAAAAAATTATGCCCTGAAGTAGGATCTATTTCTAGTTTCCCTTGTGAGTCTTGTGAGTTTGCTAAACACCATAGTGTGTCGTATCCTCCTAGAGTTAATAAACGGGCTGGGTCCCTATTTGAGTTAGTTCATACTGATGTTTGGGGTCCTTGTAATGTGCCTTCCAAATCAGGGTACCGATATTTTGTTACTTTTGTCGATGATTATTCCAGAAGTTCTTGGCTTTATTTAATGAAATCTAAATATGAGTTGTTATAGTTATTTTGCTCATTTTGTGCTGAGATTAAAACTTATTTCAATTGTTTGGTTAAAAATCTTCGTAGTGATAATGCTAAGGAATACTTTTCTGGTATTTTCTCTTCTTATATGTCTCAGAATGGAATCATTCATCAATCTTCATGTATTGTCACCCCACAACGGAATGGTGTTCTTTGAGCGCAAGAATCGCCATCTGTTGGAAGTTCTGCTAGGGCATTGATGTTTGAGATGAATGTTCCCAAGTCTTTTTGGGCGATCTTTGTTCACCTTCTGCCTTTCTTATTAATCGTTTTCCATCATCTGTTCTTAAAGGAGACATACCATATTCTGTTCTTCATCCATCGCAGTCGTTGTTTCCAGTTTCTCCTAAAGCGTTTGGTTGCACTTGTTTTGTCCAAGATGTTCGGCCACAGGTTGGTAAGTTAGACCAAAGAGCTCTTAAGTGTGTCTTTCTTGGGTACTCTAGAACTCAGAAAGGCTATCGTTATTATTCTCTGGATTTGGGTCGGTACTTAGTGTCTGCTGATGTCACTTTCTTTGAGTCTAGCCCGTATTTTGGTTGGTCATCTTCTCATGCGTCTGAGTTTGTCTCTCCCGATGATTTTCTCACCTATACTTTGGTTCGTCCCCATAATCCTGAGGTTGGTGTTGGTGTTGAAGCTGGTTCTCGTCCTCCTATAACTCAAGTGTATACTCGGCGCACTCCTGTTTCAACCCAAGAACCAGTCGTTGCAGATTCTCCAACAGATTCACTTCCGATACCGGTTCCTACGTCATTAGATTCGTCTCTTGATCTCCCTATAGCACTTCGCAAAGGTACACGTACTTGTGTTCATCCTATCACCTCTTGTGTCTCATATGCTCACCTGTCAGATTCCTCTCGTTCATTTGTTGTTTCCTTGATTCTGTTGTCACCCCTAAAAATGTGTCTGAAGCTTTATCTCATAGTGTTTGGAAGTCCGCTATGGAAGAGGAAATGCAGGCTCTTGAGGCTAATGAGACCTGGGACTTGGCATCACTTCCTGATAGTAAGAAGGCTATTGGATGTAAATGGGTGTGCGTAGTTAAAATGAATCTGATGAATGCTTGTTGCTCGGTTAAAAGCTCGATTGGTAGCAAGGGATATGCACAAGTGTATTGTGTTGATTATCTTGATACTTTTTCTCCTTGCTAAGCTCATACGTTCGTCTTCGATATCGTTAGTTTGCTTCTAATAAGCGGGCCGTGTATCGGTTGGATGTCAAGAATGCATTCCTTCATGGTGATTTGCGGGGAAGAGGTTTACATGGAGCAACCTCAGGGGTTTGTTGCTCAAGGGAGTATGTGAATAAAATAATGCGTCGGTTATGAAAGTCGTTGTATGGGTTGAAGCAGTCTCTGCTTGGGCTTGGTTTGGCGGTCAGTGTTGTCATGCTAGAGTTTGGATTCTGAGAGAGTGCGTGTAATAACACGTGTTCTTTCGGCGGACTAGCGATTAATACGTATTGTTTTGGTTGTTTATGTAGATGATATTGTGATCACAGGTAGTGATACACATGGTATTGAAGCACTCAAATCGTGTCTTCAAACAAAATTTCAAACAAAGGACTTGGGTACTCTAAAGTACTTTCTTGGGATCGAAGTGATACGCTCCAAGAAAGGGATCTTCTTCTATCAAAGGAAATATGTCCTTGATTTACTTAGGAAGTTGGAATGCTTGGAGTGAAACCGTGACACTCAAATGGATCTAATGTAAAACTTGTAGCCGGAAAGGGGAGATGTTAGAGGATCGAGCGATCTGGACATTGGTTGGTAATTTGAATTATCTTGTAGTAACTCGTCCAGATATTGCTTTTCCGGTGAGTGTAGTGAGTCGGTTCATGGTAGCCCCTACTACTACACACTAGAATGCATTGATTCAAATTGTGAAATATTTGAAAGGAGCACCAGGTAGAGGTATATTGTATGCGAATCAAGGGCATATGCGGGTAGAGGCATTCTCGATGCTAATTGGGCGGGATCACTTGGATGATAGTAAGTCAACTACCGAATATTGTGTGTTTGTGGGCGGAAATCTTGTATCATGGAAAAGTAAGAAACAAAGTGTGGTGGCGAGACCAAGTGCAGAGTCTGAGTATCGTGCTATGGTTCAGACAACCTGTGAACTTATGTGGATAAAACAATTGATTGAAGAGATTGGGTTTAAGGTTCCTCTGCACTATGAGATTGTGGTGTGATAATCGAGGACCATGCATATTTCTACAAATCCGGTTTTCCACGAAAGGACTAAGCATATAGAGGTCGATTGTCATTTCATTCAAGAAAAGATCCAACAGAATCTTGTCTCCACCTCATACGTGCGTACGGGAGAACAACTGGTTGATATGCTGACTAAAGGCTTGACAAAGTTAAGGGTGGATTATATTTGTAACAAGCTGGGCATGATAAATATATATGCTCCAGCTTGAAGGGGAGTGTTAGACATTAAGGGTAATTTAGTAAATTAGATGGTAGGGTATTTGTTATATATATATATATATATATATATATATATATATATATGTATATATCATTTTGTTTTTAATAGAAGCAAGAGTGCACAGAGATTTGAATTACATAAGCGATTGCGATTCCTCTCTCTTTCTTCTCCTTCTTCTTTATTTCTGTTTACAGTTTGAAAGAGGATTTCATGGGGTATCTTAAAAGTTGTAGAACTAGTGGGAAGTTTATTTATGATGTGAGTGGCTGTGAGGATACAATATCCCCAGAAATGTCTAGGAAGACCAGCTTGAAATCTCAAGGCTCTGGCCATTTCAAGTAGTTGTTGTTTATGCTTTCTTTCAACTACTCCATTTTGTAGGGGTGTATAGGGACAAGAATAGTTATTCCGAGATTGGCAAGAAATGAAGTGAAATCTTGGTTGAAAAATTATGTGCCATTGTCAGTTCTAATGGTTTTAATAGTTGTATGAAACTAATTTTTCACATAAGCATTGAATGTTTGGAAGGTTCTGAATACATAAAGTTTGGTTGGAAGTAGAAAAGTCCATACACATCTATAAAAATCATCAAAAATGGTGAAGAAATATTTGCATCCATTCATAGTAGATATCCTATATGGACCCCAAAGATCACAATGTAGCAATTCAAAACAGTGTGTACTATGAGAAAGACTATTAGAGAAAGACAACTTGTGTTGTTTTGCAAGGGGACAGATACTACAAAATGTTATACAATCTGTATCGTTCTTAGAACATTGTGATAGCTGAGGAATTCTCTTCAAAGTATGTAGGGATGGGTGACCAAGTCTTACGTGCCAAAGCTCGAAGTTATCTTTGGTGTGGTTTACTGCAATCTTTTCAATGGTTGTAGAAGAAACAGAATCGTGGTCACTTTGGCTTTGAAGAATGAACAAGCCTCCATGAAGATTACCAATTGCTATGACTTTCTTCAATTGGTCCTGGAAGACACATGTGTGTTTAGTGAAGTTTACAACCAGAGTTGACTGAGAAAGGATCTTAGGAATGGACAGGAGATTGAATTTGAAACTAGGAACATGCAACCCATCATGAAATATAAGATCCCGTGATACATTTACAGAACCTTTATGTGTAACAGTTGCATTGTTTCCATTAGGAAGAGACAGAACAATGGGTTTAGACAGTTCAACAATTGAATGCATTAGTGAGGAAGAAATACATATATGATCTGTTGCCCCTGAATCCACTACCCACGCAGTCAAGCCATGAACAAATGCTACACAATTTTCATAACAGCAAGTGGAGAAATTCTCACCTGCAAAATGAACATTTGAGCAAGAGGCCATGGCTGCAATGTGGTCTTTAGGATGCTCCTTCTTTTTCAATATGGTAAGCACTTGATGAAGTTGTGCTTTCAACATATTTATATCCTCTTGTAGATTGATTTCACTCTCATGTTTGCCTTGCACCTGCATAGCCTGGGGTTTCTTGTTCTCAAATCTGCCTTGCTTGTTATTGACCAATGAATGAGCTAGATGTCCCACTGGAAATCCATGAAGTTTGTGGCACTCATTTTTAATATGACCTTCTTTGTTACAATATATAATTGCAATAAATTCCCATCTTAAAAGGTGTTTTTGCATATCCAAGCTTGTTTCCATTATTCCCAAATCCCCTAAATGCAGCAGCCACAGTCTTATTATCTGATTCACCACAGTTTTTGCTCACATTAGCAGCAACTACATTGTATTCAGGAGTATATCCAACTCTTAATGATTCCTCTTGTTTTACCATATAGTATGCTTCCCCAATACTAGGTAATGGTTTCATTCGTAAAATCTGACCCCTAATGTTGGCAAAGCTATCGTGTAAGCCCATTAAAAATTGTATCAATTTCTTTCTTTGTTCTCTAATTTCTTGTTATTTAACAGCTCCACATTTACAATTGTTACAGGAACAAGCAGGAACAACATCTAGGGCTGCACTTTCATCCAATAAACCCTTCATCTTATGATAATAATTCTCAATTGAGGTATCTCTCTGTTCAAGTGTGTATAAATCCTTTTCCAGTTGAAAAGCCCTATGGCCATCTATGTTTGAAATTCTTTCTTTCAACTCATTCGATACAACATATGCTGAAGATACAAATCGTAAACTACTACTTATATCTTCTGATACTACATTAAAAATCCAGGATATGACCATATCATTGGCACGAGCCCAAAGAGGATACAAAACAGAATCAGGTGCTGGAATAGGAAAAGTGCCATTGATCAAGGATGTCTTATTTTTAATAGAAAGAGAGATCTGCATTGATCTAGACCTTGTGCTGTAATTATCTGTTCCAAAAAGCATAGTAGAGATTAAAATAAGACCTGGATGATCGTTGTTATGGATGAATAAAGGATGCATGTTGGAGTCTATCGCAATCTCCATTGATGTTGTGGTATGAGTTCTTCCTGCTACTATATTCTCAGCGGAAACGGTTGGATCTTCTGTTCCAGTGCTCGCCATTGTTGAAAAGAACGATCACGAATGAGTATAGAAGGTGAAAACCATAAAAACAATGTGAATCTGTATCGGAATTTCAAAAGGGAAGATTGGACCGAATGAATTGAAATTTAGGTCAAATAGAAGGATGATTGTTTAAATCCAGATCGATTTGCTTTGATACCATATCAAGATTAATAAGAAATCAAAGAACATTCATGGCAGAAGAAAGAGGAATTTGGGAGCAAAGTCTGATTCCCATTTCTTGAAGTGTTTTCTATTACTAAACAACTGTAGGAGAGATACAGTTTATATACAAAGTAAAGAAGCTAACGTACTAACAGACAAGAATACTACCCACAAATTACAATACTGCCCTTAGTAACTAACAGGCAAATATAATGAACAAGCTTCCACTAACTAAAAATAACCTACGTGGATTTATCTCTAGACATCCACAGTGGGCACTTGAACTGCAGTTAACAACTTCTGCAAATCCTCATTGATACACCATCTCTGTATATTATTCACATGAACATTGTCATCAGTCATCACCATTATGTTTAACATGTTTCACACTAACTCTTTACTATTAGAAACACTAGGGATTAGGAGTTGATGTAATAACAACAATGGAAAACACACACTTCTTAACTTAATTCAACCAATAGCTTTTACTTACCATGGTAAATGCCTTGTGGGCCACCTTTTCTGAAGCTTCGTTTGCATTAAAAGAAAATTAATGTCAACCCAAAGCAAGAAGATGACTGAACAAAAGATGAAGATTGAATAAACTTGAGTATGAGATTTCAATCAGAATACAAAAGGAAAATATTCTGGACTACACAACCATACCTACACAATATTTTGATTAAACAAATTGTTTTGTGGAAAGTGCACGACACCATGCCACATCAGTTGAAATTGAAGCAGAAGGCACAGTTGCAGTAGGATCGAAGGCAATCAGAGAGAGGAAACTTCACGGATGGCCATTGGAAAATTAAAATTCAGGATCAACGTATAAAGAAATGATCGGCAATTTGTGCTCTTGGAAAAGCATATAATGACAATGGGGAAAACAAATTGGACTGGGGATAAAATTTTCAATTCTACAGCACCTGCCATCACCACTTCATCTCTTTCAGGCTTGTGAGCTTCAGTTTTCTTCATTCTCCGGGTATTATTTTTTTTCAGTTTTACCAAACTTTCAAGCATTCCTCCACCACCATCACCATAAATCATGATATAGCCCCAAATAATTGACTACATAGCATCAAATCACTGACTAGCGCCAATAAACAGGCGAAGCGTTTTCTTGAATGAATTATCTAACCGGTCATTGGCTAACAAATCGACAAACAATTCTGTTGTGCCTGTATTAACCGTGAAACCATCAGCCCTCATGTTTCTTGGCTAAACCAACATAAGTAGATTTGAAAGAATTAAATTGTTTCTTGCATGCTTTTGAGCAATTCTTCTTTTGAGATTTCTCCACATTCATCATTATCTTGATAACTATGGATGACTCTTCCTTATTTTCTGAATCATACTGAGGTGATGATTCTTGTGCTACTAGGCATAAGTTTGCTTGTTCAGCAAAATCAATGTCATCCTCATCATCAGAATCAGTGTCATACCATGTGGCAATTTTGCACTTTTCAATGCCATCGCCTATAAGTCCCTTTTGTTTTGAAAATCTTTTGAAGGGACGTTTCTTATAAGCTTCAAACTTAGGCTTAGGACATTGAGATGCAAAATGTCCAGGCTACAATTGAAACAGACCAATTCATCCTTGGAAGTCGCATCAGCAGATTTCTTGAAATTCTGCTAGCTTGGTTCTTTCTTGTTGAATTTAGTGAAACATAGAAATTTCTTAACGAACATGGCAAATTGTTCATCAAATAAAGTGTCATTTTCACTATTAGAGGTGGAAGTAGTTTCAGGAGGAATGTAGTGTGGAGACCCAGGTATCATGGCATGTAAAGACAGTTTTAATAGGCTTGTCATTTTCTTGAGCTTGTCTAGCTTCGAACTCATAGACAATAAGACTAGCATATAGACTTCTAAGAGTCATATTTTTAAAAATCTTTTGATTCCTTTAAAACAATTGCCTTTACATGCCATGTACTACCTAGAGCATAGAGCTATCAATGTGGGTTAACGCGATGGGCCAACCACAACCCACTATAACCCACCATTTGGCGGGTTGAGCCGGGCCTCAAAAATTGTCAACCAACCATAGTTGCGGGTTAGACGGGTCGCCCCAACTACTTTTGCTCTCGCTTAATCAAATAATAATAATAAATAACACAAAAAATCTCGCAATTCATTAAAATTATATATTTTCTACAATTATATTCTAAATATCGTTTTTTAACAACTTTCTCTAATATTAATAGTATAAAATGGGAAAAAAATAGAAATAAAAAATCATTTTATCATTACTCTTTTTGTATGTTATTATAATCTTTTTTCCGTAAATATTGTTGTTAATCTACCTTATTTTGGCATCTATTATTGCTGTAAGTGCCACTTTTTAACAAATTCAAAATCATTAACTAATATTTCAGATTTAAAAAAATAATCTCACATTTTGTGCGAAAAGTATTTAAAGTCATAGTTTCAAACTTGTTGCTTGTGTTACTTGCAACTAGTATATGGCTCAACCCGCTTGACTCGCATCCTAGCGGGTTCATATTTTCCCAACCCACTTCTTTTAGGTGGCGGGGCGAGCCGCCGGTGTTGACAGCTCTACTAGAGCAAAAGAAATCTCATGTTAATTTCCTTTTCATATTGTTTTCCTAGAAAATGGCAAGAATTTACTACTTCACATAAACGATCGTAGGCTTGTCGAAGTGTCTTTTTAATCCTTTCTGAATGAGTCAAATTTCTGGATCTGAGTACATGTACAGTACGTTATCTCTAGTATCCTTGGTCGCCTTCCAGATACTCGACTATTGTTTCCCACATTTCATTGATGGTTTCACACCTTATTACTTGTTGGTGTGTGTTGGTGTCGATGGCACTGATGATGATATTGATTGCCTTTTTATCAAGGCCAACCAACTCTCTATCGTCTTCACTCCATTCATGTTCTTCTTTAGGAACTTGAGTCAGAGCACGAAGCTAATAGATTAGCCTTCATCGGCACAAAAGGACCCGTTTCAACAAATTTCCAATAACAAGAGTCAATAGCATCCATGTGTTTTATAATCTTCTCCTTCCATGCATCAAAGTAGCCTTCGTCCATGATTGGGACGTGACTAGCATTGGATGTTTGCATCATATGATGAGCCATTGGATCTTTCCTCCCAAGAGGTTAATGTTAGAAAAAATTGTTTTTAAAGAGTTAAGCAGTCCAGTGGGCTCAAAATAGGCTAGAAGGGGGGGGGTTGAATAGCCTGCGTATATTTTAAAATCTTCTTTAAAAATGAGAGTATATTTAAAGAAATCTACTATGTTTTGCAACGAAAATTACAAAGTTATCAAATAGGCAATTCAACAGATATGATATATATTCCTTCTAAATAATTATATTGGATAAGTCTTGAAATAGATAATGAAGAAAGACGAGAGTAATAAGTCAACACGGATATTTGAAGTGGTTCACATAGAAATGTGCTATATCTACTACCAAGATGGTCAATCTTCCACTGAAGTAGTGATTACAAAATATGATCACTAATGGATTGTATATAAAAACACTTTTGACCAGGTGTTTTGAGAGTGTAATAATGAATTTATCACCCTCGTGCTTTGTGGGCTAGATTGTATTGAATACTAGAAAGAGCAAAAGGAATAAAATCTAGATGTTCAAGCTCTTTTAAGTATTGAAAGCTTGAAGAATGTAGAGCACTTAAGGCTGAATGGGTTGAGTAGTTGAAGCTCAGTAAATATGTTGAAGTCTTATTTTCTTCAAGTCTTCAAGTGCTGCTTATATAGTCTTGAGGGGGCTTCATAACTGTTGAGTTTGATGTTCAATGGCAACGGGAAGAACTTCAGGCATTTAATGCATTTTGAAAGCATTAAATGCAAATAGCTGCTGGACCCCTTATCTATTGCATGGTACATTTGATCTTGCGATATTATATGCTGCCAGGTTGTTTTTGCTATTTCTGGGTAAGCACAAGGTTGCAGACATAGTACTAAGTCTGTGTCTTTCTTTCAAAATAAAAGTAAGGGCAGACAGACCCACGTGCTCTTAAAGTCAACTTTCTTGAAGCAAAGCGACTAGGTTAAAGCAGCAGATTTCTGGATGAAATTTGTTGTCCTTCATAGCATCAGTGTTCAAGACATTCCTAAGTAATCTAGCCACAACTTAAGTCCTAAAGACATTGACACGCTAATTGGTGCACAGACCCCTTAGCCAAATCTTTAAGGACTCGAATTTAGAGCAAATCAATAATATCTAACAAGCATCTAATGACACTATTACAAAAGTATTATCGTCTTCTCAATCTTATCAATAATCAGAATCTTTTTAGCAAGCAACCTTTTCTTACTACCAAGGATAACACTACTGCAGGTAAGACTATTGTAAATTATAGTATTGTCAGTCCTAAATGCCTTCCTCAACAGTCACTTCAAACTTACAATTGGATCATTGATACTGGGGTTACTACCATGCATATCGCCACTTCCTTTGATTCTCTTATTCATCCTGTTTGTTTACATGCTTTAATTCATTTTCCAGATGTCCAGCTAAAATTACTCATAAAGTTACGTCAAGCATACTTCTGACCTCATTCTTTATAATGTGTTGTACATTCTCGAGTTCAAATTCAATCTAATTTCTAGAAGTTTTTTTTTCTTCCTAAGGGGACGTGACTCGCACTTTATGAAGCCCCAGCTCTACCACTGGGTCACCTTAGGGTTTATTATTTCTGGAAGTTATAAGCTTACTAGTGACAATAATCTCTATCTTTTGTTCTAATCTTTTTATTGTCTCTTTCTTCTTTTGTTCTAATCTTGTTATTGTCTCTTTCAGGACATGATGCAAAAGAGGTTGAAGGGGTTGGGTAGGATTGAAGAGGGCTTATTAACTCTCTATTTAGATTGTCAAATAAAGATGATACTCTTTGGTTGTGGCACCAAAGATTAGGTCATTGTCTATCTTTTCCTTGAGTAATATTAACAGTATTCCTAGTACAAAACATGGAAAATCTCAAACAGTGTTTCCTTGTGAAGTTTTTCATTATGCTAAGCAAACAGGGACTCCATTTCCCTTGAGTTCTTCTCAAAATCCAATTCCTTTTTCGCTGAACCATTGTGATGTGTGGGGTCCTTATAAAACTCTACTCTGGAGGGTTGTAATTTATTTCTCACTAATGTTGATGAATGTACAATAAGCACCTGGAATTACTAAAAAGCACAAGCTCCTAATCTCTTAAGCTATTTCATTGCCTTTGTTAAAACTCAATTCTAAGCAACTGTTCAAATTGTTAGGTCAGATAATGGCTCAGAATTCTTCAGTAAATATGTCACCTCATTACTCCTTCCTCTAGGCATTGATCAACAAAGTTCTTGTGCAAGAACACCTCAGTAAAATGGGAGGGTAAAAAGGAAACACATGCATTTAATGGAAGTTGTTAGATCATTTGATGAGAACCTAAGATCTCCTAGATAGGTTTGATGGCAAATGACACCACGATCAACTCCCCTCATTAAACGCGAACCTCGGTATTGGGAATAACACCATTATTGAAATGGAATACCAATTGATAAGTCTAAATAGGGTGCATCACCGACACACGAATCAATGCACCAAAGAGAAACACACAATTTTCTTGAGAGAAAATCAATCCAATAACAAAAATCGACTAGTAGTCAAAACAATGTTAAAGATGGTTTTAAATAGGCTACAAACCGTAAATAATACCTAAAACAATAAGGAAAAATGTCCCAAGAAAATCCTAAAATATTAATGAAAATAACCAAAAACCAATTAGGAAAGTAAAAAAAGTCAATAATAGCCAAATCCCTAAACAAAATTCCCAAAATTTTGCCATGGGCACGCCTATTGTAGACTATAACATTGCATTAGGCGTGATCACTTTAAGGGCTCGTTTGTCGCAGCTGGTGGCTTGTGGCTGATAGCTGATAGCTTAGGCTGAATGACTTATAACTGATTTGATGATAGATTGTTTGTTTCGCTGTTTAGAAGCAACTTACGAGCTATTATAAGCTACGTGTAACTATTTGTTAAAAAAAAGCTGAAAATGGCTGATTCATAAGAAAATGACTAAAATCCCCTAATATTTAGGTTGATTTGCATGCATGATAAACAATCAAATAACTACATATATTTTTTTCTAAATTCCGTTAAAATATAATCTAACACAATGTATGTATTAATACTAAATTTTATTTTGCCTTTTTATTACATCAAAGAGAGAAATTTAAATACAAAATATGCAAGAATTAAAAATATAAATCAAATTGTCTCATAATATAAGGTAATAAAGTAGTATGCACTCATTCACCACCATTACGTATTTGATAACAAATGTTATTTCTCACAACATTCATCTCAGGATCTTCACTACCTAAAATAGGGCCACTAGGTTGGTGATTGGCAAGAGTAGGTTCCTCACGCTCATTAATTGGTATAAAATCAAGTTGGTTATCATAACGTTGAAAGTCATCGTCAGCAAAATTTCTTCTACGAATGAAATAATGAATTGGCATTGTTGCAGAAACAATACAAACTTGATCGTCATATCGGTAAAAAGGAATGCGCTCTAGAATTCTCAATTTTCCTTTCCAGACTCCAAATGTTTTCTCAATCACACTTCGTAATGAAGAATGAGCTTCACTAAACCTCTCTTCTGCGTTTCGAGGATGAAACTCATGTAAATAATACCTATCCCCCTTGTATGGTGCAAGATATCCCATTTTATTAGGATATCCAACATCGATCAGTTAATATTGAGCTACGATGAAAGTAAAATTAAATTCATGTAGAATAAATAAAATTACATATAAATAAATGTAATAGAGGTATGATATTACGAGCTTGAGATTGTTGTATTATTACAAGTTTTAGTGTCGTTAGATCAAATCTACCTTGATCTCTACACCATTAGATTAAACATGTTATTTTCTAAATAATGAAATGGATATTTCAAATCATCACCAACTTAATTATCCAACGACTCTAACACTAAAGCTCGTAATTATGGGTGGCAAAAATTTATCCAACGCAATGGGTTATCTATTATATCCATTATAAAAGACTTATTGGGTGTTATTCATTAACACCCAATTAAGTTAATGGTTATACGTTGGGTTTATCCACTAATGCCACCACCACCATTGAGTTTATCAACTAATGCCACCACCATCAACCGCCTCCACTCACCGTCACCACTTCCCACCTCCGGCCACCACCTCCCACCCCCAATAACCACCACCAACCGCCACTGTCCAATGCCACCGACAACGTCTGCCATCAGCATCTTCCACCCATCACCACCAACCTCCGGCCACTGTGTGCTCTTTACTTAAAAATAATAATAAATAGAAAAATAACTTGTTGTTAGCAAGATTTGAACTTAAATCAAGTTAATTTATACCAAAGCTTATTACCAATAGGCCAGACCACTTTTTGTTACTTATTTGAAAGTTAATATAAATATAAACAAGTAATCGTAAAAATTATTGATTATTATGAACGTTTTTTTTGGATTAAGAATATTTGTTTGTTATTTATAATTTATAATTATAATGAATATAAGTATTTAATTTTTTAATAAGGTATTTGACTTTTTTTATTTTTTATTAATCCCTCCATTTTCAAAATATTGTCTATTTTGACTCAGCACACCGTTTAAAAAATAATAATTGATTGTATTATAAATATTAGTGAAATGCGTGGTTTCCTTTAATGCCCTTGAGTATGTGGTCATAATTAAATTAGATTGAAAAAGTAAGGATAAAGTGGTAAAAGTGTTTTCCTAAAATAGAATGTTTTGAAAGAAGACAATTATTTAAGAACAGATAAAAAAGGAAAGGTAGACGATTATTTGAAAATGAAGGGAGTACTTTTACATAATCATTTATTAGTGTCAAATCAATAAGCACATATATTTTCTATCTCACAACTATGAAGGCTATTATAGAATTTTGACAACGATATATATATATCATTGCAAATGTCACTTTTTATTTGAGTAAAAAAAAAAGGAAAGAAAAGATAAGTCAAAATTAAGACAATATCTCGGTCTTTGTTGAAAGTGGGACCCACAAATTTTATTAAATGTGAAAAGTTTGTGAAAATATTATGATTTATGAACATTAAGTTATTAACTTATCATTGTGTGTGTGTGCATCTGTGTGTTTTTTCCATGTCTTTTTTTTGGCGTGTGTTTAGGTGGGTTTGTATGTGTATATTATGCTTATTGAATCATAATATAAATATGTGAGTAATACTCAAAACAATAAATGATGTTCCTTATTGGATATTATCCAATAACACCCATTAAGTTAATGGGTGTTATTAGATAATATCCATAACTACCCATTAACTATATTTGATAGATAATGGTTTTATCCAAATTAACCGGTAACACTCAATTGCCACTCCTATTCGTAATAATACCACAAGTTCTAGCTCGTAATATCATTTGTCTATGTAATATATTCGTATGAAATTAACACATACGAGGCGCGGGATAAAAGAACTTTGATGATGGATCTCGAAAAGTATGTAGAAAAATACGTGTCATGAGCAATTCCTTCCCATCCAGGCTTCACAAAAACAAAACACGTGTCGAAATCACATACTGCCAATATATTTTGAGTTGCATATCCTTTTCTACCAATATATCGACTTTGCTCTTCGACAACAACCATGACTTGTACATGGGTGTCATCTATAGCACCAATACAATCATGTATGTTACAAATAAAGAAAAAAATCAAATATAAAAAGTAGTAGTAACATGTAGAGATAAAATAGTACCTTTAAATAAGGCCAATATTTCTTGTTATTTCTAATATGATCATTTATGTTGGTGTTAGTTGAAGGCGCGATCCAATCCATTGACATCTTCGTAGTAACAAAAACTTCATGAAAATATTTAATGTTTCACCAGAATTTTGAAATAACTCTTGAACAACCCTATGACATACATCGTGACCAACTAACAAGAGAAACATTGCTAGTTTTTCTTCCGCTCTAACATGTCTACTATGCTTGAGTCCATATTCATTTTGTAGAAATGTACATAAGTGTACGAATGATTCCAACCTGCTACATCAGATGGTCTACATGGCGATTTTTTGATATATGTATCAAATTTGTATTTTCCAATAGCTAGACTTGTTAAAGCAAGTATTTTCTTCTTGCACACTTGAGAAGCAATTTTTTTTCTTCATAGAGATTCAGCCAACTTGAGATTGTTGTCCTCATCAGAAGAATATGAATATCCATCATTCACATTCATTTCAACTCCAAATACATTAAATAAATTTGATAATAAAATTTAAAAAAAAATTCTTCAAATGCAAGAAAATAGACTAATGAAAAACCTCACGGAACATAGAGACATTATCTTAACAAAAACATGAACTGAGTTTTAAAACAAAACACCATCATTTAGTAACATATAGATACATCATCTTAACTTAATATATCGAAACACCAATTGTCAGCCATCAATATAAAACACACCAAGTAACTTTTCACTTTTTGCTTAAAACTTGTTCGGCTTTCAACCAAAATAAGACGAGCCTAGTTGGAGAAAAATCTCACAACTAACCGGACGGTGAAACAAATGTAGCGCAAAGGCGTACAATGGATCGCCTACGCTAAGCATCTCATCCAAGTATGCAAGACACTCCCGAATAGAAAAAGGTGGCTCAACATATGTTGGGGTAGATGTGACGCTATCATTAGTTACCGCCTTCACAATTTTATCTAATGCCTCTGTGAGCTTGTTGGCAGCATTAACCCTCTTTGTCTTTGCCTTACGTAGCCCTTATGTACCTACTCTCTTACTAGTGTTTGTCGCAACAGTACTTGCATCAGTATCAATTTCAATGTCTTTAAGTGGTTGAACACTTTCATCATCAGTATCTAAGTCAACTATGTGTGGTGAAAGTACACCAGAATTAGGCGTCCATGCAAGTTCACTAGTTGCAACACTATCACAAAATATGGTTTGCAACTCTTGCCAATGGGCAAGTGGAGCAGTCCTAAACTTAGCTGCTTCCGGAACTATCTGCAATTTAAGTGATAATATTATAGTTCCACCTAACGAAATAGTAACCTTACATGAATTAATATTATATATACCTTAAGTTTTTTGTCCCACCATTCATCAGAAGCATCGATGGTACCCAAATCATGATCCATACCTAATCTAGTTTCTCCATGAGTCAACTACCTCCATAAACTCCAATCTTTTTTCAGGGCGTCCCAATGATTCTTAAACTGCTTCCTGACATACTTTCTCCTAGTTCTCTCGTTAAATTTTTTTATCAGTTCCACAAACCCATATTTGGATAAAGATGAAGTTGGCTTATTTTCTTACTAAACTAAGTCCACGCAGATAGGCACAAATATCTCATTGGCTACGAGATCCCAAATAGCCTTTTCAAAGGGAATTTCTTCCTTCTCCTTCTCCTTCTCCTTCCCCTTTCCTCCCTTCCCTCTGTTTTGCTTTAACAACAAATCGTGATTCCATCTGCCTTCTAACCCGGGAGAGAGAGAAAGAAAGAAAGAAAAAGAGAGATCAACCATGTTGTGAAGGGGATAAGTTAAATAGGAGGATCCAAGAAAGATAATGAATTTTTAAAAGAAAAAGTAACAATAACAAACTCAAGTTTTGATTTCGTTTAGTTGTCTTTATTATTTCTTTCTTTCAACAATAACATTGATTATATAAATAGCAATGTTCAAATCAAATAAGCACTGTGATGAGTCAAGGTCAGAATTCACTCGAAATCATTACTAAATAAAAAGCACCCATGAAGATGTGCAAAAAGAAGACAATTCACAGCAATCACACCTATAGCAGACAAGAACAACGCCATACACCAATCTATAGATTATATAAATAGCAATGTTCAAATCAAATGAGCAAACTTTAAGGAGAAAGGAAAATAGATATTAATAAAATGAAGAACAAAAAATAGTCAATCCACATGGAACTATAGATAACATGTGTAATACACATAAGGTATCACAACACATAAGGCATTACAAACAGCTTGGTGGTTCTACTGGTAGCTACAAAATAACTTCTAGATGGTGATGCCCTATCATAACTACTACCTAAGCACACATTTCATTTTAAATCTTTCGAAAATGAATTGAAAAATTACAAGTCTGGAAAATTGACAACATAATGCAAAATTTAAATGTAATTTTTTGTCAAAGAAACTCTTCAAAAATCAAAATTGCGATTATTTAAGGAACAAAGTTTGAACAACAACGACGAATGAAGATGATTTTAATGGCAATCTGGAAAATTGACAATAAAATGACAACAAACCATGCAATATTGGAACATAAAGGATATGCAACTCAATATTGGATTGAATTGGTGCTATAGAAGAAAGAGAAGAAAAAAGAGGAAAAAGAGGACAATCTTCATTCTATTGTATGGTCTGTTGTCATTATATAGATAACATGTGTAATACACATAAGGCATCACAGAAACCAGTGGAGCTGTGGAGGGTCTTCGAAGGACATATAATTGCAACAAAATAGTCCAATAACAAGATAGACAAGATTGCTAGAATAAGATACTTGATTATCTTTTGTTTTATTGAATTATTGAGGTGATTATTGAAAACATATCTCTTATAAATTCTGTTTTGTTTGATAATGGGTGAGAGAACAAAAAATGAAAAATTATAAAGTCAGAAAGATGGAGAAATAACAAACCAGAAGATGGAGTTAGCATGTGATGAAATCCGCTGAGTTTCTGTTCGTCTCCGACCTCTCACCAGTCACCACCAGCTTGCTCTGATTCCCTTCTCTGCTCCTTGACGCAATGGTGAATTAAACCTAAAAATAAGGCGCTAAATAAACAATCGGGAAAGGAAAAGCGTAGCGTGGGAATACAAATGTTCATTAATGCTGGAGCATACACGCGTGTTCTCAAAAAGCTTTTTTTTTTTTGCTTTTTGGCTTCAGCTTTTTATGCAAATGAAGGATTGTACCTTACTTATTGACTTTTGGCTTAAAAGATGAAATAAACACTATAAAATTGGCTTATTAAAAGCCAAAAGCCAAAAGCCTTCTTAAATAAGGAGCAACAAACGATCACAGAGATGAACAAACTTTGGGTTCGAATGCAACATCAGTTTCGTCATGTTTAGGGGTTTTGTTATGTCGAGTTAATGCGCTGTTCAACCTAGGGTTTGAGTTGTCGTAGGAGGAACGTTGTGTTTTGACGGTATCTGTCTAGGCAAAGAGCTTCGCCCAGACCAGATGACCAGATCCGTCCTTTCGCCGTCGTCAGAAAGTCACCGGAAAGTTCTCATGCGCTTGATGCGCCGGCGCGTAGTCGGAAAATTTTTGTTGGTTTCCTCTCGGACTGTCACAGATTGTGTCGTCTGAAGGTCGTGAGTATTGATTGGTGGTTGGGTTTCCTGTCCGATTAGGTCAAAGCTTCCAATCCTTGGTGTTGTGTTGGGTAATTAAACTATGTTTCAGTACGGTTGGTTAGGACCTTGTGGAGTCCAAGTTATGGAGAGGAGTAGAGGTAGTCCGCCCGAAATTGTGCTCTCGACAAGATTCTGTACAGTAGCTTTTTCAATCTGGTGGTCCATGAGAGATCCCGAGGACATGACTATTTTTCAAGCAGACAGAAAAACGTTCGACGTTTTGAAGAATCTGGAGGAGAATGGTGTTGTCTTCCAGATAGTGGAGAGATCGAGAGGATGACCGTTCCACATTTTCCTGTCTCTTCACGAATTCAAATGGGTATGCGAATGTCTGCGCATCTTGTCTCTTATTCAAAGGGTTTTCTGGAAAAAATTGCAAGCTCGTGGTAGGAAAGTGACGGTGGCTAAGGAAGTTAATGCCTCAGGATGGTTCATGAAGGTTTCTGCCAGGGGTGTAGGGAAATCAGGGACGATTTGTATCCCAGTGTTTGACATTGTTTCTGGATGGGTTGTGCTAGCGGAGAAAATGCTTAGATTTTTGAGTAGTTCGTTAAAGGAGAGTCGAGACAAGTTTCATCATTCGCCCGCAGGAGAGACGAGGCAGACCTACAAGGAGGCGGCACAAATCAAGCCTTGGTCGAACACAAGCCTACTCACCTTTCGTAGTAAAAATCTTACGGTAGCAGATTTTTAGGTGGAGGAAAAGTCATGCGAGGTGAATCGGAGATTTCTTGAGAGATGCCTGGTGGGATCTGTGGGTAAAATACAGGGAGTTTTGGACTCCTCACAAAGGATTTTCAGGATTGGGTCAACCGAAGCTGGAGAATAGTTGGAGGAGTGAAGGTAGTAGAATTGAACGGGAATCACTTCTTGATTGAATTCCCGTCGAAGGAGGAAGCCACTCATATTCTGGAGTCAAAACAGTGGAAGGTCAATCAGGAAACTTTGCATCTCCAGCGTTGGAGTGAAGAAAACAGTTGTATCAGAGATGATAGTAGGCCAGCTGTTGTATGGGTTAGAGTCTCAGGGTTACCGCTACACTTGTGGGGAGATGCTGTGTTCCAGGAAATTGATAGGTCATGTGGGGGTTTTATTTCGACTGATGAAGCTACAGAGAAGAGGCAGAATTTGAGATGGGCTATAATTCAAGTACGATATTCAGATAATATTTCGGCCTGTGTCCACATTGGAGTAGGGCATAGCAAATTCAAAATTCTAGTCTGGGTGGAGACCGCAGTTTGCCAAACTTTGAGGGGGAATTACGACACTGGAGTAGTAGGGGGATGAAGAAGGCGAGTGGTTTTCACGCTCGTAGGGAAGAAGCTCAAGTCCAAGGGTTTTGGAAAGTCAAAAATCGCAGCATTGGCAGGGACAACATGTGCTCTGGTCGGAATTCAAAGTTTGAATTAGGCCGTAGCTCAAGTGGCGTCGCTACATGCCTTAGGCGCAATTCCCCGGGCTAAAGACAAGGGACATGTGTCATCAGTGGGGCACGCATCTGAGAGCAGCACATCTGAAAGCCCTACTCAATCTAGGGGCAATTCAGTTAATGAAGATCGAGATTTTAGCCTAGGTAAGCTTGGGGGGATTGCCGGTGGGCTCACGGCTGATCCAGTAGATGAAGTTGGACCTTCTAAATTTGGGTTGGGCCAAGTGGCTGATTACCCAATTGTTGTTGAAAACCTAGATCGTGGAGTGGGCTGTTTGAGTGGGCCTTTTCCTTCTTTCTTTGTTTTAGAGGAGGAAATACAATTAGGAAAAGCTAAAGGTTTGGACCCAAGGAGACGAGTAAGGAGGTTGAGTCAGAGGCGCCTCGCAGTTCGCAGGGCGAAGATAGGTAGTTTGTGACTGGTGCTGCAACGATGGGAATTAAAGGCATTGGGGTGGTTAGCGGGTGCTTCAGGGGACCCTTTGACTTAGATCCAGAGTCGTCTATTCTGAGGTCGTATTCTAAGCGGCAGGGCTTAAGTGGTGAATGGGAATGTTGTCAAGTCAATTTCGAGGAGTCTCTTCCCCAGCCTACGACGCATTCTTGGAGGACCTAAGGATTTTTTGGAGTGGATCAGTGGTAGAAGTCTGCGACAAGGGTTTGCAAGATTGAATGAGTTTGTAGACAGAGGTTTCGATGGGGAGACTACAGTGTCGATGAATACAACGATTACCCAGAACAATTCTGGTAAGACTACACCAGAGATTGCAGCGGAAACTCCGAGTAATGAGAATGACTTTTGTTTGCCTTACGACCAGTCAGTAGACTCTGTAAATGAGGAGAATAATACTCCATTGTGTTGTACCCCTCTTGCAGTAATTAGACCTGAAGAAATGGGCGAGATGACCTATCTCAAGGACAGAGAAACAAATGACGATATTTCGGTTTGGGTTCAACGGAGAGCAAAGAGCTTTGGGAAAATTCTGGGTGCGTCGGGCATAGGTTTTGAGGATAAAATTGTGGATTTACTGCTCGACATAGAGAAGAAATAGAGATCGTCTGGGCAAGGCAGTAGCAAGAGTTTAAACAAATCGTGGGAAAAAGGCAAGAGGGAGCTTAAGCAACTGTGCTGTAGCCTAAACTTTGAGATGTTGAAGGGGCAAGAAGGAGAGGGGAGGAGGAAAAAAATTGGTTGATATGCATCTTAAAAATTTATCTTGGAATGTGCGGGGATTAAATGATTTAAGCAAGAGAAACTTGATTAAAGGTTCATTCACTTCATTAAGAAAGTGGAAGCCGCATTTAGTTTGTTTCCAAGAAATCAAAATGGAGAAAGTAGATGTTAGGATTATTAACAGTGTTTGGGGAACGAGATGGGTGGAATGGGAACATTTAGGGTAGGGGGTGTTCTTATGTGGGATAGTAGAGTGCTATCAAAGGTGGATTCTCTTATAGGCGTTTTCTCAGCTTCTTGTTTGTTGAAAAATGTGGAAAATGAGAGAGAGTGAGTATTCACAGGAGTCTATGGTGTCGTTTGGTAGCCATGATTAAGGTCAGATAAGATTAATAAGTCGAGTTGCCTGATATTTGGTACGCAATAGGTGGTCGGGACTAATAGGACGAGCTATCCGGATAAAGTCATTATCCCCCTCACTATTAATACCAAGGGGAAGGGTGGTATTATTAGCGCCCTCACTAAAAAAAATTGGGATTAACATTTTTAATCTCACAACTACCCCTGATATACAAGTGAGGATTAATAGCGAGGGCACTAATGCGAGATTAATATCCTTATCCTTATCCGACTACCAAACAAGCCTATGGGCCTTGTAATGGTTCTGATCGAAGACATTTATGGGATGAGTTAAAGGCTTCAAAATCTAAGTGGGATGTTCCATGGTGTTTAGGTGATGATTTCAATATAGTGAGGTTTCCGCATGAGTGCTCTGGCTCACATGGCTTTTCTAAGGAGATGATGGAGTTCAACGATTTCATTAATCATATGGAGTTGGTGGATCTCGCTTTAGGTGGAGGAATATTTACTTGGTTCAGGGATGGAGACCGCCAACAATTTTCAAGAATTGATAGATTTCAAATTTCGAGGATTGGGAGGAAAGCTTGGTGCGATTCGGTCTTGTTTGCCTAGAGTCTCCTCGGATCATGTTCCATTGTCGCTGCTAGAAAGTGGTGGTTTTGCCAATCTCCATTCGATTTGAGAATATGTGGTTAAGAGAAGGGGTTCCAAGGAAATCGGAAATCCATTCCGATTTGAGAATATGTGGTTAGAGAATTGAGGGTTCAGTTATTAAAGGGTGAAGATTTAAAAGTGTGGAATAGGGAGGTCTTTGGAGCGGTGGAGTTGGCTATCAAAATTAAGGCTTTATCGGAGAGATTTAAAAGAGGTTGGATGAAAAGTCTTTGGAGGTGAGGATTCTTTGGAGCGGTGGAGGAGATCAAAATTAAGGCTTTATGAGGAGATCGCTTGGAAACAAAAATCATGAGGTTGAAAAGATAGCAATACAAAGTTCTTCCATAAAATGCTACTCATCAATGAAGAGATTCGAGGAAACAAAAATCATGAGCTGGCTCAAAGAAGGTGATAGCAATACAAAGTTCTTCCATAAAATGGCTAGTATTCGAAAAATAAAATAAAGATAAATGGTGTAGAAGCTGGAAGAGAGGAAGATATTAAGCGTGGTATAGCGGGTTTCTACCACGGCTTTACAGGATTATGGGTCTTGGAGACCTAATTTGGACGGGTCTTTTTTGGAAGATTAGAGGAGGCAGATTCAGTTTCTTTGGAGCATCCATTCACCGAAGAGGAGGTGGTGAGTTAAGGCTAATGAGTGGTGATAAAGCTCCAGACCCGGATGGATTTTCTATGGCCTTTTTCCACCATTGTTGGGAGGTGGTCAAGGGGGACATTATGGAGGTTTTTCGTTCTTCTATACCAATTCGCATTTCGAAAAGAGCCTTTCTTGATCCCGATCCCGAAGAAGAGGCGTTGGAGTTGAAGGACTATAGACCCATTAGTCTAGTCGGGGGCATTTATAAGCTTATAATGAGGGTCCTTTCCCGAGGTTGAAGAGGGTGATGGGTAAGATTGTCTCGGAGTCTCAAAGATGCTTTTGTTAGAGAGAGGCAAACTCGGATGCATCACTTCTAGCTAATGAGGTTGTGGACGACAGACTGAAAAAAGGTGTTCCGGGTTTATTATGCAAGTTGGATATTGAGAAGGCATATGACCATGTCAACTGGGACTTTGTGCTCTATATGATGGATAGAATGGGGTTTGGGGATAAATGGAGGAGGTGGATCCACTTTTGCATCTCTTCGGTTCGCTTTTCTGTTTAGGTCAACGGGGAACCTTCTGGATTTTTTCAAAGTTCGAGGGGCCCACGCCAGGGTGATCCATTATCCCCGTTTTGTTTATTCTTGTGATGGAGGCTTTGAGTAAACTATTGAAAAAGGCAGTCCAGGGGGATTTATCAGCGGTTTTAAAGTGGGAAGGGGAGGTGAGTCGGAGTTAGAGGTATCTCATTTGCTCTTTGCGGATGGCACATTGGTTTTTTGTGGGGTAGAGAAGGCTCAACTGGGTTACCTTCGTATGGTGTTACTGTTTTTTCAAGCAGTTTCGGGGCTCAGAGTAAATATCCTCAAGAGTGAGATTATTCCAGTAGGTGTGGTGAATGACATTGGGAGATTAGCCAGCTTTTTTGGGTGCAAGACCGCGACTCTCCCTTCCTCATACCTTGGACTTCCCATTGGTGCTCCAGTCAGAAGCAAAGCTATGTGGGTTCCGGTTATGGAACGGTTCGAGCACCATTTGGCGGGTTGGAAGCAACAACTGCTTTCCAAGGGGGGCAGGTTGGTACTAGTCAAGAACATTCTTTCAAATTTACCGACCTATTTCCTTTCTCTGTTTGTGATGCCTGTCTCTATCTGGAATAGACTTGAAAAATTGGAAAGAGATTTTTTATGGGATGGTCGATCGAAGGAGCAAAAATTCCATTTAGTCAAATGGGATAAGGTTTGTACTAGAATGCAAGAGGGAGGATTGGGGGTTAGGAATCTTAAAGTGTTTAATGAAGGCATTGCTGGGAAAGTGGCTTTGGAGGTATCTCACGGAAAGGGAGGCATTGTGGAGGAGATTGGTGGTGAGTAAGCATGGTTTGGGGGATCATGCGTGGTTTCCTGCAGAGGTTGTTTTGCCTTTTGGGGTGGGGGTGTGGAAGGGCATAAGAAAAGGGTGGAGTTCCTTTGAGAGGTTTCTTGCCTTTGAGGTGGGAAGTGGAGAGACAGTTAGGTTTTAGGAAGATAGATGGTGTGGAGAGAAGTCGAAGGTGGATTTTCCAGCTTG
This sequence comes from Codonopsis lanceolata, assembly GCA_013146195.2. Taxonomy (NCBI): domain Eukaryota; kingdom Viridiplantae; phylum Streptophyta; class Magnoliopsida; order Asterales; family Campanulaceae; genus Codonopsis; species Codonopsis lanceolata. The sequence continues at coordinate 27,128,096 of CM028383.1, read as the reverse complement.
AAGTCACCAGGATAAGGGTCGCTCGTTAGCTCTGTTGTCAAGGGAGGATGGTAGACTTACTTGGAGTCCGGCCAGAGAAATTTTCATGATTGGGAGGTGGAGTCACTGCTGCGATTTCTTGAGCTTACAGTGCTCGAAGATTGATAGGCGGAAGATAGAGTGATCCGAAGGCGCTAAGGGTCGATATTCACGCTAAATCTAATTACTTGAGGTTGTTGAAATGTGAGCGGAATTTTTTCCCTTGGAAAGCGGTGTGGAAATCTGTAGCACCCAAGAGAGTGGCATTCTTTATATGGGAAGCTAAGCATGAAGCTATCCAGACGGTAGATAATCTTCAGAAGCGGAATATTTCTTTAGTGAACAGGTGTTTCATGTGCAAGGCAAGCGAGGAGAGCGTGAACCATTTGCTTCTTCATTGTCCGGTCGCTTCAGATCTCTGGAGTTTGTTGTTGAATCTTTTTAAAGTGCCTTGGGTGATGCCGAGATCAGTTTCTCGGCTGTTGAGGTGTTGGTCTGTTCAACGCAGAAACAAGTGCATCGGGATTTGGGAGGCTGCCCCTTTGGCAGTTAGTTGGGTGATCTGGAGGGAGAGAAATCAACGGTTTTCGACAATGAGGAAAAGTCTATTCTGGTCTTGAAGAATTCTTTGCTTCGCACTCTATTCTCTTGGTGTGTAGAGGCTGTGAACTATCCTCTAGCTTCAAAAATGTCTTTTGTAGAGTTTGTAAATAACATTTCTAGTGGGTAGAAGCTCTCAAGCTTTGTATACTTCTAGTGTACTAAGGACGCGTCACCTTTTTTGACATTCATATTTATATACTCTTTACTTATCAAAAAAAAAAAACAAACAAACGATCACTAACGTTCCCCCACGCTTCTAATCTTGACAAAGGAACCCACGAACATGTAGAATCATCACTAGAGGCCTCGAAGATCAAATCACACTTGAGGTTCAAGCTACTAATAAATTTATGGAGTGAATGTATTCTCAATACTACACATCTTATCATCAGAAATCCTTTATGTATTCTTGGTAACAAAACTTCATGAAAAGTTTCTGAATCATCCACCTCGTTATTATCATCTATAAGTATTTGGATGCTTTTGTTTTGCTTCTACTCTTCAAGCTCACATAGATAAATTTACTCCAAGGTCTACAAAGTGTTTCTTTAATCAAGGCTACCCCTCCAAAAGAAAGAATATAAGCTTTATCATCTCACTAGTCACTACACAAGATTCTATACAAATATACAATAGAGATGTGCATTCTTATGAGTCTATATATTCTATTGATTATTGTTTTGATGATAATATCTTGTTTCCACTATCCCCCACTACTAAACCTCCTCAAGACACTCCAACTTCTACTCGTTCTATTCCTGATCCTACTTTGTCTGTTAATACTTGAGTCCCCTTCTTTTTCTTCTTTGTGCTTTCTGTGTTAATGCTAGGCCTTAAAAGTAGTTCCTATGAAGTAAGAGATGATACATGTCTACCTCATAGTTGAAAAAGGCGTTCGCCTTTTGCGCCTGAGGCGCAAGGCAATAGGAGGCAAGGGTCCAGCAACTGGAAAGGTCGACTCCAGGCGATGAGCGACTTTCTGCGCCTTTTTTGAAGTCAAAAGTCGACAAAAAGGTGACAGAGGCGCTCGGTGAAAATTTTAAATTAGGGTTTGGGTTTTTTTCAAAACGACACGGTATGATAGGGGTGTAAAATACCTCTAACCCCAGAAATATTCATCGCGTACTTCATTTAGGACTGCTACTTCGACGAAGACTTCGACTTTGACGTAGACTTCAACTTCGACTTTTTTTCTTCCAGATTTCTTAATCTTCAGTTTAGAGGTATGTTTCGAAGTTCAACTTCTTCACTTCTTCGACAGTTCGACAGCTTTCTTGGCTTCCAGTTCGATTTTTTTTTTGGGTATTGTGATGTTACTGCTTAACAATTTAACATTTCATGACTTTAGTTCTCTTTTGCATGTCTTTATTTTCATTTGCTTTAATGACTATTTATTTTCTTGTTTAAGTTAAGTTCATCGAATGCTTTGGAATTTCAACTATGAATGATGATATTTGTGTTATTAATATTATCTTGTTAACTTAATTTCATTACTCATGACATGTTTTATTGAGATTTAAGTTATATATATTTATTAATTTTTCCGTAATATTTGTTCTATGAGTGCCTTTTTTGCACCTCGCCTCTCGTCTCAAATTTTGACCTCTCGCCCGCCTCTCGCCTTCCGCTTTTTTCAACTATGGTCTACCTCCTCAATTTGCTAAGTCTACTTCAAAACTGGTTCTTATGTCAAAGTCAAATGGATTTTACAAATGCATTTTACATGAAAATTTGGAGGAGGAAGTATATATGTTTCTCCCTCCAGGTTATTCTATTCCCTCTTCATTCACCCCACCAATTCAGACAGACCAGTTACCCTTAAATTGATCAAACTCTCTCTGGTTTACATTCTATGCTGCCTCCTCTTTTACTTCACTTCACGTTGATGTGGATCTAGCTCAAGCGTTAAAATGCTCACCTCTGTTAAAGCCTTCCTTCACTCCCAATTCAAAATTAATGATCTTGGCTGGTAAGCTGGCTAGTTCAAGATAGATTGGTGAAGTTTGCTCTAGGTTTGTGCTGGTTTTAATAGGTGAATTGGTTCAAAGTTCACTAGTGCAAGAGATTTACTTTAGTGGTACGGAGAAGTGAATGAATGCAAGCAAGTGAATAAAATGTTTTCAAGTCTTTAACTTCTGCCTGTTTTATATGATGAATATCAAGTTTCGTGTGAATTGACATTGAAGCAGGCCTCACCTCCTCCCTCTCCCCCACCCAGAATTGTTTACCATTTTTGGGTGCTGCGTGAATCTATTTAGACCTTTTAGAGCACCTGGCTTCCACAAGGCTCCCACAGCACAAGTATCGCAGATGTATGGCTCTGGAATAGGTGTATATTAAGGATTAGAATCGTCTAATCTCCCAGTTCAACACATGGAGTCACGGCAAACTTTCATAAGTTTGGTGCCCAGATTAGAACACAGATCAAAATGACACTTTGAGGTGGAATCACTTTTGCAATTCTGTGCTAATTGAGATATACATTGAGATCATTGTGTTTATACCGCGTCGCCCTTAATAATCAGTAAGGAATAAGGGAGACATCTATCTGTATGTATAACTTTCCATTCAACAACAATCGAAACCGCAATTCAAGATTTAACACATGTCCAACATTCATCTAGGCATCATTCATTATATATTTTCTAATTTTTCAAAAAAAAAATGCAAAATATAGACTTCATTATTGCTAATAGCGAATTTAAGTTGGATCATCAACCACAAGGCCATAAGGCTATTATCAAGCAGTACAGAAACTTCAACTTCCTCCACAGCAAACATTTCTTATTGCAATTTATTCAACTAAACCGTGTATAACTAAAATTGGATAATACTGTAGCAAACATTCTAACTACCAAGCACCTGAACATAACAATATGAGCAAAGCACCATCCACAACTTTACAAAAAGAAAAAAAAAAGACCAACTTAAACAGGCCACAATAGTCGGTAATGATAGCAATAGGATTTCGGCTGCCATTACAGATTACCCTCCATAATTTTACCACAATAGAGAGTAATGATAACGAAATACAGAGGCAAATGAAAAGAAGTGAGGGATGGAATTTTACCCAAAGTACAAGATTCATTGGACGAACTAAGCTGTTGACAGTCAGACTCAATATCATCTCGGCCCTCATCTGCAAAATATATTGAAAAAGCTCAACCAGCTCTTCCTCCCAAGGGAAGATGCCATGCTTCAAGCTCTGCTGCAGTAATGAATCAAGAACAGATGTATTTCAATCCTCAACTTCGACTTTGGAGTTGGGATTGCTGTTGTATATCCACTCCTAATTCAAGCATCTTCACTTGTGAGTTGTGACTGAGCCCTATCCATCACTGCCCAGAGCAACTTCCACTCGCACTTGTTCATAAGGCAGTCAATGCATTTCTTTCTTTTATACCTTTTAAATACCCTAACCTAGAACCACACAAGTAATCGGCTGCATTACAAAATAAATAAATAATACAAATAGATGAATGTTATTTCAAACCTGATGAAATCAAGAATTCATATTGAAGAATTGAAATAGCCAGTAGTATCCTACCCTTTTTTTTTTTAATTGATAGATAGATAATAACCCACTGGGACAAGAAGAATTGATTACAAGAGAGACACTGCTCCTAAAATGAACATTATCAACAACGTCTGGAGGATCACACATACACAATACAAGCTTCCGGCTTCAATACAAGGATCACACATTAAGTCTTCCCTCTTCCTGCTTTTGGAGAGAGAGAATCTCTCTAACCAGAATTGATGAAGCTGCGATAATGAGAGCACAAAAGGTCTACCCCAAGCAGCGAATCACTTTATCAAAAAGGGACCGTGACGACGAAACCCATTGAGCAATATTTTCATGCTCCAACACAAAAGACTGCCTCAAGAAATACTCCTCAAATGGTAATGGCTGGGAGAAACAGCACCAACTACAACTGCAAGGAAAAACTGTCTACAACAGATAACACATCTCCACCAAACTTTCAAGCATTCCTCCACCACCACAAATCATGATATAGCCCACAAATAATTGACTAAGTAGCAACAAATCATATACTAGCGCCAAAAAGCCGGCGAAGCGCTTCCTGGGATGAATTATCTAGGTGGTGATTGGCTAACAAATCGACAGACAATTTTGTTGTGCTTGCATCAGCCGCGAAACCATCACCAATCATTCTTTCCAGAAGTTGAACTGCCGTTGATATCTCACCAATTCGAATAAATCCCTTCACGATTGTATTATATGTCATTTCATTAGGCAAGTAACCAGTTTCCTTCATTTTATGGAGCAACTCATTTGCTTCATTAAGTTTACCTTCCTTACAATATCCATTTATCATGATATTATAGGTATAACCGTTGGGTTTTAATCCTCTTGTGGAGAGATTATGAAAGAGCTTCTTTGCAACATGAGGCTTCCCAACTTTCCACATGCCATTGATAAGGCAGTTGCACGTAACGATATTAGGAACGAGTCCATTGTCTTCCATAGTTTTCAACAATGCTAGTGCCTCTTCAAGTCTTTTATTTTTAAACAGGGAATCCAAAAGAGTATTGTAAGTGATGATGTCTGGATTTTGACCACTAGTTTGCATTTTTTCAAGAACCACATGAGCATCCCCAAGTATACCGATCTGGCAGAGTGCATCAACAAGAGTGATGTGCGTATCAACATTAGGAACCAATCTTGTATGAGCCATTTCTCTAAAGATACTCAATGCCTCAACTATTCTCTTATTCTTACAATACCCCATGATTAAGGTGTTGTAATTGATAACATTAGGTGCAACTCCTTCGGTAATCATTACATCAAGTAGTTTTGCAGCATCATCAACTTTGCCTACGAGACAATACCCATCCATAAGTGAATTGTAAGTGACCGCATCTGGCTTCACACCTCTTTGGATCATCTGCTCAAGCACATCGAGTGCTTCAGTAACCAACCCTTTTTTACAGCGTGCGTCAATTAAAATGTTATACGTTTGTACATTTGGGGAGATATCTCTAACTCCCATCTCGTGCAAGAGCCACTTAACTTCTTCCCACCGATCAATATTACATAAACCTTGAATCAAGGAGCTGTACGTAACAACATCAGGTAGGATTCCCTTTCCAATCATTTCAGAAAGGAGCTCTAAAGCTTCGGTAGCTCGTTGGTCCTTGCAAAGGCCATCAATGATTATGTTGTACACCACTAACCCAGGTTTGCAATTGCGAATCACATTGTCTTCCATCTTTCGAAGCAATGAAAGAGCAGCATCGGTGTTACCCAGTTTGGACAACCCATTAATAACAGTTCCATAAGTAACTATGTCTGGTTGGAACCCAAGGTCCAGAATTTGATGAAGTAACGTAAAGGCCCGAGGGATGGCTACCAACACAGCAAAGTCCCCTAATAAGAGTATTGAAAGTTACAGTATTTGGTTCAAAACCAAGTTTCATGATTGTACCCAAAAGGGAGAAAGCGAAGTCGACCCTCTCCAAGTGGCAAAAGCAATTAATTGCGATGCTAAATGTAGCAATGTCGGGCCTGACCAAAGGTTTGAATCCCAAAAGGTTGTATTTTTGAATAAGGGAAATGGACGTGGAATGAGAATTCATCTTTGAAATTGAAGACAAGATTTTATTGAGTTGTCGGATGTGGGGAAGAGGGCGTCTTTTAGCCAACTTATGGAAATCAGCAACGGCATACTGGAGGTCATTGAAACTACTAGAAATAGAACTATTACGACTAGGGTTAGGGATGGAACGAATAGCAGAAGAATATGAGGAAGAAGGAATAGAGAGAAAATGAGGAAATGAAGAAAAATAACCTTTATTAGTATTAGATTTCCAATTAACAACAGCCGGCTTCTTCAGATCACCACCAAGTACATATCCATTTACAAGCCCCATCGCTCTGTCTCTCTCTCTCTCTCTCTATTTGCCCTAACCACCGCCTTCTTCTTCAGATCTCCACCAACTACTTTACTAAAGCGGTCGTAATGTAAGTTGTGTGAGCCGATAAGGCGACCAACTCTATTTACAACAAACTTGTCCACCCTCACCCCGTTCCTAAATTATCGTTATCTTTTTTTTTTTTTTTTTGTAATTCTCAAAATAATTATCTATTTTAAAACTTACCTTTTTAGAATACTCCCTCCGTCCCTAAATTATCGTCCTCCTTTCTTTGTTTGTCCGTCCCAAAATAATTATCCATTTAGAAACTTACCTTTTTAGAATATCATTTTTACCACTTTACTCTTACTTTTTCACACTACTTTAATTATGGACCACATATACATGGGCTTTAAAGGAAACTATACATTAAACCAATATAAATAATTAAGTCAATTGTTTTTTTCTTAAACTGTGCGTCAGGTCAACCAGGACGATTATTTAGGGACGGTGGGAATATCACTTTTACCATTTTATTCTTACTTTTTCACAATACTTTAATTATGGGTCACATACACATAGACTTTAAAGAAAACTACACACTAAATAAATATAAATAATCAAGTCAATTGTTTTTTCTTAATCTGTACGCCGGGTCAACCGAAACGATAATTTAAGAACGGTGGGAGTAATAAATTTTGGCACATATTTATTAATGGATTTACCATAATTTTGTTTGAAATTCATGATTCATTATTTAATAATTCATTCATCCTAAAATTATTTTCTTTTTTTTTCGTATGTACTAAAAATAATTATCTTGCTTGTAACTTTTCTTTTTATGATAATACTTTTACAATTTTTAATAGTCATGAAAGCCTCATTACTGAAGGGTTCTCTCTTGCTTCTCGTCGTTCCTTCTGTGATTCGAGTAATTTGGAGACTTACCTTCATATATCCTTGTAAAGTGTAAAGCCCTCTTGCTCAATGCATTTGGCGTGAACTGCATTCTATTGCTCAGACTTGCTTTGTGTGGTGGTATAGTTGTAATAATTATATTGTTGTTACAATGTGAGCTTTGGAAGCATCGCAACAAGGTTGTGTTTGATGGGATTCGCAGCCCCTCTTGGGTTCTTATTGCTCGTATGAAGCAGGAAGCTCATTGTATTCTCCAGGCTGTACATCCATCTGCTAGTTGGCATGTCCCTTCTCGGTTTGGTCGAGTCACAACTAAAGCTGTTAGGGTTGTTCAATGGCTTCATCCGCCGCATGGTTCTATCAAATTAAATACATATGGTGCTCGTCGTGGTAATCCAAGACATAGTGCTGGTGGGGGTATTGTTTGTGATGCTTTGGGCAATATGATTTATGCTTTTTCCACGTTCTATGGCTTTTCTATTAGTTTCAACGCAAAATGTAGAACTCTTTTTCATGGTATTAAATGGCTTCATTCTCATAATTTATCGAATGTGAAGGTTGAAGTTGATTCTAAGATTTTGTTTCACTGTCACTCGGGTACTGCTAGATCTCCTTGGACCTGTGAATATATGGTTAATACTATCATTGATTCACACGTTCCTATGCTTCTCTCTTTTTCCCACTGCTTTAAAGAAACTAACTTGGCTGCTTGCAGTCATGCAAACTTGGCTTGCGATCAGTGATGTGATACATATTTTTCGGAGGTCTCCGCCCTTCCCCAGATCATTCGCGGACACATTACTCTTAACAAGTGTGGCACTCCTTACATCAGAATCTCTTAATTTATCTTTTTTGTCTTGTAACTCCTTTTTTGATGTTAGGTTCCTCCGTCCTCCCTCTTAAAAGGACAAGGCTAGTTGTACCCCTCTTATTTGTTCTTATTTTTTCTTTTAATAAAAACCTGCAGGGTATCGCCCCTATTTTTTTAAAATAAAAAAAAATGTTTACCATAATTTTGTTTGAAATTCATGATTCTTTATTTAATACTTCATTCATCCTAAATCAAATAAATCCCTTCACGATCATATTATATATAATTTCATTAGGCAAGCAATCAGTTTTCTTCATTTTGAGGAGCAACTCATTTGCTTCATTAAGTCTACCTTCTTTACAATATCCATTTATCATGATATTATAGGTACGAACATGGGGTTTTAATCCTTTTGTGGAGAGATTATGAAAGAGCTTCTTTGCAACATGAGGCTACCCAACTTTCCACATGCCATCGATAAGGTAGTTGCATGTAAAGATATTAGGAACGAGTCCATTGTCTTCCATTGTTTTCAACAATGCTAGTGCCTCTTTAAGTCTTTCGTTTTTAAAGAGGGTGTCCAAAATAGTATTGTTAGTGATGATGTCTGAATTTTGACCACTACTTGCATTGTTACAAGAAGCACACGAGCATCCCCAAGTCTATCGATCTGGCACAGTCCATCAACAAGAATGGTGTACGTATAACATTAGGAACCAATCCTGTAAGAGCCATTTCTCTAATGATACTCAATGCCTCATCTATTCTCTTAGTCATACAATACCCTTTGATTAAGATGATGTATCCTTTCGTGATCATGACATCAAGTAATTTTGCAGCATCATCAACTTTGCCAATAAGACAATATCCATCCATAAGTAAACTGTAAGTGATCGTATCGGGCTTCACACTGTTGTGTGAATGCACCACACTAAATACCCGAAACAGTCCCGTACAGAAACGGAGTAACCAAATAAATTACAGACCCATGAAAAAAACTACGGATAACAATAGCTATTACAAAATAACTAAATAACAACAATATCGATTACAAACCGGGGTGGGGATAACATTTAATCATGTCTAAACAATAAAATAAACTGGTAACCACTATAGAAAATAACAATATTTGTGAGAGAAAAACATCTATTATATTATTGATACTCTTGATGTATATATGCAACTCTTGATCTAGGTTACTTGACTAAGAATTCTAGAGAGAAGATTACAACAAATATTAGAAGATATCTACAAATAATAGGAAACTAAATCAAAGATATATATACAAAAATAACTATGAATCTTTTTTGTATCTTATCAGGCCCCCGCAAGATGGACGTTCCATGGAATAGGCCAATCTTGGATAGCAAATGTTCGAACCGAGCTCGAGGAAGAGGTTTGGTGAGAAGGTCCGCAAGTTGATCACCACCGAAAATGTGTTGAACCCGAAACCGTTTTCATTGAACCATCTCACGAACGAAGTGAAAGGCAAGGGCTACATGCTTCATTCGTGAGTGAAAAATCGGATTGGCAGAATAATGAGTTGCACCAAGATTATCACAATAAATTGCTGGAGATTGAGTTTGCCTAAAACCAAGTTCAGAAAGTAAATAGCTCACCCATAGCACCTCAGCAGTAGTATCAGCTATAACACGAAATTCTGCTTCAATAGATGAACATGCAAGAGATCGTTGCTTTTTAGATGACCAAGCAACGGGATTACGACCAAGATAAACAAGAAACCCAGTTGTGGAGATGTAATCGTCTTTGTCACCGGCCCAGTCGGCATCACAAAAAGCATGAAGAGATAAAGGAGTGTCGCGGTAAAGTTGGATGCCCAAATGTAGGGTACCATGGAGATAGCACAGAAGGCGCTTGAGAGAGACCCAGTGACTATCATGAGGGTGTTGCATAAACTGTGCTAACTTATTAATAGAGAAAGCAATGTCCGGTCTAGTGATGGAAAGATATTAAAGGCCACCAACAATAGAACGGTATGCTATTGGATTACAGATAGAGGTAGGCGGATTATTATGAGTAAGAGTTGGAGAAGTAGCCATAGGAGTGGGCGAAGGTTTAGAATTTAGCATGTTATGACGAGCTAGTAAGTCATGGGCATATTTAGATTCAGTTAGAAGAAGACCATTTTTGGTGGGTGTGACTTCGACACCAAGGAAGTAAGACAAGGGACCGAGATATTTTAAGGAGAATCGAGAAGAAAGAGTTGTAATGAATTTTGACAAGAAAGAAGGAGACAAACCGGTAACAATAATGTCATCGACATACACCAAGAGATAAAGTGGGGTAGAAGATTTGGTGAAAATAAAAAGTGAAGGATCAGCAAGAGATGGTTGAAAACCACAAGAAATAAGATAGTGTTTAAGTTCTGTGTACCAGGCATGAGGAGCCTGTTTTAGATACAAGAGGGGCTATGGTGGTGTCAAGAGTGCCAAGGAGAGAGCCTAAGAGGAGTCGGTCTTGTCTATTCCAAGTGATGTGAGCAGGATTGTTAGATTCCTGATTAATGGTAATGACTTTGGCCGGTGGTTGGGGGTGTGATCCATCAACAAACTCGAGTAGATCTAAGCCAAAGAGTAGAAGTTGAAGCTAAGAGGCCCATGGAAGGTAAGTGAGAGGGGTAAGTTTGATGCAATGAGAGAGATTAACAAGAATAAAAGGTGAGGAGGGGTCAGCCGAATTGGCCATGGTTGAGGCAGGAGAGGCCATGACAAGGAATTAGGGTGTGTAGTAGAAGATAGAGGAGAAAGGGAGGCTGCCTGAAAAAGAAGAATACGAGGGGTGGATCGAATGCTCTGATATCATATAGAAAATAACAATATTTGTGAGAGAAAAACATCTATTATAACCACAGTTCCAGTATTTCACCAACTGTTATGAATGAACAGAGAGTGAAATGCAATGTGAAAGAGAACGAGGGAGATAACAGAGCTGTAAAACAGAGAACGGTTAGTATACCAGATAATGGCAACAGAAAATATAAAAGCAACGATCGAGAGCACAAATTCGCCGTGTACCAAGACACGACTCGTCGTAATCGGTCAAAGACCTCGGCTAGGCTCTCGTCGGCTCAGTAACCCTTTCACCGGCCATATCCACCAACGAGTTCAAAGGAACCAACCCACTATTTAACCAAGGTCAAAGCCTCATTATGAACGGACTTGACCAATCTCCGGCAACGATCCAGCAACTGAACGGAAGGAACAACCGGAGAAGAAGACCAGAACAGACAGCTCACCCAGCCCAACCACCGTGACCCAAAACCAATGGGCTCTCTCTCTACTCACTAAGCTCACTGCTCGCTCACAAGGAAGAACGACAAGTGCAGCTATGGTCACTCACAGTTAATAGGTAACTCTCAATCTCAATATCTCACAAAGGGATAAACGGAGGGAGAGTATCCAACCTATATCAAAGGATGACAGAAAATGGAGAGAGATGATAGAGGGAAAAGAACACGGCTGCTGTTGGGGATTTTTTCGTCACTCACACTCTGCTCACTGCTTACCTCCACAAACACAAAGGACACAAGGGACGACAGTATATAAATAGGGCGGCTGAAGACTAAGGGCACACACATAAGGATAAGGGTGAGATGTCATCCACTAATTTAAAATACACCAACAAAGGGGTTGCACCAAAAGGGACGGGCTGCACATTAAAATGGGCCAAGAATCAATAGTGGGTTCAGGGAGATAATCATGAAAAAGCTGCCCCAAGACTGATTTGGGCCTCCAATTTTCCAACAATCTCTGCCTTGGAACAAGTGTCGGTTCACACCAATGGATTTTTAGGATATTTAACAGAAATGTTTCATCATTGCCTTATCCCTGCACTTGATCCAACACAAAGCAGGACCAAAACAGAGAAAACACTTAACTAATTAAACACAAAACAGAATCAGTCAAGACACCATGGCTGTTCACAAAGAACTGCCACGGATTTCAAGGAAATCACCACCGCCAACACAAAGTAAGCCAATCTAACTTATTCTCACACGCAAAGTAAGAACAAGAAAGATACCACGACACACACCAAGTATGTTGAGGATCTTTGGATAACCAAAACAAAACATCAATCACAAGAATCAAAATCAAGCATTTTAAAACAAAATTGAATTTTTGTTACCATTAAAGGTTTAACCACCCAATCGAATTGGGCAACTAAAGCAAGCTTAAGGTTTTCGAAAAAAAAAACCCTTTTACAACCAACCTAGCTTTAAAAGAAACAGATTTAGCCACACAAAAGGAGACCAAAGTCCAAGAATGGTTCACATGCAACGCATTTACATTATCCATTAAAGCATTTAACCAATCACTAGGATTTTCACATTTTAAAGCATCATTGTTGTAAATTTTGGGTTCATGCAAATTGTTAAAAGAATCAAGCATACAAAACACAAATGAGGAAATATGAAAATTGTTATCAAAACTAGACGGCCTCCTAACAAAAGGTCTAAGCCTACCACTAGCAAGTTGATACGCACCTAAATTTTCAATTCTAGGGATTTTAATCACATTTTCTTCCTCCTCATTTTGTTCAAATTCTTTATCAACAATTTCATGATTAGCAAACACAGTTTCAAGATTTTCCACAATTTCAGTTTGCATACAAGGTTTCACATCAAGAGAACACGACACATAGGGTTGCTCCACCACAATTGGAGCCGGGGGAAGGGGTGCAATAATAGCATGTTGAACAGGTAGAAAGTAAGGAAATTCAGTTTCGTCAAATACTACATCCCTACAAATGACAAGTCTCTCATCATTTTCATCTCTCAACCACAATCTATACTCTCTCACCCTCTCCGAGTACCCTAAGAAAACACAACGAACCGACCGAGGCTCAAGTTTGTTATTCTCTCGATGAACGTAAGCAACACAACCGAAAACATGCAAGTTTGAAAAATCAATTTCACACCCAGAAAACACAACTTCAAGACATCTACCATTAAGCAGGATAGAGGGATAGAAGGGGACCTATTGATCACATAAGTGACGGTAACAACCTCATCTCCCCAAAAATCAATGGGAAGACCTGTCGAAGTAAGCATGATCCTCACCCATTCTAACAAAGTTCTATTCATAGCTCGACCAAATTGCAAGGGAAAGATTTTTCATGGTCAATCCCACTCTCAACGCATAATCTCTCGAACTCACCGTTACAGAACTCTAACCCCTTATCTGTCCTTAGTTTCTTGATTTTCTTACCGGTTTGATTTTCAATCAAAAGTTTCCGGCCATGTTTTAAATTTTCCAAAAACATCACTTTTATCTTGCATAGGAAAAACCTAAACTTTCCTTGAAAAGTCATCAACAATAGACAACCAATATCTATTCCCACCATGTGAGGGCTCACACATAGGACCCCACACATCCGCATAAATTAATTCAAGATGATTTTGGGGAGGCGAAAAACTAACTCTTTGATGTTTACAAGTCACAGAGGTATCACATAAAGGCACACAATAAATTATATCATCAACAAAAGATTCATTTTTGTGAAAAATTTCTAAGCCCTTAAAACTCAAATGTCCAAGTCTTTTATGCAACAAATCAGAATTTTCATTCTTAAAAGCATTTGTTCGATTTTCAGTAAAAGACACCGGGACAGCATTGCAAACATACAAACTCTTTTGTTTTTCAGCTTTGAAAATCACCAAATTACCCTTAGTAATTTTCATCATACCCTTACCCCATCTACCATCTAACCTATCATCTTCAAGAGCAGCAAAAGACATCAAATTATTGCACAAATCAGGTACATGTCTCACATTCTTCAAAGTAAAAACAATTCCCGAATCAAATTTCAAGCATATATCACTTCTCCACAGTTGTAATATTTCCTACCTTTAGTTCTCCATTCAGACCTACTATTGCTTCTATTTCTTCCATTTCCAAAATTCTGATTTATGCCTTGATTCTGATTTTGATTGTTTTCTCGTTCATTGTTTCTTTCAAAAATCCTACCTCTCACCATATTAATCTTACCGGAGTTCGATTTACCTTTAACAACAGCTTTTAAATCTAACTCTTTACCTTTTAGACTAGTAATCACCATATCAAGCGTAATCTTATCTCTACCATACTTAATAACAGATTTCATGTCGGTATAAAATTCATGTATCACATTTAAAAGCACAATCGATGTATAATCGCCTATGTGTTCATCACCAGCTTGTTTAATATCTTCAACTAATTCAGTAAACACATCGATGTTATCTTTCATGTCTTTGTTTAAATCCAATTTAAAACTGAAATTTTTTTCCAGAAGATGAGTTTTACAGTTTTCTCAAAATAAAGATCTTCCAATTTTTCCCAAAGACTTTTCGCATGTTTATGTTTACCACATTTCCGCATAACAGGGACAGACAAGTTCAAGATAAGAGATGAGTAGGCACTTTCATCCATTTCATGCATAGCTTCTTCAGAGGTGTTTTTAGCAAACTCATGAGTTATGGCTTTGAAAACTTTTTATTTAATTAAAATACTTTTCATTTTTTGTTGCCAAATCGAAAAGTCACTTTTACTATTAAAGGGTTTTAATCCATAAGATGGTGAAGCCATTTTGAAAAAATTACAACATAAACAATAGAACAATTAAAGTACCACAAAATATCCGAAGCTTCGAAAAACAGATTTTTAAAACTCAAGAAAACAAGCAAGTAGCATGCAAATCTAAACAACACTAAACAAGATTTAAGGAAAAAAAACACCAACTAAACAAGAGAGAAAAATAGCACTAATAAAACAAAGCAACAAACCCAAGATATGAAATAACAAAATATTTCAACCAATCTAATACTGGAAAGTAAAAAAAAGACAAGCAAGGGTAACCGAAGCTCACCAAGAAATTCTAGAAGAGAATTTCTAAAATATTTTTGGATTGAATGGGACTCTACCGATTCACAATACGAGGACGTGGGAGGCTTTGATACTACTGTAGTGTGAATGCACCACACTAAATGCCCGGAACAGTCCCGTACAGAAACGAAGTAACCAGATTAATTACAAACCCAAGAAAAAAATATACGGATAACAATAGTTACTACAGAATAACTAAATAACCACACTATCGATTACAAACCGAGGTGGGGATAACATTTGATCACTGGGGTCTAAACAATAAAATAAATTGGCAACCACAGTCCCAGCATTTCACCAACTACTATGAACGAACAAAGAGTGAAATGCCATGTGAAAGAGAACGAGGGAGATAACAAAGCTGTAAAACAGAGAATGGTTAGTATTACAGATAATGGCAACAGAAAATATAACAACAACGATCAAGAGCACAAATTCGCCATGTACCAAGACACAACTCGCCGTAATCGGTCGAAGACCTCGGCTAGGCTCTCGTCGGCTCAGTAACCCTTTCACCGGTCATATCCACCAACGAGTCCAAAAGAACCAACCCACTGCTTAACCAAGGTCAAAGCCTCACTATGAACGAACTTGACCAATCTCCGGCAACTGAACGGAATAAACAGCCGGAGAAGAAGACCAGAATAGACAGCTCACCCAACCTAACCACCGTGACCCAAAACCAAGGGGCTTTCTCTCTACTCACTAAGCTCACGGCTCGCTCACAAGGAAGAACAGCAAGAGCAACTATGGTCACTCATAGTTAATAGGTAACTCTCAAGTTCAATATCTCACAAAGGGATAAACAGAGGGAGAGTATCCAACCTACATCTAAGGATGACAAAAAATGGACAGAGAAGAGAGAGGGAAAAGAGCATGGCTGTTGTTGGGGATTTTTTCGTCACTCGCGTTCTGCTCGCTGCTTACCTCCACAAAAGACGCAAGGGATAGCAGTATATAAATAGGGCGGCTGAAGACTAAGGGCACACATAAAAGGATAAGGGTGAGCTGTCATCCACTAATACAAAATACACCAACAAAGGGGCTACACCAAAAGGGACGGGCTGCATATTGAAATGGGCCAAGAATCAATAGTAGGCTCAGGGAGATAATCATGAAAAGGCTACCCCAAGACTGATTTGGGCCTCCAAATTTCCAACACATGCCTTTTTGGATCATCTGTTAAAACACATTGAGAGCTTTTGTAACCAGCCCTTTTTTACAGCGTGCGTCAATTAGAATGGTATAAGTTTGTATATTTGGATAGACCGCTCAAACTTCTATCGCATGCAAGAGCAACTTTGTTTCTTCCCACTGACCAATATCACATAAACCTTGAATCAAAGAGTTGTACCTAACAACATCAGGTAGGATTTCCTTTCCAATCATTTCAGAAAGGAGCTCTAAAGCTTTAGTAGCTCGCTGAACCTTGCAAAGGCCATCAATGATTATACTGTAATGCATTAACCCAGGTTTGCAATATCAAGTCGCATTGTCTTCCATCTTTCGAAGCAATGAAAGAGAAGCATCAGTGTTACCCAGTTTACATAACCCATTCATAATAGTTCCGTAAGTAATTGCGGTGAGTCGGAAACCATGGTCCAGAATTTGATGAAGTAATGTAATGGCCCGAGGGAGGTTACCAACACAGCAAAGTCCCCTGATGAGAGTTGTGACTATTACCATATTTGGTTCATAACTGAGTTTGACGAGTGTACCCAAAAAGGAAAAGGCGAAATCGACCCTCTCGAAGTGGAAAAAATAGTTAATTGCGATGCTCAATGTAAAAATGTTGGGGCTGACCAAAGGTTTTAATCCAAAAAGATTGTATTTTTGAATAAATGAAATGGAAGTGGAATGAGAATTCATTTTTGAAATTGAAGACAAGATACATATAGGCACCTTAATTTCGTACCCCCAATTTCCTAGAATATCCAAAAATATACTTGTTATATGAATGGACTAACGAACGTTACTTTTTGTTAGCCTTTCAAGGGGGCAGAATGCTAAAATGAAAACCCGTTACATGAGTCACACCCCGAAATGCTTTTCTTCCTTCTTCCAGCCTCTTCATTCTCCCCAACTGCATTGCTCGTCTTCGATGCTCAGTGTACTAGCCTTCCATACCTTGTTCAGTCGGTCTCCTTGCCTGGAATTCTCCTATAAAAGCAGAGGCCCTCAGCCTCATTTCAACACCCCAGCCTTCCTTGCTTTCTTCTTCCCCTCTTCTCCCTTGCCTCCGTGCAAGCGAGCCCAAAGGCAGCAACCTCCTTCCTCCATTGCCTTGTGCAAGTGAGCCTCAAGCCTCTTGCCCCCGGCCTCCTGCCCCCTCGGCAGCCTCCTCCCTTACCCGAGCAAGTGAGCCCCTTCAGTCCTCACCCCCGGCGAGCCAATCTAAAAAGCCAAGAACTGCGGTTACATTGCCCGGATAAAGAGGCAACAAAAAGAAAACAAAAGCAACAACAAACAAAAAGGAAAAAAAAAAACTCTCTCTCGAGAAGACAAGGGAAGCGCACCAGAAACTACGAGCGTCTAGTGGGTTAAAACCTATGTGTATATACCGGGATCAGAATTTCACGCTACAAAAAATAGATACTCATTTATTATTCTGTCTCATAGTTAATTAAAATAGAATAATAAATAAATAAATTATATTATTATTATTATTATTATTATTATAAACGTTATCTATGAATAATGAGATAATTAGTTTATGATTTTGTTTACATAGAATAAATGTAGATATTAATTATATTATTATGTTAATAAAACAAGTAAATAAAATAGTATTGTATGTAAATGTATATAAATATTAGAGTAGTTAATATCATGCTTAAATAATGGCTAAACACTTTAAAATGCTAAAATCACAAAATAGTTGTTATCATGCCCAAATAATATTCCGCTTTTCCAATATATATATATATATATATATATATATATATATATATATATATATATATATACTTTTTTTTTTCTAAACTAAACACAACAAACTAAACATGTTATTTTTAGCAAAACCCAAGTGAAACCAAAAGGGCGAGTTGAGTGTCTAACCCCTTCTCAACTCGTAACTTAGTCCCCTGACTTACACTTTCTGACATTTTTTTGTTTTTCTTTGTTTAGCCTTAAAATAGAAGTGACGACTATGTAATCACAATTTTAGAGTCCACGACGAGGCCAAACGCATTCCACGCGCTTCAATGTTTTGAAACCACCCACTTTTTGGTAGCGTGGCGTCGGGTGTCGAAATGGGGTTCTCACATTGACAAATCCACTTGAGACATTATTTAAAAAAAAAAACAGAAAGAGGGCTAGACTCAATTTTTTGGGGGATGCTAAATTTTTCATACACATAACATGCTTACATACATGCATAGTTTAGATTTTTGCTTATATGTATATACATTACAAATGTGTGTTTCTTTCATATATTATTGCAAATGTGCGCTTTATTTGTTATTGTCAATATTCTGTGTGAGATGTGACACATTTGTAATTTGAATTCTTTTGGGCGAAAAGCCATGCATGTAATAATTATTAATTTTTTTACCCTGTTATTTTACTTTGGGAATTAGGACCAAATGTAATTAATAAGAACTGATAGTTTTCTCACTTTCCTTTCTATTTATTGATGTGATGGCCGTCACGCTCGCTCGCTCCATCCCTTTGGGATTCAAACTAATCAGCTGAGAAAATCTACAAACAAACAAAAAGACAGGCCAATTTTTAACTGATTTATATATGTAAAAAGTTTCCTGCTTTTTAGCTGACTCACACACGTGAACTCACGTAGAAATACTCTGAACTACTACGCCTACACAAAAGTCAGCCTACCCCCTGCATCTATCAATGTTAAATGCATATATATCTTATAGGACACTTCATTGACCGGTCAGTTTTTTTACCTCAAAATTAATGACTAATCCCATGTACATACACCAGCTCAGTGGAGCGGTTAGGAGCGGTTACTGGGCACCCGTTGGACTCAAACTATATATGCATGTTCGCAGAAAGACACCTTGTCTCTTCAAAACATATATATATAACCCCCCTCGGCTTGACAATCTATCACATTCCATCCAACTTTATTAGACTGCTAGAATCAGAGAGCATATTGTTACATATTACTCCTCTTCAGTTCCTGGAAGTTTTGAAATATCAAGTAGTTCATTGAATCAATCAAAGAGAAATGAGAGAAAGAGATACTAGATGCACCAACAAAGGGATTGGGATATAAATTCTTGTCTCAGCTATATTTTTGTCCCAATCAAGCTGAAATATTTATGACGCTTTCTCAAAAACCATCTAGTTCTTTGTTTGACCATGCCTAATACCTTGGTTTAGTCCTCGTACTGAAGTTCTTTTTTTTTTTTTATCAAATTGGAAGCTTTATTTCAAATATTCATTTTTTGCTTCTGTTTTGATAAAATGAAATGTGTTTCTTGCTCTGATTCTTATCTTAACTTGATATCGGACACCACTAGATGTCGATTCACTCTGTTTTGAGGGTCCATGTGTTACAGATTAAATGAAGAAATCAGAGGCATCGCGATGGTCTAGGCATGCAGCTGTATCCTTTTGTGTTTCTTCCGGGGCCCTTAGTTCCTTGTATACAAACACGAGTATACAATCATCGACAAACACACACCAGCTTTACTGGCTCCTGCCTCCTGGCCACTAGAAATGCTGTGGTGGTTCTTTATTTTGCAGATTGGTACTGTTAGATTTGCTGATGCTTTTAAGTTGAACAAGAATATATATAGAAAATTCTTAATAGGTTTACTGATTTATTCTTTTCAATGTCTTTTAGAGAGAAAATTTTCTTAATGATTGTAAAGAAAGAACCTGAGAAGAAACGTTGATATTCTGGATTCAGCTGTGAATAAGCTCATAAGCTCGTTCGTCTTCCTTGATATCATCAGCATCACATAAGTACACGGCTGCATTACAAAATAAATAAATAATACAAATAGATGAACATAATATTTCAAACACGATGAAATCAAGAATTCAAATTGAAGAATTGAAATAGCAACTAGTATCTCCTACCTTTTTTTTTATTACAAGAGAGACACTGCTCCTAAAATGAACATTATCAACAAAGTCTGGAGGATCACACTACAAGCTTCAGCTTCAAAGGATGTAATTATTCCTATTTGATTTGGTGGATCACCGTAAATTAATGGGTTGTATTTGATTTGGTGGAACCGTTAACCATGTTCTAACTCAACTAGTACAGATTTCATTTAGATCAAGGCAAGAAAAAGGGCCTATGAGAACACTAATAAAGTTTCGGAAACAAATGATAAAAAGACAAAAAAAAAAAAAGT
Source organism: Codonopsis lanceolata (assembly GCA_013146195.2). Taxonomy (NCBI): domain Eukaryota; kingdom Viridiplantae; phylum Streptophyta; class Magnoliopsida; order Asterales; family Campanulaceae; genus Codonopsis; species Codonopsis lanceolata. The sequence continues at coordinate 27,107,655 of CM028383.1, read as the reverse complement.
TAACGAAACTTGTGAGCTAATTGTCGTTGATGCCCAAATCACAAATTTACAACACTTACCTAACTTACGACACTTAGTTAAGTGTCGATAACTTCCAACACATTATTAATTCTTAACCGTTGCAATGAATTGTTCAATATCATTAAATTTGGCATTCAATCTATATTGAAGGGTTGTTAAGTTGTAAGCATATCTATTGGATTAATTAAGTAGTTTATATTTTCAACGAGTTGATTACAATATGATTCAATGCAACCATCAATATCTTACAAAAATCGAACTACTATTTGTTAAAGACTCATTTATAAAAGAGAAACTACGTTACAACTATGGCTTCATTACTCGAAAAAAGATAAATACACAAGGTAACATATCTCATCATCTACCCATAAACAAAATTATCAACAACCAAAAGCTTATTTCTAAAATTTACTTGGAGATTTAAACTTGTAGCAATCCAATTAAGTATATATTGGGGTGTTAATAGCCCCACCCTTTTTTATTACAAAGGTGTTCCTCATGTATGTAGAAATGTGGTGTATGGAGTACATGCTCAAGTAAAATGACTATTTTGACGAAAAAATAAAAAGAATAAAAAAAGTAAGTTATCATTCTCATGGGATCAAAGAATAAGGTTTAGAAACTTACAATAAAAGTATTTACCAAAAATACAAATCTATTAGTTAAGATTAATAACAAAAATGGTACACCTCTAATGTCCGTAGTGCAATCTATTTAGGGGTGTCAATTAGGTGTTAATGGATAACTTTTTGTTAGGCTATTATATATTGATGGATAATAGCTTAACCCAAATCTATCTATTAACACCCAATTGTCACCCCTAAATCTATCCATATTACCGACAATTCATTAGAGGTGTACCATTTTTGATAACCACGTAGCATCCTATCCATATTACTTATCAAATGAATTTTCAACAACCTATCCATATTTTAAAGAAGAACCCACAATATTCCAATACATGCTCACCTCTGTTAAAGATTTCCTTCACTCCCCGTTCAAATTAAGGATCTTGGCAAGCTGGCTAACTCAAGAGCAGATTGGTGAAGTTTGCTCAACGTTGGTGTTGGTTTTTATAGGTGAATTGGTTCAAAGCTCACTAGTCAAAGAAATTCATTTTAGTGGTACAGAGTTGATTGATTAAGTGACTAAGTGCAAGTGAGTGAATAAAAAGTTTTCAAGTTTTAATTTCTAGCTTTATTATATGATGAGTATCAAGTTTCAGGTGAATTGACATTGACGCAGACCTCCCTTCCTCCCCCTTCACCATCCACAACCGTTTTACCATTTTTGGTGCTATGTGGATGTATTTAGGCCTTTTAGAGCACCCGGCTCCACAAGGCTCCTTCGGCAGAAGTATCAGAGACTTACAACTCTGGTATGGGTGTATCTTAAGGACTAGAATCGTCTAATCTCCCACTTCAACTCATGGAGTCACTGCAAACTTTCATAATTTGGGTTCCCAGATTAGAACACACAGATAAAAAATGACACTTTGAGGTGGAATCACTTTTGCAATTCTGCGCTATTTGAGATATCTATTGAGATTAGGGTGTTTACACAGAGTCACCCTTAATAATCAAGAAGGAACAAAGGAGTTTGCTCCTGAAACTTCTCATGTAACCGCACGTCACAATAGGGGAGGTATTCTATTGGAGACTTGTTAACAGATAATCTATCTGTCTGTATAACTTTCCATTCAACATCAAACGAAAAACTGCTATTCAAGATTTAAGACATGTCCAACATTCATCTAGGCATTATTCATTATATATTTTCAAAATTTTGAAAAATAAAATGCAAAATAGAGACTTCATTATTGCTAATAGCGAATTTAAGTCGGATCCTCATCCTCAAGGCCATATGGATATTATTAAGTAGTACAGAAACTTCAACTTCCTCCGCAGCAAACATTTCTTATTGCAATTTATTTAACTAAACTGTGTGTGACTAAAATTGGCTAATACCCTAGCAAATATTCTAACTTGCAAGACACCTGACCATAACAATATGAGCAATAGATAGTAATGATAACGAAATACAGAGGCAAATGAAAAGGATAAGGGAGGGATGGAATTTTACCAAAAGTATATATTCATTGGACGAACTAAGCTGTTGACAGTCAGACTCAATATCATCTCGGTCCTCGTCTGCAAAATATATTGAAAAAGCTCAACCTGCTATTCCTACTAAGGAAAGATGTCGCGCTTCAAGCTCTGCGGGTGTAATGGATCAAGAACAGATGTATTTCAATCCTCAACTTCGACTTAGGATTGCTGTAGTATATCCACTCCTAATTCAATCATCTTCACTTATGACTGCCCTATCCATCACTGCCCAGAACAAATTACACTCACACAAGTAATAGATGAACATTATCAACAATGTCTGGAGGATCACACATTCACAATACAAGCTTCCGGCTTCAAAGGATGTAATTACATTAAGTCTTCCCTCTTCCTGCTTTTGGAGAGAGAGAATCTCTCTAACCAGAATTGATGAAGCTGCGATGATGAGAGTACAAAAGGTCTGCCCCAAGCAGCGAATCACTTCATCAAAAAGGGTAACCGTGACGACGATACCCATTGAGCAATATTTTCATGCTCCAACACAAAAGACTGCCTCAAGAAATACTCCTCAAATGGTGATAGCTGCAAGAAACAGCACCAACTACAACTGCAAGGCAAAGCTGTCTACAACAGATAACACATCTCCACCAAACTTTCAAGCATTACTCCACCACCACAAATCATGATATAGCCCACAAATAATTGACTAAGTAGCAACAAATCATTTACTAGCACCAAAAAACCGGCGAAGCGCTTCCTGGGATGAATTATCTAGGTGGTGATTGGCTAACAAATCGACAGACAATTTTGTTGCGCTTGCATCAGCTGCGAAACCACCACCCCTCATTCTTTCCAGAAGTTGAACTGCCTTTGAAATCTCACCAAATCGAACAAATCCCTTCACGATTGTATTATATGTAATTTCATCAGGCAAGTAGCCAGTTTCCTTCATTTTGAGGAGCAACTCATTTGCTTCATTAAGTTTACCTTCCTTACAATATCCATTTATCATGAAATTATAGGTATGAACAATGGGTTTTAATCCTCTAGCGGAGAGATTATGAAAGAGCTTCTTTGCAACATGAGGCTTCCCAATTTTCCACATGCCATCGATAAGGCAGTTGCATGTAACGATATTAGGAACGAGTCCATTGTCTTCCATAGTTTTCAACAATGCTAGTGCCTCTTCAAGTCTTTTATTTTTAAACAGGGAATTCAAAAGAGTAGTGTAAGTGATGATGTCTGGATTTTGACCACTAGTTTGCATTTTTTCAAGAAGCACACGAGCATCCCCAAGTCTACCAATCCAGCAGAGTGCATCAACAAGAGTGTTGTACGTATCAACATTAGGAACCAATCTTGTATGAGCCATTTGTCTAAAGATACTCAATGCCTCATCTATTCTCTTATTCTTACAATACCCAATGATTAAGGTGCTGTAATTGATAACATCAGGTGCAACTCCTTTGGTAATCATTACATCAAGTAGTTTTGCAGCATCATCAACTTTGCCTACGGGACAATACCCATCCATAAGTGAATGTAAGTGACCGCATTGGGCTTCACACCTCTTTGGATCATCTGCTCAAGCACATCGAGTGCTTCAGTAACCAACCCTTTTTTACAGCGTGCATCAATTAAAATGTTATACGTTTGTACATCTGGATAGACTTCTCTAACTTCCATCTCATGCAAGAGCCGCTTAACTTCTTCCCACCGATCAATATTACATAAACCTTGAATCAAGGAGCTGTACGCAACAACATCAGGTAGTATTCCCTTTCCAATTCAGAAAGGATCTCTAAAGCTTCAGTAGCTCGTTGGTCTTTGCAAAGGCTATCAATGATTATACTGTAATGCACTAACCCAGGTTTGCAATCGTGAGTCGCATTGTCTTCCACCTTTCGAAGCAATGAAACAGCAGCATCGGTGTTACCCAGTTTGCAGAACCCATTAATAACAGTTCCATAAGTAACTATGTTTGGTTGGAATCCAAGGTCCAGAATTTGATGAAGTAACATAGTGGCCTGAGGGAGGTTACCAACATAGCAAAGTCCCCTGATAAGAGTTGTGAATGTTACAGTATCTGGTTCCAAACCAAGTTTCATGATTGTACCCAAAAGGGAGAAAGCGAAATCGACCCTCTCCAATTGGCAAAAGCAGTTAATTGCGATGTTAAATGTAAAAATGTCGGACCTGACCAAAGGTTTGAATCCCAAAAGGTTGTATTTTTCAATAAGGGAAATGGACGTGGAATGAGAATTCGTCTTTGAAATTGAAGACAAGCTTTTATTGAGTTGTCGGATGTGGGGAAGAGGGCGTCTTTGAGCCAATCCTGTATGAGCCATTTCTTTAAAGATACTTAATGCCTCATCCATTCTCTTAGTCTTACAATACCCATTGATTAAGATGTTGTAACTGATAACATCAGGTGCAACTCCTTTGGTAATCATTACATCAAGTAGTTTTGCAGCATCATCAACTTTGCCTACAAGACAGTATCCATCCATAAGTGAACTGTAAGTGACTGCATTGGGCTCCAGACCTCTTTGGATCATCTGCTCAAGCACATCGAGTGCTTCTGTAACCAACCCTTTTTTACAATGTGCGTCAATTAGAATGTCATACATTTGTACATCTGGATAGACTTCTCTAACTTCCATCTCATGCAAGAGCCGCTTAACTTCTTCCCACCGATCAATATTACATAAACCTTGAATCAAGGAGCTGTACGTAACAACATTAGGTAGTATTCCCTTTCCAATCATTTCAGAAAGGAGCTCTAAAGCTTCAGTAGCTCGTTGGTCTTTGCAAAGGCCATCAATGATTATACTGTAATGCACTAACCCAGGTTTGCAATCGTGAGTCGCATTGTCTTCCATCTTTCGAAGCAATGAAACAGCAGCATCGGTGTTACCCAGTTTGCACAACCCATTAATAACAGTTCCGTAAGTAACTATGTTTGGTTGGAATCCAAGGTCCAGAATTTGATGAAGTAACATAGTGGCCCGAGGGAGGTTACCAACATAGCAAAGTCCCCTGATAAGAGTTGTGAATGTTACAGTATTTGGTTCAAAACCAAGTTTCATGATTGTACCAAAAGGGAGAAAGCGAAATCGACCCTCTCCAAGTGGCAAAAGCAATTAATTGCGATGCCAAATGTAAAAATGTCGGGCCTGACCAAAGGTTTGAATCCCAAAAGGTTGTATTTTTGAATAAGGGTATGGACTAGGAATGAGAATTCATCTTTGAAATTGAAGACAAGATTTTATTGAGTTGTCGGATGTGGGGAAGAGGGCGTCTTTGAGCCAACTTATGGAAATCAGCAACGGCATACTGGAGGTCATTGAAACTACTAGAAATAGAACTATTACAACTAGGGTTAGGGATGGAATGAATAGCAGAAGAATATGAGGAAGAAGGAATAGAGAGAAAATGAGGAAATGAAGAAAAATAACCTTTATTAGTATTAGATTTCCAATTAACAACAGCCGGCTTCTTCAGATCAGCACCAACTACATATCCATTTACAAGCCCCATCGCTCTCTCTCTCTCTCTCTCTCTACTTTCCCTCACCAGCAGCGCCGCTTTCTTCTTCAGATCTCCGCCACCTACTTTGCTAAAGCCGTCGTAATGTAAATGGTGTGAGCCGATAAGGCGACCAGTCGACCACTCGACCACTATTCACACCGAACTTGAAATAAATTTTGGCACACGTTTATTAATGGATTTACCATAATTTTGTTTGAAATTCATGATTCATTATTTAATATTCATTCATCCAAAAATTATTGGCATGTTTTTTTTTTTTTCATTTGTCCCGAAAAGATTGTTTTGCTTGTAACTTGTATTTTTAGTACTCTTTCCGTCACCGATAAATATTCTTACTTTCTATTTTTAGATATCCCAACTAATATTTCTAAAGACTTTTGGTGTATAAATTTTATATCATTCTTTCTAATATATCATTTCATTTAATATTATTATTATTGCACATTATAGAGAAAGATGAGTGTAATGATTACATAATTAATGAGAGAGAGTGTGTAATGGGTATTATTGTCACAACATATTTCACAACTTATTATTAATTACATTTCTTAATCATTTTGTTTTGTCCACTAAGAACATTTATCCAGGGCGGAAGGAGTACAACACTTTTATCATTTTACTCCCTAGGCCCAATAGGCCCAAGCATCGGTCACTTGCACAGCATGCCTTCCTCATAGTCATGAGTAAAACACGTGCAATCTTCATGATCCAAGCTCAAGTCATAAGCGAGCATCGACCAATCTCTAACCTCCTTGGCGTAACAAGCGAGCACCTATCCACATGAAGCTCGGGGGCCAAGAATACAACAAGCGGGCAGAGAGGTTAAAGTGAGCATAATCGTTGTCCTCGGTATCGCAATAACAGTCGTCTTGGACGTGGGCAGTTATTGCCGGGAAACCCGCCCCCACGTTCAAGACGTGACCAATAATATGCCTGCCCATCACGCTCTGGCACTCAATTAGTAGTTTCCAGCTCTCCAAGTTGGCTATATAACCCTCTCTAAATGAAGGAGGGAGGTACGTGGACATTTACACAGGCTAAACTCTATCAAATTGCTTACTTAAATGAGTGTTTACTGATTAACACACCGGAACGCATTTGCAGGGTAAGCCCCTGCCCAGTTCACGGTTCTTGTTCCTTTCTTGACGGTTTGGGCCTTCGTAGACATGGATAAAGTTGAAAGCCAGATATCCAAATTGTCCAGCCCAGTGTATCAGACTATTTTGGATACATCAGTTGGTTCCGTTGCCGGGAAACGTTGATCTGTAAGTTCAAATCTCTTTTCTGACGACTTTTCAAGCTTAGACATGGCAGCAAACGGTGTTAATGGTAGAAATCAGTTGGAGGATGGACACCAGCCACACCTAGCGTGGAAGTTCAGGTTGACAACATCATCCCTCCTCCCCCTCCTTATGATGCCTGCCACCAGCTTAATCAGAGGCGGGGTTTAGATTCTTTTGCCCGAAGCGATGTGGCCGCATGTGGGTTGGCCAATGAATTTCAGGAGGAGGCGTTGCATAAGAGGGCAATATATTTGGGACAGATGCACCAGCTAAACCAGCAGTTGATTGCTATGGGCAAACCCCCATTGCCCATTGAGTTGGAGCCTCTTCCTGCCATGTCTGCGCCGAGTCAAGCTGTTAGTGTGTCCAAATCGGGGAGGGATCCTCAGCGACCAGTTCAAGCTCCCTCGCAACCCTAAGAGCGAGAACCATACAGGGGACGTAGCCAGCAAGAAGGACGGGCCAGTCATAGGGTTGTTCCAAGTGTGCATTCTCGCCTTGGCCCTCGAGCAAGGGAGGACTCGGCTCAGTCTCGCCGCCGCCAAAAGTCACCTTCCCCGCGAAGGTCGCATTCTCACAGGCCCCGCTCACCATCTCTGCGTAGGTTGCATGCTCGCCGGCACCGCACACCTTCACTTGGAAGGTCACAGGCTCATAGACATGGGTCACCATCGCGGCACTCCAGAAGCATGCAAGAATTTCCTCTTTGTAATGGCAAGAAAAACGGGGTAGGAATAGCCCCAGGACAAGCACATCAGGCCGCAGAAGGTGCACAGGCACAAGTGGCGCAGCCCGTGGGCATAGCTCAGGTTATGGGAGCTATGAGATCCCCACAGGCCCCTCTTGCGCCCGGTGTACAGCCTCAGCCCGTAGGTGGTTTACCTGCAACAATCAATATGCAAGAATTTTGAAGACATGAAGCGCCGTATGGAAGAATGGGAGCAAGGCCCTTCCCTTGATGGAAATTTTTTGGGCACCTTAGCTAGCCCTCTGGCCCCATGGATAGAGAATGCCCCTCCGGCCCAAGGTCTCATCTTCTTCAATATCAAGGAGTATATAGGGAAGACCAAAGCAAGGGACTGGCTGATGTCATTCGAATCCCAGATTGGCTTAGTGACATCAGATGAAACATTGAAGATTCGGGCTTTTGTGGGCTCGTTACAAGGAAAGGTTTTAACCTAGATGGGAGCACTTTCTCGCAGATCGATCAATAACTTGGTGTAGACACCCCAATTTCGTACCCCTGGTATGTAACTGACATAGAATATCAAGAATTGTTAAAACTTAACAAATGTCAAGTTGCAGAAGTAAAAAATGCGAAAGAAAAGCAGATGCGCGAAACAAAGGAACCGATGGGGGAAAGTGTCAAATTTTCAAACTTCCAAAAAGAGCTTGGTGCCACCTAAAAGGAAGCTTGGTGCCGCACTCAAGCATATGCTTGGTGGCACCAAGCATGTCTCTCATGCTCTCTCACGAATCAAAACAAGACAAGCTTTAAAGCACGCTGTGCTGGTCAATGCACGGAAACAAATCAACAAATTCCTCGCCGCCCTCTCCATCGCTATAAATAGAAGGCCCGGCCGCATTTTCAGCGCTCAATTTACGTTGAAGTTTTATCGCAGCGGCTCGGCTCGCGATACTGCTCCTTCGATACATTTAGTACGGGAGGTGCGAGATAGGTGAGTGGAAGCCCCTAAAATCTCCAAACCCCACCAAACTCTCGCTAAATCAAAAACCCATAGGTTATAAGTGATCCCTAGCCTATTTGTTAGGTATCCACCTTAAAACCCCATTCAAAAATCCCAAAATAAGCCGCTACTCCGCCCCTGGTAACGAGCTAAAAAGTCAAAACTTAAGTCTAGGTTCCGCCCAACCTAAAAGGCCAAACCTACTCCAAATAAAGTTGTCACTCCGCCTCGAGTTGACTAGCCCCGCCTCAAACCAGCTCAAACCAGCTCAAACTCGGGGCTCAATTCCAGCCTCAGCCAATTCAAAACAAAGACTCCCTCTCCCGCAGAGGACGAGCTTAGCATATCACCGCTCTAAAAGGTAATACCTTTAAGAGCGTATTTTATTTTATTTTGTATTTTTTTCTTTTATTTATTTTCAAAAGTTGTATTTTAAATCCAAGACAATGTAGCCAATATAAGCCGTTGTCGCCGCCTTGATTAGATTAGGAAAAATTATGTAAAAGAGCCGTTATAATGGCCAAATATTCTTAAATGTGTTTGTAATTATTGGAAGGAGGCGTCATGTAGTCCAGAATAATGTAGCCACGAATGTATTCTGCTTAATTTTCCTTGTCAAAATAAGACTTATTTATTTGCTAGATTAATATAACAATGAGCATATTTCAGCCAAAAACGCTTTGAGACCGAAAAGCGCAGTTGGGTGCTCAAGACCTTCCCAACTCGTAACTTAGCCCCGAACCTTCTAAAATCTCCGGTTTTCTTCCGGTTTTCCTTTATTTTCGCTTTAAATAAAGCGCGACTCTTAAAACTTTCAGATCCGGGGCCTCGCAACATTCCCTCTGCACTTTCTCGTTCTCCCTAAAAAAGGGAGATACGGGAATGGAGGGGTGATGTATTCCCATATCCCGGTATCCCTAAACAAGGGATAACTTGATGCGGAAACCCATAGCTCCCATAGCGATCCGATTGGGCCATAAGGCCATTTTAATAAATCCATAAGTGGGGGCGTCCGCAATATCTTTTCTTGCACTTCTATTATCCCCGACGGTAAAAAAGGGAGAATGAGAATGGAAAGGTAATGCATTCCCATATCCCTATCCACCGAAATAAGGGATAACCGACATGAGGAAACCTTTAGTTCCCATTTTGGATACAAAATCCACTCAGAGCAACCGAGGCACATTCCAACGCATAATATAGACAAAGACTCCTCTCGCACTTTGATTTCGCCTTCCCCTAAACAAGGGAGGGTGGAACGAGCAAAGGTGTCCCGCATCCGCACGCACGCACTCTAAACAAGGGCGCAAGCAGGCGCGGGGCGCACCCCTGAACCTCACAAAGGGCGACTTGGGAGTTGTTTTATTTTTAATAAAATGGAGGGCTAGACTCATAAAATAAAACCTTTTTTGGCTTTCTTTGTTTTCTCGGCCGAATATGCTCGTTATATTAATTTACGCGATTTCAATAAAGTGTTCCCATTACTACCGTGGCTATATTTGTGGATATGATCCTCCATCTCGGCAACAGCCTGCTCCGATATCCGTTACATGCATGTTCGAGTATTAAAAAATTTCAAAAAATCAAAAACAAAAAAAAATATATATATATACATATATATATATATATATATATATATATATATATATATATATATATATATATATGTATAAGGCTGCTAATATAATCGGAAACTCCATTGATACCCTTAAAACATTCATTGGTGTGGTATCGCCGAGCACACAACGCCGCTGCATTTGGCCGATCAAAAGCCTTCAAACACTATATATATACATAAAAAAAAATTTCGAAAATCAAAAAAAAGGAAAATATATATATTATATATATTTTACAAATAAATTCGGCAAAGACAACAAAGAGCCGGGCTTTACTTCCCATTTATTTTCTTTCATTTATTTCTTTCGCTCATTTTTCTTTTTCACTTTATTCAGTAACTCGTATATTTTGTACATCTCAAGATTCATTATGTCATTTTATTTTGGGGCATAGGACCAAAATTTGTAATTAATAGGATAGATAGTTTCCCACTCTTTTCTTTCTATTTCTTAATGTGATGTGCTTGTATTGCTCGCTCAAACTATAAAAAGCCGAGAAAATCCACACAAACAAAGAAGACAAAGCCAAATTTGTTTTATTTTCTATATCAGAAAATAAATAAAGATTTTACCGCTTAGATACCGCACACACGGTACGCATGTAAATATATTCCGAATCACTTCTACACCATGGCCATTCTACCCCGCATAAGCCAACGTTAGAATGCATATAGTTTTTTCAGACACTTCACGCATCGACCGTTTTTGCATTTTTGAATTATGGGTCACTGGCCAAAAAAAAAAATCATCAAAAAAAAATAGAAAAAATTCAAATCGAAAAAATATATGTCAACAAAAAAATCAAGCGTAAGTTCAAAAAAAATATATAATAAGTGCGCACAAAAATATATAGACAATAAATAACAAAATGTGGGTCGATGATAATACTTAGATGCTCGACCTAGACCATTTCTGGATGGTGGATCCCTGAAAGAGTATAGCCCTTCGCCTCGGGACCACCCAGCCCTGTGAGTCGAAAGCTGTGGAAATCACGTTGGTCCTATACTCGAGAAAGAATCCACTGCTCCAGAAAGTCCGAGACCGTCAAAATAAAGTGTGTGTTTATCCCACACCGGAAAGGAAATAATAAATTAATAATAAAATATTAATAAAAGGCACGCTGCGTTTCAAGCCCATATAGCCTCCATCCAAACTCGATACCTACCAAAACCCCATTTTCCCTCGAAACACCGTCCCGAATTTGAAACGTGAAAGACGCATCGCCGATTAATTCAGAAGCCGCACGTAAATCGCATCAAAAGGTATCAATTTCGACGACAGCAGTAATCGCCAAGAAGTTACGTATCCAAGCAAGATGGCAAAGAAAGAACAAACAAGTCATGATGTG
>CM028383.1:27042120-27095978 GCA_013146195.2 Codonopsis lanceolata | reverse complement strand
CTTAATTACAAATGTCATTCTATAAAATTTAAACATTCTACATGCACCCTAAATTTTATACTTACTATAGCTACGTCTTCCTTTCTTTCCCACCATTCTCCTTTTTGTTTAGTTCCTCCACAACCCTGCCTACATTATATTGTTAAAAAATATCAAAAATGGAGCCTAAAGAAGTAATTGAAACAAATAATGTAAGTATTACTTCCATTTTATTCTATTAAAACTTTATTTTTCATCAAATTTTGTCTAAATTCCAAACTCTGCATGTTCATCGGCGCTATGATGATCTGCCGCGACTCTTCCTCGCATGCGCAAGACACTCCCCGCACACATCTCTTATTGTGCACCAAATGTTTACCGCAGTCCTTCTTTTTTCGCGCAAAAACATGTCGCATGATCCTTCTTTTTTTCATGCGCAAAGAACTTGCCGCACATTCCTTTTGTGCACAAATTGTTGGTCGCACAGTGTGTAATTGACATGCAATTTTTTTTTTCAGGATTCAAAGACATCCCCTACGGAGCCTAGTGTTGTAGATCTAGGTCCAATTCAAGATATTATTGTAGATTACACCGATATGTTCACAATGCATGCACGTTTTCCATCTCGAGATGATTTTGTGATTGGGTACATGCCAAGGAAAGAACATGGTTTTGTGATAGTTACTACTAGGCCTGACGATTGGAGCACGGGTAAGAGAGGACCACGACTGTATTTGGGTTGCGAACGTAATGGATATCAACGTCAATCTAAATCCAAGGTTGTTGATAATTTGAGTAAAACAACAACAGAAGTAACAAAGGAAAATAGTAGGAGAGAACGTGGATCGAAGAAGTGTGGATGTTCATTTCATTTGCGGGGCAGACAAGTATTTGGTGAAGGAGAATGGGAACTTTCGGTTGAATGTGGGGTGCATAATCATTCATAAGAGCCTCATCTGCATGGTCACTCATATATTGGTCGATTAGTACGGGAGGAGAAAGAATATGTTCTGGACATGTCAAATTGCAATACTCGGTCGAAGGACATTTTGACGGGTTTACACCAAAAATTTAAAAGATAATAAGTCCTCATTAAAGACTGTGTACAATTGTCGTATGAAGAATAGATTTTTGGAGCGTGATGGTCGATCACAGATGCAGCAGCTTGTGTCGAAATTGATTGAGCATGAATATTACTATCATCATAGGAGATGTGAGTCGACTAACACTGTGAAGGATTTGTTCTTTACTCACCCTACGAGCGTTGACTTATTGTTAGAGCTGTCAAAACGGGCATGCGGGGCGGTTTTGCCCGGGGGCCCAAAAAGCCCGCAATAAAACGGGACGGGGCGGGAAAGCCCGCAAATTTGACGGTCCCTAAAACTCATGGCCCATTCCCAGGTGTAGAGGCTCAGGCAAAAGCTAAGCCCGCAAAAAAATGATTTTTTCCCTTTTATTATAATTGCACCATTTTATATCATAAAGACATAAACTCATAATTTATACCATAAATTAAACCACTGATTCACCGAAGATTACAAATTCAAAAGTTCAAAACCATTAAAATCAATAACTAAATAAGTAAAATACAAACTTCAAAATACCAATTACAAGTTTACAAGTTTACAAATTACAAGTTCAGCAACAAAATCAACATCTGGGCAAAAACAACAGAAAACTGACAATAAAGAAAATTGACTTAACCAATAGATTCCAGAACAAAAGGCTTCCACACCAGTTACACTGAAGTTGCATTGGTGTTTAATCATATTTGAAAGCAGCCAATTCAATTCAACAAGCTAAAATTTGAAAAAGCCCGTGCGTGAGAGAGAGAGAGCGAGAGGCTGAGAGTATTTTGCCCAATTTTGAATACAAGTATACAACTACTAACCCTAACAAGTCGGTGTCTACCTGTCAAAACGGACTGTACAATGTGATTATGTGAATGATTTGTCGTTGTCAGTCTTCACAATGACATCTTGGCCAGCCGTTCTCAGTCTTCACGGTGACATCTTGATCTACATAAACGGATCTCCTTCTCAGGTGCGGGATTATGGACGTGGAAGGCTGGAAGCATCGAAGCAGGGACCAGCGTGAGATGAGAGAGTGTTGAGAGCAACGGCCAGAGCGAGAGAAAGAGGTGCTAGACCAGGACCAGTGAGCCGGAGCCGGAGGCCAGAGGCAACGCAATCGCCGGAGGAAGAAAGTCGAAGCCGGTGCGTGACTGCGTGAGCATGAGCGTGAGAGAAAGAGAGTTTTTTTATTTTTGATTTTTTGAGTGAGACAGTTAATAACCCTAACTCTAGACGGTGGAATGGGGCTTTTGGCCGCTTGGGTTGGGCTATGGGCAGTTGGGTTGTGCTGTTAGTACTCACTACTTAGAGTTAGAGGCCCAGTGCAATGTTATTAAAACTCTTAGCTTTTAAGAACTATAAGAAACTGCGGGTTGCCCGCCGCCCACCCCGCCCCACCCCGCAAAGCACGCAACCCGCACGGGCAAAGCCCAAAAAGCCAGTTTTCCAAATGGGCATCTAATGCATCAACCCAACCCGCCCCTAATGGGAGGCTGGCTGCATGCCCATGGCTTTTGCCTCTATTGGCGGCTGACAAATGCCTTTATCTTATGCGTTATTTTCCAAACATTCTCTTGATGGATTGCACTTACAAGACAAACAAGTACAAGTTACCCTTATTGGAGATCGTTGGTGTCACGTCGACAAACATGACATTTTTGGTTGCATTTGTTTATATGAGTTTGAGCAACAAGAGAACTACATTTGGGCACTTACTATCTTGAAAGCATTGATGAATCAATCCTCTCTACCCACTGTGATTGTCACTGATCGAGAACTTGCGTTGATGAATGCAGTTGAGGTAACTTTTCCAACATCAAAACATTTTCTTTGTCGGTGGCATATTAATAAAAACATTGTGGCAAATTGTAAGAAAATGTTTCGCACGAAAGAATTATGGGATCAATTTATTGTTGCTTGGAATACGTTGGTGGTCGTAAAACCTGAGTTAGCATATGATGAATACCTTTGGAGACTACAGTCAGATTTCACAGATTATCCGACAGCCGTTCAATATATCATGAACCAATGGTTAGGGCCGTATAAGGAAAGATTTGTGTCTTGTTGGACGAATAATATAATGCATTTCGACAATAACACAACAAGCAGGTATTTAAATGTTTTTAATATTTAATTTATTTCTCTAAATTTATAAATGATATAAAAATACCTAACATTGTTATTAATTGTATCTTATTTTAGGGTGGAGAGTCAACATTCGACGTTGAAAAGACAGCTTCAATCGAGCCACGGTGATTTTGAAACATGTTGGAAACAAATTCACACACTCATTGAGACCTCACATATTGCAATCAAGGGTTCATTTGCGAAGAGTCGAACAATGGCTCTACAGAAATTCAAATCAGTATTATTTCAACACCTACGAGGTTTGGTGTCAATAATTGCGATGAATAAGATATACGATCAGATGAACAGTTTACCCGAGGATGGTCATGTAGACTCATTGTTGTGTGGGTGTGTACTGAGAAAGACATGTGCGGACTCACCTCAAGCATGATGAGATAGTCAATATCTGAGAAATTACGTGTCAATTCCTATTGATCATGTTAATGCATTCTGGAGGAAATTAGATATGTTACCAGCAAAAATTGAGAATGTTGATATTAGTGTTACGTCAGAAATGGAGACTCAATTATATAAGAGTTGGGAACATGTTGTTGCAAAATTTCATGAAACTACAATGCTAGAGAAATTGTTGGTACTCAAAAGAATGATGGAGGTTGCGGAGCCAGTAATAACGTCATTGATTGTGCCCCATGATGAGACTCGCACTCATGGTCGTCCGAAGCCCCCAAAGGCTAAAAAGTCCAAATCAACCAAACGTGATCCTAGTTTGTTTGAGTATGTTGAGTCGATGAAAGATAGCTGCTCTCCATGTGATCAAGGTTTGGTGTATGAGGTTGGTCCATCGCAGCAACCTCCCACGTTTACAACGGTACCACAGCCTAGGACAAATATGCAGGTAAATTTAATTTTTTAACTTTGTGCAAATACCTATACGCACGCACGCACACACACACACACATACATATATATATATATATATATATATATATATATATATATATATATATATATATATAATTGATTTTAATCTGTTTTGTTTCAATATGTTGTACGACAACGTACTAGAGCCGGGATGACTAGTGGTCACATTAATCAATTCCCGAAGAGATTTCACGAGTACATAACAGACACGGTGAATGTAGCGGCTGACGGTCATTGCGGTTTTCGTGCCATAGCACGGTTGTTATTTCAAAATAAGAATTCATGGAGTAGAGTTTGATCAAATCTATCGCAGGAGTTAATGAAAAACCAAGAGTTGTACGCACGTGTGTTTATTGAACATAAGCATGTTGAGAAAGTAAAGAATAGACTCGAACACCATGAAGAAACTGCTGCGAAGAAATATTGGTTTGATGCAAATGATATGGGGCACTTGGTGGCATCGTTTTACAACCGTGCTCTCCTGGTATTAGATAGTCGTCATTGTTTTACATATTTACCATTGAGAACCGCACCCCCAATCGATCCAAAATTGATTTGTATCAGAAAAGTAAACGGTGATCATTTTATTCAAATACTCACTTTTCATAAGATAGACATCATTGTTTCACATACAAGTTATATATTAATAAATTGTACCTTATTGATATTTACTTCATTTAATTTGCAGGTTAATTTACATTATGGTTGCCCGTTAGCACCTGTCCCAATCGTATGAGATCAGAACCGCGTGGAATGTGCTGCAGCTTGAAAATTAATTTATAGTCAACAACTTTTGTCATATAGTGAAAGTGTAGAAAATGATCGATTTGTTCTCAAAAGCTCGGACAGTATCAATTTGGATGAGTGATATGTATTTTCATTTAAAATTGGAATGTTGATTGCATTTTATATTTGGATTAGTGATATGAAAATCTATTTAAACTTGAAATTTTGGTGGCATCAAATATTTGGTTTGTATTAAATTTCATCTTGTGTTTAATTTGTGTGATTTTATTTTTTACAAAAATAATATACAAATAAGACATATCTAAAAATAGTTATACGTCTCAAACATACATAACACTAACATGTCTCAAACATACATAACATGTCTTCAAAATACATAATACGTTAAACATGTCTAAAAATACATAACAATATCAAGGTTGCGTCCTACGACGAGTCTCAACTCGAGATGGTCCTGCCTCCTCCTCTGGACCTTGTACAAAGTTATCTACTATCGAGACCACCGACACTAACTCCTTATAAGTTATACTTCTATCACCCGATCACAATCTTTGCATTATCGGTTCTGTCAAATTGTGAATAGCTGAAACGGTCTCCGCATTATCGGCTGCAATGAGATTAGTCACCCTAACCCTAGTCGATCGAGCGGCGGGCTTCTGCACAATGAGATGTGAAATTCGCAAGTACCTATCTATGTATTCGGGTGAACATTTAGATGGATATCGAGTAGCTCGCCCAAATTGTTCCGAAGATAATATATGGCTCTCAACAATGTTCCAGTATGCTGCAAGTGCTATGCACATTATCAAATCGCGAGGGTTATTTCTAACAGGGATGTCATGTGCGATATGGATAGATGGAATAGTCTGCACGTGTCCGAACTGTCGAAGCACTGGGTCTGGTAGGTATGGCTCCACATTGGCTCCCATGACTATGCATCCATGATATAAGGAGTTTTGATGAAATGGAAAATGCTCCCTAACTGTGTCGTCGTAAGGGGTCCATGCAACCTACAACATATTTAAAATGTTATTAAATACAACAATTTAATAACGAATGATTGAAGCACAAGCATAAATAAATGTAACAGATGAATATTAACATCATTCGCCGTAAGCATGTTAATATTTTCACGTATAGCCCATAACTGGTCCATGCTTGTTCCTTGATTTCCGACCGGTTTCCACATACAAGCAAGCGCTTGTGTGTTCTGGTACCCCACATTATGATCATGGCTCAACTGTGGAAATTGTAAGTATATCCATGCCTACATGCAATAAAACATTCAATTAGATGTGAAATATCCAACTATAAATTAAACATGTCAAAAAAACTATAAATTTTAAATATGCCTCTAATAATGTGAAGTATCCAGCTATCTGCTTCGTCTCATATCTGGATGCTTCGCCTAGCTGTCTATATAGATAAGCCAAGGTGGCAACTCCCCACGCATAGATATGTACATCATCAAGATCCTCCAGCCACTGTAAGTATGAGAGCATCACTCGTGAGCCGCTCTTATCCGTGAAGATGGTGCAACCCAAGAGGTACAACATGTACACCCTCACCGGACACGTCACCTTGTCTAAATCATCAGAACTAGCATCTTCACTAAAGCTATTACGTAGCCACTCTAACTTGACTGAAGCACCCCTTCTACCTCTCATTCCTCAATCAGCTCACCTTTGGACACTCCCAATATCTCGCTAGCAGACTCCAAATTGATGTTTCGTGTAGCAAATAATGACAACCCTAAAATCGGAAGTCAAGTAATACATAAAACATCGTCCAAGGTGATCGTCATTTCACCGAAGGGCAAATGGAATGAGTTTGTCTCTGGATGCCACTGCTCCATAAACGCTGAAAGCAACGGTTTGTGATCATCAAAATAGGTCAGATTCCTTAGGGTATGGAACTTTGTTCCCCTTACCAAATCCCTCCATGCTTGGGCACCCTCCGGAATGACCCACTGACGTAGTTTTGAACGATGATGGTGAAACTTCAAAACCTCTCGCTATTGTCCACTCCAAATCGATGCTGCTACATGTGTCTTGTACGTAATAAACAAAGATGGGTCAAGTGGACCACCAGGAAATCCCATCTTAGGTTCAGACTCAGGCTCACGCTCGGGCTCGGTCTCAGGCTCAGGTTCAAGATCCTGAAAATGTATAGACTCTTGATCTATATGCTCCTGGGGCACTTCTGCGTTACGCGCATGTTGCATTTCTCGTCTGGCCGATGCGGTGACATGATGCCTAATACATTTATTGCAGAACCTATCAATTGGACCTCTTGTAATCAACAACAAATAAGTAATATTAGAGGTTATATAGAATCAGTTCAAGTCTAAATAAGTAAATAGAGCAATCATAAATATTTTGAATATTAAACAAATTTGAGGTCTGTGCGACATATTCATGATGCACGTGTGTGGGCTTGTGCGGTGAAGATTTAGTGCACAGAAGGTGGTGTGTGCAGTACTCAGTAACCACACAGAACAAGGTGTGTGCGGCGAATGATGTGTGCACAGTGAGGGTAGTGTGCGACGAATGATGTGTGCACAGGCGGTGAAGTGTGAGGTAGTCATTAACTGCACGCACCACTTTGTGTGCGCTGAACCAGGGCCGCACACACTGTTGATCGAATTTCCAGCCTAAAACTACGTTCATCCAAACAACCAACCTATATTATACAACAAATAGTTCATCAAAATAGAGAGAGAAGAATATCTTGATTTGGAGAAGACATTGTGGGCGGGGAAAAGTTCTTCCCGTAACAGACACTGTGCGACGAGCCCTTGTGCGCTTTGGCCGGGTTGGGGTTTCCATTTTGGGGTGTTGGGTAGTGGTTGTTTGGGAAATTAAATGTGGGTGTAGATAGAATAGGATGAGTTAGATAGGAAAATCAAATGATGGGTAAAATAGGAAGTTAGGGTAAGGGATAAAGAGTAAATTTTAAAAATTAGTTAAATATGTGGGGTGCAGATAGAATTGAGGTGTAGAAAGAAGTTATTGGTGTGTGGTTAGCCTGACCCTTCTTTTTTTTTTTGCCAATTTTCAGCCATAAAATATTTTTAAAAAAATATTAAAGTAAACATTTTTTCCTACAAATAGATACTTGGTTTGTTTTATTTTGATATCAGAAAAAATTTATATGATTTTTTTTCTTCAGATTTCTAGTTATTTTTCTGTAAAAATATTAAATTAGTGAAGATAAAGATGATGGAGTGTGTAAAAATGTTGAAGTTTGTGCATTGTTGTAAGAGTATTTTTATTGAGGAGTTTAAATGGGAAGCATAATGACATTTTTGTAATAAAATTGAAAACAATGGAACTTAAGCTTTTAAGTGAGGAGCTCTGTGTTCATGCTCTTAACGTTCCTTAAGTGCGACTCTTAACGTTTTAGGGGGCGTTTAATGGACGAATAAAAAATGACTCTGTCATTTAGAGCATCCACAGTGGTTCCCTTCATTAACACCCTAAAACCTTTTTAGGGTTTTTTTACCACACTTAAGCCCACAGTGGACACCCTATCAATCACCCTATCCCTAAAAAAAGCTAATTCTCCCCCAACTTATTGGGTGAGTTTTAACCGACCTCCATTCATCTCTTTCTTCTCTCTCCCCCACATATCTCCTTCTCCATTGGTCTTCTTCCTAGTATTCGTTCCTTTCAAAAATTTCTTCCAAAATTTAAATAAGGCGGCAAAAAATGATTTTTTTGGCTTGATCAGAGCATCCAGTTTTTTGCTAAAATTTTGATGTATTAGAGTAGAAAGCCTATGAAATAAATACACAACTCAACTCACATCATCACTTTGATGATGGTATGCTTTCTCATTTTTTCTATTTTCTTTTTCAATTAATTTAGTGTATTTTTTGCAGTATCATTTCTCTTTTTTATTATTTATAACTTAAAATTATGAGTATATTGATAATATTAAAAAGTGTGACAAAACTTTATTTAAATAAAAATAATTGATATAATCAAAACATATAATATAATTTTCATAAAATATAAAATTTAAATGTATAAATATTTTATTTCAATTGCGGTAAGAAAATAAAAAAATAAAAAATAGAAATATATTGGTAGTTAGGTTTGTTAGTTAAGATGACACAAATTCAAAGGGTTATATAGAGGATGCTCATTGGAGTTGAAACTTTTTTAAAGTGCCTCTAAAAAGGTTTAGGGGTTATATAAATGGTGTTTTAGGGTACAACCATTGTGGATGCTCTTACAGTCTAACTTTTAAAAAATGATTTTTTGTGGTTGTTTCACTAATGAAATATCTACAATATCTTTTATTTATATTTTATTTATTATTATTTAAAATATGTTGTTATTTCTCTTTCTAAAATTGTAAGCTCGAACATTCGAAATCAATGGTCGACTAGACGATCACTCGACCATCAAAGTCGACCGCGCCTATATCGCAAGGGACTTTTTGTCAGTTCATTTTTTTCGGTTCTCTAAATAATCAGAGGTCAAATATATTTATACACCGGGTTAAATGACCTTATTTGACAATTTCTTACGCTTTATGATGTCAAAACTTCAATTAAGAATATAAATTACAAACTATAAACTATATCAATATTAATAACTAATTTAATTAAATTTTCTTATCTCATGTGTCAAACCGAAAATAACAATAATGTTCAAAGTATGTTATATTAAAAAAATATCAAAATAAAGATAATTATACCTTTTTAACTCTTAAACCCCGACTAATTCGTGACTAGCCTCCACTAATTCCCTGGCCAATCGGAACTGAATTCGCTCCCACTGCCGTCCGGCCTGGCATATGTTCGTAATTTTCTTAAATATTTTAAAGTTCAAAAATTTAGGGCGGATACTCTCTCTCTCTCTCTACGTGATCTTTCTGCAAGTCAATCTACCAATCTTCGATTGTGTTGTGTGGTAGAAAGCAAATCCGACCTGCAACTAGTTAGATCAAGAAATGGCAGCAAAGCAAATGGAGGAAATGCAGAGAAAATTAGCAATGTTGAATTACCCAAGAGCCAACGCCCCTTCCCAGTCCCTTCTCTTCGCCGGCATGGAGCGCTACGCCCTTCTCGAATGGCTCTTTTTCAAGTCCCTTTCTCTCTATACATATATCTATTTGTATATATACATTCTTGATTTTTTGTGGGTTTTAACAAGTTTTGATGCTGACTTTATGCAGGTTGTTGGGTGACAAGTCGCCTTTCTCTCAGCAAAATCTGCAAGGTGATGCCATGGATCGGGACGAAGAGACCTCCCGCATACAATGTACGGATTTTCTTTCACTACCATTTTTTTTTTAGTTAAACCCATTTTGTATTTGATGCATTCAATGCATTTCTTCTGACTGTTTTTGCGTTAAGCTACTAATTCGGTGTGTAATTTTTTTCGGTGCGGATTCACTACCATTTAAAGTTTTATCTTATATTCTTTTTATTCCTTCATTTGGTACTGAATTTTACTTAACAATTTGATTATTTCGCAGAATTTATGATTTCTAATTACTAATTCAACTTACGAAAAAAAAAAAAAAAATACTACTAATTCAGTCATGATTAAAGTTTATATTTTATAAATTATAACAAATTCATATTCTCTCACGGTTCCACTTCAAGTGTCTATATTAGTCATGATCATCCGGTTCCAAAAACCGTGGGGGTGGAACCGTAACCAAACTGTATATGTAAGGTTTACGGTTCCGTTTTGGAACTATTTAATAGGGTTCCGGTTCCGAACCTTAAAATTTCAGATTAAATCTCAGCCCTTGGATCAAGGAAAAAGGGTCAAATTTTTGAAAAAAAGAAGAAGCTGGTTTCATGGTTTAAAAAATATGAAAACCACAACTGAACCGGTAAACCGGCGGTTTCCGGGAACCATATGATCGTTTCTAGTCTATATTAAAAAAGCACAAATATATAAGAGCTACATTAATACCGTTTGGAGTAATGAGTAATCACGATTATGAGGATAATTATTTTATCGAACTTGTTTTATCTCTGTGTATAAAGGGTGCAGTTAGAATATCATAGGACTCCGGAAACTCAATTTCTAAATAGATTTCATAGAATGAGATATCCCAAAAAGGAAAGATGGTAGTATTTCTAGTTTACTATCTCCCAATTTAGTAAATACGTCTAAGCAGCTGTGATTTCACCAGTCACCACTATGTCGTACTTCCGTCAAAGAGTCCTTATTTGAAATGTCAAATAGTTAAGAGCTGAATTACTACCTTTGAGAGTAAGCATTATCATATGCACATTCTTGTATCCAACTTGTTTAATGCATGCATAAGGGGTGAGTTTAATATTTTATTAGATCCAAGCTTAATACTGTTAATACTCGAAATGACTTCTTGAGTGGAGCATCCCAAAGAGTTTGGATTCGTTGAATGCGTATTGCTTACATTAAAAAATACATAATTTTCGTCACTTAAGATTTGAAGCTGGACTATTTTTGCAGACATCTAGAAAAGTAAAGAGAGATGTGTTGGAAGGAGGTAGTACTGTTTTTTTGATGGTGAAATTTCTTTGGGTGATGTACCTTATATCTGTAGGCTTTTGTTCAGCCCTAGTCCAAAATTTTATCTGTAGGCTTTTGTTCAGCCCTAGTCCAAAATTTTCTGCTTACAGAATTAGTTAAATGTCTATGTTTGCAGATTTAGCTGAGATTGCAAAATTTCTTGGCATTACCACTGGCATTGATACAGAAGCCATTCAAGTGAGTTTGATAGATGTTTCTAGAATGTTGATTTTTGGATGCTTTTGGTATTTTACATATACAAGTTTCTAGTTCATATTAGACTTTATAACCATTTTCTTTCTTTTATTAGATTTCATAGTACTATCTCGTCGTCTTGATTGTAATATTTTGGATGTTTGTGGTATCCTTTGACAATATGTATGATTAGTTTTATTTGAAATAGCAGTCATCATAGATACATGATGTTATTCTTTGTGTTCTCAGTTTATAACTTTTACATATAAGCAGCATTATATGTACTTTGATCATTATGATTAAGATATACCAACTGCACAAGAATCTTATTGAGCTGTGGGCTTACTGTCAGGTTGGGTCAGAAAGTTTTAAAAGCATGAAAGAAGGGGTAGCATGTGAAAGCTTCTGGACATTCTTCCTGTTTGCTTTTAACACAATTTTTGTTATGCCGTTTTTGTATATGGTGACAATTCAGGATGTTTAGTAACCATGGAAAAAAAAGGCTTAAAGAAGAGTGAGCAAACATGTTTCTCAATCCTGTATTAAGGAAACTAGAGAACAGCTAGGCACATGTCAGTTTTTGTGGCAGTATATCAATTTTCACTCAATTCGATTTGCTGAAATGGCTTCCTTGACATTGGATATGTCAGCATAACACTTTTAGACATCAAGTGGATGGATAAAGACATAAATCATGCAAGAGCTACTTACTTAGGTATATGGGAGAGATTGATGTTTTTACCTCACTCAAAAAGTGACCACACATTGTGTGCACGTGTGTATGGCTGTGGCTATAGGGTTTTAGTGGCACATTGAGGGCACACCTCTTACTATTCTGCATGTTTGCATAGCTGGGTCAGCTGGATCGATCAGCTCATCCGAGGCATGCGGCATGATTTAATAAGATCAAATGATGGCTATTGTATCAATCAGTGTGGAGATTATGAACGCTTTTCCCTTTCAAGGGATCTACTAATGCACGGATTATGAGTGCTTCACCCTGCAAGGATTTGGCAATGCCTTTAAGGCCACAAAGTACAAAGCTTCTAAACATGGTTTTCAACCCTGATTAATGACAAAATACTCACAAAAAGCAAATAGATTGCCATATCCCTAAATGAATACTTCCCTAATGAGCTAGTTACAACCTGATAATTGTTATTACAAATTATCCTCATAATTGTTGAAAGAGAATTCCATTAGTCTTTCTTGATTCTACATCAAGCACATTAAAGACGGAACCACCTCAACACGATAGGGGTTATAAAGTGGCATCCTCTCTTATTTGTCTTGTGGTTCTGAAAATTCGCAGGATAACTCTTACTGGATGGTTACTCCATTCAATGAGACTAGAGTAGTCTTTGTTTGGATAATACAGCTTAGCTCAATATGTAGATATCACCATGTGAAGTAGAGATGACTAAATATAGTTTTCAAGATAGTGTTGTAAATTATTGCTAGACTACTAGTGAAGGTCAAATGTAGAAGGTTAGACTAACTGCTTTTGTCACATTTTGGGACATTTTTTATCAAATAGTATCCAGTTTACTGGAGTTAGGTATAGGTAGGGGTATCAGTACGTCCCTCAGTTAATTATCAAATTTCCTAATTCAACAACACGAGGATCCAGTAGATATTCATATGTTTATACTTTTCATTTATTTCTAGGAATGATATCAAAATGGGAACTTTAAATGGTTTAGACTATTTTTGTGCCAAACTGTAGTGTTAAGATATGCTTGATAGAATTTTGTAAAGTGTCCAGCCAAAGTACATACCCTTCTCTGATTTCTAGTGTGAGAATGAGATATGTGCATAAAATAAACCACCATGAAGACGATAATATAAACTCCCTCCATCCCCCAAAATAAGTGTCCACTATTCCATTTTGGTGCACCCAAAAATAAGTGTCCACTATTCCATTTTGGTGCACCCAAAAATAACTGTCCCCTTTCTTTTTCTAGAAAGATTCTTAAAGCCTTTTGATTGTAATACCCTTATTAATTTAAGACGACAAAAGAAATGCAGCCTATTGATTTGACGCTACTAGAACAAATATTGAAGGTATTAGAGAAAATCACCTAGAGTCAACTAATATAAAACCCATGTAAAGTCAATAGGGCACTTATTCTGGGACGGAGGGAGTATGTCTTTTTTTTCCCCAAGAAAAGAAGATTATATTAAAGAGAAGAGATAATTTTTTTTGATAAGTAATAATTATATAAAAAAGCATCAAAAAAGGTGATGCGTCCTTTGTACACTAGGAGTATACCTAACCAAAAGGATTAGCCAATATCTATACCATTTACAAAATCTTCAATAGAAGTGTTAGGACTAGAAGTGGAGTGATCAGCCTTGAAACACCAAAAATGAAGGGTGCGAATCAACAAATTCTTCTGATCCGGGACCGACATTTCCTCGTTATCAAATGCCCTATGGTTTCTTTCCCTCCATAGAGTCCAACACACTCCCAAAAGAGCTGTCTCCCAAAAACGGTTTCTCCTATTCTTATACCCCATAGACCAGCCCCTAACATGGTCAATGATCGACCTCAACATGACCCAAGTCATCTTGAACAGTCTGAGCACAAAATTCCATAACTCTAGCCACTTGGCAGTGTAGGAGCAGATGATTTACACTCTCCTCACTAGCCTTGCACAAATAACACCTATTGACAAAAACCATGTTATGTTTCCGCAAATTGCCCCCGGTTAGGATAGCTTCGTGAGTCACTTCCCAAGCCACTCTCTTAGGGGCTTTAGAGTTCCAAACTGCTCTCCAAGGGAAGGAAGTTCTGCTACAGTTGATAAGCTTGAGATAATACAAATTCATTGAAAAAAGAGGACCCCCTATACCTTTCCAAACCACCTTATTCACCAACCTGTCTGAACTCTGCTCTTGAAGCCTCCCTAAGAGCTGCACAACTGACTCAATCTCCCAATCATGAAAATTCCTTCTGAACGTGGGATTCCAGATAGGGTTACCCTCCACCGTAGACAAAACAGAACTAACTCTACAATCCTTATCCGTGGAAACCTTAAATAAGTTCTGGAACACCGCCCTCAAACACGTATCCCCACACCATCTATCTTCCCAAAATCTCACCAAGACCCCGTTGCCAACTTCAAATGCAATGAATCTCTCAAAAGAGCTCCACCCTTACCTGATGCCTCACCACACTCCCACCCCATAAGTAGAATTGACTGCACTTGGGAACCAGCAGTGATCCCCTGTCCCATACTTACAAACCACCACTTGTCTCCAAAAAGCCTCCTTGTCTGTAAGATACCTCCACAACCATTTTCCCAGCAAAGCCTCGTTAAAGAATTTGAGTTTTCTCTAATCTTAGCCTTATTGTGGCAGGAATCACAAAGAGCGATAAGATAGGTGGGTAAATTAGCAAGAGTGTTCTTGATAAGGACTAATCTCCCCCCCTTAGAAAGGAGTTGACGCTTCCACCCTGCCAATCTCTGCTCGAAACGCGCGATCACCGGATTCCACAACGCCCTGCTCTTTGACTTTGCACCTATGGGAAGACCAAGGTAATGCAAACTTACAACCAAAGAACGAAGCTAGATCCCCAACATTTTCCACAACTCCTACAGGAATAATTTCACTCTTGGAAATGTTAATTCGAAGACCCGAAACTGCTTGAAAGAATAATAATACCAATCGAAGATACCCCAACTGAGCCTTATCTGCACCGCAAAAAACCAAGGTGTCATCTGCAAAAAGAAGATGGGAAACCGACACCTCCCTCTCCTCCCCACCTTAAATCCACTTATAAGACCTTCTGCCCTCTCTAACATCCTGCTAAGAGCCTCCATAACAACAATAAACAGAAACGGGGACAAAGTGTCACCTTGACGCAAGCCCCTCGAGCTTGAAAAAAACCCCGATGGTTCCCCATTCACCAAAACAGAGAAGCGAACCGTAGAGATACAGAATTGGATCCATTGGATCCATTTAATACCAAAACCCATCCTTTCCAACATATATAACAGAAAGTCCCTGTTGACATTATCATAAGCTTTCTCGATATCTAACTTACACAACAACCCTGGAACACCGCTTTTCAACCTGTCGTCCATGACTTCATTGGCAATAAAAGACGCATCCAAAATCTGTCTATCCTTCACAAAAGCGTGCTGCGACGCTGAAATAATTCTGCCCATTACCCTTTTCATTCTTTGGGCTAGCACTTTGGAGATCAGCTTGTAAATGCCACCAACCAAAAAAAAAAAAGTGGTGTTCTTTGCGCACATTGTTTTTGTGGTGTTCAGTGACAGATCATTCTCTCGGGCATTCTTTTGTGGATTTTGTGAATAGTTTTAGAGCTGAGTAGTTTGTATACTCCTAGTGTACAAAGGCTGCGTCACCTGTTTTGACGCCTGTTATATATACTCTTTACTTATCAAAAAAAAAAAGCCACCAACCAAGCTAATCCGTCGAAAGTCTTTCGAATCAGTAGCACCACTCTTTTTTGGAATCAAGGCTATGAAGGCAGCATTAAGGCTTTTTTCAAATCTCAGACTAGAATGAAAGAACTAAAACACCTCCATGATATCGCCCTTAATCACCTCCCAACAATGCTGAAAAAATGCCATAGAAAACCCATCAGGGCCTGGTGCTTTATCTCCCTCCATATTACGTAACACTGCTGCCACTTCCTCAACCGAAAAGGGACGCTCCAGCACTGCCGAGTCATATTCTGTCAAAGTCAATTCCATCCAGATTTGGTCTCCAATCCCCACTATCCTCGTACTGTCGCCTATAAAAATTCATGATGCCAACCTTAATCTCTGCCTCATCCTCTAACAGCACATCTTCAATCTGGACAGACCTAATTTTTTTGCTGCTCCACGGATCTTTGCCATCCAGTGAAAGAACTTGGTATTACTATCTCCTTCCTTTAACCACTGTACCCGCGACTTTTGTCTCCAACAGATCTCTTCATGAATAAGAAGACTCTTCAATTCCTGTTTCAACTGCACCCTAAGGGACTCTTCTGCCTCATCCAATAAACCAACCCCTGCTCTCTCATCCAGCCTGCATATCTCATCCGAAATGTATTTGATTTTAAACTCCACCTTTCTGAAAACTTCTCTATTCCAAACTTTTAAATCCTCCTTGAGTAACTTCAGTTTTCTAGCTATTCTGAAACTCGGATCACCTGCCACCAACTAAGAATCCCATCTAGCCTTCACCCAATCCAGAAGGATGAGAAGTCCATTGAAAAAAAAAAGTATACAAAGGAAAAAGGAAGAAAACTCAAGAAATCAGATCTCTCAAATCTGCTGCATCACTGAAATGGGGACTCCTCTAAAGGAACCCCTAGCCGAAGACCATAATGAAGCCATAAAAACCACTATCCAAAAGGGCTGTATGTACATCAACTGATCTTTAAAAAGTCTAGAATTTCTCCCTAATCAAGTACACCACAGGATAGCAAACACCCTACACTCCGTCAGGCGTCAACGCACTAGCATCCTTTTCCCTTCCGAAGCCTTTAGCACCCACAACGGAAGAAAGGAAGAAATGGGATCTGAGATAATATATATGAATTAATTGCATGATTCTTCTGAAGAAGTATAGAGCGGTTATGTGCTAGCTGCATTTTGGTCATGACTTAACTTTAATGAGCTACAGAACGTGATTGGAGCCTTTTTATTTCTCCTTTGACATTTTACGAACATTTTTGCTGTTATTTGTTGGGTAACTCTGGAGATTCATGTGTCTTTTGTGACCTCTGATTAATGCTAATGCTTCTTGCTCTTGCAGGGACGAGGAAGTTATGAAGATCGAACTGAGATGCTTCGACTGATTGTAGATCTTGTGGAGGCAAGCATTTATGCTGATAATCCTGAATGGAGGTTGAGAGGACCAATATTTTAGATTGAATAATTCATTTAGAAAGTGCCATTTGTAGATTATATTTCCTCCTCCACTTTTCTCTGCACAAATGTTCTGGTTTTTCTTGTCTTTTAAAATTGTTATTTTATGTTCCTCTTCTTCTTATAGTGTTGATGAGCAGGTAGCGAAGGACATACAATTGATAGATTCTATTGCTGAAAAACAAGCTCAAATTTTCTCTGAGGAATGCAAATTATTCCCCGCAGATGTGCAGATTCAGTCAATATATCCGTTGTAAGATCTTCTTTAGTTGGATTTTACTCCATCATGGATTTGTTATACTAAATGTGATCCAGAATGTTGTATGCTGTATTATTGATGTATGGGCTATGGAGTTATCCATACACTAGTTGTGCGGTCTCTGCCTTTGCATAACATCTTTCCTTTTACTGTTGCGAGAAGCTCCGTCTCACAAAACCTTTTTCAAATTGTTAAGGGATGCCAGTGGCCGGTGGGCTAGCCACTAGTCTGGGTTTCTACTTGCTATAATTAATGATAGTTTATTAGGATGCAGCAAAATTGAATAGCCTCCCCGTTGGATACTCATTTTCTTTACCTAGAAAAAATTACATACTATTGAAGCAGAAGGTAGGAAATTGAGATTTGGAGATAGCAGCAAGTTAACTTGGTGATCTTTCAAAGGTCGTAGCAGATCATTTGCTCTAATTAATAATTTTAATATAGGAATAACTTTTGATATTACTTTTCACTTGGTCAACTGAATCCAACTATGGATCTGTTGGTACTTTTCCCCCTACTTCCTCCTTCATCCAATTACTTCTTGATTCTTTTGCTGCCTTCTTTTCTTTGCCATTAAATTTCATACCAAGCTGAGTTTACTCCTGTGGAATGGATATTCTGGAATATGGTTGACGATTGAACCATAACTTGGTTTGGAACTTGGGATTTCTTTAATGAAAGTTCATTTTTCAGGCCAGACATTTCTGATTTGGAGAAACAGCTCTTGGATCAATCTAATAGACTTATGAGTCTTCAAGAGATGGTGGATGATTTAGCATCAAAGGTTAGTTCTGTTTCTTAGTGTATAGTCCATAATAGTGGGACTTCACAATTATCATATATGTCAACATCATGAGGCTTCACCTAGGCTCTTTTCTGATTTCAAACATTTGATGTCATTGTCATGCTTTTGGCATTTAGCATGAATATAACCCAGACGAGGAGTATAAGGAGGTTGAATCCAAGCTGAGAGGACATCTAGAATCTTTCTTAGAAACTGCAAGATCCTTCAATACAATTTACACGAAGGTAATCCTTTGTCTACAATCTGTTGATCTTATGCTTGCAGTGTTATCTATTAATGTTTAACGTAATCCTAATCATTTAGTGGCATCTGTTTCTGTGAGAGCTAACATCTCATAAATAAATCAACAATCTGAACTGTAAGCGTAAATGCTACCAGAGAAAATAGAACTCGTCAGATGCGATTTTATGTTTACCTAGTGGTTGGGCAAATAAGACCCACACATACTTTGTCAGACCAATTGATTCTATGATATTCATAATTAAGAGCGACAAGGCCACCTTATGGCCAAAAGGGGCCATGGCCCTTGCGGCCTTTTAAATAATTCTACTACTGTTGAGTTTGGTTACTTTTGGAAAATA
Organism: Codonopsis lanceolata; assembly: GCA_013146195.2. Classification (NCBI taxonomy): domain Eukaryota; kingdom Viridiplantae; phylum Streptophyta; class Magnoliopsida; order Asterales; family Campanulaceae; genus Codonopsis; species Codonopsis lanceolata. The sequence goes on along the minus strand of CM028383.1, from coordinate 27,076,912 downwards.
TTATATTGTGGGGCCCCTAGAGTTCTTAAAGTCAAAATTATATGTAGTATCTTCCTTCCATGCTCTGTAAAAGAAAATAAAAGTTGACTTAATTGAATATTATTAATTTATTAGCATAGTTGTCAGAGGAAGCGAGAGGCGACCTCAGGCAAGGGTCCAGCGCTCGAAGTGGTATAGGCGAGGATAGACGGAAAGTTTTCATCCTAGATCTAGCCTCCGATCTACACTTTTCACACAATCTAAGTCCAAATCTGCTATCACCTTAACTAGGCTAACCAGTTTGTGCCTTCGCCATTGCTGGAAGTCGCAGGGATACATGTCACGCGCCGTCGCCGGAATATTTTGCCGAACCTCCACAGATGTGTTCACCGGCGCCTATATATGTTAGTCTCTTGCTTGGTTTTTGCCTTTTTGGATTGGGGGAGTTTCAAGCTATTTTTGGTCTTATTCTATTTAATTGGTCGCCAGTTTTTATTTATTTATATTTTTTGTGGATTAGGAACTAAAAAAATGAAGGGGCTATATCTACTGTCCAGTCTATTCCCATTATTTATTTATTTGACATTTAATTTAATTTAATCTTATTTTTATTTTGGGATTTGTGATTTTTTAATATATCATTTGTTTCACTTTTTCTATTTTTTTAAATGTTCAGTTTTCATACTTTTTTTAATTCATGTTTTGGAGTTTTTTAATTTAAATATTAATCTCATTTTTACATGTTTTGGAATTTGTTACAATGAAATAAACAAATATATATGTACTATTTTTCCTAATTGTGTTATTGATATTATATTAGAACTTAGTTACATATATTATGTTCACTTATAATATGTTTTTGTTGAGATTTGTTAAGCTATATATTTTTTATTTATTTTTTCTTGATATTGTTACCGTGAGCCTTTTGAGCGACTCGCCTCTTGCCTAAAAAATGTACCTTCAGCTGCGTGGGGTACATTTTTTGAGGAGATATGGGGAGTTTGGGGGAGGCAGATTTCAATCGCCGTCAGGAGGTTAAAATGGAGGTCAGCAAGTTGTTGATTAGTGAGGAGATATGATGGAAACAGAAGGCACGTGTTCAGTGGCTCGAAGAGGGGGATAAAAGTACAAGATTTTTCCATCGAATGGCAAAGGCTCACGCAAATTTCAACCAGATCAGGAAATTAAAGGTTGATTGAAATCTGACGGAAGATCCAGATCTGATTAGGAAAGGGGTAGTGGACTTTTATGAGGAACTTTACAAGGGTGGAGGGGGAGGCGGGGTGGAGATGGGAGGGATCCCGTTTAAAACAATCTCTAGTGAGGAAGTGACGATGCTTGAGCAGCCATTTTGTGAGGAGGAAATAGTGGCAGCCCTTAAGAGTTTGAAAGAAGTTAAAGCCCCAGGTCCGGACGGTTTCTCCTTCGCTTTTTTTTAAAAGATGCTGGGAGGTGGTTAAGCAAGACATCATGGAGGTCTTTCATTCTTTTTTCATGGGTGGGAATTTTGAAAGAAGTTTAAATGCCTCTTTTATCGTGTTGATCCCTAAACGGAAAGGAGCGGAAGAGTTAAAGGAATTCAGACCAATCAGTTTAGTGGGGGGAGTTTATAAATTGTTAGCGAAGGTGCTTTCGGGGAGGTTGAAGAAGGTTATTGGCAAGGTAGTTTCTGAGTCCCAGCATGCCTTTATGGGTAATCGACAAATTCTAGATGCGGCGCTTATAGCTAATGAGGTGGTGGATGCCACTATTAACTATGGGGTTCTGGGAGTTATGTGCAAGCTGGATATTGAGAAAGCATATGAAAATGTGAATTGGGAGTTTTTGATGTATATGCTCTCTCGTATGGGTTTCGGGGACAAATGGAGAAAGTGGATTTATTTTTGTATCTCGATTGTGAGATTCTCAGTCCTAGTCAATGGCGAACCTGCAGGGTTCTTTCCGAGCTCGAGAGGCCTTCGGCAGGGAGATCCTCTTTCTCCGTTTCTGTTCATTATGGTGATGGAGGCGTTGAGTTCCTTGATTGATAAGGCAGTGGTAGGGGGCTATATTAGAGATTTTAAGGTGGATAGGGGAGGAGAGTCTGAGCTTTTCAGTTAGTCACCTTTTATTCGCAGATGATTCATTGGTTTTTTGCAGGGTAAGTAAATCTCAGTTGGGTTATCTCAGGATTGTCCTCCTTTTATTTCAAGCTGCATCAGGGCTGTAGATTAATATAGAAAAGAGCGAAATTATTCCGGTTGGGACAGTGGAGAACTGAAGTAACTTGACCGATTTCTTTGGGTGTAAGGCAGGGAGTCTTCCTACGAAATATCTTGGTCTTCCCCTGTGGGCTCCCTACAAAAATGTGGAATTGTGGAATTCGGTTATCGAAAGATTTGAGAGGAGACTAGCGGGCTGGAAAAGACAATATTTGTCTAAGGGTGGTGATCAGACTCTGACCAAGAGCGTTATGTACTTATGTCCAATTTGCCCACTCATATGCTTTCGCTCTTTGTGATTCCTGTGTCGGTTGTGAAAAGGGTTGAGAAATTGGAGAGGGACTTCCTGTGGACAAGAGGACGGAGGAGAGAAAATACCATTTGGTTAATTGGGAGACGGTTTGCAGCAGTGTGAGGAATGGAGGGTTGGGGGTTAAAAATATTACTCCCTCCGTCCCTAAATTATCGTCTGCCTTTCCTTTTTTATCCGTCCCAAAATAATTGTCCACTTTGAAACTTACCTTTTTAGAACATCATTTTTACCACTTTACCCTTACTTTTTCACTCTACTTTAATTATGGGCCACATACATATGGGCTTTAAAGGAAACTACACATTAAACCAATATAAATAATCAAGTCAATTGTTTTTTCTTAAACTGTGCACCGGATCAACCAGGACGATTATTTAGGGACGGAGGGAGTAAGACTTTTAATATTGCTAATTTGGGTAAGTGGATGTGGAGGTATTTGATGGATAGAGGATCTTTATGGAAGAAAGTGGAGGATAGTAAATACGGGTTAGGGGGTCATAATTGGTTTCCAAAGGAAGTGTCTTACCCTCATGGGTCGAGTGTTTGGAAGGGTATCTTGCAAGGTAGAGCCTTCTTTGAGAATCTGTTGTCTTTTGACATAGGTGGGTGCGAGAGGGTGTGTTTTGGAAGGATAAATGGTGTGGAGAGTTTACCCTGCACCAAGAATTCCCCAATCTGTTCAATATTGTTGTCAATCAAGATGAGATGGTGAATTCAGTCGTGGAGGTATTGGAAGGGAGAGATGTTTGGAGTCCTATGTATCGTAGAAATTTACATGACTGGGAGATTGGAGACATTGGTAGGCTATTCGAGAAGCTTTATAAGGTAAAGAGGAGGGGTTTGGGTGAGGATAGAGTGGTGTGGAAGGGATCTAGATCGAAGACCTTCTCGGTGAAGTCTCTTTACTCTTGCTTAAGGAAGGAGGACAATGGTCTATTTCCTTGAAAGGCTATTTGGAGGACAAAAGCCCCTTGAAGGGTGGCTTTTTTTGCTTGGGAAGCGGCTTGGGGAGCTATATTAATGGGGGATAACTTGAAAGCTAGAGGATGGATTTACGTCAACCGGTGCTCCATGTGCAAAGAGGAGGAGGAAACTGTCGATCACTTTCTTCTTCACTATTCAGTTATTAGGGAGCTGTGGAGTTCCTTCTTCCTCCGTGCAGGTTGGTTTGCTCTTGCTCAGATCAATTGATCAGTTGATTTCTTAGTGGGTGGGAATCCTTCTACAGAAAAAGGAAAGAGAACAAATGGGCATCTATTCCTTTGGCTATTTGGTGGAATGTTTGGAAAGAGAGGAATAGAAGAGTTTTTGAAAACGATGAAACTAATGTAGCCCGAATTAAGAGGGAGACGAATCGGTCCTTATAGTTCTGGAATGAAGACATTGACCCGGTAGAAGGGGATCTTTTGGTTAATATTACGGATAGTGTATAGTTTTTCAGTTTTGTATACTCCTTGTGTACATGGCTGATCCTCCTTTTAGGCGTTTTTCTAATACAATTATTACTTATCAAAAAAAAAATGTACCTCTCGCCCGCCTCTTGCCTTTCACCTTTGACACCTATGTTTATTAGTAATAGCAACCAAGTATACATAAATGAAATAATTTATTATTATTATGGGTATGCAAAGTATTGTTTTTTTTTTTGTTAAGTAAGAAAATGTTGTAAATATGAGAGCGTCAAAACAGGTGACGTGTCCTCTATACACCCGTAATAATTACATTAAGTTATGTTATCCACAAACTCTACAAAAGGGTTTGCGTAAAAAAATCGACTCATGGCACCAAAAAAGCAGTATGCATAATAATCTCCTTGATCTTCTCTACGCTTCTCGACATTCTCAAAATCTCTAGCATTCCTTTCTAACCATATAGTCCGGCAAATCGCCAATGGGGCCACCTCCCATAAAAAATTCCTCCTTCTCTGTTTATACAGGGACCAACATCTCATCATCTCTTTCATCGAATTAGGCATCACCCACACCACTTTGAAACAATTAAACACAAAGTCCCAACACTTGCTGGTAAAAGGGCAATGCAGCAATAAATGGTTGACACTTTACCCATCACCTTTACACAAGCAGCACCTGTCGACTAAGATTTTACCACGTTGCTGGAGGTTGTCGCATGTTAACAGAGCTTCATTTACAGCTTCCCACATAAAAACACCCACCCCTTGTAAGGACCTTAGTCTTCCACACATTCTTCCACGGGAACGAAACAGCGTTGCTCGAGATCTTTTGATAAAAGGATTTAACTAAGAAATCCTTGCACTTTCCTCCTTCCCACACAACTAGATCTTCTCTATGTCTATCCACTTTTTGTCTCTAAAGCAACTTGAAGAGACGCCCAAGAGAGTCCAACTCCCAATCTTGAAAGTTCCTTCTAAAAGTGGGATTCCAAGTAGCTCTTTCTCCATTGCAATGTAACACAGAACTGACTATTTCCTCCTTATGTGTAGCAAGGCTATACAACAACGCGAATGCCGTCCGAAGCTCTGTACCCCCACACCAATTGTCGCTCCAAAATCTAACTAAGTTGCCATTACCCACATCAAAAGCTATGTATCTCTTCATAATATCCCACTTCCTTCTAATGCCTTTCCACACCCCCACCCCCACCCCATAAGAAGACTAGAAGTGTGAACCTCAATTGGATTCCATACATGGTCCCCAACTCCATATTTGCTCCACACAATCTTCTTCCATAGTGAATCTTTTTCGCGCAAAAATCTCCAAAGCCATTTACCCATCAACGCCACATTGAACAATTTTAACCTTTTAATCCCCAATCCACCACCTCTCAAACTCGAACATACCACCTCCCATCTTATCAATTGGTACTTCTTATCCACCACTTGGCCCTCCCACAAAAAGTCTCTCTCCAACTTTTTCGATCCTCTGCACCACTAAGATTGGCCTGCTCGAAGCCTCCATAACAACTATGAAAAGAAAAGGAGACAGAGGTTCCCCTTGACGCAGGCCCCTCAAGCTAGAGAAAAACCCTATTGGCTCTCCATTGACCAAGACTGAGAATCTCACCGTAGAGATGCAAAAGTAAATCCATTTTCTCCATTTATCCCTGAAACCCATCTGCCCCAGCAGGTACAACAAAAGCTCTCAATTAACATGATCATAGACTTTCTCTATATCCAACTTACAAAGCACTCCCGTAATCCCGTTTCCTACCATGGAATGTGCCTTGGTGTGTAGGGGGTGACTTTAATGCGGTTAGATTCCCTCACGAACGTTCTGGTTCTCGAATCTACTCTAGAGAAATGATGAAGTTCAATGATTTTGTTAATGAAATGGAATTGGTGGATCTTGCTTTGGTAGGGGGTGACTTCACGTGGTTTAGAAATGGCGAGCGTCATCAATTTTCGAGAATTGATAGATTCTTAATTTCGTGAGACCTGGGAGTCTTTGCTTTGGTAGTTACATTCGATCTGTCTTCCGAGGCTTTCTTCGGATCATGTGCCTTTACTTCTTGAGTGTGATGGTAGTTCAAAAGGGAGAACTCCTTTTGGTTTGAGAATATGTGGCTAAAAGAACCACGGGTTTTCGGATTGGGTGAAGGCTAGATGGGTCTCTTATTCGGTGGTAGGTGATCCAAGTTTCCGATTAGCTAGAAAACCTGAAATTGCTCAAGGAGGATTTAAAAGTTTGGAATAGAGATCTTCGGCAAGGTGGAGTTTAAAATCAAATCCATTTCGGATGAGATTTGCGGTGGATGAGAAAGTGGGCCGGTATATTGGATGAGGCGTAAGAATCCCTTAGGGTGCGTTAAATCGAGGAATTGAAGAGTCTTCTTATCGCGAAGAGATTTGTTGGCGACAAAAGTCGCGGGTTCGATGGTTAAAGGAGGGGGTAATAACACCAAGTTCTTTCACGAGAATGGCAAAGATGCGTGGAGCAAAGAAAAAAATTAGGTCTGTCGGATCGAAGGTGTGCGATTAGAGGATGAGGCGGAGATTAGGGTTGGCATCATGAATTTTTTAGGCGTCGGTTCAAGAGAGTGGGGGTTGGAGACCAAATTTGGATGGTATGGCCTTTGACAAGATCGGTCTTGATGATTCACACCTTGGAGTGCCCCTTTTCGATTGAGGAAGTGGCGGCGGTGCCGCAAGATGGAGGGAGATAAAGCCCCGTGTCCTAATGGGTTTTCTATGGCTTTTTTTCAAGCATTGTTGGGAGGTGATTAAAGGGGATATTATGGAGGTGTTTCAGTTCTTTCACTCCAAAGCATGAGATTTGAGAAAAGCCTTAATCGCTTTCATAGCCTTGATTCCGAAAAGAGTAGTGCTAATGATTTGAAAGACTTTCGACCGATTAGCTTAGTTGGTGGCATCTACAAGCTGATTTCCAAAGTGGTAGCCCAAAGAATGAAGAGGGTTATGGGTAGAATAATCTCGGTGTCGCAGCATGCCTTTGTGAAGGATAGACAGATTTTGTATGCGTCTTTTATTGCCAATGAAGTGGTGGATGACAGGTTGAAAAGCGAGTCCCGGGGTTGTTGTGTAAGTTGGATATAGAGAAAGCTTATGATAATGTGAACCTGGGACTTTTTGTTATATATGTTGGAAAGGATGGGTTTTGGTATCAAGTGGATTCAATGGATAAGATTACGTATTTCTACGGTCCGCTTCTGTTTTTGGTGAATGGGGAACCATCGGGATTTTTCTCTAGCTCGAGGGGTCTGCGTCAAGGTGACCCTTTGTCCTCGTTTCTGTTTATCGTAGTTATGGAGGCTCTTAGCCGGATGATAGAGAGGGCAGTGTTGGAAGGTTTTATTAGTGGCTTTCAGGTGGGGAGGAGAGGGGAGAGGGTGGTGTCGGTATCCCATCTTCTTTTCGTAGATGACACCTTAGTTTTTTGTGGTGCAGATAAGGCTCAGTTGGGGTATCTTCGATTGGTTTTATTTTTCTTTCAAGCGTTTGCCTACGCATTAACATCTCTAAGAGTGAAATTATTCCTATAGGGCGTGGAAAATGTTGGGGATCTAGCCGCATTCTTTGGTTGTAAGTATGCTTTTCTTCCCGCCTATTACCTTGGTCTTCCCATAGGTGCGATCAAAGCGAGGCGTTGTGGAATCCGGTGGTCGTGCGTTTGAGCGAGATTGGTCGGGTGGAAGCGTCAACTTCTTTCCAAGGGGGGGAGATTAGTCTTAATCAAGAACACTCTTGCTAATTTACCGACCTATTTCTTATCGCTCTTTGTGATTCCTGCCACAATAAGGCAAAGATTAGAAAAGTTGGAAAGAGATTTTTTGTGGGAAGGGCAGATAGATGAGCACAAGTTTCATTTAGTGAACTGGGAAAAGGTGTGTTCTAGGGTCCAAGAGGGAGGTCTGAATATCAGAAGACTAAAATTATTTAATGAGGCTTTGTTGGGAAAATGGTTGTGGAGGTATCTCACAGACAAGGAGGCATTTTGGAGACAAGTGGTGGTTTGCAAGTCTGGAGAAGGGGTTCATTGTTGGTTCCCTAATGAGGTCAATTCTCCTTATGGGGTGGGAGTCTGGCGTGGTATAAGGAAAGGGTGGAACGCTTTTGAAAGATTCATTGCATTTGAGGTTGGTAATGGGGCCTCGGTAAGATTTTGGGAAGATAGGTGGTGTGGGGATACTTGTTTGAAGGAAGCGTTCCAGAACTTATTCGAGCTCTCCATGGATAAGGATTGTAGTGTTAGTTCTATCTTATCTTCGGTAGAGGGCAAACCTATCTGGAGTCCCACATTCAGAAGGAATTTTCATGATTGGGAAATTGAGTCAGTTGTGCAGCTTTTGGGGAGGCTTCAAGAGCAGAACACAGACAGGTTGGAGGATAAGGTGGTTTGGAAAGGTATAGGGGGCCCTTTTTTTTTCAGTAAACTCGTATTATCTCAAGCTTCTCAATTTTGGTAGAACCTCATTCCCTTGGAGAGCGGTCTGGAACTCCAATGCCCCTAAGAGAGTGACTTTTTTCATGCGGGAAGCGACTCTCGAAGCTATCCTAACCGGGGACAATTTGCGAAAACGTAACATGGTTCTTGTCAATAGGTGTTATTTGTGTAAGGATAGTGAGGAGAGTGTAAATCATTTGCTTCTGCACTGCCAAGGGGCTTTAGAGCTTTGGAATTTTGTGCTGGGAATGTTCAGGATGTCTTGGGTCATGCCGAGATCGATGATTGATCACGTCAGAAGCTGGTCTACGGGGTATAGGAAGAGGAGAAGTCGTACTTGGGGGACAGCTCTTTTGGGTGTGTGTTGGATTCTATGGAAGGAAAGAAATCATAGGGCTTTCGATAATGTGGAAATGTCAGTTCCGGAATTGAAGAATTTGTTGATTCGCACCCTTCATTTTTGGTGTTCCAAGACTGATCACTCTTTTTCTAGGTCCAACACTGCTATTGTAGATTTTTTAAATAGCATAGACATTGGTTAATGTTTGGTTTGGTATACTTCTAATGTACAAAGGACGCATCACCTCTTTTGATGCTTTTTATATATTATTTACTTATCAAAAAAAAAAAAAAAATCCCGTTTCCTACCCTTGCGTCCACCACGTTGTTAGCTTTAAGAGCAGCATCTAAGATCTGACGACTTCCTACAAACACATACTGGAACTGTGACTAGTGGCGGATCCACATGAGAAGTTGGGGTGTCCATGGACACCGCTCAAGAAAAAAAATATTAGGAGTAGGTTTGTGATATTTGATAATTGGACCCCTTCAAAAGTTTTCATTGGACCCCTCCCAAATTCTTTGTAAAAAATATTGTTAAAGCGAATTTACAAAATCGAATGTCCGATCAATTTTTAAATGATTCTCTTGTATGTTATATCGAAAAAGACATGTTAATAAATGTTAGTGATGATGATTAATTACGCGTTTTCAACGTATAAAAACGCGTAAAGGACAAATTGTAATTTCTAATTTTTTTTATATAATACTCCCTCCGTCCCAAAATATACGACGTTTTGAAAGAGTTTTTTTGTTCCAAAATAGATGACACTTTGGAATTTTCAAGGAACATTTTCCTTTTTTTTTTTTTTCCAATCCTACCTATATTTTTTGACCCTGTAACTCGTGTTTGGCTCTTTGGGTAAGAATATTAAGACACTTCATTAATGTTTGAATAGTGACAGTTTAATCTTTACAATATGTTTCTCTGGTCTGCGTGAAAAGCTCGAAAACGTCATATATTTTGGGACAGAGGGAGTAGTTAAAATTTTGGACACCGGTCAACATTATTCCTGGATCCGCCACTGACTGTGACACCACCTTTCTAATAACCTTCCTGAGCTGCGAAGCGAGAACCTTTGCGATGAGCTTATATATTCCGCCCACAAGACTAATAGTCTTGAAATCCTTCAATTCTTCCGCTCCCTTCCGCTTGGGGATAAGCGTGATGAAAGTGGCATTAAGGCTTTTCTCGAAGCCCCCCTCCTCATAAAACGAGTGAAAAACCTCCATAATATCTACCTTCACTATCTCCCAACTACGCTTAAAAAAAGCGAACGAGAACCCATCCGGCCCAGGGCCTTGTCTTCTTTCAAATTCCGCAAAGCTTCAACTACTTCCTCTTCACTGAAAGACTGCTCTAACAAAATCTCATCTTCTTGGGATATCCTCCTAAAAGAAGTTCCAGTTAACTTTACTTTCCCCCCTCCTCTATCCGAGTAGAGCTCTTTGTAGAAATCAACTATCTCTTTCTTGATCAACTCTGGATCTTCCATCATCTCACCATCTATCTTCAGCTTCCGGATCTCATTATAACTAGAGTGGGCGCTAGCCATACGATGGAAGAACCTGGTATTTTTATCACCTTCCTTGAGCCACCGAATACGGGATTTCTGTCTCCAACTAATCTCTTCACTAATCAAGAGCCTTTTAACCTCCATCTTTTCCTCCTCTTGCCGAGCATACTCTGCTGCCCCCATACCTCCCTCGCCTTCCAAGTCATCCAAAATTTTGATCTCTTCCATTGCCGCTTTTTCCACTTTCCCAAATGTCTCCCTATTCCAAACTTTAAGATCCTCCTTCAACAATTTGAGCTTTCTAGCTAGACGGAAACAAGGCTTTCCTGCTATGACATAAGAACCCCATTTGAGCTTCACCCACTCCAAAAAGCCTGGCTCCTCTAGCCACATATTGTCAAATCTAAAAGGAGTATTTCTTCTTTCCCGCCTTCCAAACTCTAGGACAATAGGGGAATGATCAGAAATAGCCCTGGGAAGAAATAACCCTTGGAAGACAGGTCTGAATTGCCTCCCCAACCTTCTCCTCCCAATCTGAGGTCAACAAAAATCTATCAAGTCTCGAGAATTGGCATCTACCATTAATACAGTTCACCGTTAATACGAACCTTAGAAATCTGGTTTCAGTTGCATGTTTGTGAGCCTTTGCAGTCTAATGGAAGAATCCGGTATTGTTATCGCCTTCCTTCAACCATTTGATGCGAGCTTTTTGCCTCCAACAGATTTCTTCACATCAAAGCAGCCTCTGAATTTCTAGTTGAAGAAGTTTCCGTCTGTCCAAATCCTCATCCCTCCAAACACCCGACCCTTCCTGTATATCCCAACCCCTTGACCTCCTCCATCAGCCTATCCAACTTCAGTCTTACATTACCAAAAAGTCTCTTTATTCCACTTCTTCAAGTCTTCCTTCAGCATCTTTAACTTTTTGGCTAATCGAAAATAAGGATTACCCTCCACTTCATAAGCTGCCCATTTCTCCTTAAACCAATCCATAAATCCAGATTCTTCTAACCACATCAGTTCAAACCGAAAGGGAGATTTCCCTTTATTCAGCCCACCACATTCCAAACGCAACGCTACATGATCCGAACACACCCTTGGAAGGCAAGATCGAGATATTCCCCCAAATTTCTCCATCCAAGAAGATGACACTAAAAAGCGATCTATCCTCGAGCATTGGGCCCCCTCACTATTTCTAGACCACGTAAATTCCCCACCTTCTAAGGGAAGGTCCACCAACTTCGTATCATTTAAGAACTCATTGAACTCCACCATAGCTTGTGTATATACTTTTGCCCCTTTACGTTCTTCGGGAAATCTGATAACGTTGAAATCTCCTCCAATGCACCATGAAGATTCCCCCTAGCAGATACGGCTTTGAGTTCATCCCATAAACCTTGGCGAACCGAATCAGCACAAGGACCATAAACCCCCGTAAAAACCCATGTGAAATCATTTTCCAGTCCCTCGAAGATGCAAGAAACTGAGCAAGAACCGATCAGTGTATCCTTCCTGGAAACTACCCTAGAATCCCACATAACCAGGATACCCCCGGCCGACCAAATAGCATCTAGATGTTCCCACTGCGTCCATTTATCACCTCCAACACTCAACCATTTTTCTGTCCATACGAACCACCTTAGTCTCCTGTAAACAAACTACCTGAGGATTCCATTTACGAATCGCTGCACTTAGTGCTCCTCGCTTCGACTCATCGTTTCATCATTTATACCCCTAGCATTCCATGAAATAATTCGAATATGCATAATTAAACATTTAGATTTGATTCCTCACCCTTCCCACCCCTGCCGTCGACAATGTCAAAATTGAGACTACATCTCAAATTTTTGAGCTCCCTGTTACTCCTTCACCGTGTCCTCTTGCTGCTAATACTATTTTCCTTCCCCACTGATTTCCGCCCTCTATCCATTTCCTTTAGTATATTCAGAATTTTTTCTTCATAACCTGCACATGATGCCCCAAGCAGCTTCCCAAAACCCTTCACCCTCCTCTTAACCCATAGCGAAACATCTTCCTTTTCATTCGCGTCCGACAACTCAAAACCTTGCATATCTTCAGGTCTCTAATAAAAGAAGTACAACAAATAAACTACGGTGATGGATTGTTAATCACTTGTAATAAAATTATTTGAGTATCTACGCCCTTGCGGAGACAAAATTGTAGCTTCGAAGCCACCGATAACAACCATGTTGTTCTTCCTCTAATTAACTTTTAAGGAAAACTTTCCAAACAAAGAATCTTTCAATTTCTAATTTTATTATGTTCAAGGTTCCTATATCATGGATCTCTCGCTTCAAGTAATAGAAATAATAAGATTGAAGTAATACAAAATACTCCCTCCGTCCCAAAATTATCGTCTTATTAAGGAAAAACAGTTGACTTGATTATTACTATTGGTATAATGGGTAAATTTCTTTAAAGCCCATGTGCATGTGACCCATAATTAAAGTAAGAAGAAAAAGTAAGGGTAAAATGGTAAAAGTGTTGTCCTAAAAAGGAAGCTTACAAACAAGACAATTTTTTTGGAACGGATGAAAAAAGAAAGGACAATAATTTTGGGATGGAGGGAGTAACAGATATTAGCAAAAGTTTTCCTGAGCCATCTACTTCAGAGATCCTCCCGAAACATTTTCAAATGCAAAAGTCTCTCTATCAAGATTTAGTATAGTCCCTCCTCCCAAAAAGAGAGTGCCATTAATCCATTTTGGGATGTCCCAAAAAGGGACCCCCTTTTGCCTTTTTTGTGTGAGGAAGTTTCTTGAGCCAATTGTCTATAGTACCCTTTTTGGCTCACATTGGTCCCATTGAGTTGACACCATCTGAACTCTGAAGATAACTAGAGGGTATTATAGAAGTTTATATAAAGTCAATTTTTTTCTGAAAACTAATGTAAAGTGAATTGGGGACTCTCCTTTTGGGATGGAGGGAGTATGTATATTCCCTCTGTCCTACTACCTTTAGTCGTCTTCCAACCTGACATTATCGAGGAGTTAAAACGTGTTATCTTATGGTCTAAATTGCAGAATTTTTTATGAATTATAAGGAGTTCAAATTAAGAGGGTAGTCCCTTGAATCATTTTGTTTTGACAGCGATACAAAAAAATAAAATATTTATTGTGATATGCTAATGTAGGAAATCCGTCCTTGGACCCACATGATGGAGGTACCTCAATTACATGGCTTTGGGCCAGCAGCTAATCGCTTGTTGGAGGCATACAAGATGCTTTTGAAGGTATTTATACCCTATCTTCTTTCATATGCTGTTGCAGTTAAATTAAACTTTATGTTGTTGTGATAATGATGTCCTTGATATGGATTTCAAGTTTTAGTAAGTACTTGAATTGAGTTTGTGGGATGACTTCGAGTAGACTTTACCTGCAATGATGAAAATCTTGACTTGTCAATTTACTTAAGTTTTTTATTGACAAACTGGGATACACGGTTACAGGCTCAGCTACTGCACCTTCAAAACTGCTAGTATAATTATTATTGTCTGCTGATTATATATATATATATACTAGTACTCTTACCCGTGCCGATGGCACGGCGCCAGTTTGAAAATTTATCAATAAATGAAGCAGATATTGTAGAAATGAACTACTAAAAATATTATTTTCTAAAAAAAAATTGATTTTCAAACAGGGCCTCTTTGCCCAGAACGGAGGAATTAATTAATAATTTGTATACGAAATTGCGGGCCGAACAAAAATTAAATTGCTTAAGTTAATTACGATAACAGTTAAAAAGAAAAAAAAATTTCAAATTACAAAACTTACGTTTTTTTAAAATTTGTATACGAAATTACGGGTCGGAAAAAAATTAAATTGATTAAGTTAATTACGATAACCGTCATTCGCACATGCGAGAACTGAGGAAAATAAGGACTGTTGGATCACCGTAAAACAGTAAATCCTCCCTAATTTTTTTTCTCATAGTGTCATTTATCATTACCTTTTGTCCCATTTTACTGGACCCATTGATCAAAACAGACGTTACATTTTTTTCGTTAAGTTGTGCGTATGGGGTAAAATTGTCTTTACCCTTATTATAACCGATTAAGGATTAAATTATTTATTTTAGTTTTGATTAATTAAAAATAATACCCTAATCAAAACCTAAGGAAATAAAGAAGAAAAAGGAATAAATTCATTTATAACCGATTAAGGTTTAAATTATTTATTTTAGTTTTGATTAATTAAAAATAATACCCTAATCAAAACCTAAGGAAATAAAGAAGAAAAAGGAATAAATTCATTTGCAAAACTGAGTTCATCAAAACCTAAGGAAATAAAGAAGAAAAAGGAATAAGTTCATCATTGCCGATTTATAAAGATAGAGTGTATGAGAGATTTTTTCCAAAAGTTCCATAAATTACAAACACCGCGAAGAGTTGGAATCGTATAAGGAGTGGGGGACGCAGAGGGAGAAGAGTTGTGGAATAAATTACAACTGTTTGATAAAAAGTAAAATAATCAATCTCAGCCGTTTTTTATCCCACTGAGCTTTCAATCTCAGCCGTTCTTTATCCCACTGAACTCTCAATCTCAGCCGTTCTTTATCCCACTGAGCTCTATTGTATAGTAGATATATATATATATATATATATATATATATATATATATATACATATACATAATATAATTGTTCATTAGTTGGTAATGTGGTCATTTGTGGAAGCAAACCCTGTGTGCATTTTCTTCTGATCTTCTTAAGTTTGATAAGCCTTTACATCTATTGTTTGTTTTCATATAATCCCATCTAATTTTCTTCACATACTTTCTGACTCTCTCTTCCTTTCCTCCCCTCTTGAAAAAATTGTTTGTACGTAATTCTTGTATTCCCATGCATATTGCTGACAACAAGTATTGAACTCTAGCAGCTTTCTGTTTGAGTCATCCCACGTGCAATTGTTTCCCCAAGTGCATAAATTGGCACTCTGTTTGGTTTGTGATGCACTTATGAAGCATGTTGGTTTAGCTATGCATGTGTTAGAGGGAATCGCATTTGTGGGGGAATGTTAAACCTCTACATTGATGGGCTTTCCTCTAATAGCTTAAGCTTTGATATACTTTAGTTTGTTAAGATGCATTAACAAACCAACAATGTAGAGGTTAAGATCGCCTTTGGGAATATTGATGCAATGATTACTTTCTAGGGGGATCATGAGTTCCTTACAACATTTGGCTTTTTAAATCTCCTTGTGCGTCAAGATAGTATCATATAGGGTTAACTTCACCATACTATATACCTTTCTAGGGTTAGTCCCTGTACAAAAGAAGTGCACGTCACTCACCAAAGTATGCCATTTTCGCATGCAAGTAGTCCTTCCATTGGATGTCGTTAAAGACCCTTCCGTTGAGTGATAATGTGCTAAGCACATGATTATTTTTTAAGGTAAAAGAGGAAAAAGAGGATTCATATATTAGATAACTTTCAAATGAGGGGGTTTGTGTAATTTCATCAAAACAAGGGGATATGTGAAATATTTACTACCAAACAATGGAGACCTCCTTGCTGGTCTCTTCTTCTTCTCCGGCAACAGCCTCACTGCTACTGCTGCTTATGCTTATCCTTTGCATAAATCAATGCCCACACCTCGATCCCTGTGGACCATCACCTTCTCCAAGTCCTTCAATGAATCTGGGAAATTTTACCACCTTCTGGAATGGGAAAATGCTATCCTAACAACCCAAGTTTGGTGTTGGCGTTGGTGGTGGTGGGAGAGGGGAGGGATGAACTTGAGGTTGAAGATGAAGAGAAATATGCGTCTCTCTCTTATGGAAATGACATATTTACCCTCGTTAAAACTCAAGTGAGTGCGAATGCGCACATGCCCACTTAACGGCATACCAAGTAACGGCATCCAACAGAGGGACTTCGAAAAAAGTTTCTTTGGTCTGTGGCGTTCACTTGCTTTGTACAAAGACTGCTCGTGAATTTTCGCGGTGTACATGGATTAATGATGCATTTAACCCTATGGCAGGATGCAATACATCAATATGTCCTCGTAGTGGTCAGTTGGTCACTTCTATTGTTTGCTGACTTAATCAATTTGTGGTTTCAGAATGCTGCCATTTGAATTGTTATGTGATTAGTGTCTCATTTAATTTTGCGTCAAGGGAATTAATGTTGTTAACTAGGTATGCTTTTGTTCTGTTGGCAGTTCTTAGGGAACTTGAGAAATCTTCGAGACTCGCATGCTGCTGTGGCCGTCAGATCATCTGAAGCAATTGCTGGTGAGCCGTCTTCCGTGACAAGGATAATCTCCGAGTGTGAAAATGCTTTAACGTTCTTGAATCATGATCTGGGAATCCTATCTGCCTCTATTGCTCGTGAGCGAGGTGAGGAGGTCGCATTGTGAACAAAACCTTGTATAGAAATAGAAAATTACCCATATGAACATTTGAATTCAGACTTTGTGATCTTTCTCCAGAACAATTGTTGTAGTGAATGTAAGGCTTAGTTCGTTTTAGATTATGGTTGATACAGGAATGTGTATTCCTGATGAGAGTAACATTTTTCTGATTCGAGGAGAGTGTAAGAGAAAGGAGATGGAAATTGAAAACGAGGATTCATATACTGTCAAAGATTCCATTGTATTATTTTGGAATGTATCACTTTAAAAATCTATTTTAACATTTTATCTTAACCCTCTACTTCTGTTGTAAGCACATTGCTTGTATTTTAAGTATTTTTGTAATTATGATCAATTTTAATGACATTAATATATCTGTTTAATAATTAGATTTTTTAAACGTAGTTTCTTTGGGTGGAACACACATATTATATATAGATATGATATTAAAAAGGAAAAAGGAAAACCAAAAAGCCCCACCAACAAGTTCATATCCATAAAGTCCTAAAAATTATTCTTTTACTCAAAAAGTCTCAAAATTAAAATTTTAATAGAAAATAGCCTAAAATAATAAAAATAATATTATATATTATTATTAAAAAAAACACGAGACTGAAGCGATTGAAAATTTTGAAAAGTGGACCGACCTGTAATTTCTTCTTAAATTTAAATACCATGCACACAAGCTAGAAGATGAAGCTTCTATTATTGATATGAAATCATGTTACACCCCACGTTGAGTGAATATTAGCCCTGCACGTATTTTTATTTTTACAAGGCCGTATAAAATAACAAGATACATGGAGAGATTAGATCTAATGGGACATGAAGCCCCTATTATTTGATTAGTTATGTTGTCTCGATTGTTTTTTCTAGTAAAATATCTCTTTGTTATTAGGTCATAAAGAGCAATGCTAAACGTAACACGTTTTGTAGATTATTCATATTTTGCCCTTGTGTAAAATAAGGATTTTACACTTTTGCGATTAGTCCATTTATATATTCTCTCCAAAATCAAACAAACAATCAAACCAAAATTCTCTTAGCCACCTGGCATATCGCTTATGCCACCAACCACCTAAAAACCCACCAAAATACTTATAGATTTGATTAATATTAATATTATTATTATTATTATTATTATATTTATTATTGATGTATCCAAAAAAGGCGTGGATACACTAGGCTTATGAGTAAAGATATCTGGGCTTTGTCTCTTCTTGATTCAAACATGTCAATCAAACTCAGTCATGTGAACTAGGCATGAGCTTACCCTGAAAATACACTCCGGTGTGATAATCAGTAAACACACAAATGAGATACCAATTTGACAAAGTTTAGGCCTGTTAAAAGTGAACGTACCTCTTCCATTTGTTGGAGAAGGCGTTTATATAGGGCCAACCTTGAAGGCTGGGACGTGGGCCTTGAATGCCCGAGCGGGAAAAGCGAACACGATCAAGGCCACGTTTGAAGCGCGGGGGTGGATTTCCCGGCATTAACTCCCCACGTTCTAGACGATCGTTAGCATAACTCCCGAGCGGGTTGGCTATGCTCGCTGAGATGTCAGCCTGCTCGCTACATGCTTCGCCCGTAGACAATTACGGAGGATGCCTACCTGGTATGAGAAGTCAGGTACGTATCTGTGCCCGTTTGTGAATCGTGCTCGCAACATGATGTATGCACGTGACCCGCTCGTGATAATGGTGAGGGCGTGCCTGACACGTGACCGCTGCTTGGGCCATTTGGGCCTGGCAGCTTAGTGCCCCCCTGCTTCTTGTCTGGCGACCACATATGCTCGGAGCGAGGAAAATAATATCTTGTATTTGTAAGTTGTATCATCTGACCGCTGAAAAACTGAATCCTTCTTGTTCGGGCAAGACTCGTGTCGAAAGATTGGTAGTGGGTGCATGAGGCATCATTCCAATGGATGAAGAGGCAGGCAGGTGCCATATGTGTGTCGAAGTGATGTGCTAGAGCACAATCGTCGTGTGTAGGTGAGTTTGCATGTGTACACCTTTCTCGAGGAGGCATTAAATACGACTCCTCGATTCCCATGCCACGTATCACTTCCATTGGCATTTTTCTTCCCCCTTTTCCCCCACATGGTCTATAAAAGAAATTGCCCCTCCCCCTTCTGCTTTTTTACCAACCTTCAATACTTTGACTTCCTCTTAGAATTGCTGAGGTTGTTTTTGAGTCCATTGCTGCAAAGAAATCCATTACTTTCGCTTGAATCAATAACTCTCGAACTCCATAGGTAATGTCTCGATTCATACTTTTGTTGCATTTGATTCTCCTATTCTATCTTCTTTGCTAGAACCTTATGTTTGGGGTTCGATGACGCGTACTTGACGTCTTGATATCCCGTGGTTGAGATCTTGATTTCTATCATTCCCCACATATCTCCTGCTTTTTGCGTGCTTTTCACAACCCTCTTCCTCCTAAAACCCCTGGGTTCATTTTAAATGTTCCCCTTTGTAAGTTTTGCGTTGACCCGAGCACACAAATAGGTAGGAATCAAGGAAATCGAAAACTGGTGCCCTGTTCACTGGTTTGAGATGTAAAACCCTAACCGAGGGTTCTACCTAGGGGTGGCAAATCGGTTGTGCTGAGTCGTTATCGAGCCGACACGACAACAGCACGACATGATAAGCACGAACATGAACATGACACGATAAGCACGAACACGAATACGACACGATAAGCTTATCGTGCCTAATATTAAAACCCGAACACGACACGAAAAACACGGCACGACACGATAAGCAAAAAAAGTACAATTTATTTAGTCAGGCCCGTTAAGCACGTTAAGCCCAATAAATATTATAAAATATATAATTTTTATTTTTTAATACATATTTTGAAAATTTATCAATATAAATAGTCAAGTAGTTGAAAAGTCATAAATTTTTAAAGGATAAAACTATGAAATAATCATGAAAATAGTTCAAAAGAAGTAAATAACACCTAGTAAATTTTAAAAAATATATTTCAAAAACATATATATTTTAGTTATCGTGTCTTATCGTGCTTATCAAATCAGCCCGATAACAACCCATTTTTTTACCGCGCCTTATCGTGTTGGCCTTATAACTGCCTGAACTTGATAAGCCCCAGCCCAAACCCTATAATTTCATGTCGTGTTCGTGTCATGCCTTAAATTGCCACCCCTAGTTCTACCTGCCCATTTACACATGTTTTTATGGGCACAAATTAATGTGCCCGATCCTCGATTCATGCAGGATGTCTTCTTGCAAAGAAAGTGGATTGGAACTTGAAGGACGCAGCTACGATCATGGAGCTTCACCCGAGCACGAGGAGAGCTTTGACATTGAATCAGAGAGCTCCGAGCGGACTGACTCAGACGTTGCACATGAGACCATTACCCGGTCTACCGAACAGGATGAGACCCCAATGGCCGATGAGGATCAAAATGCTACTGTTGGGGACAAGCAAGAGTCTGCCGAGGAAGACATACACTCTGGGTCTGAATCTCTGAGCACGAGCGCTCCTTGGAAATGGAAAAAGAGAGTTGCTCGTCGAAAAGGCAAAAAACTCATAGCTAATAACTAGGGGGTGCAGGATTTTTTCGGAACCGGACCGAACCAATCAAAATTGGACCGGACCAATATTTTAGTTTGGTCCTGGATCTAAATTTTCATAAAATCGGACATTTGGGTTGGTCCTAGTTATCGAACTAAAAAAACACTAAATCGGACCGAACCGACCCACTATATATATATATATATATATATATATATATATATATATATATATATATATTTATTTATATATATATATATATATATATATATATATATATATTTATTTATTTATAAATTCCTAATACTTTCTTTGTTCTACTTTTTAGTTGCTACTCTTTTATTATTTTGTTTCCACCGGTTTGTTATGCTATGAGTTTATAAGTTCGACATTTTTAATTGTTGAATGTACTTTTATTGAAAGTTTTTAATTTTTTTTTATGAAGTTTCAATCTTAAAAATTTTATTATGTATTTGTATTAAACAGTTAAAAAGTAAAAATTCATAGTATTGGTCCGGTCTTGGTTCTCATACATCTTTGATTGGTTCTGGACCGGACCAATGTTTTGGTTCTCATACATATTGGGTTGGTTCCGGTTCTAAATTTTTTGAGAACCATACTATTGGTCTGGTTCCGATTTTCACTTTTTTTTCTTCCAAAAAAGTGGACCGAACCGGTCAAGCTCACCCCTATCGATAACCAAGTGTTCCCTGTGAAGTGGGTGGACCTAAGTTGCGAGGAGGATGTACCAGCCTAGTTATATTCCTTGGGCATTGACCCAAATAATTATCGAGTGAGAGCTTTTGATCTGGATGTAAATAAGGTCGGCCACAACTTTCAAGGAGACCAAATGGTCATCTATTTTGATTTTTTCCGGATCGGACTGAGGCTTCCCTTATATCCCTTCATAGTTGAATTCGTCCACTACAACAACGCCCTCCCCTGCAATCTGACCCTTACCGCAGTGAGGTTCTTGGTCGTATATACTGTAGCTTGTAGGCTTCTCGGGTTTGAACCCGATATGATCCCGTTCCGTAAACTTTTCTTGTTCTCACTCGATAAGAAGAATGGGCGTATCACTGGTCACTCCAATCCCAACTATTTCAATCTTCTCAGCGACGGTCTTAACAAAGTTGCGACCTGGGATGGGAAAATACTGCTCATAGAGTGCCGAGTATGGTGGACCTTCGCACCCTATTTACACGATTGGAATGCTTTCCGAGATGGCGAGCTGGGCATAGTCACTGCCTTTAAAAATCTGCTCAGTGTGAAAGAAGGCAAAGCCGGGCAGAACTGGGTGTTTGACTAGGAGGCCCTTACATCTGATCCTACCCTTCTTCGTTTGGCCGGCGTGCTTAGTTAGCCTGTTGAGGGGGTAGAGCCCCGGGTCACCCTGGATGAAGAAGAGCCCCACCCATA
The DNA here is from genome assembly GCA_013146195.2 of Codonopsis lanceolata. NCBI lineage: Eukaryota > Viridiplantae > Streptophyta > Magnoliopsida > Asterales > Campanulaceae > Codonopsis > Codonopsis lanceolata. The sequence continues at coordinate 27,055,346 of CM028383.1, read as the reverse complement.
CTGGCGTTGTTTTCATAGGAAGAAGTTTTCGAGCGAATCCTCAGATTGCTTGCAGGCTGGGACTAGCTGTACCCATGCCTTCTCGTTGATCAGTCTGCGTGTTAGCTTTTTTCCTTGCACATATTATTCCTGCTTGAATTTTCACTAAACCTTTTCCTACTAATATTGCAGATATGAGGCAGCTTGATGATCATTCCAGATTTCTGCAGGCTGTGAAGAAGGGCTCAACAAAGAGGAACACCCAGCTGGTTTCCCAAGAGCCTGCCGCACTTCCCAAGCTACTTGCTGCGTTTTTCGAGCGGGGAGCGAGCTGGGGTCGAAACGAGACTAGTCAGGCTACTCCTCCCTCCACCATAATAGTTCAGAATACTACCAGAACCCTTTCTCCAACCAACCCTATGCCAACCGGCGAGCTACCTTCAAATAAGAGGCATGTCGTTGACCCTCTAGCTAAAAGGAGAATTAGGTCACGGACATAGAGATATGACCAGGTAGGGGGCAACATCTGGCTCCCCCCGTTGACCCCGTGTGCCTTCATGGCAAAAAGAGGACTTCCACATGCCCGAGTCTTGCGAGAATGTTAACAAGCTGATCGATGAGTTAGTTGACGTGCCGGACCTCGAGAAGCTAACTTATACAAATGCGAAGGTCACCCCTCCACGGTTGGGCTCGGGCTAGTAAAGAGGCTCGGCCACCGGGGGGGGTCCGTAAAAAGAGCATCGAGCAAGCAAATGCTATCCTGGTCGGGAAATAAGATTGTGCATGGCCAAGGTGATGACTCATTTCTTTGTTCCCAAAACTAGGTGAGCTTCGTATGTTCTATCCATAACACTTGTATTTTTCATTCTTTCAGATAGCCACTAAGATCGAACTGCTCTATGACCGGGTTCTGGAGAATCTTACCAGCACCAACTCACTGATCAGCAAGAGGCATAAGCTAGAAGAGCAAATTAACACTCTTCTTGTTGAAATGAAGTTGAGTGAGGGGACTGTTACTGCCAAGGTAACCGATATCTCCAAGGTCGAAGAGGAGAAGAAAGTCCTCAAGTCCCACCTCAGCTTTTCTAAAAAATTTGAAGAGACCGCTATCAAGAACATAAGCGAGGTGAGGAAGGAGCTTAGGGGATTGAAGAGAAAATTGGAGCAGACCAAGGTTGAGGCGGCCGAGCAGGAGAGGAAGCTACGGGAAGAGTTGTCTCAGCCCACCGATGAGCGCAGCGCTATTATTGCAGAATACAAAGCCTCCACCGAGTTCGAAACCCATGTCGAGGACACAACTTATCTCTACTTTCTCCAAGGAAAGAACCATGTCCTTCGACAAGTTGTAAGCAGTGAGATCGAGGTGAAACCTGAGCTATTTGCCGAACGGGGTACAAATTCACCATGGTGTTCAATCGCTCTTCCCAGTCATGCAATGGTTCCGTATACCGAAGATAAGATGGTTCTGCTTGCTTAGTCTCGATGCTCATAAAGGGCTACCTGTCTGGAATCCCCCTAAGGTTACTGCGACCACAATGACCGATCTTATGACTCAGGAGGTTGCGACCGTAGCGACTCATGCCGCCGGGGATGACGATGGTGAGATGGTCATCATCGAGGACGAGCAAGGTGGGACCAGGGTGAGAGCGGATGCCTCCGAGCCTGCTATTGAACCAATAAAAGCTCCTCTTGATAATTAGACTCTTTTATTCGGCCTGCGAACCACTGCACTATTCATGCTTCCGAATAATTTACTTTTCTTTCTAATGACTTTAATTTTACTTTAATGTCACTATCTTTCTTGTTTCATTGTTATTCTCAACTTTTAAACCCCAACTCGATTTCTCGAGCTGGGATGTTAGTACAACTGGCTCACATAGCCATTTAGATCTTAGGTACAAGCTAAGATCAAAGCTCACATTTCACCTTCTCTCAACGAGCTTTAAGCCCATGCTCACTTTCATGAGCATGGACACCTATTACAATTGGTTCGCTAAACCACTTGGCTTAGGTACAAGCTAAGATCCAAGCTTGCATACAAACTCTTTTCGACGAGCAGAGACAAATCGTGCTCGTAAAATAGGCACAAGTGCGATAAGAAATGAACAAAACATGAAGACCGAAACAGGATCATTTATTTCAAAAAAAATCAACACATAATCGATTGTACAAGCGAGTAAAACAAATTACATCTCCTACTCATCAACTTGCTCAACGATGATACTTTTTTAGATGATCAACAGGACATGGATGTTTCAGATCGCTGCCTTCCTCAGTTCGTAACCTATAAGTCACTTCTCTAACTACTCTTACAATTTGAAAAGAGTCTTCCCAATTGGGAGAAAGTTTTCCCTACTCCCCGTTACCTCGATTTTCCAAAGGACCCAAAAGCAAAAGATCGACCTTGAACTCGCTTATCGTGGTGAGCTTTTGCTCGCTGTTTGAAGTTTGCCATTCTCATTATGGACTCTACTCGTTTTTCCTCGAGAAGGTCTAAATCCGCTGCATGAACCAAAATGTTGTTTTGTGTATTGTAATGAGCCACTCTGTGATTGGGCAAATACATCTCTACTGGCCTCATAGCCTCTGAACCATATGCGAGGGAAAAAAGTGTTTCTCCCGTAGGCCCCTTGACCGATGTTCTGACTATCCACAGTGTCGCTGGTAATTCATCTATGCATTTGTGTCCTTGTCATCTAAACTTCTCTTGAGGCGTGCAAGACTTACTTGTTGGCTACAAAAGACTGCCAATGTTTCACCTGCATCTGCTCGCATGCCTTCGTGATTTTTTCTTAGAACTGGGTCCCATCATATGATACTATTGCTCATGGAACACCAAAGAGACACCAAATATACTCGTGGATGAAATCAATCACGTTCACCTCATTGAACGTTGCCAATGGTTTAGCCTCCACCCATTTTGTGAAGTAATCTGTGGCCACCACTGCATACTTGAACTTCGATCGAGTTAAAGGGAAAGGGCCAATCAGATTGATTCCCACATATCAAACGACCATGATGCCACTACGAGAGTCTACTCGGTAGAGGGCAGGTGAGAAATGTCGGCATAACGTTGACATTTGTCACACTGCTTGACATATATTTTGACATCACGCCTCAATGTGATCCAGTAGAAACCCGCGGCCAAGACCTTTTCTGCCAACAAACGTTGTCCAGGATGGCCGCCACACTTTCCTTCATGTATTTCCCCTAATATGCCTTCCTTCATCTCTGGATCGCATGTATCTGAGTAGAGGCCTTATATATGATCTTCTGTATAGGACCTTATCCAGGACGGCATATATGGCTTGCCTCCGCTTTATCCCGAATAAGGATCCCTGCTCGATGAAATCCTTCAAGTCATCAATCCAGCACCTTGTGGCTGACTCGATTTCCATGATGACATCTTTCTCTATCGCGGGCACTTCCAAATATTACTCATGACGCACGGATACAAGAATTGAATTTCTTCCTCAACCATCTTGGAGAGATAATTAACACGCATATTGTCCTCGCGGTCAATTCTGACTAACTCCAAGTAATCAAAATTCTTCAAGAACTCTTTCACCAGCTCGCAGTATCGTACTAGAATCAGATTGTGCACTGCATATCCCCCTTAACTTGATTCATGACCAGCTCTGAATCATTGTAAACCACGATCTCCCGCACACCAATGTCTTGAGAGAGCTCAAGGCCAGCGATCAAAACCTCATACTCGGCCTGGTTATTGAATGCTGGAAACTTAAAGCGCAAGGCTTTTTCGAACTCCATATCTTGCTTGGGCGATAGTAACAATAGGCCTTCACCACTCCCCAATTTGCTGGCTGCCCCATCAACGAAGATCACCTAGTAATACTATGGGCATGCTCTCTGAAGGGGGCGCGTGTAGGCTCGGCCTGAGGAAAGATCTGCTCCTCGCTCAGAGTGTTGAAGCTTGTTTCTGCTACAAAATCTACGAGGGCATGTACCTTTATAGCTCGCTGAGGATGATAATCTATCTGGAATTCTATCAGCTTGATCGACCAGGTGATCACCTGACCAGAAGTGTCGGGTTTATGCAAGATCTTTCTATAAGGAGTGTCCGTGTATACAATTATTACATGTGCAGAAAAGTAAGCTCGTAATTTTGGAACAACAATAATAAGGGAATAAGCCAACTTTTTTCTATTAAAATAGCGACCCTCAACTGCAGTGAGGTAGATAGGATTTTGAACATTGCATTCCTCCCTAACTAGAACAGCGGCCACAGCTTGATCTGTGGCCGCTAGGTAATCATACAGACTCTCGCTCATGACCGGGCTACTCAACAAAGGAGGCTTTCCCAAATATTCCTTCAAGCTGTCTGAAAGGCTTGCAAGCACTCTGTCTGTTCATTTAAAACCCTTACTTCCCCAAAGGACTTTAAAGAAGGGCAGACATCTCTCTGCCAACCTGGAGATGAAGCGGCCAAGAGCGATGACCCTGCCATTAAGACGCTAAATGTCCTTTATGCATTTTGGCGGCTCCATTTTGATCAACACTTCAATTTTCTCAGGATTCGCCTCTATTCCCTTTTCAATCACCATAAACCCCAGGAATTTTCCTGCTTTTACTATGAACACACATTTTCTCGGGTTGAGCTTCATGTTGTGCTTCCTGATATTGCCGAAGGTCTCTTCAAAATCAACAATATAGTCGTGGCCTTTTGATTTCACAACCATATCATTGATGTAGGCTTCAAAATCAACAATATAGTCGTTTTGCGTTTCTACTTAAAATGATGTTTTCTACTGGATGTAGTCCTTTCATATCGAGTGCATATTGCCGGAATTTCAGTATCTAGCCCTTTTCATATAGTATATGACATGATACATTTAATCACAACCTGTATCACTGAAATGCTAATAAGCCGCAAATTCATTCTCATATCGTGATGGATTGAGCTTAATATGGGAAATGCTTGTTTGTGATGGTTTGCAGGCTGAAATTGAAGGGAAATATGACATTCCAGAGGGTGAAGTAAATGATAGTTGCCAAATGTGTAAGCATGATGAACAGTATTTTGACGACGGCGATTGGAATAAGATGTCATTCTTTGCAAAGAAATAATTCTTGAAAGTAAATACGTCGCCCGATCTGGTAAGCAATATTGGTTCATCTTTCTTGGTTTCACAATAGTTTTTTCTGCACCTCTCCAACTTAATTGCATATGTTCTAATTCCTTCTCGTTTATATAACTAGTCAAATGCACGCGCGTTACACGTGCGTTGCACGTAAATTGCACGTGTTGTTAATGATTTTTTAATGAAATGCTATTTCCACTACATTTTTTACTTATCTACCACATTATTAGTTATTACTTTTAACTTATGTAGGCTTGGACAAAACTGCTTATTAATTAATTACTTGTTATTTGAAGTTGAGCAATATATTTGTTATTTGATTACTCCAAAAATTTAGTTGTCAAGACATTACCGGAAATCCCGGGTGGCGACCCCAGAAATTACCCGAGCTCAAGTTCCGCAGTTATGCTTCCATTGAAGAGCACTAAATGAGTGGTGGTAGAAGCTCAAATGTTGGTTTGTGGGGGTGCACCTAAAGGAGCTTACATCAATGCATTAAATGGTAAATTTGTTGGAGCTTTGCGTACTTGTGGACGGATTAAAATAACCGACCCGAACCCCATTTGGGTTATGGAGACTATGCCGTTGGCTCGGATCATGGGGGATATGGTTTTGCTACCCAATGGCAATGTGTTGATCATAAATGGTGGATCAGCAGGGACTGCTGGATGGGAATATGGGCGGAACCCGGTGCTTAGCCCGGTTGTTTACCGGCCCAGTAACCCTACAACATCTCGGTTCGAGGTACAGACTGCAACCACCATACCACCACGGATGTACCATTCAGCCGCGATTTTGCTTCGTGATGGTAGGGTTCTTGTTGGTGGAAGTAATCCTCATATTTACTATAATTTCGTGGGAGTTCTTTTTCCAACGGAATTGAGCTTGGAAGCATTCTCCCCATCTTACTTGGATTCGGGCTCAAGTGGTTTGCGCCCAAAGATAATTACGCCCGGTTCTCAAAGTAAAATCGGGTACGGGCAAAGATTAGTTGTTCGTTTCACAATCACGGGAAGTTTGAATGGAACATTAGTCACGGTTACAATGGTAGCACCATCATTCACCACGCACTCGTATTCCATGAATCAAAGATTGCTGGTGCTAAATGTCGATAATGTAAAAACAGTCGGAAAATCTACTTACCAGATCGACGTGACAACACCGGGTTCGGGTAATGTTGCACCACCCGGATACTATCTCCTCTTTGTGGTTCATCAAGATATTCCTAGTGAGGGCATTTGGGTGCAAATCGGGTGAGATAATTCTTTAATAGGAAGGGATAAATAATTTGTTACACAATAATTTACTTTTTTTAATTTATTGTCTAAAATAAATTTTAAATATATATCTTCTGATGCTTTCAAATGCACGCACGTTGCACGCATGTTGCACACATGTTGCACGTGTTGTTAAGGATTTTTTTTAGTGAAATGCTATTTCCACTACATTTTTTACTTATCTACCACATTATTAGTTATTACTTTTAACTTATGTAGACTTGGACAAAATTTCTTATTAATTAATTACTTGTTATTTGAAGTTGAGTAATATATTTGTTATTTCTAAATTATACTCTGATCCCTTTGTTTCTAAATTATTGTCTCTTTTGACCAGACACACCGTTAAGAAAAAGTAATTGATTGTATTGTAAATATTGGTGTAATGTGCGATTTTTTTCATTAATGCCCTTATGTATGTGGTTATAATTGAAGTAGGTAGAAAAAATAAGGGTAACGGGTTCTATACATTTCATTAATCCATATATTATAAAATGAAATAATTATAGACAACATACTTACTTTAACGTTATGTGTAGGATAACGGGTTCTATACATTTCTCAACTTTTGAGGGTTTATTCGAAAATTTCAATATTTAAAGGATAGTGAAAATCCTAATTAATTGATTGGAGGTATTTGTTAGGTACCAATATGTTAGTCTTTAGAGTTACTTGTAGTATTCAAATATTAAAGGGAGAAAACTGTAAATTTTTGTTTTCTTCTCCGACAAAATGCACATATTCATAAAATGTGTTTTCCATTGTTTTCTTCATCATCTTAAACAATAGCTCTTTTTTTAAAAAAAAAACTCATTTCTCTTGGTTTGTTCACTGATAATTAGTAAACTCGCCACCGATTTGTTTAATATCTCGAGATTTACCAACAAATCTATTACAGTAGTTTAAAAAAATTCATACACCTCTACTAATGTCTACCTAAATTTCACCAGAACAAATTTTAAGTATTTTAGAAACATTACATCAAAATCTATGGTTGATTACCTAAAAAATTTCTTGTTATTTTTTAAACAAGATTTAAGGTTGATTATCTTTATTGTTGCCTATACACTAATTTGTACGTAAGAAAACACTCATACTTTTATATAGAAAGAGAAATATGGTCATAACAAAAGTTATTTAGTTAACTGAATAGAGATTTGTTACTAAGATCTATAACTTATGGACCAATATGATAGTCTTTTAAGGTTGCTTGTCGTAGTCAAAATTTTACCGTAACAAATGTTAAACAAAATAAGGGTTATGTATAACATCATCAAAATAAGGGGGTTATGTATAACATCATCAAAATAAGGGGGCAAAGTGAATATAAACCAATTCAGCTTACCTCTCCTTCACATCATTTCCTCCCGTTGCAATTCCAATGTCGATCGATATGGAATTGCAGGAAGATTTTGATTCCTCCCCCTTCACATTCCTTCCTCCCGTTGCAACTCCAATGTCGGTCGATATGGAATTGCAGGAAGTTTTTGATTCCTCTGCCTCCACATCCCTTCCTCCAGTTGCAACTACACTGCCGGCTCCGTCGGCTTCTTTCCTTCCAGATGCCATAACTTCTCCGACTCATTCTACTCCTCACCCTCCTCTGCAACACGTAATCAGGGTTTCTGATCCTCATTCTACTCATGTTAGTCCCTCGCCAAACCCAATCATTGCGCCTCATTCTACTCATGTTACTTCCCCGTCAAACCCAATCATAGACCGAATATTGAAAGATGGTATTGCTAGTATTTTCCTGAAATACCAGCTCCCAACCACGATCGGGTAACGTTTTTCTCATCTCCAGCAAGCCGGGCATTTCGAATCAACTGGCATAATTATGCTAGGATTGCTCAGTTTGGCTTTGCTGGCTTTTATCACCGGGAAATTAGTGCGATATGAGCGCCCTTTAATAACAGCTGTTGTTGAACTGGTCGGGATTTCACTTAGTGCTGCTGCATTAATCTATCCCATGTCAGTTCTCTTTGGGGGTTCGATCCTCAGTTACGTTCCTCTGATCTTTGGAGTTGCTGTTGCTGGGATGTATATCTACCGTTTGGCAACTGCTTTTGTTAGTAGCGATACCGATGGTGCTCCAGTTCAGGTTGGAAATGAAGAAAGGGTTTAAGGATACCAATGGTGCTCCAGTTCAGATTGGAAATGAAGAATGGGTGTAAGTGAATAAATGTTAAGGTTGCTTGTCGTAGTCAAAATTTGTTACTAAGATCTATAACTTATGGACCAATATGATAGTCTTTTAAGGTTGCTTTTCGTAGTCAAAATTTTACCGTAACAAATGTTAAACAAAATAAGGGTTATGTATAACATCATCAAAATAAGGGGGCAAAGTGAATATAAACCAATTCAGATCTATCACAAAGATTTGTTAGTAAGATCTATAACTTAGGGACCAATATGAAAGTCTTTTAAGGTTGCTTGTCGTAGTCAAAATTTTACCGTAACAAAGGTTAAACAAATTTAAAAATGTAAATCATATTATTTTTTCTCTTAACCGAGTAAGTGTATTTTTGTGATATTCAAATATATTGTATGACATTTGTAATGGTAATGACACGAAGAGGGAATATAACAAAAAAATCAACATATGAGACAAAATGAATATAATTAAAAAAGGTAGGATCTAATATAAAGTTAGGTATAAGTAGAGGGATCAAATTCAATTTCATCCTTCAAAGAATTGATTAGCCCATGCAAATTTATTTGTTTAGCAATAATTAATGGTGAATAGTTTATTAAATTTAGGGTTATTTATTTGTATACATTATTTTCTACTTATGACAAATTTTACTTGTTTAACCTTAATTCTATTGTGGATGTTTATTAGGTGCATGGTTAGTTTTGTCCATACATTAAATTGTAAGAAGCAATCTAGACTTTTATAGTAGTAGTAGATAGTAGATAGTAGATAGTAGATCAACTACAAAGTCCATTGCAAAATTTGCAAAATTATTGTTCTTTAGATCAGCACACGGATTAAAAAAGTAATTAATTTGATTATTAATATTAGTATAATACATAGTTTTCTTTTCAAAGTCTATGTGTGTGATACATAATTAAAGTAAAAAAGAAAAATAAATTTATTTTTTATAATGATAAAATTAAAAGTAAAAAGAAAACAATTTTTTTAGAACATACGAAAAAGAAAGTAAGACAATAATTTTAGAACGAAGAGTGCATTAAAGGGCTCCAAACTTTCAGTCACGTTCGCTGTCTCACTTAATCTTAACCTTACGCTTGTCCTTTTACAAAAAAAATCGGACAAAATAATAAGAATATGTGTACGACTAAGATTCAATAAGAAATAAGTGTGATAAAAAGTCAGACAGATGATTTTAAGGCCATTAAAAATAGTTAGAAATTAGTGGTTGTCGAGAAAAATAAGGGAGTGATCATGATAAAAAAAAATTAAATTTCATGCTAATAATCATATATTGCATAAATATAAAAAATGAATACACATATGCAAAGACCAAAATTTTATATATCCTTAAATCCTAAATTATTTGTCACATACACATAAATTTTATTATAAATTACACCTTATATCAATATTAATAATCAAGTTAAATTTTTTGTCTTTTATGATTCAAAAACCAAAATTTGATAACTAAATTACCATGCCATATCAATCTTCACTCACTAAATAGGGAAAAAAAAAACTTTTTTTTGTGGGGTGGGGGGGGGTGGTGGTTTGAAGGAGTGGGGCTTTTGATGCCAAAATTAGGAGGAAGGATGTGCAAGACCAAATGTCGTCTAAGGCACGCCTAGCTTTTTACAATGCAAATGATTGAATATGAGTATATGACCCAATTAACACTACTTCCCTTTTCTTTTCTTTTTTTTGTCTCTCCAATCATTTCTCTCTCTCCCCCCTCACCCTCACTTATCCTTTTCAAATGATGCAATTTTTACCTTGGCGTGGCAAACCTTTTCTTAAAATAAAAATGTTTTTGCATCTTTCATAGCCTTGGTTTGACCTCAATAATCAATCATAATGAGTTTATAATTATTTGGATCGATTTGTGAGACTAACCACACCTTAAAACTAACTCTCTACACCCCATTTACTGTAATGTACAATACCGATAAGTGTAGCCCTTGTTTGTATCTTTTGATTCATTGAATGATAAAAACCATAATTATCATAATCGAATTGACGCAATAAGTTGAACCCATTGAAATTTGAATTTGATCTAAGGCTAATCTAATAATTTAAGTTATGTAAGTTTCTGCAACTAAACCATAGTAAACAAAATTGTCTAACCAGTAAATGAAACTACGCTTCAACGAATTTTATCATTAACAAAATACCCTTGTTAAAAAAATTAAAAATAAAAGTAAAAAATTTAGATAAGACAGTCTTACAAATATGTTATGTAAGACAGATCCTCTTGAACCAACTCACCGTATGTTGGTGGGGTGAATTATGAGAAAATAAGGCTCCGTCTTACGAATTAAGATCCGTAAGACGGATTTACCGGAGAATTATTCCAAAATAAAATTATCTCAACTATTTGAGATATGGTTCAAATCTACAACCATCAAATTGCTAACATATACTCCTTCCGTTTTACCCAGAAAATATATATTAAAAAAAATCTAATTATTAAAGGTTATATAACTAGTAGTACTATTAAAGTTGATTATAATTACAAAAATATTTAAGTACAAGTGTATGACTAATATATTAATATTAAATATGAATGATAAAGTTGAAATATTATGAAGATAATAAATATAATTTTTTAAAAATTGACTATTAAAATGAAACATTTTATTGCCCGTAACGGATGGATAAATATAACCCTTCACTCATGCCACTCTGATGAGTTCTTCATATCTAATTTCTTCTTGTCTTAAAATAGAAGTATTTGACAATCAGTAAAAATATAGAGAATCGCCATAGTTGAGTTGACCTATTATGACTGAAAGTAATAATTTGCTTTGTAAACGTAATTTCTTAAGGCTCTTTGAAAAAGGTCTTTGACTAGAGTCATAATAAGGTATGGTATGGGACTTTGAGTAGATAAAATAAATGTCTCATTATGAATTATTCCACATGCCACACCCCACTAACTACTCACTACATAAAGTAAGAAAAATGGACTTAATATACTCTTCGTAATTAATAATGGTAAAAGTGTTTTTTTTATTAAAAGAACTTTTTTAACAAAAGATAATTATTTTAAAACAGACAAAAAAAAAGACAATTATTCAGCATGTGGAAAATGCCTCATCATGAGTCGTAACCAAACAAGAGAAACTAATGTATATTGACTATAATTGACGGGGATTACAGTCTGAACAACGGCTTGAGCTTCGAAAATAGTGCTAACGTTCTTAAAAGTATTTTCAATAATTAAATTCTTTGTACAGTTTTTTATGTAACACATCACAGTCTCTTCTGAAACCTCTCTCTACAATGGTTAAATTTTATTTTAAAAAATTTTAAAGATCACACCATCACAAAATCATTAATTATCTCATTTCATTTAAAAAAAAGATCTTTTTTTTCCTCCATGAACTACTTCTTTATGAACCACTCATCTTCCACAATGGTAAGGTAGTCTATACATATACAATATCACCATTCCACTTACTCTTTTTCCAAGCTGACACAGATTTTTCACTGTTAAGCAATAAGAATATGGTTAAAAAAAATCCCCACCCCACCCCTCACCCAATTATGAACAAAACGAAATTTTCAGTTTCTTAACTTTCTTTAATAATTAGGAACCAATTTCTGTAACTGTGCATTTCAATTGTATATGCGAAAAGGCAAAAATGAGTACAAGTAACACTTGAAGAAAAGGTAAAAGGACTTTTCTTTTTCTTTTTCTTTTGGGGTTCTTGTCACAATTTTTTTGAAACCCTTCACACCTCCCTAGATAAATTTTGTCTACACCGTTAATTTGAAAAAATAAAAATAAAAATCCTCCAATTATTGACAATATTCTTGAAAAATGTTTGGTCAAGGGATGTGACTAAAGTTGATATCGTTCATTTCGAAATGAAATGTGAACTCATTGTTTCAAAGGTTGTTCACGACAAACACACAGTTCTAACTTAATCATTGGTATAGAGTTTTACCGCTCTTGTATTTCCACTCAGGTTTTCGGGAATCAGTGTTTGGCATCGAGGATATGGGAGTAGCTACTATGCAGAAAGCAGAACCAAGGAGAGTAAGCAAACTCATCAGCTTCAACATATATACTAAGCAATTAGTATTGAAAACCAATCTATATATATAATGAACAAAACATATATATGAATTCTTTCAAACAGAATTACAGTCAAGAACAATGTAAGAATAATCTGAAATCACAGATACTTTGTTATGAAGAGCGTTAAATACTCGACTGCCAATCTTAACTTCCTTCAACTCTTCATCAAGTCATAGCTAATCGATAAAACCTCGATTCAACTATTGTTATGAACAACACTTCCTGGCATAAACTCTCAGCAAGGCTACAACTTGCAACATATTAGGCCGTTTGAAGGGAAGTCATCGACACACTGCAATGCTATCTCTAGATATCTAACCATTTCTTTAACTTCTTCGGTTTCTTCTTTTTTCTTCTTTTTTTTTTTTTTCTTCTTCATTATTGGTTCCCTTAGCCATCGACAGCAATTCTTCGTCTATCACTTCCAGCCCTTTCCCTTCTCTTACCTTCATTTTCGTCCATCCCACTAAATTGGTGTCGCCAAAATCTTCTTTATCAGTTGGCCTTTTACCCGTTAGGAGTTCCAATAAGACAACCCCTAACGAATAGACGTCTCCTTTGGCAGTGCAGCGGAAGCTTTGGTAGTACTCAGGTGGGACATAGCCTGGAGTTCCTGCCAGCGTGTT
>CM028383.1:26989481-27042020 GCA_013146195.2 Codonopsis lanceolata | reverse complement strand
CTTGATCATGGCTTATCAAAGGCTAGCATGCTCTGGCCAATTAGAAGTCTCTAAAGCCTTCACTTGGATTAGGGACATAGTGGGAAGTATATAAACACAAATATTCAGCCTTCCAGCCATTTTTGTCTAACAAAACCAGAGAACCAGAAGCTTGAGCTCCAAATTCGTCCATGGAGGAGACCCTAGGTTGAAGGACCATTTCCCGAGATCCGTGGTCCGATTGTCGAACCGAGACCGCCAAATCGGCTCTTGATCATCTCTACAAGAATCCTTGCTCTAATCAACCTTTCCTCCATTAATCATAGGACTAAGGTGAGTGACAATTCCCTGAGATTTTTTTGTTAAACAAACAAAATAGCATGACCCCTTCATTATAGTTGTTTTAATGTTGATTGTGAACATCTTTGTGAAGACACAACCTTCAATTCAACATATAAAATGTGAGTATGATTTTATGAAATCTCTATGAAGTTATGATTTTGACATTTATTAAAGCATGAATGTTGTTTGTATTAAGCTTGGGAATAACTCTCTTGTGAAAGAATTCGGTTCAATTCAAGGTTTAACAAAATCGAAACTAGGGTTTGAAACTCGAGATTGTTTTAGGCTAGTTCGAGAACATGAAGCTTAGTTATCAAGTTCTAAATGAACGGAGAACTTAGAGAAGGCAATGTGATACATATAGTATCAATACTCTTCTTGGTTTAATTGTAGTAAAACTCACCTGGAGTTGAATTTAGGAGTTATGAACAATAACGACTCACAATCAATCCTACGATTTATTGTAGTTCGTTAGACTAATGAATTAGCTTACGATACTTTGAGATGGATTGATGAGTATGCCTTGATGTATGTGTGCTTGTAAGACTCAATCGAGTTCTTATGTGGTTTGTGTGATTATGTTAAGTAAATGCATGATCGAGAGCATGTTATAGAATGATATATCTATTTGACATGATGAATTTAGTGCTAGACTAATGAATTAGCTTACGTGACTTTGGGATGGATTGAAGGGCATATTTGATATGTGTGCTTATAAGACTCAATCGAAGTTCTTATGTGATTTATGTGATCGTGTGAAGTAAATGCATGATTGAGCATGTTGTAGAATAATGAATCTATTTGACATGTTGAATTCGCCTTGTCGAATTCTCTTGTGTGATTCCTTAAGTGAGTAAACAACTACTTGTTCCTTATTTGAGATCTCATGACGAAAACATCTACTTGGCATTGCATTAGTCCACCGGCATATTTGATTGAGTCGTTGGTGTGACAATGCACGCCCACGAAGTTAGGACTCGTGATAGTGATGGATTGTTATACCGGTTTTTATCACACACGCCCACCGTTGGCCACAGTGGGAAGTAGCCCTCATTGTAACCAAGAGAGCACATGGCAAGTCTAATTACCAAGTAGAGAGCTTGGTAACCGAGTAGAGAGCTTCCTGCATTCGAGTAGAGCCTGCATTTTGATACACTCATCACGTATCATTGGCACGAATGTTAACGCTGTATCTATGAGCAGCGTACTCCGGCTTCATATCATATCCTCCTCAGTATGTGGTTTACCTTCATAGCACTTATGTGAAACAATGTGCTACCATGGATACGTGTTTTAAGTGTTTGTTAAATGAACGCTTTGATTGACTTGATATTAAAAATGATATCTTGATATGTATGTCGTGATGATGCCATGACATGCATAATTGTTAACTCACAAAGTCTTTATGACTTACCCCTCCCTTTTATCGCTTTTAGATCCGAGCCGCTCGTGTACCGCCGCTGAGGCGTAGTGGTTCGTGCTTGTCCGTGATCTCACGCGACGAGATTGTGGTTATTAGATGTCCTTATTTTGTTCTCTTTGTAAGTGACGTTGGGATTAGCAAGTCATTTAGACCTTGCTTTGGGAATTTGGTTTTGTTGTATTTATGTCTATACTTGTATCCTATTTTGAGTGCCAAGCATGTACGAGCCTTGTATAGATGTAGTTTGTTCAATTGCTTAAATCTTCCACGAGCATTACTTTAGCTCTTATTTGTTTATATGTTGTTTCTCCTGCATGTTATAGCCGCCGAGGTATATTTTGCATGAACTGTGAAGTGTTGGGTTCCTAGTAAAGTCGCCGATGATTTGGTATAATTGTCTTAACTGTTATATCGTTTAAAAGTTTTAAAATTTCCTACTTTGTGTGAGTCGCGCTCAACTAAAATGTCAGGCCACGCCGTTTTCTATAATCGAAGTCTTTGCATGTATTGTTGTCCTATTTGGACGACTTGACTTGTGATTCCATCTCTCGAGTCCTGCCGGGTCACAAATCTTTCCCCACGTATCCTCATCCTCTGAGCAACCACGCTCATCTTTACTTCAAAACTACCCATGTGGATCTACGGCATTAAGGAAAACCCCGGTATGGCTCAAAATAGGATCTTTTGTCCTGAGGGGAGCTTTCCTCATTCTTTCCGAACGACTCATTCTTGGCTCCCGGCGGCATGGGTTTTCCTTCTCCATGGCTTCTAGCTCTGACCCCCGCAAAATTTGACCTCCCGCCGGCCCCACGGAAGGTTTACCTGTCGACTAGACTTTGGGTGGCCTGCTCGACCACTTTTCAGTACCCTCGCACCTCGATTGCCGGTAGCTGCTTAATGCCCACATGTTCTAGTTTTAATCGCCTCTCCCTCTCTGCCTCTCGATTCCTTCTGCCAAGGCCACGGGGAGCGTTTAGATCTCTGGGGAAAGTTAGCTCGCTTTGAACGCCGGGTTTGGGTAATCGCTCGCCGCTTCTTTTTTCCCCAACGGATTTTCAGATCACGGATATAGCATTCCTTTACCCTTGCTTCTTCAAGTGGCATTTTGGAGGGTCGGGCTTGCTTCCTGGGGCGTAGTTGTAGCCTTTATTTTTGCCGAGCTCGAACATTTTGAGCTCAACCCCTTTGAATTCTCGAAGTAAGATTTCCTCTCAAGCAATTTCTGGCGAGGAGTTTTTCTTGTTCTGCTGGGTCTATCTCCCTCCGCTCGAGGTTGGTTCACTCTCAGCCTCGCCGACATTAGACTACGCCCTGGGCTGGCCTCCCCGTTGCCTTTGAAAGTGATTTGTCAATGTCCATGCCCGTTACTTTGCTTCACGGTGGTAGTAGTTTGTTCGCTTCCCGGTTGGTTTTGCTTTTGGTGAGTCCTGATCCATTGATTATAACCTTCACTTGAATCGTTTCCGGCAATCTTAACCACTTGATCACGCCTACAATGATGGGGTGACTATGCCGGCAAATTCATGAATTGACCTGAGTCGACGTGTTCGGCTCTGGTCACTGCCAGAATGGTACCTGGGCAGCACTAAAACCTTAGGATATCCGGCTCGATGGTTGATCTGCTGATAAGTACCGAAAAGCGAAGACTCAATCGTTGGTGGTGTCGGGGTTTCCTACCTAAATCTCTGGCAGAGAGTCGGCAAATGTGGTAATAGGTAGTGTGCCTGAGCCGGGCTGCTCCCCTCAAGCCTCCAGTGAGTATTTGGAGAATGATCTTTTGTCAGGTCTATCACCAAAGAATATCGTAAGTTTGAGATGTTAAGTAAATCTTACCTTTCTTGAAGAGAAATGTTTCCTTTTATAGTAGCTTAGGTTTGGAGTCATGATTGGTATGAGGGTCCCAACTAGTGGTACTTGCTCTCGGCCTGGCCTTAATGGCAGCTCGAGTGGTCAACAGTCGAGTGTGGCCGATTGATTGTAAAGGCTAATAAGCCGATAAGATATGTTGACTTTGCTGGCTTGCTTCTGGTCATGAGGAAGGCACATGGATGCTATGTACAGTTACTAAGTTAAACCTCGGCTTATCCCGTGATGAGTTGTCTACGAGCATGTGGTTCTCGCCGTGTGGCTCGGATGTTGATTCATGGTCGCCTATCAGGCTCGATAAAATGGTCGCCGGTGATTGCTTGGGTGTTAATGGTTGTCGATGATGATCGACTGGGGAATAGTCTTCGTCCTTTGGTGGGACCGGCCCAAGCCTAACTGGAATCCACATGGTCGTTCCACGTAGGGGGACCCAGGTCGGGTCCCATCAAACATTAATAGCAAATTTTCTGTATTAAGAGTTTAACTTTGAGACTATTTTGATAACGAATTATTTTGGGGACTTATAAGAATTTTTTCAAGAGACTTTTTGGTATTTTGCTCCATAAACAAAGTACGCCATTATCAGGCGTTACTTATTCTAAAAAAAATCGTAGAATGAATGTTTCTTTTTTTTATAAAGTTACTAAATTTACTTTTATTGCCATGCATTTAAAAATTAATGAGATTCACCACACACTCACCTAAACTAACGAATGATGTTGGTATTGCATTTATCCTTTTCAAATACAGAAGGGATGGTCATTGCAATATACCAGAGTTTTCGTATGGCCGTGGAAGAAAGAAAAGTTATTAGGAATAATTGTAACCTCTTCAGTATTTTTTTTTTTAAACCGCAAAAGTACTTTTATGTTTTTTTGCTTTCTAAAATACTCACGCTACCTCTGTAATACCCCGATAATTTGAATTAAAAATATTAATTTGTATTAATTAAAATTATAATTGTTTTGGACCTATTTAATTAATACTATAATTGTTTTGGGTAAATCTGATTGTTTTGAACCTATTTAGTAATTAATTAAACTGGATCGAGCTAGGTCCATTTATTTTTGTTTTGTACCTATTTAGTAATTAATTGAATTGGGTCGGATTATTCCCACTTGAGACTAAGACTTTAATAATAATTCTCTATTAAGGTTACTTAATTTATTTCAGTCAAATCACGTTAGGTTGTGGTTAGGGTTAAAAAACCTATAGGGTGTAATATATATAATTTTGTGAGAGGATACCGGAACATTTTAGAAAAGAAAATACATCACTGCAGCGGCAGCCGTAAGAGAGAAAGAAAATCGAGGGAGGCTGCAACAGTTGTGAGTTGGGGTAAGCAAATCAACCTCCTCTTGTCAATTTGATTTGTCTTGGTTGTACACATACACATACACATACACAGTAATTGGTTGTTCACATACACAGAAATTAGGAAGATAAAAAGGTAAGGAAAAGTGATGACTTTCTTGGATTATATATATATATATATATATATATATATATATATATATATATATATATATATATATATATATATATATATATATATATATATATATATATATATATATAATATAATATAATATAAACCATTGGTAAGTAGTGATCAGATACATACATATTTATACATATAATACAGACTATCAATCCAGTGTATGTGAGTACTCGGTTTTCCATGGGAGATGGTATAAGTGTGTGTGAGTCATGAAGGTGTGTAAGTGTGTGTGCACTGATAATAAAACCTACCTAGTAAAACATTATTACCTAATACATGTATATATAGGTCTATTAATTTGACAAAAAACCATGCATACTGGGAGTACCTTGTGTAGTTGTGTGTGTGTTGCTAAAGTGTAAATAATGTGTTTAACAGTAATATAGATTATGTGCATATCTAATATATATAGATATATATAATAGTACCATGTGTGTGTTAGTGTGTGTTGAGAGTGTGTTTTAATTTTTGGGTTGTATGTGTACGGTTCAAAGGGGTTATGTAAAATCAAATGTTGGTGATATCACATTTGTATCTTATTAATTTTTTTGTTAATTAATATGAGGTATAAATTATTTCCATAATCAGCTAATAATGAGTATGGTATAAACAGTAAGGGTTAATTATTATAATAAGATTAGTTGATAATTATGTACGTTTTGAATTTAGATTTGGACAAGTGAGCTTAGGGCGATCGTACATGGTGCGAATTAATTTTTGCTAAGTATTTCGAGGTAAGAGATTATACCACTTTTAGGTCTCCAATCTTTTATGTACCGTTTGTTAGGTTCTCATTACTTCCTTGATATCGATGTTTTTGAAACGTACACCGACTTTAAATTGACATTTAAATTCGAACTCTGTCGCTTACACTTCATTTGAACTCATGATTTGATTTTTTGCTAATTCTCACATAATTATTGAATTTCATGTGAGATGCCTTTTGTATAAAAAATATGATTTTTGGCGATGCCTGATTTTGTAAAAGTATTTGATTACTTGAAATTCTACAATGATCACAAATTTGAATTTATGACACTATGAATTATGAAATTATGAATTATGATGCTTGTGAACGCCACTTGGTCCGTGGCGTGGTTATTATCTGGATATATCAATGATCTATGAATTACGATCTGTAAATTATGATCTATGAACTATGAACTATGATTTATTAATTGTTTATGTGATCATGGAATTCTGTGAGTAATCTGTTGTCATCAGTTGGTATGGGACGATTGATGACAATTGGTTACTCGATTTTACTTGTTGCATTTTTATCTTTCACTTGGAATCCTGAGTATATATCTGTGAGTAGTTTGTTGTCATCAACTGGTATGAGACGGTTGATGGCAGTGGGCTACTCGAGTCAATCGTTGAGTATTTATTTTTCTTTGGAATTCCAATTTTCTGTTTGACAATTGAAAAGCTGCTTCCGCTTATCAATTTTTAAATAATGAATTTTGACTATTTTAAAAATATTCATCTCTGATTTATTTTTGGTCAACACCTCCTTAGTAACTGGAGGGATTGTTTATGAACTTACTGAGCATTGTTCGCTCACCCCTTCATATTCTTGTTCTCAGGTAATAAGTAAGAATTAATAGAGGATTTTTGTTCGAGTAGACCAAGATGACGGCTCTCGAGAATTTTGGATTTAGTCTTTCCTTATCGAATCACTCGATATTATTTTAAATAAATTATGGACTCATGTTCAGTATTAGATAGATTTTGTATTTAATTATTTTTGGTTATTTTTTATTTTAATCAAGGATGTTTAAGATTTAATTATTATGAGAATGGAACATTAATGATTTAAGTTATGATTAATGGCGACGTGGCCAAATTGTGGGACCACGGTGTCGATACCAAATTTGGGGGCGTTACAACCTCTCCTCATCATCGTTATCATCATCATCTTCGATAATGAGCTTTGTGAACTACTTTCTTATATCTCGATTCCATCTATTGACTTTTTACAATACACCTCACGAATCTCTCATGATCACAACGGTCAGAATACTCCTCAAAATAGAAGAAAGCTCAAACTTGTTCAACATGGGAAGTTCGGAAATTCGAAACTGCCTTTACAAGGTAGGTTGGATTGACATCTCTAGGCATGATAAAAACAATCTTTGGCTCCATTTCTAGCTGCTATACGTGAACAATATTGCTCGATGGCAGTGGAGGAGATGGGCGAAGATTATGATGTGGTTGTCGAAGACTACTATGTGGGAATCGTTGTCTATGATTTGGGTGTCATTGCATATGATTCGAGGCAACGACGCACAAATTGGAGGCAATGACACCTAATGTTTTGAGCCCCACAAAAATGAATGACGCCCAATCATGCATCGGTGTTATTAACTAGGCAACATTTCTTCCAATCATGTCTCAGTGTTATTAATTAGGCGTCGTTTCTTTAATATGGTGACAGACTTCACCCAAATTGGAGGTAACGACGTCCAAATTAGAGGCAATGACGACCAAATTGGAGGTAACGATGCCCAATGTTTTGAGCCCCACAAAAATTTACGACATCCAATCATGTCTCGGTATTATCAATTAGGCGTCATTTCTTTCAATTATGCCTTGGTGTTATTAATTAGGCGTCGTTTCTTTAATATGGTGACAAACTTCGCTCAAATTAGAGTCAACGACGCTCAAATTAGAGGTAACGACGCCTAAATTGGAGGCAGCGACGCTCAAATTGGAGGCAACGACGCCCAATGTTTTAAGCCCCACAAAAATGAACGACGCTCAATCATGCCTATGTGTTATTAGGCATCGTTTCTTCTAATCATGCCTCGGTGTTATTAATTAGGCGTTGTTTCTTTAATATGGTGACAGACTTCGCCCAAATTAGAGGCAACGAGGCCCAAATTTGAGACAATGACGTCCAAATTTGAGGCAATAACGCCTAGATTAGAGACAACGACACCTAATGTTTTTAGCCCCCATAAAAATGAACGACGCCCAATCATACCTCGGTGTTATTAATTAGGCATCATTTCTTCCAATTATATCTCGGTATTATTAATTAGGTATCGTTTCTTCCACAAAAATGAACGACACCCAAAAAAATTTATCGACGCACAAATTGGAACAGTGGCTTTGTGTGCGCGTTTTTCCTTCATTAAGAGTATTTTCGTCGTTTCCCCCCCCCCCCAAAAAAAAGAACTGCAGCGGTTTAAAAATAATTATGAACTTTTACGGTTATAATTCTACCGCATGGTACTGGCCCGGTTATCACCCAAGTTATTAATCGAATGAGTTTAAAGTGGTAACCCAACTGGGCCAACTCAATGCCTGTGGTGTTACAAGCCCGGCCAGGCATGGCCCCAAACTTATTTTTTGTTGGAATAATTGTGGGTCGATACATTTTTGTAAAATTGTAACCGCTCCACTCTTTTATTTTTTTTATTCAACTGGTAAAATGTTTTTTTCAAAATTTTGTTACAAAAATGCCCTGAGACCAACGAATACAAAACGATACGAAGGGAGGATATGAACAACGACACCAATGTTAACGATGAGAACACCTTTCATGGGAATTACAGATTTAAAGAAGAAGAGAACATTCCATGGCAATTGGTAGACTTCAATTATCCATTCCAATGTAATATAGAGATCTTGGGCCTTACGTAAATTGAATCCAAACTTTTCGCATATGATGTGGGCGTCGTTGCCTTTGATGTGGGCGTCGTTGCCTATGATGTGGGCATCGTTTGGGCAGTGGCCATTGTTTTTCCTTGGGCTATGAGGCTTAGTTTCCTTTGGGCTATGATGTGGACGTCGTTTGGGCAGTTGACTATGAGATTTAGTTTCCAGACCTACCTCCATTGTAGGCGTCGTTGCTTATGATGTAGGCATTGTTGCCTATGATGTGGGCATCGTCACCTATGATGTGGGTGTCGTTTGGGCAGTGGCTATTGTTTTTCCTTGGGCTATGATGTTTAGTTTCCTTGGGCTATAATGTGGGCGTCGTTTGTGCAGTTGCATGTGTTGCTTAGTATCAAGTATATTGTTGCAAAAGAAGGAGAAGCTAAATGTCTGTGTAAAAAACACCAACACAGATACTCTAACACAACACAGAGTATTTAGGAACTTGTGACGTCAATTTTCTGCAACGTACCTCTTGCAAGGCCCAATTTTCTGCATCGTAGCTTTTTTGGAGTTGCGATGTTTGCCTCATAGGCTTCAATGCTTGTATCGTAGGCTCCGATGTTTGCCTCATAGGCTTCAATGCTTGTCTTGTATGATACGATGTTTGCCTCGTAGGCTTCAATGCTTGCGTATTTAACTCATGTAACTGTAAGTAAGGAAGCTTACTGTTGGAATATGCTTCTTGATTATTTACTTATCACCTGACATATTCCATATATGTTGATTTTCTTGTTCCCATTACAGTGAGTCATCACGAGTGGCTAAAAGGTATGCGTACCGGTTAGCGTGGCAACTCGTATGACATCACATAGATCTTAGGTTAGGTGAAACCTGATCGAGTCCTACCTTCCTACATGATGATCAAACAGACCAGCACTTCATATGCACTAAGCACCGGTAGACTTGCAGTAATGTCAAAAGTCTTCAGTAGACTAGTCACCAGCAGACTTGTCATAAGAAGATTAGAACATCTTGAAAACTCACCACCGGAAGACATGCTACAAGTTGACTGTTCGCACCAGCAGACATCAACTCTCCTGAAACAGAAGACATGATCCACTAGCCCGAACATCCTACCGGCAGACCTAATTCTGCACGTGCTACAGAGAAAAGACTAAAGAAGTTCAAATCAAGACAAATATGTTCAAGCCTCAGAAAGCCTGACATAGTTAAAGCTACAAGACTTTCTCTCACTCACGTGGTCTGATAAAGTCAAAAGTAACTACTTTATTGAACAGACCACCTGACAGTGCATCAGACATCATACCTACTTTTCAGAGACTTATCAACACAATCTGACCGACAACAAGTTCCAAGATCTACAAGACTAAATCTTTGCCCCAAACAGTTAAAGATCTTTTGGACAAAAATCTTTATCTGATAGACTTCAACAACTATATCTCTAAACGGATAGAAACATCAACTCTTCATCTCTCAACGATCACATTGACTTCAGTCTATATAAATCCTTTCTCTTTCCCAAGAGCGATGAGCAACGAGCAACGAGCAACAAGCGAAAAAAATACTCAGAGCGAAGTCAATAACTATGACTTACTCAAGAGCTTCAAAGAAACAAAGAGATCTACAACGAGATTGTCTTCACCAACGCATCTCAGATTTCTACAGAAGATTGCAGTGAATCCATCCAGATCTTAACAAGACACACTCTGTGGATTGCTAGGAAGAACAACTTGGAGAAGAAAAGAGATAGATCAGAAACTTCAAAAGACAGAGATCAAGATCGTAGATAGATCTGAAGATTGATGTTAGATAATGTCTTAAAAAATGAAGAGATGTCTGTAGATATTGCATTCATATCTTCAGATTTTTATTCTTATACAAATGTTGTTGATTGTGCAATAACCATTCATCATGGAAGGCTGAGTGCTCTGCACTCAATCGTTCAGATATTTTTTATCTGAACGACCTTGAAAATTCTCTTCTCATAACAGTTTCTCGTTCTGGTCTCCTTTTGCCCTCGTTGCTTAAAAATTCATTTATGGATAATTAAGTAAGGGTTAAGGCTTAGGATGACAAGGACAGAAAATGTACATAGAATATTTAGGCTGATGTAATATGCAATTTATCTTTGAATAAATTCATATGTTCTTACAAATACTTTATCCCTCAGTCTTTATATATCTATAAGCTTTTACAAATTGATTTATCTTTTGAAAATATATTCTCTAATTGATTTCCTAAATCAGCATTTGAAAGAAATATTAAGTGTGTTGTTGTTCTGAACATATATTCGTGTACAGCCACTTAAGACTTCTACGAATCTAAAGCCCCTCTATTTTCCGCTGTTTAAACTTTTTATAACTGGCTTTTGATTTAACTAGCAGTTTACCAGCAAAGTTGATACTTCAGCTCAGAGCAAGTCTACCTTTAGCCTCTACCGACAGACATGCTCAATAAACTAAACTGCAGATCCACTAAATCTATGTTTTAAATATATCCAAAAGAAAAGTTTTTAAAATGGCATCATAGGTTATTCACTCCCCCCCCCCTCTAGCCTATTTGAGATAATTGTGGACCAACACTTACAAATGATTGACGATAAATTTTGGCCATTGAGATATATACAACCTATATCCATCCAGTTGCAAGGAACGGAGTGAAATGAATTCATTATTAGGTGAGGAAATGGATTTCTTGAACTCCAAAAGTATGTTTTGGATTTATGGTGTATGTTTCCTATCAAATGAGATATTTGTTTATATTCATTAGATTCTCTTATGTGATTTTGAAAAACAAAAAAAGAAAAGAGATCGATATATATGGCTTAGTTGGTTCCTCAAGGACTGTTACTTCTCATTCGATTTTCTATTTTCTGAAAATGAATGACGAATTCAGATTCGAAAATGAACGATGCCCAATGTTTTGAGCAATGCGCAAATTTGGACAGTGGCTTTGGCATTTCGACGACCAAAATTTTGAACGATGTCCAAATTTGGATTGTGGCTTTGTCCACGCGTCTTTTCTTCGTTAAGGGTATTTTTGTCATTTTTCCTTCAAAAATGTACTTTAACGGTTTAAAACGAATATAGTGGACTTTTGAGGCTATATTTTCTCCACATGGGACCGACCCAATTATCACCTTATTTTTTTAGAATAATTGCGGACCGATATCTTTTGGAAGAAAGTCAACCGATCAACTACCCAAAAAAAAATTAAACCATAAAAGTCTACTTTTATTTTACTTTTTTTCAAAAATGCCCAAGCACCAAGCACCATCCTCTCTCTCTCTCTCTCTCTCTTTCTATCCGTCTACTCTCTTTCCAAATTTCAATTCACCGCTATGTAAAGGAGGAGACATTCTTCATTTTCTTCTTCTCTCTCTCTCTCTCTCCCATTGGTTAGTCCAATGCCACTGCTACATCCACCAGCTAGTCCAGTGCCATCTATATTTCCACCAGGTATCAATGGCAAGCCAGTGAAGCCACCTCAACCACCACCTCCAGAAAATTGGATTATGCCCAAAGCTCCAAAAGGGGCTCAGGTTCTAAGGGATTTTACTCCTAATAACAACTCAGGTATGGTTGCAACGCCGCCAAGTCAAAGTGATATCAAAATCGATTTGTGTCGTGATGCAAGAATAGGAGCTTTCGATGCAAGAAGTTACACCCACCTGTTCGCTGAGATTGCAAAGGATTTGTCTTCCTTATTTTCTTCCTTTTACATTTTCAGTCATATCCTGCTTCCTCTCAATTGTTTTTGTGTTGCCTTTTCAAGCAGAAGAAGACCATACTTATCAAAAAATAAAATCTGATTTAGATGAGGGAAGGCGAGCGGGTTGCTGCCATTTCTTCTTTTTCATCAAACGCTATCAATAATCAACGATAATTAAATGTGAGAGTTGTCATTTTCAATGTGAGAGTTGTCATTTCAATGTGAGAGTTGTCTTTCAATGTGAGAGTTGTTATTTTCAATGGAGGAATTTAGGGTGGGGGGGGGTTGGGAAGATTCAGAGACACTCGTTCTTAATTTTCATTAAAAACACGATTTTGTTCTTCAATTTTCATTGTGATTATCTACTTTGGCATTGCGATTCCCAATTTCTGGTGGGGGCTTTGTGTGCGCATTTTCTTCATTAAAGGTATCTTTCAAATTTTTCCCCTAAAACTATACTTTAACAGTTTAAAACAAATATAAGAGACCTAGGCGGTTATAATTTCCACCAAAAGGGACCGGTCAGATTATCACCCAATTTTTTTTTTTTGATATATTGTATAGATTAGAAAAAAGGAGAAAATGCAAGCCGATACATTTTTTCAAATTTCTAACTGCTAAAATCTTTTTTTTTTTCAATCGATAAAAGGCACTTTCGAAATATTGTTTTAAAATGCTCAGATCGTCTCCTTCTACAACTCCGGCTAGCATTTCTTCAATAGCTCCAACGTATTCTTCTTAAATTTTTCAAAATCACAATTGTTGCGGGGGTCGAGTGGGAACGCCCCCGAAAGAAACGAATTTTCTTATTCATTAAGTATGATACTTGAATGCATTATGTATTTCTGGGCTGGGGGGGGGAGCAAGAAGAAGGATTATGATAAAGGAGGAGGAAGAAGGCAAAAGAGATGCTCACGAAATTAGTTTGAATTGTGATGCATTGATTTGGTTTCACGGTCTATCAATTTGGAATCGCGATACATGACTTTTTTTCCTTAATGGAAATGGACAAGTTTGACTCGTGATCCACAGCTATGAAATGAAAATGACAGTTACACAATTTGGAATCATGTTTTACGATTCAAATCATACATCGTGATTCACAAATTATGAATCACAATGCACATAATCATGCATCACGATTCAAAATCATGCATAGTGATGCAGGAAATAATGCTTGTCACATGCATATTTGGTTCATTAAGGGTAACGTAGTCTTTTTACCCTGAAAAATATGTTTTTTCGGTTAAAAAAACGTAGGAAACTATAGATATTAAAAACTTATCAAATTAAACCGACCCGAACATCACCAAAAAAAAATAAAAAAACATTGCCCAAACAAAGAATTTTGGAAGTACCCATCAACCCAAACATCATGTACTATGTCCCAAATCCAAACATTTTAGGAGAAATAGCAGGCGGTACCATTCCACAAACAATTTTTCGATACAGTCCCACGTTATTTTTTTCAACAGGCAAAGGGCATTTTGTTAAATTCCTTATCAAAATGCCCCCACTTTACGTGAACATTAATAATCGCGATGCATTTTTATCCTTTCATTTTATTATTTCTCTTTTGTAAATCGTTATTTGTTTTCTATTCATTTATTTCCAAATGTTGTCATCCGTTTAAAGGATCGACCATAAATTCTATCTAAATCTCTCCCTACTTCAATGGAAAAACCAATAATCTTATTGTTGAAATTCCAAAACGATATGATTAATTGTTTCTAAACTTTCTAAAATAATTGGTATAGCTGATGTATTCAATTGATAAAGGGTAAATATTTTAATGTTAAATGTCAAAATTTATCTATGAAATATTCCGTTCGACTTCACTTGAATTGTTGTTTAGTGAATGATGAGGATTGCATAAGCATAATGTTGTTGGTCAAAGTTTTGTCAAGTAGTATAATATCCCTAGACATTTTTTAAAATAAAATGATATAAGCTTTGGATTGAACATAGTAGGTTTACTTGTGAATTTTGTTTCTAGCAACGTTCGTGATTTTGTTTCTAGCAATGTTCGCGATTCGTCTTTTGATTTAGCAAATGGTCAAAAATTGCATCATGGTGTCGATGTATCAATTTTGCACCGCGAGGCATCTATTTCAACTTATTTGAATTGTGATGCATCATTATCTTATAAAAGTAAAATCAATTCTTCAAGTGTTGAAAGTGATAATAATAGTGTTCCATGTTATGATATATGTCCTAATTAGAGCCGTCAACCTGGCCGGTCCGGTCCAAGCCACATGGTCTAGCTTAGCATCGGGTCGGGTCTCAAGAAAGCCAAGTCCAACTCATATCAACTTCGGGCCTATGGAAAAAAAAAACTATTTATTTTTATTTACATATTTGAAGCAAATCTCAATTAAAAGAAACCAAGCCACTACTGTAGTGGACCTCTTTGCCCAATAGAATGCAACCAGTTAATACGTTCCTACCAATTGTGAGAAAGCTTAGTCCATTGTTTAATGAGGCCAATTGCAAGAGAAAGTTATGTCCATTGTTTTAGGGGGATGCTTAATACAATATCTATAAAATACTTAATATAACACTTTTTATTGTAAAAGTACTATATTACCCTTAACAAAATTCAAAAAAAAATTGAACACCGCCACCGAACCACCACCGATCGCTTAGCCGCCCCTCACCCTCCCACCTCCCACCAGGCCAAAGCCTGACCTCTCCCCACGCTCACCCACCGCCTACCCTTCCCCAAATTTGGACCAAGCACAATCCCTCCCCCTGCCCCAGCCCCAGCCATGCCTAACTAGTCCCTAATCCCTCCCCCCCTCCCACACCAATTGGCCAAGCCCGCCCCTCCCCTTGACCACGGCCGGCCCCTAGTCCCTCCCCCATCCAAATTTAGTACCGACTGGGCCTCCCCCACCCTCACCCACCCAGCCCGCCCAGCCTCCACCACCTCTGCCACCATCTCCGCCCAGTCCCATTTAATAGGTTTTTTTCATTTAATTATAAAATGAACAAAGGAAAAATTGGTCAATATTTTTTAAAAAAATGATGTATTAAGTATTTCATAAATGTTATATTAAGTACCTATGTTGTTTTAATGTCCAAACTCTTAGAGGACTAGCTATTGTACTTTGTAGACAAGAAATAGATACTAGTTTAGTCGGTCACCTATCTTTTGCATTCCAATTAATTATACCATGAAATTTGATTAAAATGGGTTGGGCTTAAAATATTGCTCTTTTTCGGGAAAAAAAATTATTCCAAAATGAATGCCTATTTTGATATTTTCCAATAAAATTATTCTCAAGTCTCAATTAAGAGGTTCACTTTGATTTCTAATTTCTAATTTTTTTTTATTATGCTTGACTTTGTCAAGGCCGGGCCAGTCGAGCTTCTCATGCCCGGGCCAAGTGTGACATACTGGTCTGTCGGGCAGGGCAAAAAAGACCCGCAGTTTTTCGAGCCTTCTAATTTGAGACCCAGACCCATGAAAAATCGGGTGGGATGCGTCGGTTTTGGGCCGAGCTAAAATTTGACAGCTCTGGTTCTAATCAATTAGAAAATGATCTTTCAACTGCGGGTTGGGTATCACTAATTATTGATGTTGGGAATATTTTCAAAGGAGGTGTACGAATTTCGTAGCGAATTTATAAAGTATTCTTTCAAGATTGGATTTGAATTTATTTTTATAAAGAACAATAATTAGATGATTAGTGTTGTATGCAAGAAATTCGATGATGGTTGTACCTAGTTTGTGAAGGCCAGTGTTCTAAAAATCGGCTTAAGCGCTAGGCGCCACCCCGACGCCTAGAAATTTAGAAAATCGACGAAAAAATCGGTTAGCCGGCCAACTGCTTATTTTTCATAAAAAAATATATTTTAATTTTGGCCCTAAATAATGTCACTTTGGGTTTTTTTTTAAAAAATAATAATAAATATCAATTTAAAATTATTAAATTATTTGTGTAAATTTGTAATTGTCAACGGACCTATGAATAATTGAGCTGTTAACTATTTTTGTAATATTTTGAACCTTAAATGATATTAAATTTTTAGTTTTACTTTTAAAATTTAACATCTTAATGTAATCATTATTTTTAAATTATTAGGTGATATTTAGTATTAGTATATTTAAAAAATTAACATTTAATGATTAGGTTATAATTAAAAATATATTTAAAATAGGATATTATGTCATATTTATAGGCCCCGTGTAGCCCCCGTTTATATCCCGCTTAGGTGCTCTAGGCGCTAGACGCTGGTCCGCCGCTTAGCGATTTTTAGAATCTTTGTGAAGACCTCTGTTTCAGCCGTTAACAAATCAGTATGCATATAAAAGTATACCTTAAACACAATTATTAGTCACTATGCTTGATTCGATTGGTTATTCAAAGAAGATGGGTTGTGGTATAATTTCAGACTTGATTCTTGAATATGTTTGCAGTCGGTCATCGTATTCCTTGACTAATATAGTTGATCAGATGAGGATATTTTTAATATTGTATTTAGCTTTGCTTGTAGTCATTTATTTCTTAATTGTATATATATTGGCTAAATGAGCAATGTACCAGTTAGTGTGACAACTTTGTATATAGAGCTGACCCATCCAATATTTTGACGGATCGAGTTTCAGATATTAACAATCCAAAAAACGTCGGGCCTTTTTGATCTGACCCATGGATTCTCTGGGCTCGGATAAAAAAAGTTCAGCCTTTTTCGGGCTAGCCCAACCCAGTCAATTTTTTTTAAAAAAAATTATTTTTAGTAGATTGTATGCAATATAATACAAAATTACAAATATAACAACAAGCCAACAGGCCCAACAACAAAGGTCAAGGGTACTTAGAGCATGTACAACAAAAAATTATCTTTGATCTTTATTTAATGCTCAACTTATTAAAAATAAAGGGCAAATTACAGTAGGGGTATACTTAATACAACACCTATAAAATACTTAATACAACACTTTTAAAAAATATTTGACCAAAATACCCTTTACATAATTTATTTTTTTCGTTTTTTATCAAATTTAATTTAACAAATTTTAAATTTAAAAATATTTTAAACACAATTAATTTATTTATTTATTTGATTTAGTTACTAAACATAATTAAGTTACTAATTAATTTGATTTAGTTATACTAAGTGAAAAATTATCTTTGAGTTAGGTTTAAATTAAAACAAAATTAATTTGATTTGAATTAGGTTTAAATTAAAAAAACAAGTTTTGGGTAATTTAATTTTTTTGTTTTTTAATTAAATTTAAATTAGCTAAAATTTAATTTTTTTTGTTTTTTATTAAATTTAAATTAGCTAATTTAAAATTTAATAATTAATTTGGTTTGAATTAGGTTTAAATTTTAAAAAAACAAGTATTGGGTTTAACGACCGGTTTTGTACCAATCGAAATGGGGAGATGGGCTAGGGACCGATCTGGTAGCAGTCCAAAATGGGTGGGGGGGGATGGGTTTGGGCCTGGCTAGGTGGCAGTCCAAAAGAGGGAGATGGGTGAAGGGCTGGTCTGGTAACAGGTGCTGGGCTTGTGGGGGGAAAAATGGGCTTGGGACTGACTACAATCCAGTCCTTAAACCCAAAAGTTGTTTTTTTTATTTAAACATAATTCAAATCAAATTAATTATTAAATTTTAAATTAGCTAATTTAAATTTAATAAAAAACAAAAAATTAAAATTTAGCTAATTTAAATTTAATTAAAAAACAAAAAAATTAAATTACCCAAAAATGTTTTTTTAACCCAAAACTTGTTTTTTTAATTTAAACATAATTCAAATTAAACCTAATTCAAATCAAATTAATTATTAAATTTTAAATTAGTTAATTTAAATTTAATAAAAAACAAAAAATTAAATTTTAGTTAATTTAAATTTAATTAAAAAAACAAAAAAATTAAATTACATAAAGGATATTTTGATAAAATATTTTTTAAAAGTGTTGTATTAAGTATTTTATAGGTGCTGTATTAAGTACATATGATCGCAGTATTGATCCCTTAACTATAGGTCTCTCACAATAATAGTCTCTTAACAATTTTTTTTGTCAAATTTGAATCCTACGAGTATTAAATATTCACAACAACAGTCCTTTTGATGAGTTTAGTTAAAAAATTATTATTAAATTGTCATGTAGCCCACGTGTGATTTAAGTAAGGACTAAAATAAAATATTTTTAAACCTAAATTATATCAAAATTTATAATCAAATCCCTAAAATTTAAAAAATAACTATGAGTCCTTACTCCCCAATTTTTTTGGGAAACCCACGAAAACTCCAGATCTGATCTCCATGTCAAAATTTCATTTGAAAAGTTAAATGAGATTTTTTTAATCAAATCCCTTTGATTTCATTTTCATTGTTTTCCAATCAGATTTCAGATATAAATTGACCGATCCAGATTGGTGTTTTGAGAAATTAAGATTTGGGTATTGAGACCTGTTGTTTGTTGGTTTGAAGCTGAGATTTAAATAAAAATTAATTAAAGAATGATATCGGTTGCTGGATTTAATAATGGATGTGGGTTGAGAAATTTGAGAAAGAAACAGATGATGAATGAAGGAAGAAAGAAGAAGGTTAGGGTGAAGTGTGTTTCGTCGAGCGTTGTGTCCGATCCTTACCGAACTCAGAAGATTCGTCATGGGGCTTTGGAGTCGGAGGTGATGAAGGCCTCAGTGATGCTGGCGACTTCATAGATAAGCTCCCGACGACTATTCGTACAAAAGGGCACGGATCCATGTACCCTTTTGTGTAAAACCCAATAAAAATCCCTCCTTTTCACTAAAATCACAGCGATTGGAATCACCAAGGATACCAGTGGAGAGAGAGAAAGGGGAGAGAAAGTGGAGCAATTGAGGGAAGAAATGAAAACTAGGGAGACAATATTTTATACGTTGATATGGAACATAGAAGAGAAGAGGGAACAGGCTGGAATTTGGAGGAATGAAATTAAACATCTATACATATATAAAAAGAGAGATGCGATTTTTGGAAAGTTCCCGCCAAAATTCACTTTCCAAAAATGGCAACATTATTATTTTGTTTAGTTGCATTTTTTGCTTTGGGAATTGAAACATTTTTTTATGGAAAACTAATATTGAACAAATGCATTGAACATGTTACCTCTCTTATAATATGAAGGGTTGTTAAAATTGACTTTAAAATGAATCTATTGAATATGAAAACAAATTAAGTATATTTTGTGATCATGCATATATTTTATAATTTGGTAATTAAAACACAATGGGTGCATAATTTTGAACACTCAATGGTATATAAAATAATATTTACATCCTTGAATAAAATTGAAATAACATAATTTGAATAGATTTGATGAATTTACATGTTTTTGAAATAAATGTCTAGAGTTATAATCTATACATATATAAAAGGAGAAGAGTAAGTTTTGAAAAGTTCCAGCCAAAAGTGACTTTCTAAATTTAGAAACACTTCTAATTTGTATATAAGCCACTTTTTGTATTGGAAATTGAAAATAGAAAATGTCATTATTATGGTTGATTGGATAAATGATTCAAAAACCTCTTCGCCTTCTTATTTAGTATATTAAAAAAATATGCATAGTAGAAACATGAGAGATAACAAAACCATTTTTTTTTTGTCAATTTCTTTACATCAGTATCCAGGCTAGGAAAAATAAAGATGGAATAAAACAACGATTTTAAAACTAAATCATATACACACACTTTGAAGTAAAACTAATTCACAAACAATCAATTAATAATATTACCAAGATCTGACAATTTTTTCTCTAATTCATCATAGCCAAAGCTATTATTGTAAAAAAATCTATAAATCGAGATATGACCAATTTTTTGAGACATCTAGCTACATGTAAAAACATGGAAACGTGATAATTTATGATTTTTAGTTACTTATACATGTTAAAAAATTCAGATATAAAAAAGTACTGATGATGAAATTAATCAACATTCAGATCGAATTTGTTTGTTAGTTGAACTAAATCACGAATTAAAATTAATAAACGAGTTTTGAAGTTAAACATAGTTTTTGAAATATTTTTGGAAACATGAATATACCAACAAGTTTTTGGTAAGTTGGTGGTCATAGCTTCTATTGTCAGACTTTCTTTAGGTGTTAACCTTGGGGTTGGTCATCGCTGCAAATAATGTGTAAACAAAATTGCAATGTGTATTGAAACTAGGGTAAAAATGTTTTCTTTTTGTTTATATGCATCAACTAAAACAACGTAGTATTATGAGTGTTTACCGGGTCGCGGTCCAAAAGTTATCCATAACACGGTTTAAAACAAAATTTCCGATGTCTATCCATCGATCGTTTGAATTTTTTGTTCATAATCCTTGACCCATCTCATACATTTTATTTTCCTTGGTTATATATTATTTTAATTATTTTTTCTTTATGTCTGATTTTTAAATTGAACCATAATAATTGAATTATTTTTTAAAAATTACCAATTTTGAAGTTTTTAAGCTTTTATGACAAAACATGTTAGTATATCACAAACAATTTCTCCTTTCTCTGATATTATATGCTCAATCATTTTTTTATATTAATGTAACTTTTATTTATATATATTTATTTGTATATATTTTAATATTATTTTTTAATACGGGAAACACATCAGTGAATTTAAATTTTGTTGAGACTCCAAAGTAGATAATGAGAGAAAGTGAACCTCAATTCCATTGTTTACAATTGGAATTGTGTGCTTCAATGTAAATTTTATTGTTTATATCAAGAAAAAAATATTAGAATTGGAATTGAACTGAAATTCTTAATATTTTTATTCTATAAATTGAATTTTTTTTCTCCAAAGGTAAAACATTTTTAAACCTAAAGACTAGTCTTGATTTTCATTAATTTTTTTATTTCTATTAATTTGCTTATATGTTTAGATTTTTAATTGAACTCTACATGAGAGCCAAACAAAATAATCTTAATTTTAATATTACAAAATTATGATATTCAATTCTACCAATCGAACTCATAATCTTTATGTTGCAATCATTTGCGTATTTTATTAGCACTAAAGTTTTAACTATTGTATTTATATGAATATATGCTTCGTGCATCGCACGAGTGCTTTGATTATAATTTTCTATGATTAATTTCAATTTTTACTATACAAAGTAAACTATTTTGATTAAGGATATGTTACTTCGATATCAATTTAAAGATATGTTTAAAAAGTTATTGTTTTTATTAACATAATTTTCTATAATTTGTTTTATATGCATATTGAACTCGTGATTTTTCATATAATTATTCGGTTATATGGTTATTATTAAAGTTTTATATTGTTTTATTTATATCAATGTTGAAACCGTGCATTACACAGTTGTGTTGTAGTATATATAAAAACATAAGTGCATAATTTTTAGAAATTTCCCGCCAAAACTCACTTTTCAAAAATGGAATCACTTATGTTCAGTTTATGTCTTTTTTTAAAAAAAAATTGAATTTGAGAAATGTCATTTAATGATGTTGACAGAAACTATTCCAATTGAGTTTACTTTTTTTATTTGGAGAATTAAATTCGAAAATAACATATAAATGACATATAACTAATTACATACCAAAGCCATATAACTATAAAATATCCCACAAAAATAAAGTAGAAATCAAATTTCTAGACAAGCTATTCATAAGTCAGACAGAGTCCATGTGCATATAATTAATTTAAAACAAAATTAATATATAAAAATAATTCGTAAAAATTGTATTTATTCAAAAATATTGAATACTTTACTATTATTATAAATAAAAAACAAGTAAATAAAAATACTTACGATTGTTTTTAATAGATCTTGAAATACAGTTCTATAATATTTAAAACAAAAATAAAATACAAAATACTCATGGGCCTGACTTTGTTTGTTTTTTTTAGTTTGAGTTCGTCTTAATTTAAATTATCACTAGATTTTGTGTTCGTACTTATGACACGGTGTCAGTATGAAACTTATTCAATGTTTGAAGCGAACAGTATGCAAATGAATTGATAGATGCTTGAGATTTTGTAAATATCATATGAATGCACACTACACAACTTAAAAGAATGCAAAACTTAATAAACTAAACAAAAAAAAATACATTTTATGATGGTCAATTACAAATAAGTAAGAATATCGAGAACTTTATGTCATGTTCAAATTAGAGTGACATTTTCTTTTTCTTTTTTTTTTGTTAATTCTTTATGTAATTAAAAATTGAAATATAATATACTATAAATTATGTTGTTGAAAGAGATACATGTTTTTTTTTGTGGTTTCAATTAAATAGTCATATATAAATTAAGATGCAATTTTTTTTTAATTACATCACATCAATGAACAATACATATTTTAAAATCTCAAACTATCAGTTAAATTTGAACGATACATACTTGCGAATATTTTAATTGAATTACATATTCTAAAATTTCAAACTGTGAGTTAAATTTGAAGGTTGGAACTCAAATAATGTTGTTTCGTATTATAGTTTATTCACTTGAGTTATGCAATGACACGAGATTAATTGTTATAAGGCTGAGAAATCATGATCTAGAAGGTTGAGTTATTTCAAAAGGCAATTCTGGTGGTACTCTTTTGATTTCAAGAATGTCACCGATACTATTTGATTCTATAATTTCTTTCAAATTCCATATAAAACATATTTTGTTGATTATGTCTTACACAATGTCTATGAATAAAAACCATGGTAAGTCATTGTCTAATACAACACTCAATTTGAAAACATGTTTTTAGTTATCATCAGTTGTATGTAGTTTTGTCTAGAGTTACTATGTGATATTTATAGTTGCAATAGTCGTACACGTTGAATAACAATTATTGTATATAAAAAATATTCCAAAAATTATATTCTTTTTTCAAATTTATAGGATTTTCTATATTTAATTTTACTATTTATTATTTTTTGTTTATTTTATTCATATTAAAAAAATTAATTACATATTATTCAACTTTAATTTTAGTATATAATTTTATATACATGTACAATCCGTGCAACGCACGGATGCATCACTAGTTGTTAGTTAATAAAGCACCTATCGAATACTTAATACAATACTTTTAGTTATAAAAATGCAATATTATCCTGACCGCCGACTGCCACCACCTTCCGCCCTGTTGCACCACCATGCCCAGTCCCTCAGCAAAAAATATATATATTTAAGACTGCTGCACGCCTAATACCCCAGCCCAAATTTTTTTTATGACTACCGCAATCCTAATCCCCCAACAAAATAAAAATAAAAAAAATTTAGACTGCTACACTCAGTCCCATATCCCAATTTTTTTTTTTTAAGACTTGCTTCAATCCCAGTCCCCCAACCAAAAAAAAAAAATTGTTTTAAAGACTGCTGCAATCCCAATCCCCCAACCAAAAAAATAAAATAAAATTTTAAGATTGCCACACGCCATGTCCCACAACTCAATTTTTTTTTTTAAACTGCTTCAATCCTAGTCCCCCAACCAAATTTTTTTTTAAGACTGCTGCAATCCCAGTCCCCCAACCAATTTTATTTTTTTTAAGACTGTTGCACGCCCAGTCCCACAGCCCAAGTTTTTTTTTAAAGACTGCTACAATCCCAGTCCCCTAACCAAAAAAAAAAAACTTTTTTTAAGACTGTTGCACGCCCAGTTTCTTAGCCCAAAAAAAATTCACAACCCAAAATTTGTATAGGTGCTGTAAATATTAAGTATTTCATAGGTGTTGTAAATTTGGTCCAATTATTTTAAAAAGTGATGTATTAAGTATTTCATAGGTGCTGTAAATATTAACTTGTTGAAGATTAATCCTCATCAAAATAAAATTCTTTTTGAAAAATCATTGTATTAGAGTTAATGAATTAAGGACTAAGATTTAATTTATTTATTTTTACCTCATGAAAAATCAGTAATCATTAACGATTGAAGATGTTTTTATTGGATTTTTATTTTTTGTAGATATAAATGTGGATCAATATATGTAGAGGATATAGATGACTTGGAAATTTTGTGATCACCTACTACTCCGTTGATGACGAGTAAGAGTACTACAGGTACCGATCCTTCTGTTATTGATGGTTCTACCATTGGCAAGTCTAAGGTGTGGAATGGATAAAATTGAGAGCCAAGATATATAAGTATGAGGTGTGGGAATATTTCCGAAAGATTGGTTTGTAGACGGGATAATGAAATGTGAATACAAACGTTGTAAAAAATAATATACTTATGGGGAAGGCATAACTCATCTAAGATGTCATATTCCTATGTGTTATATAAAAAAAAATCCTCAATTTCATGATGTGCTCAAGTGACTTCTTTATTGGATAACCAAACTACACTATTAAAGAGGTGGAAATTTGATAGTAAGGCTTTTCAAGATGCATTATCTAGCTGCATTATTAGACATGACCTTCTATTTAGCTTTGTTGAGTATGAGGGACTTTCAGCTATTTGGAAAGTTTTGAATGTTAGTAGAAACACTGCTATGAGAACCCCGTTTCGCGTCACCCCGCGTGAAAAGTGAGTTGTCTTGAAACAATCAGAACGCATGGAATGCACCCGGTCTCGTTGTGAACTCTAAATATGTCTATTCATAGTCGTCACATCTATTTTAAGGTTAAACAAAAAAAACCAATTATTTCAGAAAATATGTAGGTTCAGAGGCTAGGTTACGAGTTGAGAAGGTGTTAGGCACACAGGCCTTTCGATCGTCGCTTTCGATTTTATTTAGGGGTTTAAATAAATGAACATACTTTTATATGCATATAGTCTAGAAAAAGTATTTATTATACATATATATGTTGAAAATAAAATTACTTTGTTTAATGTTATTTGAGCATAGTAACGATTATGTATATGTGTTTATGCCTAAATATTATATATATATATATAGCATGCATAATTATATATTTACAACATACATAATTACCTCATTTATATTCTATTTATTAATTATATAATACTAACATTTAACTAATTATAATATCATTATCATTTACATAGCATGCATAATATTAATATTTTATATTAATATTGTTATTATTTACATAACATGCGTATTAATATTCTACATTTATATTAGCGAGGTAAGACGGTAAATTGTCACTTATCTCTTGTAGTGTGAATGTCTGACCCGACATATATGCCTAGGCTTTCGCCCACTAGGTGCTCGAAAACTTCAAGTGTGTTCCTCATATCCTTCCAACAGAGGGAGTCTTTTTTTATATGAGTATGAGTATGGATATAGGTATGAGTATGAGTATAGGTATGTGATCGGCTTGCCGGGGGGCAAAAACCGGATTTTCAGATGGCTCGCTGCGGGGTTCAGAGTGAGGAGGCTTTCTTGTTCTTCTCCTTCCGCTTCTTCGGCAGAGGAGGTTTCGAGAAGGTAATATGAGATGAAAATGTGGTATAAATATGGCCTGGAGAATGAGAGCCCGAAGCCTCTATTTATAAGAGTAAATGGTCGATTAAACGACGGCGTATACTCACAAACATTGCATGGCGTGTGCCTGGGAATGAAACAGCGCATGAAAGCACGAGGTAACTGAGGAAACGACAGCTTTTAAGCTGCCTTGGAGAAAATGGGAGCATGGAGCGGCTCCAAGGAATGGGGAGCGGCTCCAAGGCAAGGGGAGCGGCTCCATTGGGCATTTTATGGCCAAAAGCATATTTTCAGTTTAATTCCTGATATGTTTTATAATTATCATTTAACTCCTGTTAAGTCCAGTTAACTGAAACACTAACGGAAAGCAGCATTTATAAGTCCAACAATTTTGTAAAATATATGTTATCATTATCGTAGGGTACAAAATTGGGGTATCTACAACTACAAAAGTTGATTGTAAGATTGTGTTTTTAAGTCAAAAGGCAAAGCTAAAGAGTGTGTTAGTTACTATTCCTGGTAGAATTTGTTTGACTTATGATGTGTGGACTGCTGTGACTACACAAGGGTATATGGTTGTGAGTGCTCACTATGTTGATGGAAATTGGAAGTTAAATAGTAAACTGCTTTCATTTTGTATCTTGGAAAGTTCACATACAATGTTGGAATTATTAGGTAGGTTATTTGGAGTACTAAAAGATTGGGGGATATACTCCAAAAAAATTTCTCTCACATTGGACATTAATGCCTCTAATAATGATAACATGCAAAAGATTTTGAAAGAGATGCTATATTTACAAAATGACTTGTTTATTTAGAGGTGAGTTTTTTCATGTACGGTGTTATGTACACATATATTGAACATTATTTAAAAGAAGGTTTGAATGCAAGTGGTCAAGCTTCGGAAAAAAAATAGAGAAAGTGTTAAGTATGTGAGGAGTTCGGAGGAGAGATTGCAACAATTTCAAAACTGCATTGAAGAAGTGCACATGAGTAATGTTGGGGGTAGTTTCTTGAGGTTGGATGTGGCAACTACATGGAATGCTACATATATGATGCTTGAAAGTTCTATCAAATATCGTCATGCATTCATTAGTTTGAATTACAATGATAAGAATTACAAACTATGTCCAACTAATGAAGCGAGAAGGGTGTGTGCTTTCTTGGCCCCATTTTACCAAATTACCAACTTGGTATCTGGATCGTCGTACCCCACTTCAAACTTATATTTCATGGAAGTAGCAAGTATTGCAATGAAATTGAATGACAACAAGCATTTTGGTAAATATGAACACAATGGGGCTGCATCAAGCTCATTTCCTCCAATCTCATCAAACCCGGGTCCTAGTTCATATCGTTCAAACCCACATTGAAGGAAAGTGGGTCAAGCTCATCAACTATGTCATCCATTTGTAATGTAAGTTCGAGTAAAATATTTAATATTTGGTCTTTATTATAAAATTTAATTTTTTATTTAAGCATCTAAGTTTCTAATCTAGTTT
Source organism: Codonopsis lanceolata (assembly GCA_013146195.2). Lineage (NCBI taxonomy): Eukaryota > Viridiplantae > Streptophyta > Magnoliopsida > Asterales > Campanulaceae > Codonopsis > Codonopsis lanceolata. The sequence goes on along the minus strand of CM028383.1, from coordinate 27,014,710 downwards.
TTCTTTTGTGTATATTATGTGTTCAACTATTCATGTATTGTCAATAAATGAGGCAAAAGACTTCAAGTGAAAGTAAGTCTCAACTTGATATTTACTTGGAAGAAGGATGACCTATTGGAATCGAAAGTAAATTAGACGTGCTTGACTATTGGAAAATGAATAAGCATCGATTCCCTTAACTTGCAATTATGACTTGTGACATTTTAAGCATTCCAATCAGAAAAGTGGCTTCAGAATCCTCATTCAGTATTGGTAGTTGTATCTTGCACAAGTATAGAAATTACTTACCTAGCTCTGAAAACGTACAAGCCCTCATTTGTACTCGTAGTTGGTTGCATGGATTCAAAGAAGTTGGACCCGGTAATTTATAAATTAATACTCATTATTTCTTATAATTTATATTCAATTTTAGTTATTGATTTTTATTTCCTTTCATAATATAAAGATTTCCCATTCTCTTTACTTTCTTATAAAATTAGGCGCACAAGAACTGGAGGAGATACAATTGTCTATGGAAGCTTCTAATGTAAAATCTTAATGAATAAAGATTGAGTCTTATTACTACTAGGATGCTAGTGCCTTTTTTTCCATTCAAAAGTTGTATATCAAGTTGTCAACTCTAAATTAGTGTTACATGATTGGGTGCTACTGCATGAACCTTTTCTAATCTTTCGGTTAAGAAACTTATAAGGCACAAACATGATTTTAATGATGAAATCATGTTTCTTTTATTGAATTACTGTATTTTTTTTCCAGGTATTACATACATTAGGCTTTTCATCATTTGTAACTTTTATAATCTTATGATTGATTTTATTTCGGGCAAAAAAGCTAGTGGCCCATGGGCTTAAGACATGTCGAGACGGGCTAGCATTTTGATAGGCTCATTGAATTTCGGATCAGTCCGGGCCAACCCAATGTCAGTTCTATTTGTATAGGACTTAGCTTTAGAATATAATTGATAAAACTTTGTAATAGAGTCACCAACAAGATTGTCTCACTCACCGGCGACCATCGAAGACTTTCACCAATAGTCTTTAACGAACTCGTTCGTGTGAAAATCAAATATGAGATCGAAGATTGAAGATGTGGATCAAAAGAAGTCCAGCTCAACTTGTATTATGGATTATACTTACAAATATTTGTATTCAAATATTTAGGATCACATGGGTGATTTAATTAGAGTTCTCCCCTTTGGTGATCTCGGCAAGAAGACACACCAGCACTACAGCCTGAAGCATTGTCATTTCTAACAAGTCGGATGTACTTTCTGCAAGCCTGATGTACTTTTTGTAACAGATGTCTCTGCACTCACCGAACCATTAGTCAATGCAACAACAACAGAGAAGACTCATATCAACAATTTTTTACATTCAATGCAATCAAACAACTAGTTCGTGTCTCTCATCAATTCAACCAACAGTCAAGAAGGATCTCTCATATATATACCGTCATTGAAGACTAAAAAAACTAATGCTCTGAAATGTTCAACAACATTAAAAGCTCTCAATCTTCAGTGCATTCAAGTTATCCAAGTTAGAACTACAAAGCCACCCAAACATCGAAGAAACTACTCCAATCATTCTACATTCCTTATGCTTCTTTATTGTTTGAATCATTCTCTGTTCTTAGCACATACAATAGTTAATTAGTTCTCAGATAATTACTACACTCATCAAACACTTGGTCAAATATTATGTACACAATCCATTAGTGATCCTTGTAACAGATCTTTTAGTGGAAAACATATTGCACATTTCAAATCAAAATCCTTGAGTATTTCTCTTTATTGCTTTCATTACTTAACTGCTTAGTGTTTTACATGTTCTTGTATTAAGCTTGTGAGAACCCAAACTCATTACTTGTATAACATCATTATAACATGCTTAACGTATACTTTAACATGTTAGAGAGTTCATATTGTTCATATCATGCTTGCATTAGGTTGGTTACGATCATAGTCGTTTGAATGCCTTCTATGCGTTGCATGCTTTGTCGTTAATGCTTTGAGTATTCATCTTAGCATGTTTGCACTTAACTAAGTCCCATTGGAGTCTTAGTACCTTGCATATATGACTTATAACATTAATCTTGATCATAGTATGCTTGGTTGAGAGTTTAGAAGCATTGTTGCTTCGTTTGAGCCTTAGGGTCTCTCGGGATTGCCTTAGTTGCTTGTATTGTTTGTGATTTCAACTTGCGAAAAGTTCATTTGAGTTCTAGACCAAGTGTACTAGTATTTCTCATGCTTGCACAATGATTGTTCATAGACATTGCATTTGGTAATAAGATGACCAATATATTTCTTCACAGATCAGTCATGGTTTTGGGTAAACTTCGGGAAAATTCTGGTACCAATATGCTAAAGAGAATTCTATAAAAATTTAGTATGTTTTACCTACATATGTTAGGATACTCTCTGTAAATTTTGGTAATTTTTCAAGGTGTTTAAGTACCTGAATTAGGTCTTGACTTACGGCTGTGCCAGATTTCTGTTTTCAAGAATTCAGCTTCTGTACTTGAACTTGTAGTGATCATATTTTGATGAATATAAGTCCAAATTGAGTAATTTAAAAATCTAAAATATAGTTTAATGAGTCTAGTTTCATAATAAGAAAGAATCACCTCATTTGGAGGTGTGAGTGATTTATGGTGGAATTTACAAGTTTACTGGTCAGAAACAGCAAAACTGAGTCTTGGGCTTTGAACAGGACCATGCGCTAGCATTGCCCAAAAGGGAAGCGACCGCATTGTTCCCTTTTCTGCAATTACGGGATTTCTGAATTTTGAACTTTGGTCTGAACCATTGAACCCTTTTAGACCCAATCCGAACCCCCACCTTGTTTGTGACCTTTCCATGTTTAATTTCAACCCTTTGATGTGTTTTTATCAATGGCCAACATGAATCCTCCAATTAGAAGCTTGATAACCCTTGCCTAGGATTGAACCTTTAGTGAGTTCATCCTCTCCAAACTCAACATTCAGCCATTTTCATTCCTCCATTGTTGATCTGATTCATAGAGAGAGAAAGAGTAACCTTGAAGATCCTTCACCTTGTTTGCTTGATTGCCGGAGATCCGGCCATTGGATTTTCGAGTATAGACCACCAAATCGAAGCTCTTGCTCCCTAGTTTCTTAATCCTTCATTTATTTTGGCATCCAACCGTTGGATTTCGAATAAGGTAAGCACCCAATTCCCCCGTTTGTGTATGTTCAATATCAAGCATGCTCCCTTCATGATAGTTTCTAGTTACATGTTCAAGAAGACATGCACCATGTTAAAAACTTGAAATTCATTAAGTTAATTTTCTGTAAATTTCGGATTAATGACTCATAATTGATAATTTGGACTTGTGTCAAGCATGAATAATGTTCTAGAATGGATTTGGAATAACTTTTGTTCTTGGACTTGTTGTAAATTATGACTTTAAAAATGATGACCATGTTAGGGTTCACAATTTGGGAACTTTGATCTTGATGGACTAAAAGTCATGAATGACTTAATAGTCTAATTGTAAATGAATCGAGAACATAGAAAAGAGCCATAAATTGCATATAGCATTCATCCGCTACTTAGAAATATTTTAGCGATAACTCAACGGAGTTGCACTTAGAGAGTCATTGAACAATACCGACTCTACAATGAATCCCTACGACGTTTAGAGTTCAATTGAATTGTAAATTAGTTCTTGGGAATTTTTAACGTGATTGATCTTATGCTTGACTTGTATATCGTAGAGTAACATGCCTACTTGATTGGACGAGTCGCTCTTGTCGACCTCGCTCCCTTACTTGATTTATTACGTGAGTAAACATCTACTTGACTCGGACGAGTTCGCTCTTGTCGAACTCGCTCCTTACTTGATTTTGTGTGACAAGCAAATATTTACTTGGCATACCATTAGTCCAGCTGGCATTACGTGAATTGTCTTGATGGTCAACGATGCATCGCCGTCATGAATCGCGAGATTCATGGTAGAGATGGGTCGCCACACCATAAACTTGCACACACCCTTCACTGCGATCACAGTGGAGAAGAGTACCTCGTCGTAACCAAAGGGCGCTTGGAACAATACTATCGTGGTCGATGTATCATACACGTGCATCCGACAAATACAATCGTGATAACCTTGTCTATTTCAGGATCTACGAAGCGGCACCGGTTCCATAACATATCCTTATCTTATGTGATTTAATTAAGCATTTATGTGAAAACAACGTGCATCGCGACATGTGAACTACGTGCTAGTATGATCTTGCTTGATACGTGCTATGTATGCCTTGCTTTATATCTTGTCATGCATAATTGGTGGCTTACAAAGTCTTTATGACTTACCCCTCCCTTTTCTTGTTTTAGATCCTAATCATCCAGGACCGTCTCATCGAGGTTGATCGTCTACTCTTGATCGTGATCGCTCGCCTAGGTGGTGGTAGCGTTGGCTTTTGGTTTCTTTTTTGGCAAGGACGCTTGGGTTAAAGCAAGTCATTTAGACTTCGCTTGGGAATGTGTAATTGTAGTAGCTTGTACTTGTTGTAGACTAAGACTAATAGTACTACTTATGTTTCTAGTTGTTTGCCAGCACTTGTAGGCCGAGCCTTGCTTGCATGTATTGGTTCACTCGTTAAGACTTCCGCTGAGCATCCCATTAGCTCTTATTTATTTTTGTAGTTTCTCCGGCGTGTTTAGCCGTTGAGGTGTTTATATATTAGCATGAATTGTTTAGTTGTTGGGTTCCGGCTGTAAATTCGCCGATGACTTGCATGGTTTACTTGCTATTAACTGTTATATCAGGTTCTAAAGTTTTAAATTATTCCGGCTTTTTAATGCCGAGTTGTACTGCGTGTCCAATGTTGCGTCACGTCAGTTTTGATAATTGAGTCCTTGCATGAATTGTAGTCCTTATTTGGACGACACGACTCGCGATTCCTCCTCGGGGTCGGGGTCGGGTCGTCACAAAGCTTGTACTAAGTTTGCAGATAGTTATTACTAGGAGACCTTGTCTTTAGTCTCTTGTGTACTTATTCCACTAGTACAACTTAATTCATAAGTTGTTAGTAAACATGAAGGAAAATTAGCTCAAAGTTTTTAAGTGTATCAAGGCTATTCAACCCCACCCCTCTTTAGCCTAGTAAGTGCCCTCTAGGACTAATAGAGGACTTAGTATGGCATTTTGGTATAATACAATAAGGCATGGAGGAGCATTGGCAAGGCTCGGGGTAAGATTTTTGGTGAATACGAAGATTCTTTTCAGGAGCTACAATGGTATGTAAAAGCTTTGCAAAATAATAATCTGGGCAACTGTGCATTCGTTGAATCAGACCCTATTACAAATCGTTTCAGTCATTTGTTTATTTCGTTTCGTGCATGCATAGATGGTTTTAAGTATTGTCGTCCAATATGATTCATAGATAACCCTTTATGAAATCTCGATTTAAAGACACTTTTTTGTTTGCAACGGTCAAGGATGGAAATCAAGGTACTTGGAAAAAAATATTTTTAATTTTTTTGTTTAAACATAATTTATTATCAATTTTTATCAATGTATGGCTCTTCACATTTGCTTTTGATGTTGTAAGTGCTGAAAATCAGAAAAATTTGGTGCTGGTTTCTTTCAAAATCAAAAGAATTAGTAATTAATAAAGATGTGTTATTTGTTTGTGATTGAAATGTTTGTATAATGGAAGTCATACCTGAAATTTTTGGGAATTCCAAACATTTCTTTTTCTTGGTGCACATTTTTCTTAACTCGAAAGACATGTATGGTGGTAGACGATATTTGAAAGCATTTCAAACCAATATGCGTTTAAGAGTTAAGACCAAAGGATTGTGCGTATGCCCCAAATCTTAGCATTTATCTCACTAACCATTGGTGGTTACCATTAATATTATCAATTGGATCAAAAATAAATTAAATATTTATATTTATGGCAAAAACTTAGGAAATACAGTCTTACGGGTATTTTCTATAAAACTGATCTTCTTGACCCGACTCACCCCGTGTGTGTTGGTGGTTGAACTATGAAAGAGTGAAACTCCGTATTACGAACTAGGATTCATAAAACAGTCTTATATGAGACCTACTCAATATTCATTAATGAAATTAAATGTTTGTATTTTTTTGAGATAAACTAATTGTATTTTTTTAACTTTCCTTTTGTGCACATTGGAAGACTTAGCAAACGAACACAGAGTAATCCAAGATCAATCAAAGAGAATAGAGAGAGATGGGGCCAACGAACAATTGAATTTTATTAATCTTAACTTTAAACACGTTCTAGGGTTATAATGATAGAGGGATACAATATCAAACTCTAATCTGTCTAAATAAGAAAACTCGAAAACAATTATGCCGCATCGATGCGATCGCATTACTCCACGCGATGTGACCGCTTTGCTATCGGGTGCGGTTGCATTTCCCTCATGAGTGCGACCGCATTGACGACAAAAATATCATCCGGATTTCCCCCTTAGTGATGTGCTCGCACTGCCCAAGGATGCGACCACATCTCGATGCAATCACATTATCCAACCACAATGCGACCGCATGTTCTACCAAACGCCCAACAGCATGTTGCCTAGGTAATCGAGTCATTCTGCTCACAACATATCCAATGAATGTCAACCTTTGATTTTTGATCCAATAAATTGTACTCCCTCCGTTCCATAATATAAGTCGTTTTGGGAGAATTTTTTTGTTCCAAAATAGATGTCACTTTGCAATTTTCAATGAACTTTTTTCCTTTTTTTCCAATTTTACCCATATTTATTAACTCCGTAACTTGTGTTTGACTCTTTGGGTAAGAGTATCAAAAAACCCCTCATTAATGTTTGAAGTAAAGTAAATAAGGGCAGTTTAGTCTTTTTTTCCAATATATATATATATATATATATATATATATATATATATATATATATAACTATTACTAAAATAGAAACCGTTGCTGCCATGTGGCAGCTTTCTGTAAAATGACAGTCATATGGCAATTTTCTATAAAATAAGACAAAATTTTGTTTTTTTTTTTCAAGTATAGTTTAATTTAAAACCAAATTTTATCCTATTTAATTTTTACAAGTTTAACTTGATAGAAACTCTTCAATTCTCATCTATTTTCATCTCTTTATACTATTTTATTTATACAAATTATTTAAGGGATAATTTTATGTTAATTATTTCTTCTATTAATCTACATCAATTAATTATTAATTGAGTAAAATTTTCATCAGCTGGCGGTGTGAAATCTTTTTTACACAAGCGACTCTTAGATCACGACCCGTGTCAATCACAATTTTTCAGATGAATAAAAATTTAACATTAATTACTACTAACCAAAGTCACTGCGGCCACGTGACTTTGGTTAAAATAATCAATTTCACCAGAAGAATTACTAATTAATCTATTTGTATTAATTATTAATTACTTCATTTTTAAGTTTTTTTTATAGAAAATTCATACGTAAATCTTTTAATTACCCATTTGAATGATCAATTTGAATCTATTCTATTAACTATTACTAAAATAGAACTTCTGCTATCACGTGACAGCCTTCGGTAAAATGTTAAGTGCCAACTTTCTATAAAATAAGAAAAGATTTTTATTTTATCAAATATATCTTAATTTAAAACTAGATTGTATTTCATTGAATTTATACAAGTTTAATTTGACTAAAACTCTTCGATTCTCATCAATTTTCATTTTTATTATTTTATTTATACAAGTTATTTATGAGACAAATTTATGTTAACTATTTTTTCTAGTAATATATATCTATTAACTATTAATTCATAAACTTTTCATCCACCGGCTGTGTTGAATTTTTCTACACAATTGATCATTAGATCATGACATGTGTTAATCAGAACATTTGTGTTGATTTACTTAAATTTTGGTTGTCCACATGTCATGTTCTAAAAGTCATTTGTCTAAAAAAGATTCTACACTGCTGGTGGATGAAAGTTTAATTTTTATTAATTATTCATTCATTTTTCAATTTCAATATTTACATTATTTAGTTTTGTTCAAAGTATTCTAATTTAAAATTTTAATTATTTACAAGTTTAGAAAATCATTTTATAATAAATAACTTTTGCAAACAAAAATACTATTCGAACAAGTGGCGGATCTATGCCTACCACTTGGGGTGCAAGTGCCTCGCTGAAGGGTTTTTTTTTTTTTTTGAATTTATACACTATAAAATGATATAGTTTTAATTTTATTTTTATTTTTAAGTAATAGTTAATATTAGTGACACTGCTGAGATTTATTTTTGAATCCGCCATTGATTCGAATTGTGGTATAAACTAGTATATCTAATATTCAAAAACATTTTTATGTGAAGAAAACAATTGAAAGCATATCACGGGACACAGTTATTTTGAGGAACTAACCGTAATACCCGTTAAAAAAATTCACAATTTTAAGTTAATAAATTTATTTTAGAGTAATATTGTCATTTGCAAAGTCAAATTGGTAACAGAAGGAGTGACGGCGAAACGGATAAACAAGTGGGAGCTACATTTTACTGATGATAAGCAAGCCCATTCTTTTTTTTATTTTTTGAAATAAATAAGAGAGACACAGAGATTCAGAAAGCCACTTTGTTCAGAAAATATCTTTCGGGTGGATAAGAATGAGATGATTTTTCAATTCTATTCACGTGATACACACTTACACCACGACTGTACGAAGTTCTTTGTGTTCTTGTTTATAGTAGGGTGTAAAATGTAAATATAAGATTGGGAAAAATGGTATTTTAGCCAACGTACTATATGTTAGTGACACAATTAACCACGTAGTTTGTATAAGATAAATTTAACTAATGTACTAAAATTTGAAACAAAATATATGAAACGGACAAATAATTTATACAAAATGTGACAAAATTCGTTAACGTTCAGTCTAACCTCGTTAACAATTCGCTGACGTGGCTATCAATGACTGGATTATGCTGACGTGGCTATCTGAGCAGGCATCCATCACTTCCGGCCACCGGCATCCAACTCCAATCTCTCTATCTCCCCAGTTCATCAATCTTCCAAACGACTCCTTCTCAGCGCATCATCACCAACTACAACGCCGCCTTCCCATCTACAAACCTAGCAACATCCTTCACCCAGCCAGTATCGAATCCCATTAGAGTACGAATCGGGTATGGACTAAAACCAATACGAGGAGCCGAGTTCGAGTACGGATCTGGTATGGATGAAAGCCCGCTCACCAAGAGTATGGATCCGGTATGGTCGGAAGAGTGAGTATGAAGAGCAATTTAGCTTTAATATGGATCCGGATATGCGTGGAAGACCGAATCGAGTGAGTATGGATCGGGTATGGAAGGAAGCCCAGCTATGGGAGGAGCCGGAGGGTGGTGGCGATATGGTGGGAGGACCGAGAGGACCGAGTACGAGGCGACTAGTTACTAGGCCTAATTATGGGACTCAGAGAAACCGAGGGTTACGGTGGAAGGCCAAGCTATGGGCGCAATGAGGAGGAAAGTTACTCTAAGCCTAGTTATGGGAGGCGTGATGATGATGATGAAGAAGAGGGCCACGGTGACAGATCGGGTTAGTGTGTGTCATTTTCCAATTGGCTGAATATCTCCAAACAGTCACGTACGTGTCCACGTCATCGCTTTTTAACGGCTTGCAAATGACCATTACGTAATTGGTTTCATTTGTCTTCAAAATATAATACATTAGTTAAATTTGTCTTATATAAACTCCGTGGTTAATTGTATCGCCCCTAATTAGTACGTTGACAAAAAAAAACCATTTTTCCCTATAAGATCTGGTTAATGTATGTTTAAGATTTTGTTGACAGTTATATAATATTCGCATTATTAATTATATGTGATAACTTTGTAATAATATGATAAAAAAAGTGGGAGAAAAAGGTGATCAGTAAAATATTAATTCTAGAGACTAATTTTGTAATGGTAGAGAAAAAAGAGTTAACTTAGGAGTGTATAATCATCTATTTATATTTGGTGTGAGATTTAATCATAACCGCTAAATGTTTTTTAAAGTTTTAATTTGAGCCGGTGGTTAACTTATGTTGGTAAATGTTGAGAACTTATGTGTATTGTATTTAGACACTTACTTTGTTTTTAAATTATTGTCATATTTAGACTTTTTAAAGTTAAACTTATCATTTTTTAAATAAAAAATTGATGCAAATTTGTTTTCAAAATTATAAAACACATATTTTTAGTACTTACTACGAAACTATATGTTATATGATTTGAACACCCCAAAAAAAAACATCAATATATATATGAAAAACAAAAAAATTGATTTAAAAAAGTTACTCACTTCGTATTGGGCAAAAAGGTTCAGTTGGAAAAAACTTTTAGGAAAAAAAATAGGTCTCATGTAAAACGATATTATAGATCTTAATTCGTAAGATGTAGTCTCACTCTCTCATAGCTCAATTCATCAATATAGAGTGAGTCAGGTAAAGAAGATCCGTAAAACCGTCTTACATAAGTTTTTACCTTAAGAAAACGACATTTTTAATAGCTCATTAGTAATGAAATGATATTTTTATATCTTAATTTTTTAAAGTAAACTTTGTAAGTGAAGTATCCCGAAAAGAAATACGGAGTAGTAAACTTTGTGTTCATAACGGAGGGAGTAAAGCATAATACTAATATTTTAAGAACAAATGTTGTAGGGAGTAGGGACACACTTAATGACTTAATGCAATACTTACAAAATACTTAATACAACACTTTTTGTTATAAAAAATATTACTCCCTCCGTCCCTAAATTATCGTCCTCCTTTCCTTTTTCGTCCATCCCAAAATAATTGTCCACTTTGAAACTTACCTTTTTAGAATATCACTTTTACCACTTTACCCTTACTTTTTCACTCTACTTTAATTATGGGTCACATATACATGGACATTAAAGAAAACTACACATTAAACCAATATAAATAATCAAGTCAATTATTTTTTCTTAAACTGTGCGCCGGGTCAACCCAGACGATTATTTAGGGACGGAGGGAGTATATTACCAACATACATATACACAAAAAAGAAAAAAAAAATTTGAACACCACCACCGACCACCAGACTCCACCCAACCCAACCCACTCGGACTGCCCCTTGCCTAGGCAGTCCGCGTGCTTCCTGGGCAGTCCAGTAAAAATAAAAATGGCCTGCTGCCTAGGCAGTCCAATAACCCAAATTTTTTTATTTTTTTCATTTAATTATAAAATGGGCAAATGACAATTTGGTCTAATTTTTTTTATAAAAATGTTATATCAAGTATTTTATAGGTATTGTATTAAATATTAATTATTTTATATTGTCAACTTATTTAAGAAGTGATGTTCACTTTATATTTATTTTGAACTGATTTTTACAAAATTATAAATGTGTTTGTATTAGGCCTCGTCTGGTGCAACGTTTTGAAAACGCAGCTTTTTCTAAACGCAGCGTTTTTAAAACGCAGCATTTTCAAAATGCAGTTTTATTTTTGTAAACACGTTTGGAAAACTATTCCAAAACGTTATTTTTCATAAACAAAGTAATTATAAACGCAACATATTTTTAAAACGCTTCAAATTGAAGCGTTTTACAACGCTGCACATTTTTAAAACGCAGTGTTTTAAAACGCTGCATTGAAACACTTTTAAAAAGAAAACCCTACATTTTTTATCAGCGTTTTGACCAAAACATTCCACCAACCAAGCTATTAATTTTAATACTTTCCATAAATGTACCTTACGTAATACTCCAAAACTATAAAATATTTACTTGATAAGAATTAACGCCTCGTCATTGACAACCACCACGCGTACGGCGTACTGTTCATTATTCCTTTTGGATTAAAGTGCACTCCATCTGTCCATTTTCATTCACTATCACCTTTCTAGAAAGGTCCTATTTTAAATTTTTAAAAAATACGTTTATCTGAATTTTTTAATTGAGTTAATTAAATTTTAACTATTATTCCGTCTGTTTTGGATAAAGAATCCGTTATTTCATTTTAGGATATTTTATTTAAAAATTGCATTTCAATTAAAACATAAAAATATTATTTTATTACTAATAAACTACTAAAAATATTATTTTTTTAAAAAAATTGACTTTAAATGAGAGACTTTTTTGCCCGAAACAAAGGGGTACTAATTAAATGAAGGAATGTGACATTAACATTTTAGAAGGAATGTAATTAAAGGAATGTTGCTATTAACCTACTCCATTTGATTTCAAAATATTGTATGTATTATAAATATTAGTAAAATATGTGGCTCTTTTATTACCTTTGAGTATGTAACAATAATTAAAGTAGGTAGAAAAAATAAGGGTGACATGATGAAAGTTTTTTTTTTAAATGAAAAGTTTTGAAAGAAGACAATTACTTAAAAACGAATGAAAAAGGAAAGGAGGATGGTAGTTTGAAAACGATGGGAGTATTACTCTCTCCAACTCGGATAAATATTCATACTTTTTTATTTTTGGATGTCCCAAGTCCCAACTAATGTTCCTAAAGGTTTTTTGTGTACAATTTTTTTTTTATCATTTTCCGTAATATATCTTTTCATTTAATACTATAAATAATAAATATGACATATCCTAGACAGTGTAATGGGTACATACTTAATGAGAGAGAGTTAGTGTAATGAGTATTATTATCATAACATATTTTACAACTCATTATTAATTATATTTCTTAATCTTTGTATTTTGTCTACTAGGAACATTTATCCGAGATTGATGGAGTACTAATTACTAAAATAACAACTATTTATGCAACCTGACAACTTTATGTAAAATGACTGATACATGACAATTTTCTGTAAAATGACTGTGATGTGTCAACATTCTGTGGAATTAGAAAAAAATATCAAAAATTGTTTAATTTTAAGATTTTATTCTATTTAATTTATATAAGTTTAACTAGACTGAAACTCATCAATTCTCATATCTTTTTATTTCCCAACTATTTGATTATATAAGTTATTTACGTGAAAGTTTTTTTTCATTTTTTCTTATATTAATCTTTTAATCCATATCTATTAACTACTTCCTCCGTTACTAAATTATTGTCTTATTTTTATTTTTCTTCCGTCTAAAAATAATTATCTTGTTTGAAATTTTCTTTTTTAAGACAACACTTTTACCACTTTACCCTTATTTTTTCATCATACTTTAATTATGTGTCACATACACAAGGACTTTAAATTAAACTACACATCAAACTAATATTAATAATCCATTCAAATGTGTTTTCTTAAACCGTGCGCTAAATGCATCTAGACGATAATTTTGGATGAAGAGTATTAATTACTACTAACAGGAGTAATTGCTACCACGTTGCGACTCTCTATTATAATGATTAATTTTAACAAAAAAAACTAATTAATCTATATCTATTAGTTATTACTTACTTCATTTTTAAGTTCGTTTTTCAACAAAAATTCATGGACAAATCTTTTAATTACCTATTCACATGAACAATTTTAATATTTACCTTATTTCAGTTTCGTTCAAAGTATTCTAATTCAAAAGAATTAATTACTTATAACAAGTATAGAAAATCATCTTATTATAAACAACTTTTACAAAAAATAAAATAAATTAAAAACGTGTATCGCACAGGTATCAACTATCAATTGGATATTAATTATTATTATTATTAATAATAATAACTAATAAAACAAATACAACTGTTGTTGCATTTCTCATTTACCCTCTCTCTCTCTTTCATAGCATCTCCAATGCTAATGTGAATGTGAAAGAATTTAGATGTCACATAGGACGTATAATCTGTTTGAAAGAAAAAACATCTCTAATACAAATGTGAATGATTAGTGTGGATATGATGTGTCAACTAAAGTTATTCACATTGTGGATAACAATGTCAATCTTGTACATTCTATTTGAGGGTGTGGATATATCCTAGTCATTATTATTATTTTTAAAACTTTTTCTATTGGTTGTTCTTTTTTTTTTTACTTTTTATTTTTTTATCAAATATTATTTTATTGGTATGATATATATCACAAAAGATTAAATCTATATTTGCATTTAAGATCCATTTTGATTGAATGTAAATGAAAAAAAAAATAAAACATATAATTAAAGGTGTGAATTATTCATAGCCACGTAATATTAAATATACTGTTGTTGTCGTAATATTATTCATGTTGATCTTCAGCCACTCTCACTTCTCTCTACCGTTGATGATGTCATATGACAATCATCTTTTTTTCTTTTGTTAAACTCTTCTTCTATTTGTATTACCTTTTTTATTTTTTTAATTACTAATATATATGACATCATCTTTTTTTCTTTTGTTAAACTCTTCTTTTATTTGTATTACCTTTTTTATATTTTTTTAATTACTAATATAATATCATTTCGAAATTTATGCTGATTATTTTAAATACAATGACATTAACTAACTAAATTAGTAATTACAAAAAAGTTATGAATAATGAAGAAATTATGAAACTTTTTGGACACGGTTTTAGAAGTTTATAAAAAAATTGTTTTAATTAAAAGTCAAAACATAAAATTAGACGAAAGTTAAAATTAACTAAGAAAAACCATAAAATTGATGTTGCATATAGCAAGGAGTAACTTTTTAAAAATATATATACAAGTTGATTATACAAACCATTTTTTTGCACGTGTCCGTTGTATGTTAAGTTTCCCCCGTCTGATCTCCGCATATGTGTATCCTTCCTACCCCTCCTCATTTTATAATTTTTTTAATAGAGAGAATTGCAAAAAAATAAAATTCAGTCTTATTTCATGAATTGTAAATTAAACTTTGTGTTTCTAATTTTGATAATTAAAACTTTCAGCTATTATTTTTTTTCAATTTAAACCTTCCATTTGTTAGATGTTAGAAGAGATGATGGAAAGTTGAATCGACGACTTACGTGGCGCTGACGTGGTTTTGGCGGAAGTTTTTCACCTGTTTCTCTCCATTCCATTAGAATTAGTTCTATAACAAACCCTGTACAAACATTTTTTTTTGCAAATTAAGCATTTTTTTCTCATTTATAAAATCAATAAAATTTCAATTAAATTCAACACTTTCATTTTAAGCATCATAAATACATTACTTTATTGCCATTGTGAAAGAATATATTTGTTCTGAGGACAGTAATGACAAATCAAAATTTAGGGAGAATGTTCTCAGGTTGTTAACGGTTTGGGTACGTCAGTGTATAAATAATTTTAATTTTTTATAAATATTTATTTTTAATTTTGTGATTACTTGTTAGTATAAATAATTTTAATGTATAAAAATAAATTTAAATTATTGATACTAAGAGTTTATTTTTTGTGTGTGATTATTTATCAGTATCGATATTTATTATATAAAAATAAACTATATTTATACAAGTAATTGTTATTTATTTTTATTTTACTTGAAACATGAGTAATAAAAATAAAATAAATAGCTTGGGAAGATTATTACTCCAATTAAACTTTGAAGGATTGAGTTGGAGCAATGAAGGAAAAATTTATTGAATTCGTAACCTACATACGGGACGAGGGGTTGATATTAATAGATAGGCTGTGTTTACCGTACCTTGCTTTTAGGAGCAAACTAGTTTTACACCCGTGCGTTAAACGCACGACCATACAATTTTTTCAATTAACTTATTCTCAAGCAAAACAAAGAAGAAAAACAAAATTTCAAAAAAGAAAAAAGAAAAGAAAAAATAATATTGGAGGCAACTACTTTCGATTAAAAAAAACTGTTGTTTTGATTTAAAAATTAGAAACTTGTATAATTAAGATCTGAAAAAATAAAGTCATTTTTTTAAATAAATACAACTTTGTCATTCACTAAATTTTAATTGTTGCAATAATTTTAAAAATAGTTGTAAATCTAGCATTGTAATAAATTAAAATATGGTGAATATATGGTCATATAGTAATTGCATTATATGAAAAGTAATAAACAATTAAAATAATACACTACAAAAGAAGAGAAGCTAATTATAAAGAACTGCATCGAAAAATAATAACATTATGAAAAAATCGAAATGTCATCGTGGTTCAATAATCCCCCGTTAACTACATAGAAAAAAAGGAAGAAAGAAGGAGAGTAAAATAGGAAATTAACCCCACTGGCAATATGTCTTATTATCCATCTCTTTCAAGAAATATCTCTTATTCTCATTGATGATCCCGATCTCTTACACTCACGTCCACACCATAGTACGTTTTCGTCTTCTCGCTCCATATCTCACTCGATCCATCTATTTTTCTCTAATATCCAATTTTATTCTGAGGGAAAAATATTGATTATATTTTCTCGGTGATTTTTTATTCGGATCTAATGAAATCACATAAAAACATTTTGTTTAATTATTTCGTATAAAAAAATATTTTTGACATTCAGATCTACTGTGAATTTGTTAATATTTTTTATACATCGATTTTTGTTATTTACTTTTAGATAAATCTTTGAACTTGTTTAATCATTTAGTATTCTCGAAAGATAATTTTTTATGGTAATTTTTATTCCATACTACTTCGAATTTGTCAATGCTTTTTTTACATCTCAAATTTTTGGTATTTCTTGATTTACTTGAGTTTTTAGTATAATATTTCAATATTTGATAGATCCATATTGTGAACTAATCCATTTTCATTAATCATCATTTACAATGTGTTGATTCAATTCCGTTTGACACAACCGGGAATTGAAAAACTGTGCAAATTGGGATAAATGATGGTGGAAGTTCCAAGGAGTTTTTGAATTGTTTAATTAAAGAATTCATTAATTGTTTCTTGTTAATAGGAGTTTCTATTTTGGGAAACAAAGTTTTGGCGGGATTTTTCTCTATTTAGACTACCCTGCTTTTATATATATATATAGATCAATATTGGTTGTGCCAAAGGCCCAAAATCAAACTTGTTGATTCAATATCATCTTATCGGCTCAAAACCCGTGATGGATATTTTCCCTCTTATTGAAGATTTTTTTTTGAGTTGCCCGGCCCAATAGGCCCAAGACACAAGTCACGTACTTGGCACATCTCCACCAGTCACGAGCAGAGCGCATGCATTCTAAGATTCACATTGAAAAATGGGCAACGACCATTAACATACCGCGAACTGGGGGCTTAGCGTTCAGCGGGCAAGGATGTAGCGAGCTGGTGGTTTACCCCAGTAGGCAACAGTATACAGCGAGCAGGATTTGTCATGCTTGGGTATGAAGGTAACGGTTGTCTTGAATGTGGGCAGGTACTTCCGAGAAACTCGCCACCATTACCATGATGAGACAGTTATGTTGAACGTGGTAGTTAATATGGCAGTTAACGTGCTCGCTGGGCACGCCACCACGTTTAATGAGCAGTTACTCTCCGACACCAGTTATAAAAACCCCTCCAAACAAAGGAGGGAGGTATGTGATTCTAAATACTTGGCCAAACTCTGTCAAATTGCTTTCTTAGTTGGCTGTTAGACTGATTCTTGCCCTGGAGGGCTTTTCCAGGGAGTGCCTCTGCCCAGTTCACGTTTTCTTTTACTTGTTTTCATAGTTGGGCCTTGGAGATTTTGGATATATTGAAAGCCAGATATCCAGTTGAAGAAACCCAGTGTGCCTTTGATAGATTTGGACGCATCAGTTGGTTCAGTTGCCGGGAAACGAATGAGACATTTTCTGTGAAGTATTCTTGGTAATATCACGAGTGTTTGCTATGACAGAAAATGGCATTAATGGTGCCAACGGTAGTAATCAGGAAGAAGTACATGCAACCCCTAGTCTTAACCTTCCAACTGGTAATAATCCACCCCCTCATGATGCCCGTCACCAGCTTAACCAACGACGGGGTTTGGACTCCTTAGCCAGAGTAGTTGGCTGTTGGATCGCCAACGAAGTTCGGGAGGAGGCTTTTACGCCAGAGGGCAATATATTTGGGGCTGATGCATCAGTTGAACCTGCAGCTGATTGCAATGGGTAAGCCACCTTTACCCATCGAGTTAGAACCCCTACCTGGCTTGCCTGCACCTAGCCAGGCAGCAAGTGGGTCAAGAACTGGGGGAAATCAATTAAATCCAGTGCACGTCCCCTCGCAACAGCGTGAACGGGAATCCAAAGGATGTAACCAGCAGGAAGGCCGAGCTAGTCACAGAGTTGTCCCAAGTGTGCATTCTCGGCTGGGACCCCGAGTGGGAGATGATTCGGCACAGTCTCACCGTAACCGTAGATCACCTTCCCCACGAAGATCGCATCATCGTCGTCCTCGTTCACCATCATCGTGAAAGTCACATGCTCACAGTCACCGTACTCCATCCCCCAGGAAATCTCATGCTCGCCGTTACAGGACGCCTTCTCCTAGGCACTCTCAAGTTCACTTGTCACATCAATCAAAAGAAAGGAAGGAGTTGCAACAGCCAAATGTTCAGAAAGATTTAGCGGCTAATGAGCCAGTACCTCAGCTCGCAGGTGCAGCCCAGGTACAGGTGGCGCAGGCCGTGGGTGTTGCTCAAGCTTTGGGAGCTATGGGACCCCCACAAGCCCCTCCTGTACCAGTGTTGCAGCCTCAGCTCGCGGGTGGTTTGCCTACAACCATTAATATGCAGGAATTTGAGGAGTTGAAGCGCCGAATGGAGGCATGGGAGCAGGGCAAGACTTTTGATGAGAATTTTCTGGGTGCATCAGCTAGTCCGTTAGCCCCTTGGATCGAGAATGCACCTCCAGCGCAAGGGCTTATCTTTCCAAATGTTAAGGAATATACAGGGAAGACAAAGGCGAGAGATTGACTGATGTCTTTTAAGTCTCAAATCGGTCTTGTCACATCAGATGAGGCATTGAAGATTCGAGCTTTTGTAGGAGCATTACAAGGGAAGGCACTGGCTTGGATGGGAGCTCTTTCTTGCCGATCTATTAACAACTGGGCTGATTTACGAGCAAAGTTCCTAGTAGATTTTGGGACATCAGGAGCAATTGTAAAGACAAGAGCTGACTTGTCTAAGGTTAAGCAAGGAGCAAATGAGTCAACAGCCAGTTATTTGGAGTGGTTTACAACGATGCTCGAGCAAGTTCCTGGTCTGTCTGAGTAGGAGGTCACTTTATGCTTCAAGACGGGTTTGCTCGAGGGAGAAGGAGGATTGAGATCGCAGTTGAGCATGTGTAGACACCCCAATTTCGTACTCCTGGTATGTGACTCTGACATGTGATATCAAGAACTATTCAAAATTAACAACCGCTGCAAATTCAGAGTCGAAAATGCGAAATGCAAAGCGTGATGCGCAAAAAGTGGTGCATGAGGGGTGAAAGTGCTGAAAAATGAAACTTCAATAGTAAGATGGCGTGGCCAAAGGCATGGCGGCGGGCGCCGCGCCATTCAAGGGATGTGTCGGCGCCAAGGGTGTCATCAGCACTCGTAGCACTTAACGCATTGTGCAATTCACGAAGGCCGTTGTACAAACAAAGGAAGCCGGCTGAGGGAATTTCTTATTCCCGATGAGTCCCTCACTCCTCCTATAAATTGAGGCACTAGGCTCCCCATTTCGACAACAATTTCATCCGCGAAGAAATGCTGTGAATTTCTCTCCGCGTCGTAATAACGCCGAGAGTTTTAGTGAGAGGTGCGAGATAGGTGTGTGTAGCCTACCAAAGCTTCCAAACCCCGTCCAAACTCCGCCAAAATAAAAATCCACCGGTTATAAGTGATCCCTAGCCTAGTAGTTAGGTATCCAGCCCACTTCCCCGACCCAAAATCCATAAAGTAAGCCGTTACTCTGTCCGAGTAATGAGCTGAAATACACAAAAAAAAAAGCCGATATTCCGCCCAACCAAAAAGGCCAAAACCTTCCAAAATAAGCAGTCACTCTGCCCAAACCAAAACAACAACCACACAAACAACACACAACAAAAAAAAAAACTTCCTCTCCCTGAAGGACAGAGCGAGCACACTACCGCTTTAAAAGGTAATAGCCTTTAAGGGTGTTTTATTTACTTGTTCGTTTATTTATCATTTAAAGTTATTATTTAAATCCGGCCCAATGTAGTCAATATAAGCCGTTGTCTTTAGAATAGAAATATTATTAGAATAGAAATATTATAATGGCCAAATGTTTTAAATACATTTGTAATTATTGTAAGAAAATGGTCAAAGTAATAATGTAGCCACTGATGTATTTGTTTTATTTTCCGTCATTTTAATGCTTTATTTATTTGCTAAATAAATATAACAATAAGCATACTTTAGTCAAAAACTATTTTGAGATCGAAGGGCGAAGTTGGGTGCCTAGCACCTTCCCAACTCGTAACTTAGCCTCCGAACCCGTTTTCTATCTCTAGTTTTTCTTTTCTTCGGTTTTGCTTTATTTTTGCCTTAAAATAAAGATGGCGACTCTAAACTTTTTGGATCCAGTGGGCCTCGCAACACTCCTTCTTTGAACTTTTTCGTTTCCCTAAAAAGGGAAAATGTGAATGGAAGGGTGATGTATTCCCATATCCCGGATATTCCCTAAACAAGGGATAACTTGATGCGAGGAAACTGAAACTCAAAGCTCCCATAGTGATCCAAAACGGGCCATAAGGCTATTTTTAATAAAATCCATAGTGGGGCGCCGCAACATCCTTTTCTGCACTTTTCCGCTTTTCCCTAAAAATGGAAAATGAGAATGAAAGGGTGATGTATTCTCATATCCCGGTATCCCCTATGTTGATTCTTATGTTAGATTTATATCCGCTGCTCAATTCTTTACATTAGTTTTATACTTCATGGCTAATCGGTCGCAGATCGATTAGTGTGGCAACCGTGTATAGAATTTTGCCTAGTATAGTTTTTATAGGACTTCACACGTGTTCACGAAGACCTCTTCACAGCCTTCACCTGAAGACCTTTAAAGCTTAAGAACTGCGAGACCTTGTGTCCACTCGATCTCTTATGACGTGTCCAATCCAAAGAATGACTCATCGATTAATTCAAACTTATTCTATATCTTTATCGAATTAATCCAAGACATTCCCCGACATGTCAAGCCGCCGAAGCAACTTTTCCGAAAAGCAGAAGACTTTTCGTCGAACGAAGAAAGCAGAAAAGCTGCATCGCCCCTAGTTTCCGCAACAACTCCTCGATCCGACACCTAAATCGCCCACCTTTGAAGATCTCTAATCATTCCCCGCTCTAGATATCGCTGAAGACGAAAATCCTTGATCGACAACCCCATGCATTTAATGCATTGATGAAAAGAGTCGTTGAAGTATTCGCCTTCTCCAACGGATCTTTGAAGCGCACTCGCTATAAATACCGCCACGTTGAAGACCGAAATAAAGGCACTGCATGTAATCAATCGAACACTTAAGGATTGCTCAAACTTCATAAACTCCAAGTCTTCAGCCTCAAGCAATCAAGAGATCCTCTTACAGATCTAGAAGTCCTCGTCAACAACAAGAAGTCGCCATCAACACTTATTGTTTTATCTTCTTGTTGTTTACTTTCTTTAACTATATTCGCATCTAATTAAATATCTTGTATTTACGATATTTAATTACATAGACCCCAAACACAAGTCAATATTTTGTACACGATCCATTAGGGATATTCTTTGTAATTGATCTAGTGGAAAACATAGTGCACAATTTAAATCCAAGGTTGATCCTTGGTGGTGGACGTAAGCACTCATTATAGTGTGAACCATCTCAAAATACTTGTGTTATTCATACTCATCGCTTGTCCGATATTTGTACCGCATAATTACTTTGATTATCTTCATCCATTTACAAATGAGAACTTAAGTAACTTGTTAAAGGTCTACCGGTAGTCCTTATCTGCAGACACTCGAACAACTACTTTGAAGGTCTTCCGCTACTTGAATCTTTTCGATAGATTGCAAGTATCTTTCAAAGTATTTACCAAGAAGTTTTAAGTGTTTAATAAGCTATTCAACCCCCCTTCTAGCTTATTATTGTGCCCATTGGGACCCACACCCTAAAAAAGGGATAACTTGATGCGGGAAACCCAAAGTTCCCATATTGGATTAAAAATCCACTAAAGGCAACCGAGGCGCATTCCAATGCGCTATCATAGACAACACCTCTCGCATCTTGATTTCGTCTTTCCCTAAAAAAAGGGAGGGTGGAGCAGGAAGCGATGGATGTCCCGTGATCCGCACGATTTAGCACCCTAACCAAGGGGCGCAGCGCAAATTCCTGAACCTACAAAGATGAGGGAGCCCAAGACACGCGTAAATGTTAATGCGGGCTCAGAATGGTGCGGGGCGAGGCCGCTAAGAAAGACAAGAAAGAAGGAGAATAATCGAGGTGGGAGTAATCCCAAAGGTAATGGCCGACTACGCGTGGTTACAACAAGGCAAGTCGCAGTACCGACTCAAGTGAGTTTTTTCGGAGATCGATCTCACCCCGCTTAATACATTCAGGGAAGACATCATGTATGAAATCCGAGATGAGTTACCCCGACCACCACGTATGAATCTCGAGACGGCGGATTCTAGGGATCAGAGTAAGAGGTGTGCCTATCATGAAGATTATGGGCATACAACGGAAGAGTGTTGGCCGCTGAAAAAGATCATTCAGAAGTTGATCAATGAAGGCTGGTTAGACCGGTTCAAAAGAGATGGAGGAACAGGGGAATGTTCCTCAAGAGACGCACCCTCAGATCGGAAGGGTAATAAATATAATCATGGATGAGGAGCCCACACCAACTCAGCTCGGCAAGCGGATCTATTCTCTGTCAAAGGTGGTAGATCGTTCGACCACTTTGCAAGCAAGAGAGGAGACTATACAGTTTACTCGCAGTGAGTTGGCAAAACGTAACGCGGGGAGCAGCCCTGATTGTCTCTGCTTTGGTCGATGGTTGGGTTCTGCATAGAATCTTGGTGGATACTGGAGCCTGCAGAGATGTGATGTATTACTCATGCTTTCAGGGCTTAGAGTTGAAAGATGACCACCTGAAGCCTTATGCGGGGACTTTGGAGGGCTTCACCAATCATAAGGTACCCGTAAAAGGAACAGTAGAGCTAGAAGTCTTCATTGGGGAAGGTAGCCGTACTCAGGTTGAGAAAATCACCTTTATGGTGATTGACTTGAAATCCCCTTACAATATCATTTTGGGGGTGCCGAGCATGAACAAGTTCCAGATGGTCGCTTCCATTCCTCACCAGCGGGCTAAGTTCTATACCGAAGCGAGCTGGGGTCAAGAGTCGGCCGGCGATGCTAAAATATGTGCGGGATAGTTAGAGGAAGAAGAAGAAGTTGACCTTGGAGGATGGCGAGCAAAAAATTACCATTAGCACCAAGGAAAAGTCCCATGTAACGGTGGGACCGTCAACAATTGCTATGGTCGGTTAGGGCTTGGTTCAAAAGGAACAGCGTGGTCGCGAGGAGGATACTTGTCCTTTGCCGACGTTGGGGTCGAGGGGACAAATCGAGCAGGTTGTTGACCCAGGATTGGTACTAGCTATAGAAAGTTGCGAGGAGGCCACTTGTCCTTTGCCGACATTGGGGTTAGGGGGACAGGCCGAGCAAGTGGTGGATATGGATTTGGATCAGCTTGATGCAGCTGAAACACAAGCTAAGGAAAAAGAAAAAGTGGAGTGTGATACGCTCCAAATATGGGATGAACCGGAGTTTACAGCTCAAGACGAGCTTGAAGAGGTGGTTATCAATCAGGCCCACCCCGAGCAGAAGATAAAAATTGGCAAGGCACTGTCAGCTGAGGCTCGGGCTAATTTGATCAGGTAGCTTCAAGACAGCTTGGATGTGGTCGCGTGGAGGCCAATTCAAGGAGTGAGCGAGGATGTAGCTGTCCATTGTCTCAGTGTAGATCCAGCTTTTAGGCCAATTCAACAGCGTCCTAGAGTATATTCTGCTGAAAAGGATCAAGCTATCAAGGAAGAAGTGGAGAAAGCCGCTAAGATGAAATTTGCGATATCATTGAAGAGATACATTATCCAACACGGTTGGCTAATGTCGTTATGGTTAAAAGTCTAATGGCAAATGGAGAATGTGTAGACTTCACGACCTGAATAAAGCTTGTCCAAAGGATTGCTATCCCCTTCCTCGCATTGACAAGCTGGTGGATGCTATAGCAGGGTTTGAGCTCTTAAGTTTCATTGATGCATATTCCGGGTATCATCAAGTAAACATGAACAAGAAGGATAAGGACTTGACAGCCTTCCGAGCAGCAGGGGGGCTTTACTGTTATAAGATGATGCCATTTGGCTTGAAGAATGTGGGGGCCACTTATCAACGGATGGTGAATAAGGTCTTCAGCTCGCAGACGCCAGAACGTGGAGGCTTACATTGATGATATGGTGGCAAGACCAAAGGCATGATCACACTGCTGACTTTGGAGAAACTTTTGACAACCTCGTGAAAATAATATGAAGCTTAATCCGAGCAAGTGTGTGTTCGAGGTGAAGGCGGGCAAATTCTAGGGTTCATGGTGGTAGAAAAGGTATAGAGGCCAACCGAGGAAAATTAAAGCATTGGTCACTATGAAGCCTCCTCGTTGTATTAAGGATGTTCAGAAACTCAACGATCGAGTTATAGCCCTTGGTTGCTTCATTTCTAAGTCGGCAGAGAGATGCCTACCATTTTTCAAGGTGCTCCGTGGAAACAAGGGATTTGAGTGGACGAAAGAATGCCAAAGCCTTGGCATTTGGTGAAATATTTGGGGCAGCCTCCGTTGTTAAGCGGCCGGTTTTTTGAGAAGGCTTTGTTTGTGTACCTAAGCCACTTTCTTGGCTTGTGTTAGTTGGAAAATGTAATTTACAAAAGCACGTATATTATGTGTCCAAGGCCTTCACCGCGGTGGAGGGGCGATATTTTAATGTAGAAAAGTTGGCTACTCGCTTATTGTAGTTGCTCGGAAACTTCGAGCTTATGTTTTACACACCCATCATTGTGTACACGGACACACCTCTCAGAAATTTTGCACAAACCATATTCCTCTGGTAAACACTCACCTAGTCCATTTAACTAAGCGAGTTTGAGATCGATTACCGGCCTTGACAAGCAATTAAGGCACAAGCTTTGGCGAGACTTTGTAGGTGAGACTAGTTTTCAAGGATTCGTGCGAGGAGGAGGTTTACGCGAAGGCGCATCAACAAATGTACCAATTCACCCCGCCCAGATTATTCTTTGGGTATTACGAGGATGGTTGACCCGATAGGTTTGGAAGTGGAGCCGAGGTCTAGTGTTAGTTCGCTCGAGCGAGAATGTGGAGTTTGAAAAGGCTTTGCATTTCAAATTTCCAGCATCAAACAACAAAAGCGAG
>CM028383.1:26949428-26989381 GCA_013146195.2 Codonopsis lanceolata | reverse complement strand
CATTGAAAGATCAATTCAATTCAGCAATATTATTTCTTCTTTACAATTTACAATTTTATTCGACAACAAAGAAAAATATAATTAGTTAGTGAGACAGTAAAAGTTTTCCTAATAACAAGAAAAAATAGAAATAGTTTAAGATGGTTAGTGCAGATGTTAGGAAGCATGAGTGCATCAACAATTCAACATCAATTATTAAAGCAAAACTAAGGGATGTGAAGACTAGAACCAACACAAATATTAGTAAAAAAGAAATACTCCATGTGATGGGCCTTGAATGTAGTGTGTGTAAATACTTTGTTTTAAACAGAACTAAATGGCAGAAAATGATTTACGTAACTGACCCATGTGTTGAATTGAGTTTATTTTTAGTTTTTATCATTTTCTCCTTAAACAAATGTAATCTTGGAGATGAATTTTGGCATTTCGATTATTTTGATCAATTGATTAATTTTCTCCACACAGTTTTCTGTTTTGAAGAAGCTAAGCAATGCAGTTTAGTTAGGTAAAAAATGGTTGAACAAGACACTTTTTTTTTATTGTTAGAACAAGACAAACTATAGATTTGCAAGTTAACGATTTCCAATTTTTTCTTCTTTTCTTCTCTTACCAGCTTTCCCTATATTTCTCTCTTACTTGATCTTCGGTTATCATTATTTTTTTAAACTCAAAAATTTGAAATCTAAAATTACCAAGAATACAAATTTCTGGGTCAACGGCAGACTATCAGTATCACAAGTATACCAAATGTAGTTTGCGGACCTCGTGAAAAACCAATTAAAAAAACCAAGAAAAGTTGGAGGAGTTGATGTTTAGTGGAAGAAAAATATTTTTTCTGGTAAAACGCCAGTGTAATTTACAAAAGTTTCAAATCTGGCCACTCGAATTTTAAATTTTTTCATAATGGCCACTGTACTTGAGTTATGTTGAATTTAATCCATTTTTTGGATGGACGTTAAGTACAACCGCTAAGGTATGTTAAATACCTATTTTGCCCCTATAAATACTAAAACTTTGTGTCATTTTAGAAACCCAAATGGATCCAACTGAAAAAAATAGCACATGTCATTTGTATATAGAGTTGGGAATCAAAATGTTTCTGAAAGATTTGAAGCTAGAATACCGTAAAACAAAACCCAAGTCAATGTGACCAATGAATGTGGTCACATTCACAACAACATTCATTAAACAACCAAACAAACAAACAATGCAACGAAAAGTAAAAGGATATCATAGAGAGTAAATCTATGAATGAATATATGTGTGTGTGTGTGTGTATATATATATATATATATATATATATATATATATATATATATATATATATATATATAAGGAATAAGTTTTTTTAAAGTTTAAAAACTTCCCGCAAAAACCATCTTTTCCATAATTAGAAAGCCGACAACAATACATTATACCGTATATATACCACAATTGACTTCATAACTACAAGCCAAAAATTTGTGTTGAGAAAAGAAATAGTGGGGAACACATGGTTTTGATTGTGGTTATGACATGAAATAATTACAAAACTTTGAAAAATAAAAAATAAACACAGTCTTCAAAAGAAAATAAGCTGCACATGGTTTTCTAACAAATTGAAACCAAAAAAAACAGGCATTTAGCCGAACTTCTGAGCTATAAAAAGCTTCTCTTTCCAAACCATAAAAGATCTGAAATCAAGTTTGTGGGAGAAGTCCAAACATCAAGTATCATCATAATTCTAGAAAAAAATGCCAAAAAAATTTTTCAACTTGATCCGTGAAATTAACCCTACAAAAAAAAGAATGGATGCTGAAATTAAGATTAATCCACATTTATAGTGTTCCAACGTCAACTATTTACAGTTTGGAATGTGTAGACACCTCAATTTCATACCTCTGGTATGTAACATGACATGAAATATCAAGACCGTTTAAAAACTAACGATGTCAAGTTACAGATTTAAAACGCAAAAAGATGCAAAAAAAAAAAAAAAAATGCATAAACGGTGGATTCTGAGGGGCCAAAGTGCCAAAATTGGAAATGAAAAGTGTTGCGCTGCCACCCCAAGCCCATTTCCGCCAGCACCAAGACTATGGGATGTCCCACTTTACCCCTTAATCGTAACTTTTGCCTTTTGCGTTTCTCTCCCCATTTTGAAACACCTGCATGTCGAGCACGGTTGATAAAACTTAAGGGCAGAAGGAATCCCAAATCCTTGGCTATAAATAAAGCCTCTCGGCCTGGGAATTTTACACACTTCACGCAATGGTTTATGAAAGTTCTCCAGAAACGCCGATTATTCCTATCGACCCAGAAACTCACAAATCTCCCCCAAACACTAAAACTCTCCAGGCCAAAGTGAACCCTAGCTACCCAACTAGGTTTCCGCCCTATTTCACATGTTCCAAAATCCCAAAAGGAGGTTGCCCTCTACCGAATCAGGGCGTCCAAATCGGTAAACAACAGTTGGGATTCAAGACGTAATATCAAGCAAAAGTAAGTAGTTGCTTTGCCAAATCTAGACGTCAAAATCAAGCGGTTGCTCTGCCGGATTTCG
The DNA here is from genome assembly GCA_013146195.2 of Codonopsis lanceolata. Classification (NCBI taxonomy): domain Eukaryota; kingdom Viridiplantae; phylum Streptophyta; class Magnoliopsida; order Asterales; family Campanulaceae; genus Codonopsis; species Codonopsis lanceolata. Next base: position 26,986,839 of record CM028383.1, on the reverse strand, counting down.
GAAGAAATAAAGCAAAGCACGGTTGTCTTGCGTCGGATCGATGGCGAAAAGTAACTAATTGGGAGGCGATCACTGCGGAATCCCATAGCGAAAGCAAAACATCAACAAAAAAAGACTTCCTAAAAGGACATGGGAAGCACATCTAAAACCGCCTAGTGGGCTTAAGCCCAAGCATGGTTCAACACTCACGTTCCGGGAGGTAAGTTCTATTCGTAGTTATCTATTATAATCTATACATTAAATATAAATATCTAATTAAATTTTATTTCGATTTGTATTTTAATGTAATAATAGTTATATTTCATTTTTGTTAAAATTAGTTTCTTTTATGTCTTTCCTTAAATGTAATAATGGTTATATTTACCTTCTATTTTAATTAGTTTATTTTATGTCTTTACTTTAATGTAAAGTAGTTGTATTTTTTGACAGTTTAATTAGTTTGTTTTCTGCTTAAAAATGTAAATATAAATAAAGTTTGTTACTAGCATAGCTATTTTATTCTTAAAATAGCTTATAAAAATATTGTAATTATTCTTTAAGTTGTATTATTCTAGTTATAATTTTGTTTTGTTTTCTTTAATAAATGTAAAGTAATCTCTTTTTAATTCTTTTTTATATATATGAATGTTTTGTTCTGAACCAAAGTGTATAAAATAAAACGAGCATATTGACAAACTCATTGTGAAACCGAAAGGGCGAGTTGGGTGTCTAACCCCTTCCTAACTCGTAACTTAGCCCCCGAACCCATGCAATCTGGTATTTTTTTTTTGTTTTTCTTTGTTTCTCCTAAAAATAAAGATGACAACTATGTTATACATATTTTGGGTCCACAATTGAGGCCAAGCGTATTCCACGCGCTTCGGAGTTTCAAAACCACCATGTCTTTCAGTGGCGCGGTCTGGTTAAAAACGGGGCACTCACAGAATGTATATACCAAGACAAAGACGTAACAATTCATATTTTTGTATATCTTTGTTCCCTTTTTTGCAAATTTACTTAAACTAATTCCAACTTATTTTGATTATTTTCTTTATTATTTTACATAAGGAGCAAAAAATCATGCAACAATCAAACAACATCATATCAAAAAATTCAAGCCAATTTTAAAGGAAAAGCATTGATATGTTGTGGAGTATTTTATTGTGGTTGATAATATCATGAGATACAAAACAATCGTGGGGAAATATAAACTAATGTTTTGAAAAAACAACGACAACATAGTTCTTTGATAAAAAAATTTCCCCTTCAAAATATTCGATTTCAAGCCATTCCAATATTTCTCAAATGCTATTAAGTTGAGGAGTCCCTTCTAATTGGTAAGTGACTCTAAACTATTAAATTACATAACATTAAATATATAATATTCTTATTACATTGTCATTTTTCATGTTTTAAAGATATTATTGTCAAACTGGCGGCAAAAAACTCACCCCAAATTTTAAAAGTGGCAGGACGTTAAGCAAAAATGATTGATGTTATGTTGGAAGATGCTCGGTAATAAATTTTTTATCACATTATCTCCCAATTGATTAATTAATTATGTTTTCTCATGCAATCAAGCCCACAGGCTACACCTCCATCCACGGCCTCCTCCCCACTCTCGTCGTCATTCAATCTCCGACCCCTTCCTCTACCGGTCAATTTGGTTATGAAATCTCGATGAGGAATCGACTCGTCAAGTAGGCCACCTGGGCTTACCTTTAGCTTATGTCGACCTCGTCTGAATCATCTGACCAGAGCTTCATTTACCGTCTCTGGATTGACCCGGTCGTTGCTTTGTTCCGATTCATAGCTCATTACAGAGGAAGCTATGTTATAATGATGAGATGGAGGAGGAAACATGGTAAGGGACATAAGGCTCACCAGAAGACCAAAAATCGGGTTTGGGTTTTATGGGGAAGAGGAAGTCGACGGTTCTTCTAAAATCTTCGTCGGATCTGAATCGATCTATTGCCATTCTAAATCTTGGCCGAACAAATTTGTTTGTTGTCGAACGGTACTCGAAACACTAATTGTTGGCGAGATGACAATGTTTTAGCTCAGTTGCCGGATCAGACTTCTCAAATTTCGATCAATTTCTTCGGGATTATGACACATCTAGGTTTGTAGAAATCCTCAAATATGGAAGACTTTCCTTGTTTAATTTTTTTAAAATTATACTTTGACCCCTTTTCTTTATACAAATAGCTTATGTAATTGTTTGTTTTTCAGTTAGACCCCTTGGGTTTCTAATATCACACAAAAAATTGTATTTAAAAGGGTAAAATAGATATTTGTCTTAAACTTAACGGTTAAATCTAACACCATCCAAAAAATTTGCTCACTTGCAACTAGACTAAAGCTGGATGGCCAAAATAGATATTTCAAACTTTTCGATGGCCGAATTGCAAAAAGTTGGAAAGTTGGATGGCCTAATTGTGTGTTTTGCCGACAAAATATCAATGACTTCAATAAGTAACATAGCACTATTAGCATCACAATCAGTTGATGAAGAGTTTAAAAACTCTCAAGAACTTATATGAACAATAGAACAGTTGAGTGAAACAAAAGAGGTAATTTAAGAAAATTGATACATTGATATTACACACCTGTTGTATATAGATTGCCGTTATTAAGAACTAATCATATTAAACATGCAACAGGTTGGAAGCTACTGGGTGTATGTTAGGATTAATTTTATTGACTGTGGAAGTAATTGGTGGTATATATCATGCAAGAAATGTCCAAAAAATTGATCCTTGTTGCGGGAAGTTTTTGTTGTGACAAGTGTGAAAATTTTGACTTGGGCGGTAAAATTAGGTTTGTTATGTCTAAAAAAATAAATTTAATATTTTGTATGTATTTTTTTATTTCTTTCAACCTTATATAATTGCTATTTATAGGTATAAACTACAAGTATGTGTTTTTGATTTGCATGGGGAACTTACCATTTCTTATGTGGGACAATGAATCGACTAAACTAATTGGTAAATCAACTACATAATTGAAGAAAATGCTGATGAACATGTTGTTGATTTTTTTTACATATTTAAAACAATGCTATCATGTAGAAATATAATATTAAAAAAAAAACTTGACTACTAACTATCTTAGTTTCCATTTTTCTAGCAGAAATTTCGAAGGAAATTGGAAATCTGATTGACAAGAAAGTAATTTTCAAGATTCAAATCAAGCCACAACAAGTTGGTATAGTTTATCTGAAAGAACGCGATGTCACGGAAACTCAATATGGAGCGATGTTACTGTCAATGTTGCAGTGAATGTTGCAACAATGACAGTAACACTGTGAACTGAAAGTGTGTCTCAGAAAATAGCAGCGGAAATATTGTTTTGTGATTTGAAATCTAATGCACTTAGTAAGACGTAAAATCACACAAAACAATCTACAAGAATCAATCTTGTAGATCAAGCCTCAAGGCAACAAATTATATTAAACTCAAAACTGTTTTTGAACCTTAACAGTTTACACAAAAATCTCACAAGATATAGAATCTTGGAGATTACAAAAACCACATAAACTATAAACCAAACGTGGGAAGAAAAGATCAAAAGAAGAACAGCTTCCAAAATAATGAAACCGACTGGAAGCACAAAAACACAATGCTTCAGGAAACACAAGGCTGTGTTCCTGAAGCTTTATACAGCAGCAGCACCAGCAGGAATGCAGAAGGTCTTCGTGTATGAATTGTTTGAATTCTTCTCTCGCCAACACACAAGACTTCTCGATTTTAATCTCTCTTATCGAATATGATCGATTCTCGCCAAGCTCTCTCAGCAGTATTCAGTGTGTGTGCTCAATTTCGACTTCTCATCTTTTTATAGGCTGCAAAACTTGTCAACCAAGACTCCAAGGAATCCTGCAAAAGCACGGCAAGACAGGAAAACCTACTAGGAAAGAGATTTAGCTGAAAAACAAACAAGATTACCTTTCCTAATTTGATAACATTAATAACTAAACACTTATGCAAGGATTTAGTTACTAAAAATATCACCTAAATCTAAAAAAGAATCCTAATTAAATCCTACTACAATAATTCCAATATCAAATTCTATTTTGACCAAGAGAGTGAGAAAAAGATAAATTAGGCAATGCCTAAATTACCCTTACATTATCTAGTTATAAAATTGATATTGGATAATTCAACTATTGAAAAATATTTCGGATAGTGTGATGGTACCCAAGAATCTGATTATAATTATAATTTTATATTTTTAACTATTATAGTTTTAAAAAAACAAATGGCTAATATTTATATAATTTATACAGGCGAGTGCATGTAGCGGTGAGACACCTATAGTTATGAAGAAGACTGTAAAATCCTCAATTTCTCGAGACATTAGTAACTCAACCCTTAAGAGATCACGTTTGGAAGAATTCCCCTCTATATCTAAGGACAAGGGGATTAAAGTTGACGTCAAGATTGAGAAGGAGTGAAGTTGAAAATCAAAAGGAGAATAGGCATGTGGGATTCAATTTAGTGTTTTTGCAATACATTCAAAGCCCGCTGAACTTTTGTTGTCTTTAAGGACATGAACATGGTTTGCCAAGAAAAGATTGACAAGGAGTGAAGTTGTAAAATGGAGTACATCGTACCATGTGGTGTTCATATTAGTTTTATGTAATGCTTTCAAAGCCACAAATCCTTAACTTTTGAAGTTTTTTTTTTTTTTTTTGTCTATTTGGAATTATTAAGTTGGTACTCATTTTTTAGGTTATTCGGCAGTATCTTTTGGAAGTAAGACTTTTGTTAACTTCATATTATATAATTCATATTTAGGAGTAATTTTTATAAAGAAGATGTTTGAGAGGATATAACAAGAAATTACAAACTAAGTTAAAAAAACATATTTAGTTTCCTAAGTTATAAATGCATATTTATTTAAAATATGTTACCTGCTTTGGGACGTGATAACATTATGATACTTAACGTACGTAGAAACGACCATATCAAAAACTTCAGTAAGTGGTAGTATGAATTTTCGTGGTTAACACTCATATTCACTACATGTATTACCTTCCTTTTGCAAATAAAATGGATGGAAAAATAATAATATTTAATATCATGCTGGACGAAATTAATAAAGCAGCTGAGTTTTGAGTGTTAACCAAGAAATTCACATTAAACATATGTTGTCCCCAAATCTTATAAAAGTTATGTTATTCCCTAGCTAAAGACAAAGTAGTTGACATTGTGCAGATTTTCTTGGAGTGTAAATCACATTATGAGACATGCACAACTTTATAAAAAGAGATTTTGTATTTGAAAAAAACATAATGTAATAATAAATAATTGACGAATACGAAATAGACATGTCAGAAATTCAATAGTGCCCAAAATCTAAAAAAAGTAGTAAAATTAGATTTCTTACACACCATGATGACACTTAAAGCACTTTTTTTACTTGATATAATAAACAACGATGGTCTGACTATATACAATCAAATTGATTTATGTTTTGTACAAGTAAATACAACCAATAAGGAATACAAAAGAGAGAATTTCTTATTTGAAAAAAAAAATTATACTTAAAATCATAAACAAAGTCGTATGAGTCATGTTGGTTATTTTTGAGTTAATTTGAATACATCCAATGATGAATAAGAAGAGAAATGTTGGGCAAAATTCACATAAAACATAATATGTCCCCACATCTTTTTTTTTTTGATTCCCTAGATAAAGATAGAGTAGTTGATGTGCAAATTTTTTTGAAGTGTAAATCACGTTACGAGACATGCACAATTGAATAAAAAAAGATGAAAAGCGACTGCAAAAAGTTACGATGAGAAATGTCCAAAAAAGTAATAAAATTAGATTTTCTAGACACTATGATGACCCTTTAAGCACCTTTTTACGAGATATAATAAACAAAGATGATATGACTCTGTATAGTCAAATTGATTTCCGTTTCGCACAAGTAAATATAGCTAATGAGGAATACAAAGAGACAAGTTGATCATCATTTAAAACCAGAAAGACATCTTACAACATGATATATGTACTCTGTATGATACTTACTTGAGGTTTCCCTTTAATTCTCAAAAAACTAACTTCTCCATCAGTATTCTACTTAAGCCTAATCTCATTTTAATCCAACTTTCATTATGTGAAGAAGACGCATAATGAAGGGGTAGCAACAAAAAGAAACATTGCTTCAAGCACATTATCTTTACTATTCTCAATTGAGATTATCGAGTTCTAATGATATGAAGATCACCAAATCCACAATAATCTCCAGCAGGGGTACAATCAAAAACAGTTCATCAACCGGTTAGTTTTTTCCATTTTACTTTTTTTTTGTAAATTCATATCGTAGTACGCAAATAGTAGTATGTTACTTTGTTCACTCATCATATGGAAAACAATAAGTTTACTCATCATGCAATCCAGCTATTGAAGTGTTTAAGTAGACTTATCTTGCAAATAAGAGCATTTTGTGACCATGGTCTGTCCATGTATAATCAATGATGTCCTTTTCTGTATGCCTTACCGTCGGATAAAAATGTTAGCAAATCTAAAATACATGTATAAAATACTTATTGGGAAATTTAGATGCTAATGTTTAACTAACATTTTAGCGTGCCAAAGATGAATTATGCCCCCAGTTTATTATTTATATTAGTATGTAAAAACAATAATCTTCAAATAGGGTACAATGAACAACAATTAATCAGCTAATTAGTGTTTACCATTTAGTAATTTGTAAATGCATACTAAAGTAGCTGTTTAATAGTATGATATTTGTAGACACCCCAATTTCATACCCCTGTAATATGACATGTCATAAAATATCAAAACCTGCTAAAAGGACTGACGAATGTCAAGTTATAGGGTTGAAAATGCAAAAGAAAAAGAAGAATGCATAAACAGTGAATTGCATGGGCCAAAGTGTCAAAATCAGAAAGGGAAAAGCCGTGGGCACAGTCCCACACCCCTTCTGGGCGCCGCGTCCACATCTCCTATGGGCAGCGCCCACAGTCTCCTGTGCACTGTAGCTTTTGGCTTTTGGTGCAACCTTTTCAGCACGTGGTACAAGCTGTTGAAGCACATGCTGATTAATCTTAATCACGAAGTAACCCTGGATCCCAGCCTATAAATAAAGGCTTCAGGCATCAGAAAAAACAGAGTTCACATAGTTCACGCAATGAGAAAAATTACACCGCGCAGTCTGTGAAAGTTGTCCCGAGAAAACGTGTTAGTCCCAAAGGGCACAATAATAAGCTAGAAGGGGGGGGTTGAATAGCTTATTAGACACTTAAATTTTTTTCGTATAAGTTCCTAGAACAAACACTTGCAATCTATTAAGGAGATTGAAGTAGCGGAAGTCTTGTAAGGAAGACAGTTCAAGTCTGCTGATTAAGGGCTACCAGTAGACTTGACTGAATACTCAAGTCTGCTGTTGAAGAGTGTAGGTCCCAATGGGCACAATAATAAGCTAGAAGGGGGGGGGGTTGAATAGCTTATTAAACACTTAAAACTTTTTAGTAAATACTTTGAATGGTACTTGCAATCTATTGAAAAGATTGAAGTAGCGGAAGACCTTCAAGGTAGTTGTTCCAGGTCTGCCGATAAGGACTACCGGTAGACCTTTTACAAGTTACTTAAGTTCTGCTGTAAACGGATAAAGATAATCAAAGTACTGAACAGTAAGGAATAACACAAGTATTTTGGGATGGTTCACACTATAAAGAGTGCTACGTCCACCACCAAGGCAGTCAACCTTGGATTTAAATAGTGCACTATATTTTCCACTAGATCAATTACAAAGAATGTCCCTAATGGATCGTGTACAAAATATTGACTTGTGTTAGGGTCTAGGGAATTTTTTTTTTTTTTTAAAGGTTGGAGGGGACATAGACCGTACCCCAACTCTTAATTTTTTTTAATGCCTTGAAAGGCTACAATTATATATATATATATATATATATATATATATATATATATATATATATATATATATATATGATGCCTTTAGTGTGGCTCGAACAAATGGTGTCTCTGGTGAGGCTTTGAACACCCGACCTCTCGGTTGAGAGTAATTAAGTCCCAGGGTGCCTCTGGTAGGGCTTGAATACTCAACCTCTCCGTTAAGATAAGTGAGTAGCTAAATGGGGCCTTTGGATAAGGCTTTAACAACAACGATGCCTCTGAAGAGGCTTGAACACCCGACCTCTCTACTGAGAGTTGTAAAGTCCAGGGTGTCTCTAGTGAGACTCGAACACCCAACCTCTCCGTTAAGAGAAGTGAGCAGTACCAATTGAGCTAGAGCTCGTTGGTAGGGTCTAGGGAATTAAATATCTGTAAATACAAGATATTTAATTGGTGCAGAAGTATAGTTAATGAATGTAAACAACAAGAAGTTAAAACGATAAGTGTTGATGAACAGCTTCTTGTTGTTGATGAGGACTTCTAGATCTGTTGAGAATCTCTTGATTGCACTGAGCTGTAAGACTTGGAGTTATGGAGTTTCAGAGCAATCCTTTTAGTGTTCGATCGATTCTGTACAGTTGTATGTGTCTCCAGTCTTTAATGGCAGTATTTATAGCATGTGCACTTCAAAAGATCCGTTGGAGAAGACGAATACTTCAACAGCTCTTTTTATGAATGCATTAAATGCATGGGGCTGTCAGTTAAGGAATTTCGTCTTCACAGATATCTAGAGCAGAGAATGATTTATGAGATCTTCAAAAAGTGGGCGATTTAGGTGTCAGATCTGAGAGTGGTTGCAAACAGTAAGAGATAGTCTGCTTTTCCTGCTTTCACTGTTCAGGACGAAAAGTCTTCCTGCTTTTCGGAAAGTTGCTTTCGGCGGCTTGATGTGTCAGGGAATGTCTTAGATTAATTCAAACAATGATAAGGATAAGTTTGAATTAATCCAATGAGTCATTGCTGGACAGGACACGTCATAAGATACCAGGTGGACACAAGGTCTGCCGTTTGTGGCTTTGAGCAGGTCTTCCGGTGAAGCTTGAAGAGGTCTTCCGCTGAACCTATAAAGTCCTATAAAAACTATACTAGGCAAAGTTCTATACAGTTGCCACGCTAATCGATCACCCGATTAGCCATCAAGTATAAAACTAATGTAATGAACGAGCATGATATAAATCTAACATAAGAATCAACAATCTCCTCCTATTTATATCTGGTCATCATTACTACAAATGAGGGCTATAACAGACTATGTGATAGATAATAACATGTCTGAGAAATTTATATATATAGTAGCAGAAGACATGCCTCTATCAAACAGAAGAGCACCTCAAGTGTAAGGAACTAATCTAAGTGCATACAAGGGTATAAAAATCATAGAACAACATATAGATTAGTAGCAGTTCAAATAAATTTAAACTGATTGTTTAAATTCAAAACAGATATAGAAAATAAAGTAACAAGAATTTAAACAAGACAATTTTTGAAAAACAAGTAATCTTCTAAATTTATAAACAAGATGTTTACATATCACAGAGTTTTTCAAAATGTAGGATAAATACAAAGGTAAGAGAAGAAAAGATACACAACTACCAAGGTCTTTTCCCTTTGCCTTTGTCTGCAGCTTCCTTTTCCCTTCGTTCTCTCTCTAGCTCTTCCATTCTGTGTCCGTACTCGTCATCTCATCGAGGAGGTCGGTGGAGCGAGGCGGTAGTCAAGTTCTTCACGAAGGACGGTTGTTCTCTTCCATCGCATTCGTTAATTGACCTCATTTGCTTCTCCTCCGTGATGGCGGATCACGATCACGATTAGCATTCATAATGTTGTGAGCGAGTCGCGAGCAATGCGGTTGAGCTCTAGAACAGAGGGCGCGCTAGAGATGGAGAGTAATGGCATGGAAAAGCTCGTAGAAAAGGGAGGAGCAGATACGTACACACCCATCTCGTTGAGCTTCAACGTTGATCTTGACATCTGTGAAGTCATGTCGTATCTGTCCAAAGCGAGTCCAGACATCCTCTTGAAATTGTCGAAGAAGAGCGACAGTTCGGTCATTTGCCTTGGAAGCGGTGGCTATTTCGTAGCGGTAGCCGTCAGTAATTGCGCCCGCCTTGACAAAATTTCATCATTGGCGGTGAGGGAGTTGATGCCTGGCCAATGTGAATGGTGGTTTCCGAAGATACAGGCCGGAAGGGTTGTTGGGGTCGAGGAGGATAGGAGTCGGAAGAGGAAAAGTCGGAAGATATGGTTTGAGGTGGAGGGGTAGGAGGTTTGGGAGGTGAATCAATCTCAATGTCAGTGTCAGAATTGTCACTGATATGAGATGATTCAGGTAAGGGGTCGGTAGAGAACCAGAAAGAAGGGGCAGGGTAGAAGAGGGATTTTGGTTTGTGAAGGGTAGGTTGAGGAGGTTGTTGGTTAGGGGTGAATAGCTCTGCTACTGAAGAAAGTTCGAAAAGGAACTTGGCAGCAGCAGAGTCTATTGGCTTTGTGGGAGGGATTGGAGTTGGTTGTGGTGCAGTTGATGAAGTTGGTTGGGTTTGGTGAGGTGAGGAAGGGGTAGAAGGGTCAGGTGAGTAGTTGAAGGGTGAAGGAGGAGGAGGAGTGGGGGTTCTGGCTGGCTCCTCCTGAGTTTGAGGCTCCTCCTGAGGGATAGGCTCCTCCGGAGGTGGTGAATTCCTCGAGTAGATGACTCGGGAGGAATGGGTCAGGTGGGTGCGGTAGTAGGGTTGGCTAGAGGTAGTGGTAGTTGGTGGGGTGTTGGTGGTTGGTTGGGCATCGGTAGAGGCTTGGCTGGCGGTAGAGGGCTTGGTACCAGCAGATCTCCTTTTATTCCTTAGCGGCTGAATAGGAGACTCAGCTGCTTCATCGGTAGTGGCAGGAGTGCCTGTTGTTGGCTGGTCTTCAAAGGTTTTACGAAGTTTCCTTCGTTTTGGTTTAGGAGTGGGTGCAGGAGAGGGTGAGGGTGGTCTTTTGGATTGAGAAGAAGGTTGGGAAGAAGAGGTTGGTTGTGATTGAGAGGATGGCTGGGCTTGGGCTGGGGAAGGTGAAGGAGTTGGTCTGGCTGGAGGCTGGTCCTTTTGGCCTTCCTTCATCTCTTTCCTGATCCATTTGGCCTGCTCCTCTTCAGTAGGCACTGCATCTTCCGGCCTTGTCTTCTTCTTTCCCTTGGCTTTCATCTTGGCTCTTAGCAGCTACTCTGCCTCATCAGCCAAGTCTTTTGCTTTTTGATGAAGGGACGTGGCCATTTGATCATGTTGAAGCGAGTTACCAAGATCGATACAGGCTTGGCCACTTTGTCTATGGAGACGGGCAGTAGACCCTTTTTGCAGTCTTCGCTTGTTCTCATATTCAGAATATTTGCTGAAGAACGAAGCGGTTAGCTGCTTCTCCTTGGCCACCACGATTAGTTCATCTTCCTTTAAGGAAGAATTGACATTGGCATCGTCTCTGAGAAGGGCATTGATCAGCCTTACGAAGGGGCGCTTGCAGGTAGGGTTGTTCTTTGCTTTCTCCACCCACTGCTTTAATTCATTGAAAATGACGGCCCCCCAGTTGAGATGGAGCTGAAGGAATACGACACTGGTTAAGTTGATCTGTTGAGCCGTAAACATGTCATGTGCTCCACTCTTGAATAGAAGCCCCTTGTCAATAAGGTGGGAGCGATGGACGCGCCCGTAGGAACAGATTTGGAGCATTTTCCCTTGAGGTTCTCTCGTAGTATCTACTCCTCTCATTGCTTCCTGTGCATGTACTCAAAGAATGGTTGCTTCAAGTGGTCCACCAAAGTGTACGCCGATGATGGTGGAAATTTTCTTGGCAGTGATGGAGATTGGTCGGCCTCTAATCCATCCTCGTAGAGCATTCGGGCTCATGAGTTCCATTCTCTGATAAAATTCTTCTGCCAGAAAGATGCTGTAATTCTTGTCGTTGAGGCAGAAGAGAGGAAGTATGCCAGAGGCGTTCATATCCTCGCATGCTTTGACCCCGGAGGCTATCGAGCAGACTGTCGGAAGGTCAATGCACATCCCTGGAATATACAATTTTGGGTCCAGGGCCACTATTATGTCATGAGAGGCGGGAAAGGTTGGATATCCCGGAAGGTTGACATCCGTACTTGGAGGAATGTCGGTTTCTGGGTTCAGTTTCTTTCCGCTGTCACACTTAGATTTTGAGGTTTTTTCCTGAAAGAAATGCAAACAAAAATTAGGGCTTTTCATCTCAAGAACTAAACAAGCAGAAATTTCAATGTTTTATGAAATTATTGAAATTTTCGAAATGAAAACTTGAAACCCTAGAATGTTTAGAGTAACCACACCCGAGAAATGTATAACAGAAGTTTTCCATAAGAATAAACAATGAAAGTACATAAACGACTGTTAGTTTTCTAGGTTTTTAGGAACAACAATGGCGAATACTGTAGAAACTCGAAAATGACCGTTTGTATTCCAAAACAATTTTAGGTTATGAAATGAAATGCGAAACAGAAAACAATAAGTTTTAAGTAGAGAAGAACATACCATTGCTGTTGATGAGAAGAAGAAACAAGAAGGATTTGGGAATACAGAAAGCAGTTATACAGAGAGAGTATGAATAGAGAGAGAAATATTTTGTCAAAGGGGTTTCGTAAAGTTCTGCAAAAGGCGGTTCAAGGTCTATTTAAAGGTGAGAAAATTTTAGTGAAAAAGCGGGAACTTAAGATATTTTCTAAGTACCCAATTTTATTCTTGACCCCCTTTATTGCTTTAGAAACCTCTTTAGCAAGAATAGACTAAGTAAGAATACTGACCTTTAAGTCTTCCGGTAAAGAGAGACTTACGTCTTCCGATCAGTCTAAAACTAAGTCTACCGGTATGAAAGAAACATTAACAAAAACTTTGAAATTAAGCAGTAGGATCAATCATACCAAGATTTCTCCTTAAATAAGCAAACCTGGTGGCATCCAGTGGTTTTGTGAGAATGTCAGCCAATTGATGCTCAGTTGGAACATATTCCAAGCTGATGTTACCTTTCTCCACATGATCTTTGAGGAAGTGATAACGGATATCAATGTGCTTTGTCTTGGAGTGCATCACTGGATTTTTGGAGACTGAGATTGTTGATGTGTTGTCACACATGATTGGACAATTTGCAGTCTTGATGTTGTAGTCCACTAGTTGTTGCTTCATCCATAGGAGTTGAGAGCAACAATGCTAAAGCAATGTATTCAACTGTGGTTGAGTTTGCAACTGATCCTTGTTTCTTGCAAGACCATGAGACAAGTCTATTTCCAAGGAATTGACAAGTCCCACTGGTGCTTCTTCTGCTCACTTTGCAAGCTGCATAATCTGCATCTGAGTATCCAACTAGATTGAAATTGTTGTTTTTGGAATACCAGATGCCTAGATTTGTTGTTTTTGAAACATATCGATGATACGCTTGGCGGCAAGCAAATGTGACTCCTTTGATCTGCCTGAAATCTTGCACAAACACAAACAACAAACATAATGTCGGGTCTGGCAAGAAGGTAAAGAAGTGAACCTATGATTCCTCGGTACTTGGTCATGTTCTCTTGCTTTCCCTTCTCATCTTTGTCAAGATGGCGATCGGTAGACATTGAAGTTTCGAATCCTTTAGCCGAATCAAGACCGAACTTCTTGATTAGTTCCTTTGCATATTTGGTTTGGTGATGAAGATTCCGTCGGAAGTCTGTTGTATCTGCAGCCCTAGAAAGTAGGTAAGTTCACCCATCATGCTCATCTCGAACTTGCTTTGCATCGACTTCTCGAATCTTTTACACAGCTTTGGTTAGTTGATACAAAGATGATGTCGTCCACATAGATTTGTACCAGAAGAGAATGGCCTTTGTGCTTGAGGATGAATAAAGTAGTGTCTATCCTTCCTCTCACGAATGCTTGTTCTATTAGGAACTTGGATAGAGTTTCATACCAAGCTCTGGGAGCTTGCTTCAGGCCATAGAGAGCTTTCTTGAGTCGGTAGACGTGATCCAGTTTGTCTGAAATGACAAATCCTGGAGGCTGTTCAACATATATCGTTTCTTGAAGATCACCATTCAGAAAGGCACTCTTTACATCCATCTGATACACTTTGAAGTCCATGAACGAGGCATAGGCTAGAAAGAGTTTGATTGCCTCTAGTCTAGCAACAGGAGCAAAAGTTTCATCAAAGTCAATTCCTTCTTCTCGGTAGCCCTTGCAACCGGCCTAGCTTTGTTTCGGTGACATTTCCATCTTCATCTCTTTTGTTTCTGAAAACCCATTTAGTGTCGATGACTGGATGATCAGTCGGCCTTTGAACTAAGCTCAACACCTTACATCTTTCAAACTGGTTCAACTCTTCTTGCATAGCTTCAATCCAGTTATGATCTTCGATAGCTTCATCAATCTTCTTTGGCTCGAGTTCAGATAAAAATGCATAAGCAAACATAGTCTCTTCTCGAACTTTATTTCTCGTACGAACTCCTGTGTTGAGATCACCAATGATTTGAGAAATGGGATGATCTCTTGCTTCAATAATGGTTGGAGGAAGATCACTTCTGGTGGATTCTTCCCTTAAGAATTCTGGAGTAGGTTGAGAAGGAGATTCACCAAAATCTCGTTCAGAAGATATAGGATCTTCAAAACTTTCATTTTCTGGTGAACAAGAAGGATGAGTGATCTGTAGAGGTGCTTGGGATAATACAGAAGAGATGGGTTCAGGGTCAACAGAAGAGTTGTAATCGGTAGCGGCAGAGTTCTCGTCTACCGGTGAAGGGTCACGGTACTTTGGGTCGGTTGTCGTTTTCGATGAGAGTGGAAGGAATGTCTTTGTATTAGTACCTGTCTCATCATTATCAGAATCATTAGCAATGTTAGGAGCCTTTCTAGGCTCTAACAAGTCATATTCATAAAAAAAGAACATGCACAGATTCTAAAATTTTTAAATGAGTTTTATTGAAAATGCGAAATGCTTTTGAATGTTTGGAATACCCCAGAAAAATTCCTTCGTCTGATTTTGCATCAAATTTTCCTCTATATTCTTTTCCATTATGAAGAATAAAACATTTACAGCCGAAGATTTTAAGAAATCCTATGTTGGGGGATCTTCCTCTCCATATTTCATATGGAGTTTTGTTATGAAACTTGTTTACCGTGGATCTGCTCTAGGTAAAACATGCGGTGTTGGCGGCCGCCTGAAATATTTCGGAAGTTTAGCTTCTGCCAGCATTGTTCTTGCTGCTTCAATTAGCGTTCTATTCTTCCGTTCAGCTACACCGTTTTGTTGAGGAGTACCGGCAGCAGAGAAGTTGTGACCGATCCCGTGGTCATCGCAGTACTTTTCTACACCATTGTTCTTGAATTCAGTGCCATTGTCTGATCTTATGTCACTAATGTCTTCAAGCTTTTGAGTTTGAAGTCTTCTGAAAAGAGCTAGATCATACGTTTCATCTTTAGATGTCATTGTTTCAATCCAAGTGAATCTAGAGTAGTCGTCAACTACTACAAGTGTATACTTGTCTCCGTAAATACCTTGGTTGTGATTGGTCCAAAGAGATCCATATGCAAAGTTGAAGAGGTCTTTGTTGATAAAACAGACTTTCTTTTGAAGGAAGACTTGGAAAGTTTTCCTAGTTGGCAAGCTTTACAACTACGTCATGGTCGCAGACACCGTAGGTAGACCTTTGACAAGCCCATCTTTTGAGAGCTTGGAGAGGTGCTTGAAGTTGAGGTGGATGAGACGCTTGTGCCATAGCCGGTGTTGTCACGAACGTTGTTGGCTACTAGGCAAAGGTTTAAGAATCTCCCTAGAAGATTTAAGTCCACGACATAGACGTTTCCTTGTCTATTGCCGGTCAGTATTGTAGAGCAGGATTCACTGTCTTTGATGAGGCACCGGTTGGAGTTGAATTGGCATATCGGCCCTTTGTCGCAAAATTGGGATATGCTCAACAGATTGTGCTTTAGGCCACTCACTAGAGAAACTTTGTTGATGGAGAGACTTCCTCTAGTGATTGAGCCATATCCAATTGTTTTTCCTCTTGCATTGTCTCCAAAAATAACAGTGGGTCCTTTAGCTTCAGCCTATACGTAAGAAGACTTGTTCCTCATGTGTCTTGAGGTCAGTGTAGACACACCAATTTCGTACCCTGGTATGTGGATCGACATAAAATATCAAGAAGCTGTTAAAACTTAACAAATGTCAAGTTACATGAGTCAAAAATGCGAAAGGAAAAGCAGGATGCGCGAAACAGTGAACTGCAGGGGGGAAAGTGCAAAAACGAAACTTGAAAAAGCATGCTTGGTGCCGCACCAAGGGTCCCCTTGGTGGCACCAAGCCCTCTACTGTTGCGTCTCTCAGAAAGAAAATGTACAAGCTTTGATGCCCATGGTACAAGTCACTGATGCAGAGGAAGAAATCAAGAAATGTCGGCCGTGTCCTACTCCTCGACTATAAATAGGAGGCCTCGGCTCCCATTTTCAGTTGCTCATTTTTCCTCAGCGATTTTAATCGCAGCGAAGCTCTGTTGGTATTCTGCCGATACTATTAGTACGAGAGGTGCGAGATAGGTGAGTGGAAGCCCCTAGAGTCTCCAAACCCCGTCCAAACTCTGCCAAAACAAAAACCCATAGGTTATAAGTGATCCCTAGCCTAGTTGTTAGGTATCCACCTCATTTCCGGCCCTAAAAATTCCCAAAGTAAGCCGTTACTCGCCCGAGTAGCAGCCGAAAATCAAAAACTAAGCCGAGGTTCTGCCCAACCAAAAAGGCCAAAACCTACCCAAATAAGCTGTCACTCTGCCCGAGTTGACAAGCCCAAACTCTCATAAATAAGCAGTCATTCTTCCCAAATCAAAACAACAACCACACAACAAACAACAAAAGACCCCCTCTCCCTGAAGGACAAAGCGAGCACACCGCCGCTCTAAAAGGTAAAACCTTTAAGGGCGCTATTTATTGTATTTATTTAATTTTTTGTCTTTTTATTATTTTTAAAAATTGTTATTTAAATCCGGCACAATGTAGCGAATATAAGCCGTTGTGCTGCCCGGATTAGAGTAGGAAATATTATGTAAAAGAGTCGTTATGATGGCCAAATATTCTTAAATATGTCTGTAATTATTGTAAGGAAATGACTACGAATCCGTAAATAATGTAGCCATGCATGTATTTGATTTAATTTCTTGTCTTTTAATAATGTGTTTATTTGCGAAATAAATATAACAATAAGCATACTTCAGCCAAAAACCATTTTTGAGACCGAAATGGCGAGTTGGGTGCCTAACACCTTCCCAACTCGTAACTTAGCTTCCGAACCCGTTTTCTTTTTCTCTGGTTTATTTTTCTTTTCTTTGGTTTTGCTTTATTTCCCTTAAAATAAAGATGGCGACTCTAAAACTTTCAGATCCAGTGGGGCCTCGCAACACTCCTTCTTTGCACTTTCTCGTTCTCCCCTAAAAAAGGGAGAAATGAGAATGGAAGGGTGATGTATTCCCATATCCTGGTATCCCCTAAACAAGGGATAACTTGATGCGGGAAACCCAAAGCTCCCATAGTGATCTGAATGGGCCATAAGGCTATTTTTAATAAAATCCATAGTGGGGGCGTCGCAATATCCTTTTTTGCACTTTTCCGTTTTCCCCTAAAAAAGGGAAAATGAGAATGAAAGGGTAATGCATTCTCATATCCTGGTATCCCCTAAAAAAGGGATAACTTGATGCGGGAAACCATAAGTTCCCATATTGGATACAAAATCCACTCAAGGCAACCGAGGCACATTCAAACGTGCTAACATAGACAGCACTCCTCTCACACTTTTGATTTCGTCTTATCCTAAACAAGGGAGGGTGGAACGAGAGCAGTGGTGTCCCGCATCCGCACGTACGCGCACCCCTATCCAAGGGCGCGCGGGGCGCGGGTCGCACCCCGGGAACCTCACAGTGGCGACTCTGCTGGGGAGTTGTTTTATTTTAAATAAAATGGAGGGCTAGACTCGTAAAATAATTTTTTTTTTGTTTTTATTTGTTTCTGGCTGCAGTATGCTTGTTATATTAATTTACGCATTTGAATATAGTGTTCCTATACATCCGTGTCTATATTTGTGGATATGATCCTCCATCTTGCAGCCAGCTGCTCGTTCGATAAGCATTGCAGTGTGTTTAAGAATATTAAAAAAACTTCAAAAAAAAATTATATATATATATATATATATATATATATATATATATATATCGGAAAAAAAATATATATTATATATGTTACAATAAATTCCGGGCAGCACAACAAAAAAGCCGGGGCTTTATTTTACTTCCGGCTCTATATTATTATTTCTTTCAGTTTATTTTCCTTTTCATTTTATTATGTACATTTATACATATCTGCATTCATTCTGTCATTTTATTTTGGGGACATAGGACCAAAATTTGTAATTAATAGGAATAGATAGTTTCCCTCACTTTTCTTTCTATTTCTTAAAATGGTGTGCTTGCTTGCTTGCGCTCAACAATAAAAAGCCGAGAAAATCCACATATAACAGCAAGACATGTCATATTTGCTTTATTTTTCGATATCTGTAAATAAATAAAGACTTTATCGCTTTCTAGATACCGCACACACGTGCACGCATATAGAATATTTCGTTGTTACCTCCTACACCATGGCGGCCTACCCCCGCATAAGCCAACGTTAGAATGCATATAGTTTTTCAGGACACTTCACAGACCGATCGGTTTTTGCATTTCTGAATTATGAGCCAGCCCCTGTCAAAAAAAAAATAAAAAAATGTATATGTCAAAAAAAAATGCGCAAGTTCAAAATATATACATAATAAGTGCGCACAAAAAAAATATAGAATATAAATATAAATAACAAACATGGGCTGACTTATAATTCTCGGATGCTCGACCTAGGCCATTTCGGATGGTGGATCTGAAAGAGTATAGCCCTTCGCCTCGGGACCACCACGATCTGGGAGTCGAAAGGTGTGGAATACGTTGGTCCTATACTGAGAAAGAATCCACTGAATCCAGAAAAGTCACGAGACCTGCTGTCAAAATAAAGTAGGTGCTTATCCGGTCAATTGTAGGGAACAAAAATATAATAATAAAATACTAATAAAAGGCACGCTGCACTCCAAGCCCGAGATAGCCTCCAACAAATTTTGATACCCCAAAACCCCATTTTCTTCGTAAACCGGCCCGAATTTGAAAGGAGAGATAATATCGGGATACGGAAAGTAGTGCAAAACTCGATCGAAGGTATCGGGCCAGATCGAGGCGTAATCGCCTGGGCACGGATCCGAGCAAGTATGGCGAAAGTGAATACCATGGGTACAGTGCATTCGGGGGCTCCGGTATGTTCCGCCTCAGCAATGCAGAATGGTTTGACCAAAGGTTGCAATGCATTGATGAGTCAAATGGCTAGTCCGGAGCCTAAAATCCAATGGTGAGGTGAACTCTTCCCCTACTATTCCCCAAGAAGCATCCACATCCCTGGTGCCTCCAAACCCAACTCCTCAACCAAACACCAGCCCACTAATCCAGAATCCTTATAGTGTCCAAAACCCACCAACCCAGAATCCCTATACTAACCAAAACCAACCAACCCATAATCCCTATCTAGCCCATAATCCTTATCTAGCCCAATATCCCTATCATGCCCAAAATCCTTATCCAGTCCAATATCCCTACCCTATCCAAAATCTCTATCCAGCCCAGAATCCTTATCCAACCCATGATCCCTATTATGCCCAAAATCCTTATCCAGTTCAATATCCCTACCCTATCCAAAGTCCTTATCCAGCCCAATATCCATATCCAACCCAAAATCCTTATCCTGCCCAAAGTCCTTACCAGATACCACAGCTAGGAAACAACCCAGCCTTCCTTAATCCTACCAACATATACCAAAACCCAACCTTCCCGTCCGCCAAAATGGAGGCTGACATCGAAGATTTGAAAACTATGGTGCTTAAAATTCTAAACCAGGAAGTTTCTAATGAAAATTTGGGGAGACTTTCCTTACAGGTATGATAGGCAGATGCGATTATGAAGAACTCCTGCGAAGTTCGAGTCTATTTCTAATAAGCCTCTGCACTGGTACACCACGACCGGTTCGCTCCCGACACCCGCAGACTTGGTAGACCGCGGATATACTATACCCGATCCATTTCCCTAGCTTTACGGATTGGTCATCTACCAATCGGCTACCTATAGTTGAGGATCCTAAACCCCAGGTCCTCAACAATGTAATAACCCCTATACAATGTGCTTTTAATAATAATATAAATGTCTTTGCTTATTCCTTAGTTGCACCTACTTTAAAAGACGCATTAAATAATAATAATTATGATAATGAGTCATTTAATAAAATGGACCCAAAAGATAAAAATTATCTACTTGAGCTTGCAAAGTCAGTCGAGTACCAGGAACAGAGCCATTCATCAGCAGACACTGAAGACTTGTCCACCATCAACCTGGGGCTGGACAATGAAGTCAAAGAAATCAGAATCGGCAGTTACCTCCAAGGTCCAGAAAGAAAGGCACTCATTGATCTCCTCAAAGAATTCGTAGACATCTTTGCCTGGTCCTACGAAGATATGCCCGGCCTAGATCCAGCTATAGTCGAGCACCGGATTCCCACATATCCGGATGCTCGCCCGATCAAAAGCTCCCGCATTAAGCCAGAATGGTCACTACAAGTCAAAGAAGAAATCATGAAACAGTTGCGCGTCAACTTCATTCGGGTAGTTGAATACCCGACCTGGCTGTCCAATATAGTGACCGTTCCCAAGCCCAACGGGAAAGTCAGAATCTGTGTAGACTTTCGCGACCTCAACAAAGCGTCGCCCAAAGATGACTTCCCCCTGCCCAACATTGATATTGTGGTAGATGCCGTCGCAGCTCACAAAGTCCGATCCTTCGTCGACGGCATGCTGGGCTACAACCAAATCAAAATGGCAGCAGAAGACCAGGAGAAGACCTCATTCACTACTCCTTGGGGGACTTATTGTTACACCGTCATGCCATTCGGATTAAAGAATGCTGGAGCCACTTACCAGAGGGCTGCCACCACCCTCTTCCGCGACATGATCCACAAAGAGATGGAGGTCTATGTTGATAATATGATCGTACATTCTAGCGACGCCTACGGTGCTCACATTAAAGATCTTCGGAAGTTCTTCGAAAGACTCAGAAAGCACCAGATGAAGCTTAACCCCACCAAATGTACATTCGGGGTTACCAGAGGCAAAGTCCTGGGATTCTTAGTAACTGAGCAAGGCATCGAGATCGAGCCAGCAAAGATCAAAGCCATCCTAGAGATGCCACAGCCGAAAACTCCCACCGAAGTCAAAGGCTTCCTAGGCCGATTGCAGTACATCAGCCGTTTCATCAGACAGCTGACTACCACCTGTGAGCCCCTCTTTAAACTCTTAAAAAAGAATACCGATCAAGTCTGGGACGCGAAGTGTCAGCTAGCCTTCGAGAAAATAAAAGCCTATCTTACCAATCCCCATGTGCTAGCTCCACCCCATACACATAAACCTCTCCTCATATACTTAACCGTCACAGACACATCAGTAGGGGCTATGCTCGCCCAAGAGAAAGAAGATTCCTACATTGAAAATGCCATATATTTCATAAGTAGGAAGCTACAAGGAAGCGAGCTAAATTATTATTGGAAAAAAGAAGGCCTAGTCTGGGCCACTCAGAGGCTCAAAACCTATCTCCAAGGAAGGTCCATCAAGCTCATATCCAGGATGGACCCTATCAAATACATCTTCGGTAAGTCATCACTATCCAGCAGACTAGCCAAGTGGTCCTTTCTTCTTAATGAGTTTGACATAACTTATGTCACTCTCAAGTCTATCAAAGGGAGCGTCATCGCGGACCACTTAGCTGATCTACCCCTGAAGGCCGAAGATGCAAGCGAGCCGGTTTCCCGGATGAAGGTATCACGGAAATCACCGACCGGGACACTGTTGGCAGATGTTCTTTGAGCCGCAAACAAAAGAGGCTTTGGCATAGGAATCTGATGTCGATCAGCTGACTCTCATACTCCGCTGGCTATAAGGTTGGAGTTCGAATGTTCAAATAATACGGCGGAATATGAAGCCTGTATTGCTGGCCTAGAAGAAGCTCTTCAAAGGGGAGCTAAAGATCTCGAAGTCTACGGAGACTCGGCCCTAATCATAAATCAAGTCGAAGGAAGATGGAGGACCCAGGATCCTCGGCTGCAGCTCTATCATGCCAAGTTAATAACAGTCGCCGCCCGATTTGGTTCTATCTCGTTCCATTACCTGCCACGAGATAGGAATCAATTCGCCGATGCCCTGGCCACTCTGGCGTCACTAGTCCAGATTCCCGCCGAAACTAAAGTTCAGCCATTTATAGTCGGGAAGAAGGTCACTCCGGCATACTGTTTCAAAATCAACGCAGCCCCTGAAGCAGATCACGAGCCCTGGTATGCTGACATCTTAAATCTGCTCCAGAAAAATCTTTATCCTCCTGGCTTAGACAAAAGGGGAAGAGTCTCCCTGCGAAGATGGGCCTCCCAATTCGTACTCAGCGGTGGCAGCCTGTATAAGAGGCATTATCAAGGCCTCAACTTACTATGTGTCAATCAGGCCAAAGCTGAGCAAATTATGGATCAACTACATGGTGGTACCTGTGGGCCCCACATGAATGGCCATATGCTATCAAAGAAAGTCATCCGACAGGGGTACTATTGGAGTACGCTCGAAACTGATTGTATTCGGTGGGTGCGACATTGCGACAAATGTCAACGCTTTGCCAATCTACAGCATGTGCCCCCACACGTCCTATACAACTCCACAGCCCCCTGGCCCTTCTCAACATGGGGTATCGACGTCATAGGCCAAATTCACCCGAAGGGATCTAATGGCCATGAATACGTCTTGGTAGCCGTCGATTACTTCACAAAGTGGGTAGAAGCTTCTTCCTACAAGGTCTTAAACGCCCGAAAGGTGTCCAAATTTATTCGGGCCAATATCATATACCGCTATGGGGTACCTTTCGAGATCATCTCTGACAACGGCTCTCATTTTGAAGGGGACGTGAACCGTCTACTAGACGAGTTCAAGATTCAAAGACACAAATCCTCCCCCTACCGGCCACAAGCCAATGGTGCCGTTGAAGCAACCAACAAAACTCTCGAGAACATCATCGAGAAAAATGGGCGTCTGAGGAAGAGGCGGCGAGAAAAATTGCCACTAGCCCTCTGGGGCTGCAAATGCGTCGATCCGCACCCACCTTTGGGGCTACCCCTTACTCTCGGCATATGGCATGGGCGGTACTACCAATAGAGGTGGAAATTCCATCATTGAGAGTAATGATGGAAGGCGATATAGCGAGTTGGAGGTGAGGCGGCGGAACTTGCCCTAATTGATGAGCGGCGCTGTTAGCCTTGGAGCATACAGGGCAGGGCATATCAAAGGCGTATCGCCCGAGCTTTCAATAAAAAAGTCAAAGGCCGTGATATCCAAGTTGGAGACCTCGTGCTTCGAGAAAAACCCCTAGTTATGTTGATACTAGGGGAAAATGGAAGTCTCCCTGGATGGGACCGTACATTCGTTAAGGAGATCCGATCAGGAGGTGTCGTGCTTCTCACGAACCAGGATGGGGAAGATCTTGTCGCAGCCTTTCAACCTCGACAAACTCAAAGGTACTACGCTGAGCCATCCTATGCTTCCCTCTCCGAAAAGAAAGGCCTCCGGCAAAAATTAGAGCAGGCAAAAAATATATAATAATAATAAATAATAATAAATAAATAAAAAATATATAAAAATAAAAAAAGGAGAGGAAGGCATTATTTGAAGCCCTCGGCGTACTACCTCGAGTCTTGACACATCGAGGCTCGGCAGAAGAGAAAAACCACGACAAAGCGGCTCATATTAAAACACTAAAATATAAATTTTACAGGTCTAAGGTGCAACTTAGGAATATTTATTAAAACGTCTATATTATACATTATTTGCATTGTACATATCTATATCTGCCTATACCCCTTTGTTTTCCCGAAACAATTCCTTTTCTTGCGGCCTTAGCCGGCGGTCTATCGATACTGCGGCGTCCACCGGCCGGGCCCATATACTCTGCGGCGCGAGAAGAAGCCTAGACTCATCGGCATGAGAGCCACGAGATGTGTCTCCCTCTTCATCATCGGCATCTCCGTTCTCTGAGGCGGCCGTATTGCTCGGCCGCTTCATCATTTACGAGACGGCACCCCATACGGGAGGGAGGAGGAGCGACTATCTCTCGTTCCCGTGGGTTGTCATGCGCTTGCCAAGCTTCGGCCGCGGAGGCTCGTGACCACCGGTTCTCGGAAGCGGTACCCCCGATCGAGGGGAGGCGGTTGCTTCTTGTTCCCATGGGTTATCTTTGTTGACCAAAATCACTCAATCTGCGGGATGTATTCTTTGGGACCCGGCGTCAGATCGAGGGCGTCAGAGTATTAAGGCCATGAACCCGTCGAAAGCGCCTCGAGGCAGAGGAACAACCAACCACGAACTATCAATGTCCTCGCCTACTTCAGCGAGGCGAGCATCCACTCCATTGGTTATATGGCGGCCCGGCAAATGTCTCGGTACATGCTTAGAATGGCGCGAGGCGGCCTCGGCGGCTACCATAACCCGCCAAATACCCGAGGATAGAAGCATATAATCGAGAATATGGGTATGCTACCTCCGGTCTTTCGGCATCTACGAGCCACATGCCTGGATAGTGGGACCCGGGCGATCGTCGGTAACTCCCTTCCCATGTATATAGGGCGGGACTGCTCCCTTCCAAATTGCTCCTTGCCGTAAGATCCGGTCGGGTTGGAAGTAAAGAAGTCCGATAAAGGCCCAACATGACCACTTGGCTGTACTCATCGGAGTGACGAAGAAAAAGCCGGATCTCCCAGTGGCGGACGACCCAGATTATATCCATTGAGCCCCGGCGATAGAAGTGATCGGCCCAGTCAATATCAGAATAATTAGTCTGGGGAAAATGCCCGCGCATTCCATAAAAGGATGGATCATAAGGAGCTCCGGCGGCACGGAGAACCCAAAGGAAGTGCTCTTCTAGCCACATGTGAATCGAGAATGGGGCTACCGGTAGACAATTCATTCCCAGCAGCGATCGGGCGAGTGAAAGTCTGCGCTAAAATCACGAACAATGTTCGGCGATCCGAGCTAATGCTAAGTCTATGACCCGCTCATCTACTAATCCAGGTAGACCAACTATCAAATATCTCCCTACCAAGCAGAGAAAAAGTGATGTTAATCTACGCCGCTGATAGTCCACGTCATCTTCAATATATTCTGTGAAAGCTCCAGGAAGAACCATCAAATTGAAAGATTCCCCATTATAAAATCCTGGAGTAGCGCGGCGGGTAGAATTGAAGAGCTCCCGAATAGCCATATACGGACGCCTTCTGTAGGCGGGTACCGCGATCTGACGAGTAGGTGCCACCCCCAGCATAGCACAGAACTCCTCGAATGTGGGACACATCTCGTTCATGCCAAAATTAAACAAGTGATCCTCATGAGACCAAAACCTGGCGGCTCCCCTCAACATGTCCCAATTAATTATGACATTTCGCCAGGATAGAAGGCACCTAAACCCGAAAAGATGTTCAAACCAATCCCTTTCGTCAGATCGCAAAGAAAGGATCCAGAAATCCAGGGCATTTTCATAAATCTCAATTTCTAGAGCCGTAGGAATGCGGGCGGCCATTTATAAGAGATGCGAGAAATATTGTTATGGCTGAAAATGGCTATGGCAAGCAAGGCAGAAGCTGGTGAATTTAGAAAGAAAGAACGAAATGAATTGGTGAAGAAGCGAGCGGTTTCGTCGAAATTTATCTTTGCGAATTGAGAAGCAGACGATTCGGCGCCACGAACGTGAAGAAAAAGTGGCGCATAGAAAAGCTATGGTGCCACCAGCTTCTTGGTGCCACACCATAGGTCCTTATGGTGGCACCAAGAATGTCCACTGTGCTGTGAAAATTCCTGCCCGGTATCCTGGTTTGGTGATCCGACATTCTGCTATTCGTAATCGATCGCGAAAAGAAAAAAGAGGCCTATGAAAGGCGACTACGCACGGGCACGGGCTCAACAGCCACAGGGCGCCGAAAGGATAAGAAATTCGGCCATTTTCCCGTTCCAATATCACCCGAAAAGCCCGCTTTAATCCAAAGGTGTATTCTTAAAAATCCCTTTCTTTAAAGTACAGCGTGTCATTATATTTTAGATGTCCGGTATAGTTTTATTTTCTGTGTGAATTTATTTTTGCATGTGTAACATACTGCATCATATACATTATATTGCATTATATTATACTGTCTGTACAGGTTTCTTTTACAAAAATACAAAAATAAAAAAAAAGGAAAGGAAAAGATACTAATGTTCGCAGGAATCCAAAGCTAATGTGCTCTGGACGGCGACTCGGGAAAACCACCACCCATGACCACAGGACCCGTTGTGCCTCCGGTTCGATCCCGACCTCTGCCCGGCCGCGGCTTGACCCATCATCATCATCATCATCATCATCATCATTATCATCATCGTCATCTCGGCGTCGGGCCGCAGACCGAAGCTCCCCGCAAGAGAATTCATCGCCCAATTTATGATATAGCTTGCCGATGTCTTTGAAGAAGCCCAGCTTTCTTATAAGTAGACACGTTCACCTGAAAAAAAAGAGAATGAAAATAAAAAAAATGATTAGTCTCAAAAAAAAAAAATACATAAAAAAAGAAAAATATAATATAAAGAAGAGAGACAATAAAGGTGGATGTGTCTACCGAACGAGCCTGCTCCGGGACGCGACGCTCCTCCGGGATCTCGGCGTCGGAAAAACTCGCTCTACTAAGCCACCGCCCCACTCATACCTTGGAAAGTAGAGAAAATATCATCGGGCTCGTGAAACATCGAGGTTCCGTGCCGAGAAATGAAAGAAGACGACCACGGCTTTGGCGGAAGCATCGAATGCCTCCCTCGGGCGCAACAGGAGGCAGGAGGAGGGGGATGCAGCTCTAATCTCGTGAAATCCTCGTATGCCATCACCGGATAATGCATCGCGGAACAGGTATTTCCCCAATCTGAGACCGGTCGAGGCGCGCTCGGGCTCTATCACCCAAGAAGGAGGCCAAGGAGGCACCACTTGAGCCACTAGAAAAGACTGGTGCTGACGGTTCACCCGCTCGCCCATATACAAAGAGTCCACCATGATGGAAACCATCAATATCCGGCAGCGGCTGAACATCAAAGTAGTGAAATAGTGACCCTCCAGGCCCTCCCAAGGAAAGAAGTGCACTGAACCCTGACTCGAGCCAACAATATGCTCCAAAGACTCTTTCCCTATCATTACAACCACCGGCCCCTCCGGATTCACCCTCGTTGCCGCAACATATTGGGACAGATACGGAGGCTCGCCGAATGAGGCGACCCGACGAAAATCTGAAAAATGAGAAGGCCCAGACCTGCAAAAAATAAAAATAAAAAAAAATAAATGTTAAAAAAAATGTGTATATGTTGTCAAAAATAATAATAAAAAATTGATACAAAAAAAAGGGAAAAGAGAGATAGAAAAAAGCAGGAAAAGACATGTACCTCCCACGTCGAGGCAAACCCATTCAGAGTCGGCGAGTCATTCCGGCTGGCCCTATCGATAGAGACATACAGTTCGGCCAAGCCAGCCTGTCCCCAATCATACAAAGGGATCCGATCAAAATCCGCCAGACCAGCCAGGACGGAAACTCTCAGGGTGACAGAGGAATTGGCAAAGAGCGATGTGCCAAGAAAGAAAAATAAAAATGTTCTTGCCACTCCGAAGTTACGACAAATATCATCACCAAGCACCCGCCCGACATTATTAAGAAGCCACTTCCGAACGCCAAGCAATAAAGATCTCATCCGTCGATTTAAAGCGAGGCTCGAAGCCCAGAGGTCCACAACCTCCTCCCTACGATGACGGAGAGTAAAGTCAGGCCGTGGTCTCCCTACGCCGTAGGGATTCCCCGTGATCGCAATGGGTCACACGGGTCATGGTTGCCTCCCCCCACCGAAATGAAAGGTATGGGTGGTGTCCCACCAGAAGTCCCTGAACACGTCAAAAATCGGCAGATAGCTGGTAAAGTGGGTGAAGGAGTGCATGAAGACACTGCAAGGGCTGTTAATTTGGCATGATAAAGTTGCAACCGGGGATCTTGGGTTTTCCACCTCCCTTCGACTTGGTTTATGATCAGGGCAGAGTCTCCAAAGACTTCAAGATTTTTAGCCTTCCTTTGGAGTGCTTCTTCCAGGCCGGCAATGCAAGCTTCAGATTCGGTATTGTTGGAGCATTCAAACTCCAATCTTAGTGCCGGAGTATGAGAATCTCGATGAGTAAGATTCCTATTCCAAAGCCTCTTTTGTTTGCGTCCTCGTCGAAGAACATCTCGCTACCGGTGTCGTGGTCGTGATTTCCAAGACACCTTCGCCTGGGAAACCGGGCTCGAGCATCTTCTGCTTTAAGAGGTAGATCTGTTGATTCTTATGTTAAATTTATATCGATCGACAAGACATTACATTAGTTTTATACTTGCTGGCTAATCGGGCTTATCGATTAGCGTGGCAACCGTGTATAGAACTTTGCCTTGTATAGTTCTTGTAGGACTTTTTCAGAACAACTAAGACCACTTCTCGCCTTCACCTGAAGACTGCTCAAAGCTTAAGATCGGTAGACCTCGTGTTCAATCGACCGCTTCTACGTGTCCCTCCAAATAGAAGCTAGCCGGATTAATTCAAACTTATTTCCATATATTATTTGAATTAATCCAAGTCATTCCTCGACATGTCAAGTCGCCGAAAGCAACTTTCGAAAAGCGAAAAGCAGAAGACCTTTTTCGCCCCGAAAGCAAAAGCGGCCCCTACTTTCTCGCTTCATCTCTCGATCCGACACCAAATCGCCCACCTTTTGAAGATCTCTAAATGATTATCTGTTCTAGATATCGTGAAGACAAAATTCCTTGATCGACGCATTTAATGCATTTATGAATAGTAGATGTTGAAGTCTTCGCCCTCTCCAACGGATCCTTTTGAAATGCACTCGCTTTAATATACGCCATTGAAGATCTGAACAAAACAATCGCATGTAATCAATCGAACACTTAAAGAATTGCTCTAAATCTACACAACTCCAAGTCTTTCACGGTGCATTCAATAGATCCTCAACAGATCTAGAAGTCCTCGTCAACAACAAGAAGCCGCTCTACAACAATTATTGCTTTATTCTTCTTGTTGTTAACTTCCATTAACTATATTCCGCACGCATCTAATTAAATATCTTGTATTTATAGATATTTAATTCCCTAGACCCAAACACAAGTCAATATTTTGTACACGATCCATTAGGGATATTCTTTGTAATTGATCTAAGTGGAAAACATAATGCACAATTTAAATCCAAGGTTGACTGCCTTGGTGGTGGACGTAGCACTCATTATAGTGTGAATCATCCCAAAATACTTGTGTTATTTCCTCTTGTCGTCCATTTATTGAACTGCTTAGTTTCATTGATTATATTATTCATTTCAAATAGTAACTTAAGTAATCAGAAAAGGTCTACCGGTAGTCCTTATCTGCACTGAACAATTCTCTTGAAGGTCTTCCGCTACTTGATTCTTTTCATAGATTGCAAGTAACTTTCAAGGAACTTACTTAAAAGTTTTAAAGTGTTAATAAGCTATTCAACCCCCCCCCCTTCTAGCTTATTATTGTGCTCATTGGGACCCACAATCGGCCAGGTGATCTGCAATGACACTGCCTTTGATAGATTTGAGCGTGACATATGTTATGTCAAACTCATTGAGAAGGAAGGCCCACTTAGCCGCCTACCGAAAGCGATGGTTTGTCAAGATATATTTGATAGATCCATCCCGAGATGAGCTTGATGGATCGCCCCAGATAGGTTTTGAGCCTTGGGTTGTCCGTACTAGGCCAAAGACAACTTTCTCCAAAGGTCGAATAATTCACGCTTCCTCAGCAGCCTTCCTAACCGAAGAAGTATATGGCCGATGTAGGAGTCTTTCTTTTCTTGGGCAAGCATGGCTCCCACTGACGTGTCTGTGACGGTTAAGTATATGAGGAGAGGTTTATGTGTATGGGTTGGGGCTAGCACATGTGGATTGGTGAGATAGGCTTTTATTTTTTCGAAGGCTAGCTGGCATTTCTCATCCCAGACTTGGTCAGTATTCTTCTTTAGAAGCTTGAAGAGGGGCCCACAAGTGGTGGTGAGCTGTCTGATGAAGCTGTTGATGTATTGCATTTAGGCCTAGGAAGCCTTTGACTGTTGGAGTTTTTGGTCATGCATCTCTATGATGGCTTTGATTTTTGCCGGCTCGATCTCGATACCTTGCTCACCACTAAGAATCCCGTGACTTTGCCTCTCGTGACCCCAAACGTGCATTTGTGGGGTTGAGTTTCATCTCGATGCTTCGAGTCTTTCAAGAACTTCCGAATATCTCTGATATGAGCACCGTTGGTGTCGCTGGAATGCACGATCATGTCGTCGACGTAGACCTCGATCTCTTTGTGAATCATGTCGTGGAAGAGAGTGGTGGCAGCTCTTTGATAAGTAGCCCCGGCATTTTTGAGCCCAAATGGCATGACAAGCAAAGATGTACCCCAAGGAGTGGTGAATGAAGTCTCTCTTGGTCTTCTTGCCATTTTAATTTGATTGTAGCCGAGCATGCCGCCGATTAAGGATCTCGATCTTGTGAGTAGCAACAAAGATCTACCACAATATCAATGTTGGGTAGCGGAAATCATCTTGGGCGACGCTTGTTGAGGTCGCGAAGTCGACGCAGATTCGACCTTCCCTGGGCTTGGGAACGGCCACTATGTTGGACAAAAGACGGTATTTAACCACCCGAATGAAGTTGACATGGAGTCGCTTCATAATTTCTTCTTTGACTTGCAAAGTGACCATTCTCGCTTGATTCTGGCTGAGCTTCTCCTTGATTGGCCGAAAGCATCCGGATAGATAGGATCCTGTTCGACTATGGCCGGATCTAGCCCCCAGATATCTTCATAGGACCTGCATAAAGATGTCTACGAACTCTTTGAGGAGGTCGATGAGTGCTACCCTTTCGAGCCTCAGTAGTTGCCGATTTTGATTTCTTTGATTTGATTGTTCAAATTTCACGCTGATGATTGACAAGTCTTCACCGCCGCCGAGTGATGATGTTCCTCGTTGCTCAACCGACTTTACAAGCTCAAGCAAATATTTTTATCTTTTGGGTCCATTTCATTAAATGACTCATTATTATGATTATTTAATATATCTTTTAATGTAGGTGCAACTAAGGAATGAGCAAAGACATTCATATTATCATTAATAGCAACCGCATGTGGCTTATTACATTATTGAGGACCCGGGGTTTGAGATCCTTATTATTAGGGAGCGGATTGGTAGATGACCAACTGCAAAGCTAGGAGAAGGAAGGGGGATAGTATATTCAAGCTGCCTACCGCCTCATGAGTCAAGAGCGGGCCGGTAGTAACATACCACCCGCAGAGGCTTAGCAGCTGAGAAGCTCAAACTTATCGTGAGCTTTGCATATTCAAGACCTCCTTCTATCATACCCAAGAAACTGCCTCCCAGGCCATCATCATCAAATAAGACCAGAGGATAGTCATCCTGATCTATAGACCAAGTGTTTTCAAAAGTGGCAGTTTTACATGAAGTGCTATCGGGCTCCAGGGTGACCTGTTCCATTTTGTCTGTGAGAAGACTGACATTTTCAAAGATTTCCCACCCAGGGCATCTTTTCCCATTTTGGTCTATCCAGGGCTCAGGGAACATGAGGTAGGCTTCTGTTTCCCCTTTCCTTATAAAATAACCATTTAAGGTCTTTCCTCAGATGGTCGAGAGGGGATGTGTAAGGAAGCTTTTATTTTCCCCGCTCTTTCTTTTCTCACGCTTTTGTTTCATGACAGCAGCCTATCTTAGCAGGAGTAGGTGTGTATCCTAGGCCAAAGGGAGGGATACATTCCTTAAGTTCATCCTGGACTAGATTGACAAGCCCCTGTTGGTTTCTACCAAGACCCGCACTGTGCATATAATTCATTTTCCTAACATGTTTAAAGGGACCATGTTTCCTAGGGATGTGGTTTTTTCAAGTGATGTCGCCTCTACCGTATTCAAGGGCGTTGACCACAGCTTGGGGGATGACCTCAAAACCACTGAGGAAAATACCCGTGTCTTCATGCTCTATCTCGAGGATTGGGATATCCTCGCTTTCTTTGTTTTCCACAATTGTATCAGCCAAAATAATTACTATGTGATCATCGTGGATGAATTTGACACGTTGGTGCAATGAAGAAGCTACCCCCTTTACCCCACGGATCCAAGGGCGCCCCAAGAATAGACTAAAAGTGGCCGGTATGTCCAAGACTCGAATTCGACCTAAGATGGTTAATGGCCCAATAGTCAAGATCGTAGTGACTACCCCTAAGACACATCGACCGGTGTTGTTGTATGCCTTTACCGTCTCGTGAAGAAGGAGTGAGTTATGATATTTTTGTTCCCAATTTGGCTAAGGTGCCGGAGGGACATACATTCGAGGACCCGTTATTCATCGTAACTCGAGGAACTCGCTTCCATTATTCCCACAAAGGATATGAAGAGCATCAATGTGGTCGGGCCCTTCCTTAAGTATCTAGATCGTAAAACATTATGACATTTCCAAAATGAATATTTCCGATCATCCGAGTAAGCTCATTCGGGAAGTTTCAATGGAACGATCGCCTCGACTTGTAGATTTGGCCAGGTGTCACGATGGGTTTTTGAAGCACGTAGTAAGCCCCAAATGGAAATGTTGGCCCGAGTTTTCTTCATCCGAGCTAAGAGTATCTTCCACCTCCTTAGCCCCAAGATTCTGCTTTGTCTTTGCCCGAGTGGTCACCTTTTTCCGTGTTTGGTTGGTAGGCTCTGCCATCTAGTAAGGTGGCTAACATCCCTACCCACCCAAGTGGCTTGTTCGATGTTGCAAGTATTTTGGCTACCCAGATAGTGTCCCAAGAGAGCATGTGCCTAGGCTCTTTATGGATGTATATGGAGAGAAAGGAATAAGGATATATGGTAATGGATGGCGATTTTTTCGAACTTGGGAATGTTGATTTTTTCATCAACCTCAATCATGTTGATTTGAGGAAGAGGGTTATTGACCGTGGTTTGGTCCGGGGAGGTTTTTCAATCACCTTATCATCTATCAAATCCTCGGATAGCATGTTCGAGTGTATAACATCCGCCGTGAGGTGACCATCGGGCGATGATACTCACAAGATCGGGCATGGTTCCAGCTTGTCGCAGGGGTTTGGTGGCCTCAGAAGTTCTCCAAAGGCTTCAACACTCCCTCGAGCCATTAGCCCCTCGTAATATCACGCATGCAGGAGCTTGCAATCCGTCAAAGTACCGGCTTGACTCGCTCGCCTCTCGAAATTTCTGGTTGGGCCATTATTCCTCCGATCGAAGTTGCAACACTGCCCGGCCCATAGGACCATGGAGTAGCATTATAGTTTTGAGTAGGAAAAGTGGCCTGAGGCATCTCCTACCATATTGACGGCCGGTGCCAAGCGGCTGCCTTTCCTTTAGAGTATCTGAAAGAACCGGAGGTGTATTGACTTTAATTGCCCGGTCCGTATATCTTCATCAATACGAACCCCTATCTCCACCACTTCTTTAAAGTCGCCTGTAGTGAGATACCGCATGTGTTCCGTATATGGGTTCGAGGTTTTGATGAACATCCCAAGATGACTCACCGATCAGTGTCTGGCAAAGTCTGGGCCAACTTTCGCTTCCACCCGACCGCAAATTCAAAGACATGTTTCTTTCTCTTTGGGTGCACGACTCGAGGTCTCTTTTGTTTTCTCGGGCTAGTGTTGTCTTTATACCTTTCAAGGAACTCTTCGGCTATCCGGTCCTGTATTCACACTACTGTTCTGACAACATCGCCATTGCTTGGCGCAACCCTACCAGGGTAAGGTGAAAATTGGAAGTCATAGCTTCAAAGCTAGCTCCTCTTGATTGCATACCAAATGAGTAGGATTTAGATGGGATATAGGGCATCCGGTCCCATCGAACTTTTCTATGCGTTCCGCATTTTGAATTTGGAAGGCAATACCGCCAAGGTTGTAATGCCAGTGGCCCGCGTAGAAAATTCCCTTTGTTGAGCAGCTTTGAGCATCATTGTTTTCATGTTTTCCATGCCTCGCCTCCATTTTGGTGGTCGGGGAGTTGGTTTTAGGTATATGCCGTTGGCAGTGATTTAAGAAAGTCGGGTTAATTTCTGGCTGTGGTGTTGGGTATGGATTTTGAGCAGGGTATGGATCTTAAGTCGGATTTTGAGCTGGGTAAGGATTCTGAGCCGGATATGGATTTTGAGCGATGTAAGCTGGTGGATTTTTGGTAGGATAGGGATTTTGGGTAGTATAGGCATTCTGGGCTGGATAGAGATTTTGGACTGGTGGATTTTGAGCTGGATATGGATTCTGGGCAAGATAGGCATTCGGGTTGGATAGAGATTTGGGTGGGGTGGATTTTGGGTCGTGGATTGTCAAGTGTGGTACGGTTTTGAGCCGGGTATAGGTTTTCAGCCGGAGTCGATAGAGATTCTCGGGCCGTATGGAGATTCGCGGGCCGGTGGATTTTGAGCCGGGTACGGGTTTTCGGGTAGTGTAGCCGGGTGGATTTTGGATGGTTTCTACTGATGGTGGATCATCGTGAGATAAGTAGGTAGTAACTTGCCCTGACGATCAAGTTATAGCTCTGGGGATCCATATGTGGCCGCTTTTGGAGTGGGTTGTTCATGGAAAAGGGAGGTCATTTAGACTCCGGGAATGTTGGTGTTCTCGAAAGCGGTATGGAGGATATGATGGGTAAGGATTGACATTCGGGGTAGTAAGGAGTTGGTGGAGGGTTAGGATTTGGAGTGATGGCGTTGTTTGGTGGGTTAGTGTTTGGCCGAGGGTTTGGCTTGTTTGAAGTGCATGTGAGGTTGATGCTTCCGGGAACCGCAGGGAAGAAATTACCTCACCACCGGATTTCAAGCTTTGTACCAGATTACCATTTGGCTCATTATTCACGCACCCGCCGCACCCTCCAAATTCTTGCCTAGCCATCGCCGCATTGGCCGAGCTCTGAGCATATCCTCGAGCCCTCAGACTGCACTCCATAGTGCATCGCTCACTTTCACTTTGGCCGCCATACCGCTCGGATCTGCACTCCGCCGAGCCGCTTTCTCGCCTTGATTCGATATGTTTCTGGAGATACCTCTCGACTGCTTCTCGCACTTGATTCCTTATCAATCTGGGGCCAGCATCGTTTCCGCTTTTCCAAATTCGCAAAGCTTCGGGAAAATGGGCCCGGTATCGTAAGGTGGTCAAGGCTTTCTCGGGCTTCGAGTACGCCGTGTCTTTATTAGTATATTTTATT
Source organism: Codonopsis lanceolata (assembly GCA_013146195.2). NCBI lineage: Eukaryota > Viridiplantae > Streptophyta > Magnoliopsida > Asterales > Campanulaceae > Codonopsis > Codonopsis lanceolata. The sequence goes on along the minus strand of CM028383.1, from coordinate 26,951,463 downwards.
ATTTATTATTTTTCCTACAAATTGACCTGATAAGCACCGCTTAATTTTGACAGCCTCAGACTTTCCCGGAACAAATGGATTCTTTCTCCAGAGTATAAGACCAACGAGATTCCACCCGCCGACTCGACTCGAGACGATCGATCCCTCGGCGAAGGGCCTATACTCTTCCGGATCCACCATTCGTAATGGTCTAGGTCGAGCATTTGAAAATAATAAATCACCAAGATATATTTTTTTTTTGACTTGGCGTGATTTTTTTTTGACTTGCAATGCATTTTTTTGACTTGTGCACATTTTTTTTGACTGACCGACCCAATAACTTAAAATGCAAAAACCGGTCGGTCTTTGAAGTGTCCCGAAAACTATATGCAGCCTAACGTTGGCTTATGCAGGGGTAGGCTTCGGGTCATGGTGTAGGTAGCTCGAATATATTTATATGCATGTGCGCTGTGTGCTGATCTAAAAAGCAAAAAAGTTTTTTTTTTTCGGATATAGAAATGGAAAATAAAACGTATATAGCCTGCCTTTGTCGTTATGTATGGATTTTCTCGCGCTTTTAGCTTAAGCGAAAGCAAGCAAGCATACCGTCAAGAAATAAAAAAGAAAAGAGGGGAATCTATTTATTTTTAGAAATTGGGTCCTAATCCCCAAAATAAATGACAGATTTATGAATGCATGCATATATATACATATATATATTGCGTAATGGAAATAAAGCAGAAATAATAATATAAGGCCGAAAATGAAAAGATTTTGAAAAACAAAGCCCCGACCCGCTTTGTTGGCCGCCTCGGAAATAAAAAAGAAACATTACATATATATTATAAATATATATATATATACATATTTTTTTTTTGAATTTTTTTTTTTGAAAATTTTTTAATATTTAAAGATATCCGCAATGCTGTTTGAAATGAAATCATACAAGATGGAGGATCATATCCACAAATATAGACACTGATGTTAAAGGAACGCAATATTAGATTGTTTTATTATTATAACAAGCATACTTTAGCCGTAAAACAAAAGAAAAAAGTTTTGGTTAACGAAGTCTAGCCCTCCATTTTTATTTATTAAAATAAAACGATCTCCCCAAAGAGTCGCCATCGTGGGTTCCCGACGCGGTTCCCGCGCCCGCCCCGATAGGTGGGCGGCCCGCGATGCGGTGATCCATCGCCCTCTCTCAAACCTCCCTTTGTTATGGGAGACGAAATCAAAAAGCGCGGAGGAGTGCCAGGCTTCATAGCGCGGCTGAATGCGCTTTGCCTTTAGTGGATTTTTGATCCAATATGGGAGCTTTGGATTTTCTATGTCAAGTTATCCCTTTTTAGGGATACCAGATATATAGGAAAACATCACCTTTCCATTCTCATCCTCCCTTGTTTAGGGAGAACGTGAAAGTGCAAAAAGAAAGATGTTGCAATATTCCACTATGGATTTTATGAAAATAGCCTTATGGCCTATTTCGATCACTATGAGTGCTTTGAGTTTTCTACGTCAAGTTATCCCTTGTTTAGGGATAGGACATAGGCTACATCACATTTCCATTCTCATTTTTAGGGAGAACGTGAAAGTGCAAAGAAAGATGTTGCGAGGCCCCACTAGATCCAAAAATGTTTTTAGACGCCATCTTTATTTTAAGGCAAAAATAAAGCAAAACCGTAAAAAAAAACCAGAGATGAAGAAAGCGGTTCGAGCTAAGTTACGAGTGGGAAGGTGCTAGGCACCCAACTCGCCTTTCGTCTCAAAACGTTTTTGACTAAAATATGCTTTTGTTATATTTATTAAACGATAAATAAAGCATTAACTCGCCTACAAATACATCCATTACATCTATATTATTTAGATTTGCAATGACTCTTTACAAACAATTACAAATATACTTGGAAATATTTGGTCATAGTATCATGCTATTTAGTATTATTTTAACAAAATCCGGGCAAAGATAACCGGCTATATATTGATATTGAAGCGACTGAAATAATACATTTACAAATAAAGACTTTATTGAATAAATGAAGAAATAAATGAAGAT